>CM046887.1:11547504-11597140 GCA_025688845.1 Cucumis hystrix
TTATTATTATTATTATTATTATTATTATTATTATTATTATTATTATTGAGGAGAGGCGTCGTCTCGTAGGAACAGGACAGACTGATGAGTTCTCCATATCCTCTGATGGTGGACTGTTGTTTGAGAGACGTCTGTGTGTGCCAGCAGACACTACAGTCAAGACCGATTTACTGAATGAGGCCCATAGTTCCCCATTTTCCATGCATCCTGGTAGTACGAAAATGTATCAGGATTTGAAACGAGTGTATTGGTGGCGTAATATGAAGGGGGAAGTGACCGAGTTTGTTAGTAGGTGCTTGGTGTGCCAACATGTTAAGGCACCTAGACAGAAACCAGCAGGTTTGTTGCAGCCCTTGAGTGTGCCAGAGTGGAAGTGGGAGAACATGTCGATGGACTTTATTACAGGACTGCGTAGAACCCTGAAGGGTTACACAGTGATTTGGGTTGTTGTAGACAGACTTACGAAGTCGGCACATTTTATTCCAGGAAAGTCCACTTATACTGCTAGTAAGTAGGCACAGTTATATTTAACTGAGATTGTAAGACTGCATGGAGTGCCTGTGTCTATTGTTTCTGACAGAGATGCACGATTTACTTCCAAGTTTTGGAAGGGACTTCAGACTGCCATGGGCACGAGGTTAGATTTTAGTACGAGTTTTTCATCCACAGACTGATGGTCAAACTGAACGTTTGAACCAGATTTTAGAGGATATGCTACGAGCTTGTGTTCTAGAGTTTCCAGGTAGTTGGGACTCTCACTTGCATTTGATGGAGTTTGCTTATAATAACAGTTTTCAGGCTACCATTGGCATGGCACCGTTTGAAGCTTTGTATGGTAAATGTTGTAGAACTCCGGTTTGTTGGAATGAGGTTGGTGAACAGCGATTGATGGGTCCTGAGTTGGTTCAGTCCACGAATGAGACTATCCAGAAGATTAGAGCACGTATGCGAACTGCGCAGAGTAGATAGAAAAGCTATGCTGATGTGAGACGGAAAGACCTTGAGTTTGATGTGGGAGATAAGGTGTTCTTGAAGGTAGCACCTATGAAGGGTGTTATGCGTTTTGAAAAGAAGGGGAAGTTAAGTCCTCGTTTTGTGGGACCGTTTGAGATTTTAGAGAGAATTGGTGTTGTGGCGTATCGTATGGCATTGCCACCATCTCTCTCCGCAGTTCATAATGTTTTCCATGTTTCGATGTTGAGGAAGTACGTGGCAGATTCATCTCATGTAGTGGACTATGAACCACTAGAGATTGACTAGAATTTGAGCTATGTGGAGCAACCAGTTGAGATTCTGGCTAGAGAGGTGAAGATGCTTCGTAATAGAGGAATTTCTTTAGTGAAGGTGTTGTGGCGCAATCACCGAGTTGAAGAGGCAACCTGGGAGAAAGAAGATGATATGAGGGCTCGTTACCCAGAGTTATTCCGGGATTAGAACTTTCGAGGACGAAAGTTTATTAAGGAGGGAAGAATGTAACGCCCTAAAGAAAAGAAAAGAAAAGAAAAGAAAAAAAAAGGGTAATAATAAAAATAATAAGATTTTATTATTAATTATTAAATATTATAAAAAAAAAAGGGGCAGCCCCCCCCCTCTCTCCTTCCCCGCGTGCAGCCCCCCTCCCCTTCACTTTCTTTTTCTTCTTCTCCTTCTCCTTACCCTAGTCGCCGGCCGCCCCACCTAAACCCTCCTCTTTTCCGTCCGTCCGGCGAAGCCCAGGTAGCCGCAGCCTCACCGTCGTGCGTCCGCAGCCGCAGCCGTTCGTCCCAAGCCGCAGTCGTTCGTCCCAGCCGTAGTCGTCCGCCCAGATCCCATCGGTTCCGACGTCCGACGAACCCAGCCACGTCTCTCCTTCTCCGTTCACCTGAAGCCCAAGCCCAAGCCGCCGCCGTGACGCTCCGTCCGCCAGCCGAAACCCCCCCTCAGATCTGTTCTCCTTGCGCCGCCCTTCCTCTTTTCTTCTTTCCGTCCGACCAAGCCGCATCAAGGACCCAGCCGACGCGTCCCTCTTCTCGCTGGCAAAAACCGTTGCCGCACACGTCTGTGAAGCCGCGCGAATCTCCATCTTCCAGTCGTCGTCGCGCTGTCTTCACGCAAGATCCGAGCCACGCACGCCTCCCTTAGCCGACCGCCGACCGACCCACACGTGGGGTTTCCGTGAACCGGCAGCGGTGCGCCGTGGAGTGCCGCTGCCTCTGTTTTACGGTAAAATCGTCGAAGTGGTTTTGTTGGTAACAAATTTAATATGGGTTGGAATTTGTTTCAAAATTGTTCAAGCGATATGGTTGGAAGAATTTGGCTAAGTTGTTAACTTACTTTTGAAGGTGTTGAAAGTAACGCTCGATTTCCTTGGGTTCACAACGAACAATTGTTTTAATTGGAGCTTGTTTCGTGAATTTGAGTAAGTTGTGAAACATCACCTTTGGGTTGATTTTAAATGAATGATGCGTTAAAGAAAGATATTGAGTATTTACCCTAATGTTTAGGTTCGTCTTCACAGACTTTTGCGCGGTTAAGGAGCTTACCTAACGCCAAGGTAAGGGACTTTCTACTGGACTCAATAACAAGAATTAAGGCATATTGATTATATGAACTGAAATGTTATGTCTGGACTGAGTAGGGATGACGGTTATGCTGTGTGTTTGGGCGTGGACTGAAAGTTTAATGTATATTGTGCTTGACTGAATGAAATTATATATGTATGTATGGATTGACGGGGACTTGTTGTCTAACGTATGTTGTGACTGTTGGGCTATTTATGTGGCTGACTGATGTAGTGATATGTTTCGACTGTCCTTGGGTGAAATTTGGATAATATAGTTGTTGGAGGTTAAAGGGGGAGCTTATGTGTTAAGAAAATTTGACTGTATTGAGAATGATTTTTAAGATGTTTAGAATGGACTGAGGGGATAAATTATTAGTTTCCTAGTGGATAGTTACCCTGCGGGTGTCCTTCGGGATCATCCCCTTTATGTGCATCCTTCGGGAGCACTAGACTGATATGTGCATCCTTCGGGAGCACTAGACTGTGATTGTGCAGGGTACACCATAGGATGCTAATAATTTATTTTCCCCTAACGGGACCAGTAGTGGGTCTCTTACTGAGTATATTAATACTCACCCTTTTTATGTTTAACTTTTCAGGCAAAGGTAACACGAGGGGCAGACCGACGAGGGACAAGAAGGACTCGTGAATTTGCCATAGGGGACTGTCTTTAAACTGCTTCCGCTGACGGTTTGAAAATATTTTGATTTAACTAAGTCTACAAATAGTTAAATTTTTTTTTTTGTAAACAGCATTTGAAATTTTGTATTTTTGAAATAGGGCCCGATTAAAATTTCCCTTCGTTTTCTTATGGTTTCAACTGAATCTTGCTATGTCTTTTGTCAACAAACGGTTTTGTGTCAAATTGACAACTTAGACGGTCAGTCCGAAAAGTCTAGGTCGTCACAGTCAGTGGGTAAGAACTTCACTCCTTAACATCAGGGGATACAACTCAGACCGAAGAAAGGCCATCTGACACGTGAAGGTTGGTGAGGCCAAAGACGATGAGTGTGAAAGGACTAAGCCAAGGAAAGAAAGCCTTGAAGGTTGTCCCTGAAATGGTTGTTGGGCGAACGAGGAAAAGGATGAAAACGGGGTCCTTACACCTCTAAATACCTTGTTGTAAGGAGCATCATTTAAGTGGATGAAGGAAGACGTGTGGATCAGAACTTAAGTTTTATTTATATGCCTCCCGAGAAAAGGAATATAACTGTTAAGAGTGAATTTTTTGTTAAGTGTTAAGTTGATAAAAGAAGAATTTATGTTTTCTTCCGTTGCATTATTAATTGTACTTATTGCCTAGTAAATGAATTTCTTTGTTATGGCAAGAGTGCCAAGCGATGGCGTAAAGTTTAAAGGCTACATATTTTTTCTCTGCGATGAGGAAGTCACTAAGGTTTGAGGCGAAGGTTTCGCTATGAGACAAGTTGAAGTAATTTGTTCTGCTTAATAGGCATTCATCACATCATCTCGTAGTGAGATACGCAACGAGTGTCTAGGCGACATGTCCCCATCTAGTCGTAGGAAGTGACATTTTAGGCGGGACGTGACAATTACACTATAACTACTATCACTTACAATAGCGTCAAACAAACACTATCATCTCTTGAAGCTTTAAGATTCATGAAAAACTAAAAGGTACCTTCTTGGGAATGGGTTTCTATAGTTAATCTTTCTTGAGAATTATGTTTTTAATTACATCAATTTCAATCTTCAATTTGATTCCAATGTTGTTTTTGCATGAGTTCTTGTTTGAATGAATTGATCACTCATGATAGGGTGTAACTTTCTTTAATTTCTAATGGCTATAAGTATTTAAATTTGAAACAAGATTCATTGGAAATTCTTGATTTGATTTTAAGCCTTTATTTTCTTTTAATCACCTCTTGAATAGCCCAGTTTGAATTAAGTTAATTAATCATTATTAAGATAGAGACTTTCTTGATTTTGAATGTCACGACATTGATGTTGGAATTTATGTCCTAAAACTCATAGTTTGTAATCATATTCTATTCAATAAAGTCGTTATTGATACTATAATCTGAAAGCCAATAAACTAAGGACCCGAGGCTATTATTGAGTAAACTTGAACTTTATGTAGAGACATAAATGTTGATCAAGTTTGAGTATATAGCCTAAATAGTCTATAGTATACAAATACGGTTGGGCACCTTATTCTGGAGACACTACAGATGCGGTCTGTTTTGTACTTAGTACAAACGATGTGATCCTGAATTGTTCATATAGAGATATGGAAGTGAGGACATCCTATGTAAAGATTTTACATAAGACTGAAATCATGAAATAGTCGCTTTTAGGTTATAACACTGTTGACTTTAATAAAATCGATTATTTCGTTTATAGATATCCAATGTAACTTAATTTTAATCCTGAGCTAACTATGAACTTCTGTTCACATGGAATTATCCTTAGATCTACATAAGTGAGGGCAGCTCAATGGCACTGGCTCAATAAGCCTCCAATTTTAGTGGTAAGATCGGGTGGATGGTTGTTACGTTTGGACTTATTAATTTCGTGTGTGTGTGTGACGCAAATGCAATACGTCACTAAGTCAAGTCATCATGCGTAATGCCCTTACTATAACTCTCTGTATAGCATGCTTCCATTCTAGATGATGAGTCATGGGTCATGTACGATGCTTATGATATACCACTTCATCGCATAATACTTAAGTCCTCGTTTAGTACAAGTTTTCCTACTGCTTGTTCAAGTGCAAGCGAAACAATAGGTTTACCTGGATGATCCAGGGTTGAACACTGAAAATTGTTGATAGACGTTAGTTCTAGCGAATTACTCATTAGTTGGGCGGTATAAGAATTAACTAATAAGATATAAAAGAATCAGAACTAGGATTAAAACTACTCAAGTACACCTAAAGAATTTGTAAAGGAGAGTAAATGGATATGAAATGGAATTGTATGCAAACTAACTTGTATGCGAGAAAGAGTGAAAGAAGGTCTATGCGCCATTAGGCGATTAACCAATGTGAGAGCTTTGCTGCGATTTAACGTACTCAACCAGCTTATGATTAAGGCATACTCGTCTCAGATTATTAAATACCACACATAGCCTCCTTTTAGGATCCACATGACTAAGTCTGATTAGGTGAGATATATCTAAAAGTATTTACTTATAAGACTTATAGAACTTCGCGTTTAAGGACAGCAACCTCTCGACTCCTAATGTCCACACTTGTTCGCCTTTTGGGATACAAACGTTGGAAGTTATCTCGGTAAGGTGGAGTTTGTTGTCAAATTCTTCCTTGCTCGCATTAACCTTATCCTTGCTACTTGCCCTCTCAGGTAGTTGGTGATTGACACTAGCCAAGCGATGAATATAGCTTAACTAATGCAATAGGAATTATAAGCTAGACATCTTATGAAAAACTATCACTGATTTAAACTACTAATAACACTTTAACAAATGAAAGTCAAGAAATGATGGATTGAAAATGTATAAGTGTGCAATATATATAAAGAATGCAGGCCTTAGGCTATTGTACAATATGGACAACATATATTACAAAGAAGTGCAAAACTGGGGAGAAAGAGAATGGAAAATATTACAAGTTAGGGGATAACGGAAGTATGAATTCTTCTCTTCTCAGGAGCCAAGCTTTCGCTTTTACTACTGATAAAAAAAGAAGAAGAAAACATTTACAGATGGCGAAAAGCCTATTCCTTTCCGCCACTCTTTAGGATTTTTGGCCTCTTGAGCTCATTCAGGCGTTTCCTTTGTAGGTTGATGAAGATGGCTTTATATAGGCAACATTTGAGAGAAAAACTTCTATCTTCTAAATTTGTCAGCGACATCCACCGAAAAGTGTCTGTCGCACATCACATCACCTCCAACTACCTCTCTTGTCTTCTAGTGGCCCTTCTTCGAGTAATAACTTTGTTTCTTGCCTTGAGATGTTAATCGCCAGATGATTTCCTGGTTGTAGTTCTTGCACTAAATGTTTCCTGCGGTTCACTAGTTTCTTTCTTTGTTCATTATCCTACGTTTAGACATTAAAATCACTTGAAACAGGCATAACACTTACGTAAAGTATATTTCCAAGTATTTATGTGTTTACAACACAAGTTACGCGTTCTAATCATCTTTTTGTGTGTTTTGACCTCATTGTTCTAATAAAAGGAGCTATAATAGCGGATATTTATACACGCTATCAGTGGATAGCTAAGGACATAGGGTACAAGACAAAATTCACTCATACCCACTCTAAGGTTAGTAGATAGGTTGTTCTCTTAAGGATTCAATCCAAATCTTGAATAACGGGCCCTACCCTTTCATTGGCCCGAGAGGGATTCAGTTTAAAGGTTGGACCTTAAACCAATTGTTCAATAGTGGATCAGTGGGACTTAAGGAGCAAGATGTAGTCTCAGGGGTAAAGCGGTACTTTGACCCATCTGAGATTACGAACAACCTGTGAAAGGATTAACATACTTATCATGGTTATATCACATGGACACAAATATATCTATAGTGAGGGGAGTGCAACTACAGAACTTTAGTGGAATGACCTGTTAGTTAACAAAAGTTGATTAACTCGATTTAAAAGAGTTTAACCAGTTAATCTCGGATCATTGGAGCCCATGATCTATAGGTCTATTAGGTTCCCCCGCTAGCTCACAAGGAATCAACTTATAACATTATGATGAAATAGTTAGAACTGTTCGAATTAGGTAAAGAGAGAGAAACCGAATATATTTGATATAGTCATCGGTTATAAGCTTAAGATAGAACTTCATGTTTAAATATGATTTAAATATTAAAAATATGAATATGAATTCATATTCGGAAGCTCAAAATTGATGGAAATGGTCAAAGTTGTGAAAAGTCAAAATGTTGAATTTTGACTTTGAAAACTCGAACTTTGATCGACTCTATATTCACATGTGATTTGAATTTCAGAGAAATGAATATGGAATCATGCTCGGGAGATCGAAATTAGTCAAGATGGACAAAATGATAAAAAGTCAAAACGTTAACTTTAGTCTTGAAAAAGTCAAACTTTGGCTTCATGCATGTTAGATACCTACTCCACTAATAGTTAGTGGAATGCCAAGTGGTGAGGTAGGGAAGCTCTTGGATGTAGTTTGTTTGTAAGGAAGTTTTTGCAAATGTGAAAAGCCTCTTGGTTTTTAATGGTGATAATTATTTTTGTAATTAAGATTTACAAAAAAAAAAAAAAAAAAAAACCAAGAACTTCTTTTTTTTCTCTCATCAAAAGATCCAAAAGTTAGGTTTCTCCAAAAAAGTACCATATCTCTCTATTTTCTCCACCATTTGAGTCCCACTACCCGGTTCTAAGTCCCGAGAATAGAAGGTCAACACTAGTGGTAGTTTCTGCTTCGAGTTCATGAAGAGATTACAAGGAAGAAAAGCGTCAGTTTTTCTTTTAACCTCATCTTTGTTTCAATTAGGGTTGTAATGCATATTAATTACTAAAGTGTTTAGTTGCAAATAGATTAAAGTTTGATCCTTATTTCACTGCGCATGTTTATCGTTTGCATCAGGAGAAAAGGTCTCAAAGCAAAAGCCCCCTTAGAGCTCATACAATTGAAACCTTGAATCTTAATGCAAACTTAAAGAATGCATGGAAACCACTAAGTTGAAAGTGTATTTAGTAAGTTTAGTATGAATCTTGATGCAATTCTTGTTCATTAATTAAGGATAGTTAAGCTAATTAGTTGTGGATTGAAATTGTATGTAATGTGTTGTTTGTTCAATGATAAAAAGATTTCGTAGAAACACCCTTTCACACCTTTAATTAAATTGATTTAATGACACTTAAGTTCGAAGAATTTAGCATTTTTGGCGAAAAACGCGTTTTTTTACATTTACGAGATATTTTTCTCCCTCCAACCCCAATTTCATTATTCTCTTAGTGTCACTGAAATCCAAAATTGTGGTAGTGTACCAATTATTTATTTAACCTTCGAAGTCGATTTATTCTCCTATATTTTAATTTGTTAGTGGAACAGTAATTGATTGAGTAAGAAAAAACAATGATAATTAAATGAAAGAGATATCGTAAAATATTTAATGTTATTTAAAACTTCCAACGAAATGTTATACAATTAATTTTATATTAGGAAAAGAATGCTTCCCTTTTCTTGGTCAAACATTACAACAACAATCTTTATGTGTGCTAGGTAGCTTTGGGTAACAAAATCCAGCACCAAGATTCTCTCGGATGCAATCATAATAACACGATTCATCATCATAAGTGTCAGAGCATGGTCGAACACAATGCACATTCAATACGTCTCCTTTTGCTGTCATGTCATCAAAGATAACATTGTTTAAAACATTGTTCTAACAAAAATAGTATTAAGGAATTATAGGAGTTATGAGTTAAGAGCATACTTGTTGATACAATGCAAGCGAATATCACCAGGACAACAATTGATATTGTAATAAACTTCTGAGTTGTCATGTCTCTTAGACAATTTGGTTCTTTATGCTTCAATGGGATTATTAATTGCGATAGATATGGTTCTACAAAATGCGTAAAGTGGTGTATTTAAAGTGTCTCTTTCCAAAACATCAAAACGATAGGGTGTTAGCCTAGCCTTAAAAAAAGTAAAGATATTGTGTTAAATTAGTCTATGAAAACTAATACTTCTATTTCAAGGCGATGTTCAAAATAATGAAAGATGGACGTTAAAGGTACTATTCTAAATTAAAGTTAAATAACAAAACTATATTATGCATTAGAAAAAAGAAAATAAGAAAGCTATACGCAATTGATGTATGAAATTTCGCTATTTACAAAACTTTGAAGCAACAAGTAAAATAAATTTAGAAAACACAAGATTTACCCAAAATTTAAACATTTTATTAGAGCAAACCATTCAAACATGACTATGTTCTAAGGTTAAGGGAAATGCTACTTATTCTGAGAAATTTGTTCGTAAAAATAAAATATCTATACCTATTTTAAAACTTAAAGCATAAAATAAGAAGTTTAGACACAATTTATATTCTCAACAATATACGAAATGCATCTGTTTATACAAAATGATGAGTTTGTTGAAATTTATGTCATAAAACTCGTACTTTGTAATTTAAAATCATATTCTATTTCAATAAAGTTGTTATCGAGAAATTATTAGTGAAATTGAAAACTATAATCTTGAATCAAATAAGCTAAAGTTCCAAGGCTATCTTGATTAAACTTGAGTTTTATGTAGAAACATAAACATGAATCAAATTCAAGTATATAGCCTAAACGATCTATAGTTTATGAATACGGTTGAACACCTTATTTTGAAGACGCTATGAATACGACTCGATTTGGAGTTAGTACAAAATGATATGATCCTAAGTCGTGCATGTACAAACATGAAATCAAAGGTATTTTATGTAAAAAGTTTACATAAGAATGAACCATAAAATAATCACTTTTACGTTATAACATTGTTTATAACAGTTTAAAACTGACTATTTCGATTGTTGATGACCTATATAACTTATTCTTAATCCTGAGCTAACTATGAACTCCTGTTCACATAGGATTATCCTTAGATGTGTATAGGTGAGGACAGCTTATTCGAGCTAGCCCAATAAGCCTCTCATTTGACTGCCTTGCCTCGACCTTCCTCGTGATGCCATAACTTTTCATATAACGTATCATTACATTTGACATTTATAACCTTACCATATGACTCCTATATGCATGATTCTAACTGTCCAAGAACTTATGCTCTGATACCAACTTGTCACATCTCGCCCCAAGGTCACTCTATGCGATCAAGTGAAAGCATGACTGCCTAGATACTCAACGCATATCTCCTCGCGAGATAACATGCTAAACGTGTAGTAAGTGAAATAAACAACAATAATTCTAATCGTGTGCTAAAGACTTATTGAATGCTTGCAGAAGAACTTGATTTGAAAGGTCAACTTCATTTATGTTTTGCAAAGATTGCATTTGAAATAAATATAAAGTGAGTTCTCATAAAATAAAATATATAAGTTCTGTCCAAAAAAAAAAACATTTCCTCTTCTTGCCTAACTCTAAATGCCATGCAATCTGACTGATGAATACTAACAAGATGATGGGACACGATTATGACATAGCAGGCGACCAAAACGACATGTCAAACATTGGATGTCCTTTGCTACCTTGGGGGGGGGGGGGGGGGTAGAATAAGACAATGCATTTGAAGATTAGACAAAAGGGTCTAGTGAGTGAGGACTTTCATCAACACATTTAATATTCATTCTCGCCATAACAGGTTGCAAAGTTCTTTTCACATATACTATGCGATACAATTATGTACGCACTTCAATTAACATATGAGTCCAAATCAAATCATTTCGTTGCGTTAGGCGATTCAAATCTCATTGGCAAATATTCATAGAAACCATTTCCTTTCAAAATCATTTCATTATAACTCACATTGCATATAGAAAAGCATTTTCGCATAGTGCGTTATATATATACATTTATTTATTTATTTATATTAACACAAAATCATTTTGCATAATCAAATTCCATCTTTAAACTCTCCTCAGCTCAAGTGTCAACACACTCTTATTGCTAAGTTGCTGCTATTCGAAGCAGTCTCAATGCATACAAACAATTTTCATTAATTTCATTACGCATAACACGTTTTCCAATGCCATAACACAAAGAAAGAAAATGACATCTTATACCAGAACACAAAGCAAGTATAAGGCATCTCATACTAAAATACACATCAAGTATAATACATCGTATCCTAGAATACACAACAAGAATACGACATCCCATACCAGAACATAAAGCAAGTGTGAGGTATTTCATTGCATAGGGTACTAAAATCATTTTGCAACAACAATCCAAATTCATTTTCAAATTTGATTTATTTGCAAGCCAAATCCATTTTTCAGAATTTAAAAAACATAATAATAATCGTTGGACTCAAGAATTCAAAAGTGAAATATTCAAAGATTCAAACATAGTGGAAATTCTTTAAGTTTGTAAACATTTTTAAAGAGAACCACTCACAATCGAACAACCTCTTCCTTGAGCTCTTAACCAACTCTTTGCCTAAACTAAACTCGTGATAGCTCTGATAACTTGTAGAAATACAAGTTATTATGGTCATTTAGCCAGAATAATGAAATTAAAATGCACTGTTAAAGTGTCAAAACACGTATTTTATGTTAAAATTCCATAAATATTCGAAAATGCACTTTACATAAGCTTTCATGCCTGTTTTATCGTGTTTTTAATGTCTTAATGCAAGATTATAAACGAAAGAAGAATCTAGCGAATTGCAAGGGATATCGCGCAAAGACTAGGCAAGAAGACAATATCAGGACGCGAGAAGAGGTTCGCTAGAAGACAAAAGTGGTAGTTGGAGTGATGTGACTTGTTGACAGAGGCTGCTTTCGACGCTGACACATCCATAAGAAAAGTTTTTCTTCCAAAAGCTGCTTATAAAAAGGCTCCTCCTACACCATTCAAGAGAGGCCTGAATGGGCCAAACCCTAGAGAGAGGTGGAAAGGATCTTTCCACCGTCTATAAGGTTATTTTTCTTCTTCTTCGGTCATATTGTAAGTGAGAGCCCCCTAACTTGTAATCTTTTTTATTCTCTTCTCTTTCCATTTTTGTATTTTTGTGTAATATATGTGGTTCATATTGTACAATGGCCAAAGGCTTACATTTTTTGATATATAGTACATTTTTGTACCTTTTCAATCCATCACATCTTTACTTTTCATCTATCAATGTGTTATTGATAGTTTAGGTTTGTGATACGTACTTGATAAGAGGTTTCGCTTATAATTCTTATTGCGTTAGCTGAGCTATTTTCATCACTTGGGCGGTTTAATTATCTCTCAAATATCTTATAGTTTGAATCATATTTAAATATTATAGTTTTAAATACACAACAAAAATAGTTTAGTTTTATTTAAATTAATTTAATTATCTCTCAAATATCTTATAGTTTTAAATTAATTTAATTTAATTAATGTGACCTAATCTCATGATTTCAAATTGCTTCCGCTGTGTAAGGTCTTCATACATACAAGTTGTCTTCAAGCTTAGTTGAACAAATACTGAAGGGATAACAACCCTATGGCAGCGAAAGATTTTACAGAACCATTCCTCAAATTTAATTTGGAAATCTCAAAATACGAGTACATTGACAAAAATAATTAAGAAACTAGTTTTTTTTAATAAGACTGCTAAGCATGCTTTTAATTTAAAAATTGCAGAGAACTTACTTTCAGTGATGTCTCTGAATCTACAAATTAATTTTCCAAATTAAGACACCACCCGTCGGAGACCTTCCTATCCTTTGGGATGAGATTGGTTTGTGGGAACGAATTGGGATGAGAAAATGTTATATAGTGGCATTTATATAAACTGCATCTAGAGACATCTTTTTTAACATACAACATGGTGGTTATAATGATCTCCACCCATTCAATGGAAATTTTTTTAACATACAACATGGTGGTTATAAGCTAATACGGTTGGACATTTTCGTATATTTGCTTGTGCTTGAGATAATTTTATATTGCAGTCATCAATTAAGGGTAACCAACGAGCTAATTTCTTGCATAATATGTGTAATTGTCTATAGAGAATTCCTTGTACATCATTAACATTTAATTGATAATAACATTTTGTTGACTTCATGATTTGATGGAAAAGGTTCTCTGTTTATTTCTCTGACTCCATCAAATTGTATTAGAATAATTGTCTTAGTGATCGTTAGATTTCACTACTGAAGAATTGAGAAACGTCTAAGAATGTTCTCTTTGCAAGATAATTAGCGAAAAAATGGTGATGAAAGACTACAATTTGAAAATCTTGTTAGTGAAAGAGAAAACTCGCACAATTAACAAAGTTAACATTCCAATGCTTAGAAAACTTGAGCATAACGTAATAAGGCCTATGATTTTCAACATTGGTTTTTTTTTTTTATCTTCCAAGCTATTGATTAAAAACTTATTGTAAGCTCTCTACACGTATAATTCGGAGAATAATTATTGTGTCACGAATATATTTTAGCTTTGCTGGTTTAGTTTTAAATTAAAAAAATCAATGTCAAGCCAATGCTTTATTCCTAAAACTATCTAGAAAAAGATGTTCTTTCTACTAAAAGAATTGTTCATTCTTAAATCTTTGCAGTTGAAAACACCTATTATTTATTTTAACTTCTAATTCCGATTTATTCTCCTCTATTAAAATTTGTTGGTGGAACAATAATTGATTGTGTAAGAAAAAATAAGGATACTCAAACTAAAGAGATATTGCAAAATATTAAATTTAATTTATTTAAAATTTTCAGTGAAATGTTAATACAATTAATTTTATATTGAGAAACAAAAATATTTCCCTGTTTGACCTTTTTGTTGGTCAAACATTACAACAACAATCTTTATCTGTGCTAGGTAGCTTTGGATAACAAAATCCGGCACCAAGATTCGATTGGATGCAATCATTATAGCACGATTCGTCATCATAAGTGTCAGAGCATGGTCGAACACAATGCATATTCAACACATCTCCTTTTGCTGTCACGTCACCAAAGATAACATTGTTTAAAACATTGTTCTAATAAAAATAGTATCAAGGAATTAATTAGAGGAGTTATGAGTTAAGAGCATACATGTTGATATAATGCAAGCGAATATCACAAGGACAACAATTGATATTGTAACAAATTTCTGAGTTGCCATGTCTCTTAGACGATTTAGATCCTTATGCTTCAATGAGATTATTAATTAAGATGGATATGGTTCTACAAAATGTAAAGTGATGTATTTAAAATGTCTTTTTCTGAAACCTCAAAACGATAGAGGGTTAGACAAGCCTTAAAAAAAGTAAAGATATCATGTTAATTTAGGGGATGAAAACTAATATTTCTATTTGAAGGCAATGTTCAAAATAATGAATGACTGACATTCAATGTACTAAATTTAAATAAAATAAAATTACAAATCTATATTATGCATGAGATAAAATTAGAAAGAAAAAAAAAGCAATATGCAGTTGGTGAACGACATTTCAGCATGTACCGAACTTTATCATAACTTTAAGGAGATCCCTTAAAAGAAATTTAGAAAACACAAGATTTACTCGAAATCAAAATATTTTATTACAGTAAACAATCTAAAACATAATTATGTTCTAAAGTTAAGCAAACTGTTTGGAAATTGGCAAATCACACTTTTGGTTTTACATTTCAAAAGTAGCACATTTTTAGAAAACTAGTAAATTTTGTTTTTCTCGATTAATTTCTGCAAAACTAGGCATCAAGAGTTATGGTTTTGTCTTTAAATGTCAAAATAAAGGGTATTCTCAATTGACCAAAATATCCTTAGAAACTCGAACGTTTGATATTCGTAAACCTTAAACCCTGTGCTCATTTCAACAAAAATGAAACATGTTTGCTCCAAAAATTGAAGAGATTTGACTAATTTTTTATAGGAAAATTGACCACAACAAGTTTGAGATTGTAGGCAGTCATCTAAATACTCGTGTCACATGAAATAACATACATGTGTAGGGAATTCGGTTAATATGAAATCTCGTGTTCACATGCACTCAGTTCTTGTAGGATAAGGAACATCGATTCGTATAAATTATGCTCCAATTTTTAAACTGTCACATCCTAGTTGACTATGTCTCTGAATGGAAAACTACATAAGGTTTTTTCAACGGAGTCAACTTACTAATTTATAATGGGTAAATTTGAGAACAACATTTCATCATGTACAGAACCTCATTAGAATTTTCAGGAGAACATTTTAAAAAATTTAGAAAACACAGTATTTACCCAAAATCAAAATATTTTATTATAATAAAAAGTCTAAAGCATAACTATGTTATAAAGTTAAGCAAAAACGCTGAGAGGCAAAAGTATCACACTTTTGGTTTTACATTTCAAAAGTAACATACTTTTAAAAAACTTGTAAATTTTGTTTTTCTCGGTCAATTTCGACCAACCTCAACACTGAGATTCTTCTCAAATTTGAAAAAATTGTTTCAACATAATTTCTCAATCCATCTCGACACCAATATTTAGGGTTTTTTCTTTAAATTTCAAAATAAAGGGCATTCTCAATTGGCCAAAATACCCATAGCAACTCGAACATTTGATCTTCGTAAACCCTAAACCTTGTGCTCATTTCGGCTGAAATGAAACATGCTTTCTCTCAAAATTAAGGAGATTTGACTGATTTTTTTATAGGTGATTGACCACCACGAGTTGGAGATTGTAGACGGTCATCTAAATCCTCACAGAACTTGCATGTACTTACAGGGAATTTGGTTAGTATGAAATCTCATGTTCACATGCATTCGCTACTTATAGGGAGAGAATATCGACCCATGTACATTATGCTCTAGTGTCTACACCATCATATCCTGGTTGGCCATGTCTCATGGTATGTCATGTCTCCGAATGAAAAACTACAAAAGGTTTTTTCGATAAAGTCATCTTACCACCACGAATAGTTGGTTAAGTTGGTCGTCGTCAAATGTTTTGAATCCCATCAAGCGGTGAAATAGATAAAAAAAATTCATCAGTGTTCTTGTTGCAAAGTTGTAGGTCACAATTGGAAGACATGTAAAGCTAAACTTGTGGACCAACAATACATTTTATTGTATTTTAAATTTGTATGTTTTTAGATCTAGTACGAGTTGTGTGTTTATGTAAATAAAATTAATATCATAATACACATTTACTCTACTATCTCTTTTTCACATCATTTTGATAGGCGAGATCGCAATTAAAACCTTATTCAGTACGTTTTACATGTTTTTGTGTTTAAAATCTCGGGCAAACTTTTGCATGAAATCAACTGATATTTTTTAAAGAATTAACTTTAAGCCCTACATCTTGGTTTAACTCGATGCAACTTTGCCTCGAGATCAAATAACTATCGCCTTTTCTTTCATCTCAGGGAATCTGGGTGCAAATCAGGCCAGAGAAACTAATAACCTAAAAGCTTGTGTTTTTCATACCAGGAAATCTCGATGCAACTTAGTCTTGAAAACTAATAACCTAAAGGCTTCTGTTTTTCATCCTGAGCCATCTCAGGCAGCTGTGCCACGAGATCTAATATCCTAAAGGCTTATGTTTTTCATCTCAGGATATCTCGGGGCAACTTTTGCTCGAGATCTAACAACCTAAAAACTTATGATTTTCATCTTGAGACATCTCAAGTTAACTTTGGCTTGAGATCTAATAACCAAGTTTCTGTTTTTCATCATGTGGCATCTCGAAGCAACTTTGGCCCAAGATCTAATAACTTAAAGGCATCTGGTTTTCATCCCGAAGCATCTCGAGACAGCTTTGGCCCAAGATCTAATAACATTTATTAATGATTCTCCATCCTATATTAATAAGTTTATGGTGGTTGAGTTGAATTTATATATAACTAACTTCCTCATTAATTACATATGTTCAATCTTTTTCTAATCAACATTTAACAAACGAGAATTTGTCAATCTCATTCTAATTTATTATGACTACCGCATAAACTGATAGACACACACAATAAACACTCCATTAAATAGCTAACACAAATATATTTACTTTGAAGAATGGAAATTTGGCATCATTCTAAGAATAAGGAAATGCATGCATTAAATAATTAATGTTTTTTTTTCATTACAAGAATACTCTATTTGTAAACCCTAGATCCCAAAGAAAATTTTCCAAGTCTTTAAGGACCTTAAGAGATGATTACGAGTTAAGTTTAGTGGTTAAATTTCTTTTAAAAAAATTATTTAGCTTGACGTTTATTAAACCTGGAATATAAAACCTCTTAAGACAAGTGTGGTGTCATGTTTTGAACGTCATGGAATATTTTAATTAAGAAAAGAAGAAAATTGTCAAAGAAAAGAGCTTGGCAGCAAAAGTGATGGGCATGACAAGACAAGGATTTTTTCATTAAGTATGGGGTGTGTGGCATGCAAGTCCTTTGATTCATGTCAAATGAGGTGTTAAGAGGTTAGTAGGAGGTGGTGTCATGTAACACCCCGAACTCTAGGAAATTTATTTAATCGAATTGCTCTATTTATTTTATTTTCTTTTGGTTGGATTAAACTAATGGAAAAGAAACAAAGTGAAGAAGGAAAAGATAATAATAATAATATTATTATTTATTATTATTATTATTAATATTATTTTATATTATTATTATAAAAAAAAAAAAAAAAAAATTCTCTCTCTCTTTCCCTCTCACGCGCGTGCCCCCCCCTCCATTTTTTTCTTTTCTTTTACGTTCGCAGCAACCGCTCGGCCGCCGACCACCACAGCCGTTCTTCCCCTGGCCGCGCCGTTGAAGACGAACGCCGGCCATCACAGCCGCTTCGTTCGCCAGCCGAAAACCCCACCTCTTCCTCTCTTCTCCTTCGTCCGCACCGCGCCTCTGTTCGGGAAGCCTCACCGCACGCAGCCGCGACGCCTCGTCCGCTCAGATCCGTCCCTCTCCTTCAGTCCAACCGGCCAAGTCCATCCGCCCAGCCGCACCACCCCTCCATTCTGCAAGAGGCCAGCCACCGTGCGTCTCCTTCCAGCCGCGGATTTGAAAGCCGACCCATACCCAAATCAATTTCACAAGGTCGTTTGCCCAAATCTTGTGTGCCGCTGCCGCTGCGTCGTTGAAATTTCGTTGGGTAAGGATGAAATTGATGGATTTAAGAGTCTTAACTGAAATCTCGATTAGTTGATGTTGTTTAATTGGGTGTTTGGTTGTTTGTTCTCGAAGGCGATATAGGAGATTTGAAGAATTGGGACTTTGAGTTTTGCCGTAAGCTTCGTTGGAGTCGTCTCTCCACTTCTTGGGTAAGTTGCGGAGTTTACGTATGGGTGAATTGAATGGATGAAACTATTTAGAAGGATGTTAATTTTATGTTTGATTATGTTTAGGAATTTATTCATTGGAATTTGCTCGATTGAAGAACTTGCATAAAAGTGAGGTAAGGGACTTTCTACTGGACTCAATAACAAGAATTAAGATGTATTGACTATATGGACTGAAATGTTATGTCTGGACTGCGTAGTGATGACGGTTATACTGTGTGTTTGGGTGTGGACTGAAAGTTTAATGTATATTGTGTTTGACTTAATGAAATTTATATATGTATGTATGGATTGACGTGGACTTGTTGTCTAGCGTATGTTGTGACTGCTGGGCTATTTATGTGGCTGACTGATGTAGTGATATCTTTCGACTGTCCTTGAGTGAAATTTGGATAATATGGTTGTTTGAGGTTAAAGGGGTATCTTATGTGATAAGGAAATTTGACTGTATTGAGGATGATTTTAAAGAGGTTTAGAATGGACTGAGGGGATAAATTATTAGTTTTCTAGTGGATAGTTACCCTGCGGGTGTCCTTCGGGATCATCCCTTTATGTGCATCTTTCGGGAGCACTAGACTGATATGTGCATCTTTCGAGAGCACTAGACTGATATGTGCATCCTACGGGATCACAAGACTGTGATTGTGCAGGGTACACCATAGGATGCTAATAATTTATTTTCCCCTAACGGGACCAGTAGTGGGTCTCTTACTGAGTATATTAATACTCACCCTTTTTATGTTTAACTTTTCAGGCAAAGGTAACACTAGAGGCAGACCGACGAGGGACAAGAAGGACTCGTGAATTTGCCATAGGGGACTGTCTTTAAACTGCTTCTGCTGACGGTTTGAAAATATTTTGATTTAACTAAGTCTACAAATAGTTAAATTTTTTGTAAACAGCATTTGAAATTTTGTATTTTTGAAATAGGGCCCGATTAAAATTTCCCTTCGTTTTCTTACGATTTCAACTAAATCTTGCTATGTCTTTTGTCAACAAACGGTTTTGTGTCAAATTGACGACTTAGACGGTCAGTCCGAAAAGTCTGGGTCGTCACATATCAAGTGCTAGCCATGCAAGCATGAGGTGTAAAGAGGTTAGTAGAAGGTGTAAAGTGACCTGGTAGGTGGTGTCAAGACTAAGTAAGCATGAGGTGGAAAGTGTGAGTAGGAGGTGTCATCACCAAGGCATGCAAGGATTTCTATAAATAAGGAAACTTTGGAGAAAGAATGCTACCAAACTACTCGTGCCATATGCTTCATTCCACTTTCACAATCTCCTAAATTGTGTCTAATAATAAGGATAGAGCTTCCAGATCAAAAGGAATGGAGGAAGAAGGTCAACAACATTTATGGGTGAAATTTTTAGTTGGAAGTGTATTTTTTTTTCTTTCAAGGTTTGGCTAATCAATTTTTCAGGATCTATTGAAATTTTTATAGAATTTTATGAAGACATTTTGAAAGTGTTTTAAAGTAGAACCTTCATGCCTCTATCTAAATTCATGAAGCTAGTACACATTTTTTAGAGAGAGAGAGTTAGTGCCAAACACATTTTCTACTGGCACCCTATAGAACACGTGTGAAGGGACAAGTTAACATTTTTTTAATATTATTTTCTAGGAAAAATGCATTTTTGGTCCCTAAGGTTTGGTGTTATTGTCTATTTGGTCTCTAAGGTTTCAAAAGTGACACTTGAGTCCCCGAGGTTTAGAAAATAGTTCTAAATGGTCTCTATGTTAAAGTTGACTAACGAATCTTCTTCCTCAGAAAACTTGTCTCCGTCGTCTGTGCTCTGTTTGATTCTGAAATCAAAATCAATGTATCCTCTTGTTTTCATTTCAATCACCAAATTAAACTTTTTTTCTTCATTTTCTAGAGAAAAAAAATCGGCCAAAGAAAAAGAAGAATGAAAAGCTTGGTTCTAAGCTATGTTCTTTGGTTCCTTGAATCTCATTTCAATTCTCATTAATGAATCCTAACACAAAATTCCCAATCAAAACAAACCAAATCTCATTCTCCCATTTACCTTTAAAAAAGGCTCCAAAGAAATCAGATAACCAAAAAGACAAAAGAAAGGAAACCCCATATACCTACTGGTGATGAAAACAAAGGAATCCCACCAAAATAAAAAAACTTTGTGATAATGAACTTACATGTTTATATATACAAGAAAAAAAAAGGCTAAAGCTTTATTTCACCTTTAATCTATAGTATATATAAAAGTATAGATGAGAAGATACTTTTTGTTTCCAATTTTATCCTTTTTCTTAGTAGATTTGTTTTTTCTTACTTTGGTTTTATTGTAATTTGCTTTTTATTTATTTTGTAATTTAAAATTAATTATTAATAAATACATATATATTAATAATTTTAACTTTTTCTCCACCTATTCACATCCCTCTATCTTCCACCTATAACATTTCAAATTCTTTCCCTTCTCAAATGAAGATTTGTGAGCCAAGACTACAAAAACCAACGAACCTTCATTTGAACTTGTTGAAACGAACATTCCAATTTTGAACAACATTTCTAACAACTTGAAGTTTGAGTTGAGGAGAGCAAGTTTGGTTTTGAGGCTAAAATGGCTATGTACATTATATAAATAAAAAATATCTTTGTTTTATGGTTGCTGTTGAGATTACATACAATTTGAGGTGAGGGGCTGTCTTCTGGGGTTTATGCCATCATTTTGGTGCTGTTCGCAAGCTTGACGAGAGATCCATATGTTATTTGTTAGGCCTTATGAAAATTGAATAATAAGAAAATTTATTTTTTGTTGGCTGATTATTTATTTTTATCGGTTGGTTTGGTCATCTTAATGTGTTAAAATGATCTTGATTTAAGTGAAAAACATATATTTCTTCTAAGACGTATTATTCAAAATTTAGAATTTAAATATTGTTTTTCTTTAGCAGTCATCAAATTTATCTCAAAATTATTTTTGCTATTTTAAATATTCGATATGTAATTGATACGTGAAAAAAGCCCTTCTCATCAATCTAAAACTTGATTGAATGGATTCTTTCATAGTCAATATTCGATATGTAATTGATAGTGTGACTATGAAAGAATCCATTCAATCAAATTGTTTATATCTCTTAATTCATTCTATTTATACATAGATATAACAAGTCTGGAAGAAGAAATCTCTTAAAAATGTATTTTTAAAAAAGTAATTATAATAATTACTATTTTAGTATCAAATCAAAATTTTTGTTTTTTGTTAGTCGGTCAACTTTAACCTATAGAGACCATTTAAAATTAGTTTTCCAAATTTAGAAACTCAAAGTATCACACTTTTGAAACATCGTGGAACAAATAAATAACAACAAACCTCTCAACCACCAAAAGTCCCTTTTCTCGAAATCAAACCCTGAGCACTCTTCACTCTCCTCTAGTTCTCTGCAATCTTCAGCTCGGTTCCTTCCCTCCGATCAGAAGACGCCGGCGACCACCGCTTACCCTCTCTGATCAGACGACGACGGCGACTGAAACTCCGATCAGACCAGCCACGCCCTCTCTCCGTCTTGGTTACTTGCTGTATCGGTCTAGAGGTTTTTATCTTTTCTTTTCTTTTCTGTGTATCAATGTTTGAGGAATGTTTCAACTGGTTTGACCGAACATATATATATATATGCTTTTTTATTCCTTACTTCGTATTAATGTATAGTCACAACGGAGATGTTGAAATTTATAAGAAACATTGCTTTTCGGGTGCATTTAGAAAAAAATATGTATTTTTGTATTTATTTAATGTGGAATTTGTACATATATGGTTTGAGTTTTTGGAATATTATTTGAATTTTTGGTATGGTTTTATCAGATTTGAGAGACATGATGCGTTCTTTGTATACTAGATGGCATCTTCCTCCTCGTCTACATCTACCAATAGTAGTCAATCATCCACGTTTTTACATTTTTTTTGGATGAAAGTGTGGTCTCTATTTAGGATTTTGAATTTGTATTGTAGTTTGGAACTGTTTGATGGACTCAGACAGCTAATGCACTCTTTATTTATGTTTTAAAGAAATATTGCTTTGCTCTACCATATATGAGTAATTTATCTACAAATATTATCACAAAAGCTATTTTTTAAAAAAAAAGAATGACGTGCCGTGTCCTACGTTTCTAGAAATTGGGCGTGTCGTGCTGTGTCGTGTCACGTGACCGTGCTTCGTAGATCTAGATTATTGGGAAAATCTAAAACGAGATGCCACACATTGGGATATCTTTTTGGCAAGACCAGTGGTTGGATAGTTCTAATTTGGGTTCTGTTCTCTACTCCCAAGTCGCCTTAGAATTGTAACTAATCCTAATGGTTCAGCACTGGAGCAATGAGGTGCAACTACTCTATCTTGGTTTGTCTCTTTTAGACAGTTTTTAAAGGATGAAGAAGCTTTGGATTTTCATATTTTATTGGGTTCTTTAGAAGGCTGAAGAGTTCTTCACTTGGATTCAAGAAGTTGAAAGTTGTAGTGTTTAGGCTTGTTTTTCAGTTAATCTCTTACAAGCATTTGTTGGCATCTACTCCAATTGATAAAGTTCTTTACATGGAAATCAAAATGGCCTCGTCAAGTAAACATCATTATTTGGGTTATGATTTTTGGAGCTCTCAACCACTCTCTTACAATCCAAAGAAAACTTCCTGCTCACTATTTGTTACCTTCAATTTGCCCTCAATGCTTGGCAGATGATGAGAGGTCTCAACATCTCTTCTTTTGATTGTCGCTATTCAAAGACATGTTGGTGGAAGTTGTTTACAACGTTCAATCTTCCATGGGTTTTTATTGATTTGTCCAAGGACAGTGTGTTTTTGGCTTTTGGCTTTGAGTGAGTCCTCCCTTGAAGTTGAAGCCTCTCTCTCAAATTTTATGGTCTAAAGTCCAGTTGTAGCTATTCTCTCCAAAATTTGATTTGAAAGAAGCAATGCATTTTTCAAGACTAGTCTCTAGCATGGTCCGATCATTTTGAGTTTCTCAAGTTAAGGCTTCATCTTGGTGTTCTCTCTCCCTGTCTTATGCAGATTATTCCATTCAAGTATATGGTTAAATTGGAATGCATTTATTTTACCAACATAATTTCCTAATATTGTTTGCATCTTCGCTCTAATCCAGATCACATGCTATGAAGCTGTGCGTTTGCAAGTTCTGTGTAGAATTGCTTCTTTCTGGAGTTTGGTTTTGTGCAGCTCATTTGAAAGTTATTGGGGATCTGATCGGGAAGTTCCTCCTCCATCAGTCTTTTAGTGGGAAATGTCGCATTTTGGGGTTTGTGGGGGTGTGGGTTAGGATAATACTTGATAAACAAAAACAACACCAAGATAGATACATAATGTATTGCAATATCCATAAAGAAAACACAAACAACATCAAGAGGATTCTCTCTCCCAAAGCTCCATGATAGAAACCCTCACCCCCTCCCTCTGGTGTTCAACTTGTCTTATTTATAGCCAAGATGCCACTAGTTAATGGCACATGATACCCCTTACTGATAAGTAATACCCTACAAATCTTACCCATATACCCCTTTAACTAGTACTCTCACAGCTTGCTCTGTTATGGGATCGTTGGGGGAGGGAAATAACTGAGTTTTTAAAGGTGTGGAGATAGGTCCTAATGATGTGTGTCCTTTGGTGAGGTTTCATGTTTCTTTTTCTGCTCCAATTTCTCTGTAGTTACTTTATAGACAATATTTCTTATTTGCAACCCCATTCTGTAGTGTGTGTATGCTTTTGTATACCTTCGTTTTGTTTTTTTTTAATAAAAACAGTTGTTTCTATTAAAAAAATCATTGTGGAAGTGACTTTAATTATAGGCTATCAAATTATGGAAGTGTTGTATTCTTTCATTTTTTTTTTCTTAATGAATTTTTTTTTTTTTTATCCCAAATAAGGGCTATCGAATTGTTTGAGTTGTGTTTTTCTATGTTGTTTATCAGTATATTGTTGTTTAAATTGTTTTCTTGTGATATTTGATGCTTTGCAAACTATGTTGTTTTTCTATGGTTCTACGTTTCTCATGTAAACTAATTACTGATACATGCCTATGTTAAGCAGAACATTGTTGCGTATAAACACATGAGTCAAGTGGTCTTAGGCATTAGTTTATTTTAGTGGTATTTATAGAGAGCAATTCCCCTTTAAATATTATTCTTTTTTTATCTTGTTTCAATCCAGTATTATCATTTTGAAACGCAAATGGCGACTTTTATAAGGGCTCTAAACAAAGCTCATCAAGTTCTATACTTGAAAGCCTCCCCCACCATTTTGAGAAGCAAATCGATGCCTCTTTTGCCTAGTGCTTTCATTGGGTTGAAGAATCTCCAAAGTGAACTAACAAATCGCAATCAGAATCACCATGGTTGTTTCTTTAGTCTCCATTTCTCTTCGACAAGTACAAATCCTGACATCGATCTCTCAAATGAAGATAGCAAGAGGCAATTATTCAATAGGTTCGTTCTTCCTTCATTTTGTTAATTAATTTTCGCATCCCTCTCGCTCTGTGTTTCTCTCAATTATTGACCCATTTGTTTTGATTGACAAGTTGTTTTGTTTGGTTATTGGACTTAACAGGTTGCTGTACCGGAGCAAACAACGAGGGTTTTTGGAATTGGATTTGATACTTGGGAAATGGGTAGAGGATCACATCCATTCCTTAGATGCAGATGGTATTCGAGCTCTAATTAATGTTCTTGACCTGGTAATTTAGTCTTGAACTGCTGACAGACTTCTGCGACTCACTATTTTTTTCCCCATTTTTGTTATCTTTTCTTCCTTTTTTATCTTTGCTTTTTTCTATTTTCTCTCATTATTGTTATATATATACGGGTGAATATATATATATATATATATTAGAAAAATGTATCTCCAACATGTCGTGTCGTTTTGAAAATTGACATGTTGTCGTTGTGCTGTATTTAATGTCTGTTTCTTAGCTCGCAATTATCCCATAAAAATGAAAAATAGTAGAGATGAAACAAAGACTCAATAATTCTTCTACTCTTGCAGGAAAATCCAGATTTATGGAAGTGGTTAACTGGCCAAGAGCAACCCCCTGAAGCTTTGAAAACAAATCCTGTGAGCATCCAAGCATGGCATTAATTACTGACCCTTTTATCTTGATTAGATATGTGGTTTACAATTAGAGTATTGTATCATTTTAGGTATTTACTGGAGTGAAAGAGAAGGTGATAGACAATCTCAACAAACATGCCTCACCTGAGACAAGAACACCACCTGGCCAACAATGGGTAAGGGGTTGGGATGATTTCAAGAAAGGTCGAGATGGCCCCATAACAGGAAATCAGTAGCTCTTCCATTTAACTTTAGGCCTAATCTCTCTTTTAAGTATATAAGAACAGAAAAGCCCTGTTAAGGTTTCTATATAAATGGTAGATTGGGAATAAGTTAAACCAACAAAGACTTTGAAGGGAACATTGTTTAGTGTGTCTCTCCCTTTAAACCCTTGATCTATTGAATATTAATAATCTTTTTCCTCGTATGCATTCAACGGTAACTACATTGTACCGATCTTGAATAATTTGTTGTTTTGATGTGCTTACCAATATAGATTGTATTTGTTTATAATTTGTGTCGGATTTCTTTTGGGTGTTAACATGTGTAGTTATTGAGCTTGAAATTTAGTTTCAGAAGTTATTGTATATGTGAGTTTGGGATGTAAAGTTGTTTAGACTGGAGTTCGAAAGTGGATGTAAAGTTGTTTTCTGAGTTTTGATGTATATGTTTATGTTAGTTATTTTTTCTTTTATGACTTTATTCACCTTTTAAATTATTTTGTTTTATTAAGGATGTATGGGTGTTTGTTTTAATTTTTTTTATGTATAGTTTACAAATTTCTTTCAATATAAATTTTAATTAAAACAAATAAAATTGATAAGATTAAGAACAGTGACGAAATTAATCTTAAATAGGCTAGAATAATTAGGTCCAATTGCTAAGAAGGTTAACAGTCTTGTTCTCACAAAAATAGTGGTAATAGGCACTTCTTTTTCAAAGGTGCATGCAATAACTCATCTTGAACTCCATTGGGATAAATAAATAACTGTCGATTGGGTGAATTTGCGAAAGTATGTGATGCATTGTTCGACTCCATCTCAATTGAAGATGTAATCCTCTCAAGTTGGTTATTTGCATGTTCATATTGTACATATTGTGTCTTATCATTTTTAGTAATATGGTATTTACTTTTTGTTGAGAATCTACTTGAGTTATAAATAAATGCAGAATAAATTAATTATATCTCAAACTCTTACTTCACTTCACGTGTTAGAACCAAATAAGCAATCAATCATCAAATTGTAAATAAGCATAAAGGAAAAAGAAAACGATACCTAAAAATATAACTCCGTCTTCTATAATTGCAGGTTTTAATGTGATGAAGATTGAAATACACCCTTGAATACTCTTACAAATCTCTCTTTCCAAATTACCCAACACGAAACTATATGAATTCAAGTAGATCTATCGACTAGTTCGATACATACATTTGTCTTTTCCATTTTATTCAAAGTTAAACTCCGATAGACATGATAAGGCATAAAATTGATAGAAGCGTCTAAGTCTAACATAGAACCATTATTTTTTTCTATCTTCAATAAAGCAAGGTAAAATAAAGCTATCTGGTTCTCTACATTTTTTTCAGTTTATTTTTCTTTTAAAGCATGAAAATATTTCAATTTACCATCACACTTTTGTTTTCCTTAGCATTCTTTTTTTATTTGAAAGTTGTTTGAGAAATTTTGCATACCTCAATATTTGTTGGATTGCACTAAGAGGGTGTTTGGCCCATAGATTTGGAACTAGGGGGTTTGGCATTTGAAGCCAAACTCACGTTTGTTCACTTGGAATAAAATTTCTGGGATTAAGATTCTAAACCGAAGAGTTGGAATATGTTTTTTTTTTCTTTTTAATTATTGAATGTCATATTTTTTAGAAAATGTTTCACTTCAACGTCTTATTAATAATCGTTGGCAACAATTGTTAGCCAACTTCACAATCAACCAAGATGACCGATCATGACCAATCGACAGTCACAACAATCGATAGTTTTGACCGTCGGCTCTAGATCTTGATCATCGGCTCCGGATTGTCTTGACCGTTGATTATCAATCGTCTTGACTGTCGGTGATCGATCTTGATTGCTTGTGACCTACAACTTTCAATGTTATTGTCGTAGGGTGAACATCTTGATCGACGACAATCAATCGTTATAGTTAATTATCGATCTCATGCTTATTAACAAGATATCATAGTGATGCTCAATGATCAATAGCCATAACCCTTGACGACCAATTGCTATGATGGTAGACGACCACCGATTGCTATGATGGTAGACGACCAACCAATCGTCTTAAAATTGATGACCGTTGACCGTCTTCATCATTGATCAACGAGCGTCTTCACTAAGGCTTCCCTCTTTCCCATGGGATTGAATAGTAAACACCATTCAAGCCCATGGATTACATTTTTTTCTAATTCAATCTAGAAAATTCATCAACCAACTCCAAACACCACCCTAGTGACCATTGTTGGTCGACCCTAGGTGTGATTTCTGACAAACTCGGTCGACGAACTTCCGACCACCACTTTTGCTACTGTTGCAAACCTTGAAAAATTAATAAAAATGAATTTTTGAAAACTTTTTTTTTTATCTGAGTCATTCTATATACGCCTTTGATTTAAGCACAATAATATTTTTTAAAATACACTTTTTTTCATTCTTTTATTTTCTTTTCTTTTGGAGTTTTTTTATAACTATTATTATTAGATCATTTTTTTAATTATCTCTTTTCTATTCTTTATTTAAAATGAATCTTTCCTTCATTTTAGGAGATTTTGTTTATTTTGTTATATTTTTTCAAGGTGAAAATTAATTACCTATATATTGTGATCTCGAATATAAATCAAATATTAATATATTGGTAACATAGTAGAAATTGTAATTATATATCACATATATACCATGGTTTATTTTTAGTTTAATAACATTTTTCATTTCTTTTGTTAGTCAATTTAATTAGAAGACTTAAAGACTTATTTTGATTGACTTAATAAAAAGTGTTTTTTTTTTTAAAAAAAACTCATTTTTATTTAGACCTCTTTTGATAAAAGTGGTTTAAAATACGTTGCATGTGTGTCATAAAAAACTATAACTATGCTAAATGTAACTCACTTGACTTTTGCTTTTGCATGACCCTTTTGGTTATGCTTATTTTGAAACATATTAGACCATTTTAATGTTGCTTAACTAGAACTAATCAAATTATTGTTCTCTAATATTAAAATTTCTCGTTTTTACATTATTTTCATTAAAATCAATAGAGTCAATAAATTGAATTAGAGGTACAAAAAATATATATATATATAAAATCAATTAAAATTTTGATAAAAATAAATTTAGGACGTACAATTAATAAAAAAAAACCAAACAAATTAACTAAACCCATAAATTCAAAATTAGCACCTTAAACACAGACCTAAAAAAATTCAGATTTTCAATTCCTGTCCCCAAACAATCTATTTGTAAAACTCAGGTATCAAAACCTCATCAAATAAGTCCACAAACATTTGATTTCGAACTTCAAACGCCCCCTAGAGAATGAAATGTTAATTTAAACCTTTTTTTTAATGTCTCCAAATGGTCTTTATCCTTGCAAGATTCGTTTTTCTCAGGTGCCAACCTACTAAGAAAAAGAAAGGGAGCTTTAGGAATATAATGAGAAACCGAAGGTAAGGGATTAGCAAATACCTTTTGGTTGGACGGTTGGTCTTGCATTTCATTTCTCTCATCATTCTTTACCTCATCTTATCTTCAAGAGACATACCTTGAGGAGAAGAAGAAGTGAAGGAAGGCTAAGACTCTTGATTTTCCATTTTAAGTGAATGGTCTCTCCATTAGACGTTGTATGTGCTAGTTTAGGGATAGTACTTTCTTTAGAAAACTTCCAAATGCATTGACTTCTTTTGTGAGATTGGGGCACCTATTGATGGAATGTCCAAGAACTCAATACTGAAGACAAAATGTAATAAACGCAAATGAAAGAATAGACTGAAATTGAATAACTAGAACTTCAATTCCGTACTTGGTGAGAATATTGGTGTTGCATTAACTATAGAAAGAATCATTGAAGAATAAGGAAGTTGGGTTGAGAGAGGTTTTAAAATTGGGGTAAATTATAGAAAGAATCATTCTCAGATTCACATGGCAAAAAGGTTAATGACAATAAAGTTTTTAAAATTGGGTCAGACAGAAAAGTTTTTTATTTTTAGGTTATTTTGTGAAAGTTTCCTAAAAGAATCATTGAAGAAGAAGGAAGTCAGGTTGAGAAAGGAGGGAGTCGGGATGAGAAGAGATTTTAAAATTAGGGTAAATATAGAATTTCACATGGAAAAAAGTTTTTCACATGAGATTTCAAGAGAAATTTAATTCGTTGAATTTGAACTTTATATCTGTATTAATTTCAATATAGTGAGTACAATCTTTAATGCTTGATCCTTTTGATGCTTTCTCTCGAAAAATAAACTTCAATTCTTACACTTGTTGATCTTCTTGGATAATCTATCTTTGGGCTTGATGATCGGCCTTTGGACTTGTTGATCCTCTTAGATGATCAAACTTTGGATGATTCTTTTTTATGATCGACCTTTGGGCTTGTTGATCTTCTTGGATGATCGACCTTTGGGCTTGTTGATTTTCTTGAATGATCAACCTTTGGGTTCGTTGATCTTCTTGAATGATCGATCTTTGGGCTTGTTGATCTTCCTTGATGATCGACCTTTGGCTTAATGATCGACCTTTGGGCTTTGTTGATTAGCTTGGATCTATCTTACAACTTCATACGAGTTATATTTTTTAGAGCTTCAAAGCTTTGATCATATGAACTTTAGATGATTTTAAGAGCATTAGAGCCTCAATCTTCATAATTTGAAAACTTTAGAGTTTTAGGAGGGTTATAATCTAAGAAGCTTTAATAATCTTTGAAAAGGCAAGGCTTCTATTTATAGAAGATTTTCATGGACTTTAGGTGGATTTGGGTCTAGTTGCATGATGGGCTTGAGTTTAGGTTAAATGTCTTCTTTGGCCCGAATTTCTTCCATGGGCTTAAATTGGGTTAGGCGTGAGCCATTTTAATAACTTGACCGCTCATCTATTTAAAATTTTGGGTTGACAAGAAGAATGACAAATTAGGAAGTTTACTTTAGAAAAATAGCAAAATTATTTTTAAATCGTTAGAATAGCAAAACTGAAAAATCTGATAAATAAATAAATAGAGCAATGTTTCAAATGCCCCTACCAAATTCAAAAACTTAGTCCTAAATACAATTATTCACCTAAAACCCAAATATCCTATAGTTAAATAACACATCTTGAAACCCTTAAAACTCTTCAAAGCTGAAACAAATCCAGCTTCCTATCTTTCCACTTTCGTAGATTCCACCGAAAAAATGTGAAACCCTTCTTTCCCTTCAAATCTTCAAATTGTGGCTAAGGCCTTAACATGGATTGTTAAGTAGGGCTATACCTCTAAATCTTTCTTAAATTTGTAAACGTTGGTTCATTCATTATTCTCAATGGGCCAATTTGTACTTTTTGGGCCCAAATCTCATCCAGTTCTATTGGGAGTCGAACTGGGCGTCTTCTCTCCGTTGCCCAATCTGAAGCAGCTATGGCTTCAGCTCCTTCGAAGCTTTACGCAGGTTCTCCTCCAATCCCTTTCTCCTTCCTTATGGGCACTCGGGTACAACTATCGAAATTGCAGTGGCTTATTCGTTTTTGTTATCTTTTGATTGTGTTGTTGCAGATGATGTTAGCCTTTTAGTGGTTTTACTGGATACGAATCCATTTTTCTGGAGCACATCTGCTCTTCCGTTCTCCAAGTTTCTGTCTCATGTAATTGATAAATTATCTCTTTTCCTGTGAACCATTCTACCCAGTAGGTTTTTCGGATAGAACTGTAATGAACATTAGTATTTCCTTTTTCTTTCTGTTTTGGGTGTATAGGTACTTGCTTTTCTGAACTCCATTTTAGTTCTGAACCAACTTAATGAGGTTGTGGTTATTGGTACTGGATATGCTTCATGCAAGTATTTATACAACTCGTCTTCTTATTCAAATCATGGCCTTGAAGATGGTAGAATGCCTGCACTTTGTACTCGTTTATTGAAGAATTTGGAGGAGTTTGTGATTGGGGATGAGCAGTCCATCAAGGAAGATCCCAAAGGAGGTACCATGTCTTCACTTCTTTCTGGATCGCTCTCCATGGCCTTGTGTTGTATCCTTCCTTGCTAATGATTGTTGATGCTGATTATTTGCTTGTTTATGCTCATAAGTAAAGCTTGCCATGTTCTACAAATGGGCCATTAATTTAGCAGTCAGGAATAAACAGTATCTATTGTGATGGGAGTGGCATTTGGTCGAAATTTGTGGTAATGAGTATGGTTGCAAAATGTTGTAAGAGTTATGGTTGGCACGATGGAATTTTCTAATAGTCACACTGTTTAAATGTAACTTGAGTAATGTAATATTCATCAACATACTGTTATGCTTCAAATGCTTGACCTTGTGATTAGATATACAGAAAGTTTTCCGCTCTGGATCTCTCCATCCCCAACCACGAGTAAGCATTTGTTTCTGTTCTGCATAATTTATTCCCAATTTGCATATCCTGATTTTTCTTGTTGCTTACATATACTATTTTTTTTTGTCCTTTTTTGAAAATGTGACTAATCTATGTGAATATATTTTACTTTGAGTGTAGATCCTTTGCTTGCAGGGATCCCCAGATGGTCCTGAACAGTAAGATTATTTTCTTTATTCTTTAAAAATATGTATATATTTCTAATGAATTTATTTTATTTGTGCAATTTTCTTTAATAATGAGAATCAAACTTTAAAATCTTCCGTCTAGTGACTGTTTTTCTCTTCCAGATATGTTGCAATCATGAATGCCATCTTTTCTGCTCAGCGTTCAATGGTTTGTATTTTTTGTTCACTCTTCTGTGTGTTCTTATATGACTTTTCTAACTTCTATCAATCACCAACTCTCATAATTTGAACTGGGTGATATCAGTAAGTAATGAAAATGTGACCACAAGTATTTCATGGAAATGCTCGAGATAAGTTTCCTCTCTATTTAACTTGTTCTTTGTTTGGTCTTGATGGCAGAAAATGGTGCTGGATTAAACTTTTTTGTTCGTTTCTTTTCCTATTTGAATTTGAAGATATCAATTATTTCTCCCCCTATTTTGAGATATCCCACTTGCCCCATAGGCGAATTTGAATTTGAATGCATTGACAAGACTAAGTAATTTATATTGATCTACTTTCTTGGAGTTTACAACTGAATATCTAGTGTCTACCGTTAGAGTTGAACTCCAATATTTTGTATAGATTTTATTATTTAATTTGCTTGCCCTGTGGATGGAAAGTTGATGGATCTCTGGCATCTTTTCTACTATTAGTCTAGTCAGATTCAATTGTGAAAGTTTTCATGTTTATATGTATGCATGTAAGTGTATGTATAAAGAATAAGAAAAAGAACAAATCTAGAGAGCAAAGATTCTTCCAAAAGGACAAGGGGAGAATTGGGAGTTTCCCTGAAGGAAGATTCTGGGATAGAAGTTTATAAGAAAAACTTCAGTCCAAGTTATCGATAGAGTATAGAAGTAGCAAAACCCTTATGTAAGGTACTCCAAGTAAAGGCTGTAACTGTACAAGCTCCAAAAGTTAGAACAGTCCTGAAAAAACCAATAAAGAGTTGTATTTTCAAATTGGAAAAATTATAAATAGAGATGAACTTTTAAATTACTCTCTCCAACAACACATCAAATCCAAAGGTGAAAACTATTTAAGATTTTTGAATTGCTAGTTTTCTTTTTGGTTATGCCAGCTTAACGTAACAATATTGACCAAAGTATGATTAATTTCTTGATATGAAGTAATTACATCTGCAATGTTCATGATAGTAGTAATCATTTGGTCACAAGCAAAAAGTTGGTAGTCAATGAGATCATAGAAATGTGAATCTAATCTTCATCCACATTTGCATTTATGGGTTATGTTTAAACTTTCATGTGTGCCAGTCACTCATTTGAAGTTCACAGCTGTCCGTTTTCCTCTCCATGTTGCTTTTAACTATAAACTACATTCAACATTTAACAATGTTTCCATTTTTATAAGTATCCTATGATGTACAATTTTATCATTCTTGCTTCAGGTTCCTATAGATTCATGTTACATTGGTTCCCACAATTCTGCATTTCTTCAGCAGGTAAGCTAACTGCACATTGTTCTTAATGGGTTTTTTACTTTTCTTGGAATCTTACAGTTACCATCTCCGGATGTATCATCTATTCATTGCTGGTGATGATTTGATTTCTGATGCTGTATAGGCTTCTTACATAACGGGTGGAGTTTATCTGAAGCCTCAGCAAATGGATGGGCTGTTTCAGTATCTCTCTGTAGGTTTTACTTTCCTATGGTTTCCCCTGTTTTTTGTATTCTCTTGCTTAGGCTGTTGAGATATTCTATTGTTCTTTCTATGCAGACTGTTTTTGGCACCGATTTGCATTCCCGGACCTTCTTACAGCTTCCAAAATCTGTTGGTGTGGATTTTCGTGCATCGTAAGTCTGCAATCTTGTGAATACACAATTCTGTTGTTTTGTGCTTATTATTTTGTGTCGCTTACTATGGCCTTGTACAGATTTACACCTCTTATCATCATTTTGTTCTTTTCTCGGAATCCAACAAAGATGGAAATTGCTAATACCAAATAAATTGGGAATTTGCAGGTGTTTTTGCCACAAGAAAACGATTGATATGGGCTATGTCTGTTCTGTTTGTTTATCTATATTCTGCAAGCATCACAAGAAATGTTCTACCTGTGGGTAAGCTAAAGGTCAAGCCATAATTATTATGTTTTTCCCTTTTACTTGTGGTTTCCTAAAATTTATTGAAGGTAGTTTGACATTGACTTTCGAGAATGCTGTTGTCTGTTTGGCTTTGTAAGTATGAAAAGGAAGATGATGTGGAACCTGATTTCTTAGAACTCATTATGCTAGGACTTTTTCCTCGACAGTTTATATAATATTTCGGTGAGACCTGATGTCAACACGCGAGGGGGAGCTTTGTTCCTTAGCCCCCTAGATAATGGTTGCCTAAATAAGATGCTAAAAGATTCTGCCACGGCTTTAGTTTCTTAGGGGTTTTGGAAAACTGAAATGTAATTGGAATCACTTGGAATCAGAGGGGTGTTAAAATGGGTGTTGAATTGTGGGCAAAACAAAAGTGGGGTCGTAAAGCGCCAAGACCCTTCTGAAATGCTAAAAAATTCGACAATGTTGTTTGCCTACTATTACTTTTGTCTACTTCAGAACAAGATTGAATGTATTAATATTAACGAGTTTCAACTTCATTCAGGTCAGTTTTTGGTGAGACACCAGTAGAACTCGATTCAGTGTCTAAACTGAAGAGAAAAACTCCAGAATGATTGCGCTCTTCTGTAAGTTGTGATGGATCATTTCATGAAACTCAGTGTTATTTTATGATTTTGAACCATTTGTTTTCACTTCCATGGCTATAGAACTGCTTCATTTTTCTTCCCTTTCTTGAAGCTGTTTGGAACTGGAATTCATTTGGTTCACATGGCATGAACAGAGATGACTTAAAGGAAACAGTTGCTGAAAGAGAGTCAATCTCAACATTGTACAATTCAGATCAATAGTGGTCGAATTTGGATGGGATAACATGGAACGATGGCTAGCAAGGTCATGCATCTGTATTTCGTCTATTCCAGTCTGATACAAATCGGGTACAAGGTTTCTATGGAATTTAAGACTTTAACTGGAAAAGTTAGTCTAATGTAATTGTACCGAAAGCTTGAGTGGTTTATAAGTACATGTAGATTTATATTTCGCTCACGCTTGACAGTACTCCAAAGCTTACCTTTCTGAAGGTAGACAGAAGGATAGGGATATTCACATTGTTGATTTCAAAATTTATGAAATGTCCAGAGTTACTTTAGAGTCGTGTTATTTATACTTGTCCTTTGTGGGACCTCATACTTTGAAATTTTACGAGTTTGAAATGTGCCAAGTGAATCATATAATACAGCAATTTGAGCATACTAAATTTCTTGCAAATGTATTGAGCATGAATATGACTCAAGTAGCACGAATTGACCTCATCCCACACTTGTCTAAGAAATAGCACTTTTTTGGTTTTACATCTTAAAAGTAGCACTCTTTTTTGTTTTACATTTTAAAAGTAGCACACTTTGTGAAAATTCATAATTTTGTTTTTCTCCGTGAATCTCGATCAATATTGGCTTCGGAGATTTTTCTAAAATATTAAAAAGTTTCAACTTATTGATTGTTTTGAATTTCTTGGTGTAGATAATTAGATAGAAGTTTTATCATTTTTCATATTTCTTCAATATTCTTTTTTTTTTCTTAATCTTTTCAAAAATTTTATTAAAACCTTTTCAAATCTCCGAATGGGATAAGATAATTCGTACTATTATTTAGTATTTTCTTTTATTTAATTGAAGAAATAATTGAAAAATAAAACAGCAAGTACAAAAATGAGTAATAACCCCAGTAAAGACGGATACGATTCAACTATTTTTTCCTATTTTTGCCAAATTTTCAACTATTTTTTTACATTACCATTTTTTCTTTTTCTAATTCTTCAGTTCTTCAACATCCCAAGACCTCTTTAACAGTACTCACTTTTCCTAATTCTCGGCGTTCCATAGGATAATCGAATTCCTAATTCTCGGCATTCCATGAGATAATTGAAGTGATTAGAGAAATAGAAGAAATTAGGAAAAGGAAAAATGGTAATTTACAAGAATGAATGGAGAAATTGACTAAAGTAAAAAGTTAGTTAAAATTTGGTAAAAGATTTGTGAAAGTTTGAATAATTTCTTTTGAAAGGATAAAAAAAATGAAATAAGATTTGGAAAGATTTGAAAAGTTTTAGAATCTAAGTATAATTGTCTTCGAGATGCACGAAGAAAACCTAAAACAAAAAATTTTAATATCTTAAAAAATCTCGTGGTCGATTGCGTTTAAGATTAAGTGAGAAAAACAGTTTTACCAGTTTAAAAAAAATTGTTACTCTAAAAAACAAAAGCTAAAATTGTGTTACTTTTGTCACTTTCCCACTTATATATTAATATTTTTTTGAAAAATGAATGTACCTAGACCTTCATTCTTCAACCGCTGTTAGCCAAATAATGCATTCTTGGAAGTACCATTTAAATAAGCATAACCTTTATACCAAAAAGGGAAAGGAAAAACAAAGGGTTTTTTTTTATAAAAAATATAACAAATAGGCAAAATATGTAAATTGTATAGTACAATTTACAGAATAAAAAAATGGTTATCAAGAAAGAATAACAAATTATAGGTTTTATTTTGGCAAAATAGTAAAAATAATTTTAAATTGTTAGAATAGCAAAACATAAAAAATAGAAAAATAAATAAATAAAAAATCTCTCAAATGCCCTCTAGCCAAATTGAGAATACAAATTGTTTACCCCAATTACACTATAATTGAAATAACGAATACTACACAAAACATTCTCCAAAAATATAAAATGAGAAAACATGTCATTATTGTGAAGCTCCACGTCATACCTTCAAAATTTAAATTTATGCAGGTAATCATTTCCTTCATTGGAATCCAATAGGTAATCATCTTCATCATTCGAAACCCTAAATCTATTTTGAAAACAATTTGAAAGCATTTGTTCACCTTCTTAGCAGATTCCTCCATAACCACATCGAGGCAAAGCATGATTAGTCCTTCATCTTCTTCGAATATCGCCATTATTTTGCGTTGCTTCAGAAGCACATCACACTTCGGTCGCTTTAGACTTCGATCGCTTCAAGGGTTTTTTTTTTTTTTTTAATTATTTACATAAGATCAAAAGTATAACAACTATGCATCATTTTAGGAGAAAAAAAAGGGATTGTCTTAATATTTGTTTCTGTTTTTAAAGGTTTATTATTTTATAAATCGTAGAAATTCTAAATGTGAGAAAGGATGCAGTCGAAATTATGTGAAAGAAAACAGTAAAGGATGCAGTCGAACAATAAAGTAAGAAGCTGCCGTGAAAGGATTCCAAAAAGGTCGAAAGTTGTCGTGAATTCATTCGAATAGTATTCGATCGCTTACGGTTTTTTTTTTTTTTTTTTTTTTTGAGATATTCACATTTGAATAATATTTTTTAGTGTTTGGGTGGTTTTAATTCAAACTTCTGTATCCAACTTTGAAATAAAAGTAAATAAGAATAATATCTATGGAAAATATACCTCGTTAAATGATAGTTCCATAAAAGGATTTTATTCCCACTAATTTAAATGCATTTAATGTATGTATTATTAGTTTAATTAGATTTTTAATTTATATTATTAATATGGTCAATCCGTCTCTGGAATAATATAATTGTTACATGCACAATTATAGGATGATACAATCTTAATACGAAGTTGTTATTATATAAAATGCATAATTTTAGGGAAGGATATAATTTTGAATTCAAAATTTGGAGATCTTCCAACTAAAGTTTTAAAATCAAATGATAAAATAAATATTTATTACAATATATATAATCTGAAAACAATTAATGAAAAATATGAAAAATTGTGAATTAAATGGTGTGAATTAAATCCTGTACTTTCTTGATTATTTTAATGAAGCGGTAATGATGAGGGTGCTAAAGAGGTGTCCATCTAGTGGAGATGTCCCGGTGTACCTGCTAACCCATCAAGTATCTTTTTCAAAAAATGGTGTGAATTAAATATCTATTATTATATATATTTTAGTAAAAATAAATTGTTAAACATTTGATTTGAAGCCCCTTATCCGATAATCTGTTATAAATTGAAGCCATGAATCTAGCATATGTTGGTTAGATGAGATCAATCCGAAAAATTATTTAATATTATTATAAAATTGAATAATATGCAAATACTCTATAATCGTAATTCTGTTTTATATTCCACGATTTGACTCTGCACAAATACAATGTAACTGATAAAAATGTGTTTCACGCTACCAATGAGTAAAATCGGTTGAAAACTTGTGGCAACATATATACCTCAGGCGGATTTGCTAAAAATCAAATTATTTTTAAGATTTGCTATTTTGCCAATTATAGTCTATTATTTTGTCATTCTCACGGTTATCTCAACCTATATGCTCAAAATAGGAAAAGTCCATGGACCCACAATGAAAAATACCAAAAATGTCCTCATCAACTTTGAAATTAATTTGACACTCTCGCGCATAATATATTTAGTACATGATCTTGTACCAAAATCGTTTAGATGACTATACGATCATTTACATTTGAGTTCGAATTTAAACGATTTCTTTTTTCAAGATTGCTTTGATACACCATCGATTAGATTTGTTTATTTTTATTATGATCGTTTAGATTTGAGTTTTCTTTTTTTCAAGATTTTTTGGTACACGATCGTTTAGAGTTGGTACACGATTATTCCAAATCTAAATATTTTTTTTTCAGGATTATTTTGTACCATTGTTTAGATTTCGTACATGATCTTGTACAAAAAAAACCTTTTAAAAAATCGTTTAGAATTAGAACGATCTAAATGTTCGTGTACCAAAAAATATTGAAAAAAAAATTCAAATCTAAACGATAATTACAAAAATAGACAAATCTAAACAATGATATATCAAAGCAATCTTGAAAAAAATCGTTTAGATTTGAATCATGTTGAACAATTAAATAACTAATTTGAAAAAAAATTAAACAAGATTTAGAAAGAACAAGAAAAATTACCAATGATGGAAAAAAAGAACAAACCTAGAATAATTTTAAAAAATAGTTGACTTTATAAACTTTTTGATTTTGTTACACGAGCCATAAATATTTTGATGTTTTGTTATATTTAAAAAAATTTCTCCAAAACATGGTAGAAACTATAGACAAATTATTAGAAGTTATTTTACAAATAATCATAGTTAATTTCATTATTTTCAATATTAATTTACCAATCTGAATGAAAAACTGATAATACTTCCCCTATCATACGGATGCCCCTCCCTCCATCACCAAGAGAGATGGGAGATGGATGATTGGAAGATGTTTCCAAATCTAGAACAAAATCCACAATCATAAACACCCTCATTAATTTCCACATCCATATCTTTTTATAACAAAATGTATAACCGGAATGAAGCAACTGTACAAGATTTACAATTTTAATAGTAATCAACACAACGCAAAAGACCGAATCACCAAAAGAAAAAAAAATGCCATAAGAAATATTAAAAGTTATTTACATCACTTGATAGAAAGAAAAATAAACCCCAAGCAATATCATGCGTTTGATGAAATATCATTCGCTTCTTCAGAGCACCTTCATTACCACTTTGCTCGTATGGTGAACGCCAGTGGCAGCCAGTTTCAATATAGCCCGGCCCTTGTACAAGCTGCAAAATGAAAAACCCATGTTGAAGTTTTCACTAATACCCGAGCAGTATCTAATAGCTTGACGATCGAACAAATTAATCAAACAATTAATATGAAACTTAAACAAAAGTTGTTGTATGTCTTTGGGATTAAACACACGATCTCGGCAAGATATGCTTACACTTGTTTGAAAGAAGAGATGTTAAGTAGCCACATGCGAGAAGAGGGGTACAAAAACTAAAGAACTCGAGAGAATAATCCCAGGGTCACCCAACCACGAATCAATTAATCAAATTTTGAACTTATGTTCCACTCCCTCACATCTATCAAGTACAGAAAAACGTGAGCTCGGTCCTTACGAAATAGCAAAACTTAGGGGGTGTTTGGCCCACCGACTTCATAAGTCCACGTCAATTAACTTAATTTTACCAACTTCAACAATGTTTTTTTTTATATCTGTGAGTGTCTGAGCTAGCTTACACGCACATCGATTAATCTCACGGGACAACCCGCTTGATCCTACAACATTTGGGTTGGGTGTCAAGCAAATCGTAGGAAATTAAATCCTAGGTTGGTGCCACCATGGATTGAACCCATGACCCTTAGTTATTGAGACTCTCATTTTTTACCATTAAATCAACCCATGATGGTTAAACTTCGAACAACGTTTTCTATTGAAGTTTATGCATTTATCAAGGAACTTTATCTTCTCTTCTTTTTCTCTATCTCCCTCTCTCTCATGCTTCACAAACAGTCTGCACTCCAAACACAAACTTCCTAACTCAAACGTATACTAATTTTAGATTTCAGAACTCAACTCAACGCCTCAAACAACCCTTTAAGTTATGGACATCTACATCAAGCACGCATGAGAAACTCCAGCTATGTGTTGTGGGTTCCTAATTTGAAAAGCTCTATTTTGTTGACAATTTAAGCTTGAAAAGAGCTAGAACAAGGGATTTAAGATTCAAGCATTCTGAAATTCATCCCTCTAATTCAACAATCGGTTCAAGAGTTCACCAGAATGAATTCTCCTATCACGTATGATGTTTTGTATTCTACATGAGGTATGGGGAATAATGAAATGGCAATCATTTCAACAAGGAAAATAAATAAAGGAAAACTGACCCAGCCAGTGCAAGCCCCCAAGTGGCTAAGGAATAAAACAGCAGCCCAGCATGCCAAATTTCAAACATCTTCTCCACTTTGCTGCCCATACTATCAAGTGCCTTAGCTATTGCTGCAAATAGAGATGTTCAATAGCACAAAATATTAATTCAACAATAGTCGTCACCCAAGTATAATCACCACAATCCAGAAGTTAAATTAACAAAAGGAAAATCATACCTTTCTGCAGCTCCTCAGGCGATATATTCTGCATTTTGGAAAAATTGAATATTTAAGATCCGTTATAGAAAACCAAACAGAAATTCCATTCAAAGTGATAGGCATACCCGAGTTTTTGGGTTTGACATAATACATCTAGCCATAAAGTGGGCAACTGCCTCCACCACATGTTCTTCAGATACAATCACATAACTTTCATCATCAATTCCACTCCATTCCTCAACTTTGTTCGGAACCATATCTTCAGTAACCCATACCCACCAACTGGGGGCTTCATGGCTAACATTCACAAGAATATCAGCTGCGTGCGAATCAGCTCCTAACCAAAGAATCATACAAGGGAGAGAAAAAACATCAAGCAATCAATATGAATATAAGATTTCAAGTACCAACCAATGCATCATGTTTTGGTTCAAGAAAGAAAAAAGAAAAAACCTGTAGCTTCCCTGAAAGGAAATTCATAGCTAATTCCATCTTTTGATGCTTCGTTGAGGGATTTAATTTCATTTAAGAACTTTTCAGAATCCACTGTCGCAACGAGACGAGCATACAACTGCCATTTATGAGATCCAAATACACCACTTGAGTTCAATAATTGAAAGGAACCAAATACCATCCTATGATCTTTATTATATATCGCAGTTTAGGAAAGAAAAACACACGTTCTTTTAAAATCTCAAGCAACAATTATTCAGCGTAAATTACCCTAGGGCCGGGACCGAAAGATTCATAACCTGAATAAACTAAACTAATGGCCGTTTATAATTAACCAAGGATAAAAGAACATCTTCATCGGCATTAGATAAAAAATAAAACCCTAAAATTGGGAACAGCACGGAATTTCAATGCTGCCAAAAAGTTAGAGGCAAAAGCTTGAAAAAGAAGGGAAATGGAGGAAATACATCGGGAGGGCAATCCTTGAGCAAACAGTGAGATTCAGATATGTTCTGAAGGAGGTCGAGATTTTGTTCAAGCAACTTCCTCAATCTCCGATTCTCAGATAGCAAAGCATCAAGTTGTTCTTCCTCTGTAAGAGTGGGCTCAGGGGAATCGTGGCTGGGTATATGGTTATGACAACACTCAATCGCGGACCAAGCCACATCTGCGACCTCGATGACCGTCTTGGCCACCTCCAGAGCACCATGGCCGCCCTTCATCTGTACAAAGCTTGCTTCAATAATGGCGAAGTTTTGTTGCGGTATCGTTCTCTTCTACGGAACTCCGAACGGATAATGATTTGATTTCCAAATTTGGGGATAAAATATATATATATATCGCCCATTTTCCATTATTTTAGATATATTAGTGAGGGATATAAATGATTTCTTTTTTAAATCTCTTCCAATGAAAAACCCATTGTTTTGTGATGTAGGTGATAGTCCATCAAATTTAGTTTTTTTCGACTAAAAAGGTTCATTTAATTATTTGAATGTCAAATCATCTTGATCATCATAAATCACAACCGTCTTCGCTGTGACATTTTGAATAGAAAATTCTTTCAAAATATATTTCTTTCTAAAAAATCAAATTATACATATTTCTTAATCAAATTAGTTAATAGTGTTTAGTAGTCCTTTTGGGACATTTGACGCACAAGTTCACAATCAAATGTATGTGGACTTATTTAATAGAGTTTTGATGCTTGAGAATTACAAATGTCTGTATTTAAGGTGCATAATTTAAAAATCTAGATTTCTGATGTCTCTGTTCGGGTGCTAGTTTTGAATTAGTGGATTCAGCTCATTTGTTTAGTTTTTTATTTATTAATTGTACGTTCTAAATTTGTTTTATATCAAAATTTTAATTTATTTATTTTTCATATTTTTTATCTTCAATTCAATTTCTTGACTAAATTGATTTTAATTACAATAATGTAAAAACGAGAAATTTTAATATTTGATAACAATAATTTTGATTATAGTTGCATTAACATGAATGGCCTAATAGAAATATTACAAACCATTCACAAAATATAACAAATCATGTAATCGAATGGAGTTTACGAAAGTTCTAGTTAAGCAACATTAAAAATGATCTAATAGTTTTCAAAATAAGCATAACCAAAAGAGTTATGCAAAATGAAAGTCTAAGTAGAGTTACATTTAGCCATAGTTATGGTTGTCTTCCTATGACACACATTCAATGTATTTTAAACCACTTTTATCAAAAGAGTCTAAATAAAAACGAGTTTTTTTTTTTTTAAAAAAAACACATTTTTCTTAAGTTAATCAAAATAAGTCCTAAGTCATTCTAATTAAATTGACTAACGAACAAATTTAAAAATATTATCAGACTAAAAATAAACCATAGTATATATGTGATATATATATTTACAATTTTTACTATATTACTATTTGGTTTATACTCGAGATCACAATAGATAGGTCGTCAATTTTCTTCTTGAAAAAATATAACAAAATCTCTTAAAAGGAAGGAAATATTAATTTTAAATAAAGAAGGGAAAAGAGATAATTAAAAAAAAAGATTATCTAATAATAATAGTTATTTAAAAAATTCAAAAGAAGAAAAAATAGAAAAATGAAAAATGTGTATTTTAAAAAATATTATTGTGATTAAATCAAAGGCACATTTGGAATGACTTAAAAAAAAGTTTTTAAAAAATTCATTTTTATTAATTTTTAAGGTTTTGCAGTGGTTGCAAAAGTTGGTGGATGGAAATTCGTCGACGGAGTTGTCAGAAAGTTGGTCGATGAATTTTTTAGATTGAATTAGAAAAAAATGTAATCCATGGGCATGAATAGTGTTTACGATCTCCAATTTTAAGACGATTGGTTGGTCATTGACCATCATGACAATCAGTTGTCAAGGGTCATGACTATTTATCATTGAACATCACTATGATCGTTTGCTAATAGCATGACATCGATAATTAACGATAACGATTGGTTTTCGTTGATCAAGATGTTCACCCCACGACAGTAATGTCCAAAGTTATGGGTCACCAGCGATCAAGATGACTAGTCACCGACGATCAAGACAATTGATAATCGACGGTCAAGACGATCTGAAGCTGACGGTTAAGACGATCGATTGTTGTGACCGTCGATTAATCATGATCGATCATCGTGGTTGATCTTGAAGTTGGCTAACATTTGTTGCCAACATCAATGATCATTGATAAGATGTTGAAGTGAAATTTTTTCTAAGACATATGACATTAAATAATAAAAAAAACCATATTTCATACTTATGGGTTTGAAATTTTAATCCCATAACTTTTATTCCAAGTGTCCAAACATGAGTTTGACTTCAAATGCCAAACCCCCTAATTCCAAACCTATAGGCCAAACACCCCTTAAGTGTTCTATTTCGCCTTTTCGCTACACTTTTCATGCTAGATTTCCCTGGCATAGTGTATTATGGGATGGTTCCACATTTCTCTAGGTATTTGGCAAAGGGTATTGGACGTTGTTCACCTGATCCATCATATTTATCATAGTATTCATCACCACGATCAGACTTGATGCCTTAATTTTCTTTCCAAGTTGAAGTTCAACTTCAACTTTAAAAGACTTGAATACGTCCAAAAATTGGGACTTCTCATGAATTAAATATATGTACCAATATCTTGAATAGTCGTCTATGAACGTAATAAAGTATTGTTGTCCATTCAAAGAAGTCGTAGGGAATGAGCCACAAATGTCTGTATGTATTAGTTCTAAGACGTCTGAACATCTGTTGGCACCTAATTTTCGTATGTTTGTCTGTTTTTCCTTAATACATTTCCCACAAATTTCAAATTTGCTTAAATCAAGGGAATCAAGAATTCCATCTGACACAAGTCTCTGAATTCTTTATTTAAAGATGTGACTTAAACGCTTGTGTCACAATATAGCAAAATTCTCATTTAAGTTAAGCTTTGTACCACATGATTTACATAACAGAACCTTGTTAGATGAAGCATAAGAATCAATCATGTATAGGTTATGAATTAAAGAACCGATACCAATAAGCTTGGAGTTTTGAAAAAGACTAACTTTATTATTTCCAAAAGAACAAGAAAAACCAAACTGGAAATAGAAACTAAGTTCCGTTTAAATGATAGTACAATAAAATTCTCATTCAAATCCAAAAAAACAACTAGTTTTATAAAGTAATCTAAAATTGTCAATAGCTTCAATTGGAACTGCTTTGCCATCACCCACACAGATGAATCTTACAACAGCATTTGGCGATCGTGTAATGCCTGAGATTAGAAGGGAGATATGAATGAACCGGTATCACATTTGAATAAGAGGGATCTTGAGGATATGAAAGTAATGTTAAGAAAGACTTAAAAGAATTAAAAGTTAATACCTATACCAACAAAGTGAACCTTCCTTTTGGGTGACCTCCTAGGAATATTCCTAGGATGCATGTGAGTGAGGACAAAGCATGCTGAAAGGACTCGTGTTGGTTTGTGGGGAGATCTTTCACTCTAATAAGCCTTTAAGGATAGTAAAGATGATGCTGCTTGGTCGTAGGGGATGCATGAGAATGTCGGGGATCCGAATTCTAAATCCTGGACCTGAAGCGTTACTGATCAGCTCTACAGGCAACCCTGCATGCACATACTTATGTGAGTAGAGGCACCAGAATCTACCCATCAAGTATCTATAGGTACATAAGCTAAATTAACTTTAGAACAAACAAAAGTAGGAAGTTTACCCTTCTTTACACGCCATTTGGCGTACTTGGAACAATCTTTCTTGAGATGACCTTTCTTTTTGTAGAAAAAACAAGGATTCTCTATAGCTTGTTTCTTATTCAGCTGAGATGTCCCTTCTACAACATCCGTAGGTTTTCTTTTATTCTTACCATGAAAGTTAGTTGTGAAGTAAGCACTTTCAGTCATTTATCTCTTAATCTTATCTTCTTCTTGCACACATTGTGAGATAAGCTCATTAGTACTTCATTTATCCTTCTGAGTATTATATCTTAAACGGAGTGAATTATACAGAAAAGGAGATAAGTACCAGATGTATGAATTTTTTTTTATTTATCTCGATATCAAGTGCCTTTAATTTACTAGCGAGATTGGACATTTCCATAATGTATTCCCTTATGTTTTCATTGCCCTTATACCTCATGGAAGTTAAAGTAGTCAAAAGACTACTTCTTTCCCCTTTTTCATTTTTAGCAAAATATTTTTCAATTTTGGCAAGGAACTTTTTGGCATTTTCACTTTCAGTGATAGAACCCCGAAAGACTCTGGAATGAAGGGCCTAATAATCATCAGACACATGCGATTTGACCGTTTCTCCTTCTCAATATTTCTCGTATTCGGTTGTTCCTTAGTAGAAGCAAGTTCATCGTTTCTTAATGCAAGGTCCAGATCCATACACCTGAGAAGTATCTCTAGGCTTTCCTTCCAAATCTTGAAATCTAATCCATTCAACTTAGGGATTGAACTTATATTTTCAGATATTTGAGCATGACCAATTGAACAAAGCATAAGCAAATAAATGATATACTCACAATTAATAGATGTCATAAAATAAAATATGACAAAATAATTTCACATATATGGTGGGCCCCTTTTACAAGATTCCTAACACAACATTGATGTCCAACCTTTGGGTAGAGACATCAATTGTAATTGGTAATCTCAGCGTAGTAATCAAAGTACTGACTGTAAACTCTGTCAAAAAATTAGCCTTTCTTTGGACTGACTATTTTCCACATGAGCAATTCTTATAACCGTCACCTACTCATTACCACATGCATACTCATAATTTGGCCAAATAATTATCTTCCTTTGGGTTGATAATTATTCACATAAATCAATGAATATGCAGATCCTATATATTAGAATTAAACTAATCTAGATAACCAAGCCTACTTTTATAACATGTTATTTCAACCCATTCAATCTAAAATATAAGACGCAACAATAATGATTTTATTATTGTAAAAAGTAATGGAGGAAGAACATCAAATAATCTTTACCAAAATTCACCAAATAATTGAGTACATTAAAATACAATTAATCTATCTATAGTATATATAAAAGGATGGAAGTGGAGAAATTTTTTAGCCCCATTTTACCCTTTCATTGTAACTTTATTTAGTTTTGCTTTAGTGGCAATATCGTCATTCACATATATTTAATGTTTTTGTCATTTTCATTATAACTTTTAATGATTGTTTTAGTAAAAATGATTTTTTTAAACTTTTCATCTCCTTATTATAACTTTTCTCAAAATTTAAATCTTTTTACTCCAATTAATTATGTCAATTAAATTTGTTCAAATCCATTAACATTCCTCTCTCCCCTTAATCTTATATCTCTCGACTATTCACATTCCCATATCTTTCAACCTTTCAAATTCTTCCTTTTCAAATCTTGGTTATAAATATCTCATTATTTTTTTTCATTCATGTTCACAAGTCACAACAAAATAAGGGTGAAAAGAAATCAAATTATGCTTTTCTATTCTATTCTAATCTTTTTCTTTTTTCTTTTTATAGTTTGTTATCTATTTTTTTTATATATAAAAGTATGTTTGTGTTTATTCCTTCATATATAAGTAAGCTTCTTTTTTAGTACACAACATAAGTTGGGAAAACTTGAACCGCAAAAACATCGTAATTGACATGTATATATGTCTATACTTTTTATGTTTGAATCATGTAATATTAAGAATCCTTTTTTAATCTAACATGAGAATCTTTCTCATATTTTTTTTCTTTATTTAATTCTTTTTATTAAAGCTATTTTATTAGTGAAATTGTTGAGTGACTTATACTTTGATTTTGTTAAAACAATGTAAATATTGTTGGAATTTATTGAGTATAAATAAAGGTAATAAAATGTGTAAAGCAAGAAATATTAAAGTTTTCATTTAATTTTTTACCTACAAAATCATTTAAAACAAATTATGATTTCATATTTATAATTTCATAATTTCAAAAGAAATATGATTTTGGTGGATTTTTTACCCTTTCATCATAATTTTTTAAGTCTTGCTTTAGTGGCAATTTTATCATTCGCATAGACTTAATGTTTGTAGTCATTTTCACATTCAACAAGATAGAAGTAATATTTTGTTAACTTTTCATCTTCTTATTAAAAAATAAAAAAAAATTGATTCCACAAGTGATATTAGTTAATGCTCTATGCATGTTATTAGGGTCATAACATAATTTTTCCATCTTCCATAAATGATATTACATAATACTATATGTTATTATACAACTAACAACGTTGTTATCTTCTACTTTATTTAGATATATATAGATTATATGGTTAAGTTTGTAATGTGTAAGCTCAAGATGTTAAGAAGTTGAATTTGAATTGTGCAAACAAATCAAATTCAAAGATACATTCGAAAGATGACAACGTTATCTCTTTACTAAATAAATTAATTTTCTACTCATTACGATGTGAATATAAAAATGATATAAATATAAAAATATTGAAATGACTGTTCTAATTTTATAATGTTAAATTAAAACTATAATTTTTTTTGTGTGATTTTCACATGCGATGCACGTGTTGTTTACTAGTAGTATACATAAAAGGATGGAAGTGGATAAATTTTTTAGCTCCATTTTACCCTTTCATTATAATTTTTATTTTTTATTTTGTTTTAGTGACAATTTTGTCATTGACATGAATGTTTGTGTCATTTTCATTATAACTTTTAACCATTGTTGTAGAAATGATTTTTTTAACTTTTCATCTCCTTATTATAATTTTTCTCAAAATTTAAAATTTTTCACTCTAATTAATTATGTCATTTAAATTCATCTAAATCTATTCACATTCCTCTCTCTCCCTTAATCTTCTATTTCCCAACTATTCATATTCTCTATCTCTTTCAACCTTTCAAATTCTTCCTTTTCAAATCGATTATAAATATCTTATTATTATTTTTTCATTCATATTCACAAGTCATAACAAAATGCTAAGGGCGAAGAAGAAATCAAATCATGTTTTTCTATTCTCTTCTAATTTTTTCTTTCTTTTCTTATTTTGTTGTCTATTTTTTTTTATGTAGAAGTATACTTGTGTTTATTCCTTCATTTATAGGTTTTTTTAGTACACAATATAACTTGGAAAAACTTGAACCACCAACTTCGTGGTTGACTGGTAAATATGTCTATGCCCTTTATGTTTAAATCATGTAATATTGAGAATTTTTTTTTTAATGTAACCATGGAAATCTTACTCATGTTTTTTTTTCATTTAATTTTTTTATTAGAATTATTTTATTAATGAAATGGTTGAGTGACTTTGTAACACCCCGAAATTTTGAGGTAATCCTCTAAATTTACTCTTTAAATTTTATTAAGACTTTAAGAAGTTGTGGAGGTTTTAATTTAATCAAGTTTGGTGAAGAGAAGTTTTTTTTTTATAATAATTATAATATAATACTAGTTATATTATTATTATTATTATTATTATTATTATTATTATTATTATTATTA
>CM046887.1:11597150-11665359 GCA_025688845.1 Cucumis hystrix
TATTATTATTATTATTATTATTATTATTATTATTATTATTATTATTAATAAAAAAAAAAAATTCTCTCTCCCCCTCTCTTCCTCGCGCGCGCACAGCCCCCCCTCATCTTCTTCTTTCTTTTTCTCCTTCCGTTTGCCCTAGCAACAGTCGACCGCACCACCTAATTCCCTCCCTTCTCCTCCGTTCGCCCTTCACGTCGGCCGTCAAGATCCCAGCCGCCGCCGTCCGTTCCAGTTTGCGAAGCCGAGCCGCACCGCCTCTCCATTCCCCAGCCGCCGCTCGTTTGTCCGCCAGCCGAAACCAGCCGAGTGCAACCCGTCCGACGAACCCAGCCCAGCCGCACACTCGATCGGCTGCTCCTGCCTCCGTCCGCAAAGCCCGACCGCCGCTGCTCCTCCCTTGCGTCTCTGTCCGCCTCCGCCGCCGCCTGGTACCGCCCATTGAAGCGTGGTTGCGACCCCGCGCCGATTGAGTCCGAGTCTAGCACACGCCCAGCTCCGTCTTTGAAACCCCGCCGCGCGGCTCCCCATCTTCCAGCCGCGGATTTGAAAGCCGACCCATTCCCAAATCGATTTCACAATGTCGCTTGCCCTAGTCTTGTGTGCCGCTACCGCTACGTCGTTGTAAATTCGTTGGGTAAGGATGAAATTGATGGGTTTAAGAGTCTACATTGAAATTTCGATTAGTTGATGTTGTTTAATTGGTTGTTTGGATGTTTGTTCTTGAAGGCGATATAGGAGATTTGAAGAATTGGGACTTTGAGTTTTGCCATAAGCGTCGTTGGAGTTCGTCTCTCCACTTCTTGGGTAAGTTGTGGAGTTTACGTATGGGTGAATTGAATGGATGAAACTATTTAGAAGGATGTTAATTTTACGTTTGATTATGTTTAGGAATTTATTCATTGGAAATTGCTCGATTGAAGAACTTGCATAAAAGTGAGGTAAGGGACTTCCTACTGGACTCACTTATAGCTTTGAGATGTGTTGGGCTGTATAATTATATTGAAATTGAGCAGAAATAATGGATATGCTACATGTGTTTGGTTGTGGGCTGGATGTTTAGTTAAGATTATATTTCGACGAGAAATATATATATTTTTGAATGGATTTATGTGGTTTTGGTGTTAAGTGTATGTGGAGACTAACTGGCTATGTAGATATTCACATATGGTTGTTGAATGACTGAAAACAGTAAATGTATGACATATAGGGGAATGTTGGAATTGACGGATGGTTGTTTAGGCTGAGTGTAGGATACACTGTCGTGGTCGTGTTCTTATGATGGAGGGGACTAATTAGTCATAACCCTTGTATCTGGAGGAGAATGTTATGAGTATTTAGTTCGTTGACTGATATACTAATATGTTCTGACTGACCTTAGGTTAAATTGGAAAATAAATTGTTGTTTGAGGTTAAGTGGAAAGTTTACGTGATGAGGACGTTTGACTGGGTTGTAAATTGACTGATAAGATGTATAGAAGGGACTGAGGGGTAAATTATTGGTTTCCTAGTGGGTAGTTACCTTGTGGGTGCTCTACGGGATTATCACCCTTTTGTGCATCCTTCGGGAGCACTAGACTGATATGTTCATCCTTCGGGAGCACTAGACTGATATGTGTTTCTGCAGAACACTAGACTGATTATGTGCATCCTACGGGATCACAAGACTGTGACTGTGCAGGGTACTCCATAGGAAGCTAATAATTTATTTTTCCACTAACGGGACCAGTAGTGGGTCTCTTACTGGGTATATTAATACTCACCCTTTTTATGTTTAACTTTTCAGGCAAAGGTAATATGAGGGGCAGACCGACGAGGGACAAAAAGGAATCGTGATTTGCCATAGAGGACCGTCTTTAAACTGCTTCCGCTGACGGTTTTAAAATATTTTGTTTGAACTAAGTGTACAATTAGTTAAATTTTTTGTAAACAGTGCTTTGAAATTATTATTTTGAAATAGGGCCCGATTAAAGTTTTCTTCAATTTCTTATGGTTTCCAACTAAAGCTTACTATGTCTCTTGTCAACAAACGACTTTGAGTAAACGTAACGACTTAGACAAGGTCTGAAAAGTTTGGGTCGTCACAGACTTATTAAGTATAAATGTTCGTAATAAAATGTGTGAAGCAAGAAATATTAAAATTTTTCCTTTAATTTTCTACCTACAAAATCATTAAAAAAAAATGATGATTTCACATTTATAATTTCATAATTTCAAAAGAAATATGATTTTGGTGGATGTTTTACCCTTTCATTATAATTTATTTTAGTCTTGCTTTAGTGGCAATTTTATCATTCACATAGATTTAATGTTTGTTGTCATTTTCACATTCAACAAGAAAGAAGTTACACTTTGTTAAATTTTCATCTCCTTATTTAATTTTTTTTATCCCATAACTGATATTAGTTAATGCTCTATGTTATTAGGGTCCTAATGTAACTTTTTTCCATCTTCCATAATTGATATTACATAATGCTATATGTTATTACACAGGTAACAACCTTTCTATTTTCTACTTTATTTGGATATATATAGATTAGATGGTTAAGTTTGCAACGTGTAAGCTCAAAATGTAAAGAAATGAAATTTGAATTGTGCAAACAAATTAAATTCAAAGATACCTTCGAAAGATAACAATATTGTCTTTTTACTGAATAAATTCATTTTTCACTCATTACGATGTGAATATAAAAAAGATATAAATATAAAAATATTAAAATTGCTATTACAATTTCATAAAGTTAAGTTAAAACTATAATTTTTTCGTTTGTGATTTTCATGTGCATCACACACATTGTTTACTAGTATAACATAAACATATGAATATTCCCAAAAAATTATCATTCAAATTTAATCCACAGGATGATCAATTAATCTTGATCAAATTTACCTTGAATTCATAACATGATTAATCAAATCTTGAATCTACAACATGATCAATTAAACTTGAATTCACAACAATGATTTATCAAATCTTGATCTAGATCAATTAAACATAAAACCACAATATGATTAACTAAATATTGAATCTACAACATGATTAATTTATACTTGAATTCACAACATGATTAATCAAATCTTGAATTTAGATCAGTTAAACTTAAAACCACAATATGATTAATCAAACCTTGAATCTAGAACAATTAAACTCAAAACCACAATATGATTAACCAAGACTTGAATCAAAAACAATTAAACTTAAAACCAAAATATTATTAATCAAATATTAAATCTATATCATCAATTAAACTTAAAACCACAATATGATTAATCAAATCTTGAATAAAAAACAATTAAACTTAAAACCAAAATATGATTAATCAAATCTTGAATCAAGAAATCAATAGAAAACAAACATTCCAACAATTCAACATGAAATTCATGCTTTGTTACTACTTGTTGGCATAAATACTTAAAATCTATATAATAGATTAACCTAAGATCATTCATGCCAAATTGTCAAGAATAAGTTACATACCATATTCTATTGATGATGACTATAAAATGGCTATTGTCTGATGACTATAAAATGACTATTGTCTTCCTCAACAAAAACTTTGAATGCACTTAGTGGAGTCTTTCTCTTGATGAGATATAAGAAAGATTGAGTGCTTATTGTTTTGGTATATTAGAGACCATAGCACTAAGTCTCTTTATATACTAGTTCAATTAGAATCTTTATTAAATCCTAATCAATCTAGGAATAGGCTTCTACCTATTTAGTCCATACTCAATTAAGAATCTTGGGTCTTAATTAAATAGATCACATAATATGCCAAATTTAATAAAATAACCTAATGTGATAAATTATTAATTTACATACATAGCCTACACTTTAATAATACGTATTATTTAAAATGTTCTTCGGCTACGAACAAATTCCTAAGTCTTAAATGTATTGAGTTGAAACAACCTATTATTTATTTCATCTTTATTTGATTTTTTCTCCTCTATTACACTTAGTTGATGGAATTTGATTGTGTAAGAAAAAACAAGTTATGATGGTGAAATGAAGGAAAGAGATATGTTAAAATATTAAATTTTCTTTAAAAGTTTCAATGAAATGTTACACAATCTTATATTAAGAAACAACAAACATTTCTCTTTTCTTGGTCAAACATTGCAGCAACAATCTTTATCAATGCTAGGTAGCTTTGGGTAACAAAATCCAGCACCAAGATTCTCTCGGATGCAATCATTATAACACGACTCGTCGTCATAAGAATCAGAGCATGGTCGAACACAATGCACGTTCAAGACGTCTCCCTTTGCTGCCATAATACCAAAAATAACATTGTTTAAAACATTGTCTTAGCAAAAATAATTTTATGGAATTAGAGAAGTTAAAAGTCGTTAAGAGCATACTTGTTGATACAATACATGCGAATATCATCAAAACAACAATTGATATTGTAGTAAGCTTTTGGGTTGCCATATCTCTTAGACGATTTGGATCCTTGTGCTTTGATCAGATTATTTATTGAGGGATATGTTCTACAAAATGTAAAGTGGTGTATTTAAAGTGTCTCTTCCTAAAACTTCAAAACGATAGGACGTTAGACAAGCCTTAAAAAAAGTAAAAACATTGTGTTAATTTAGTGTATGAAAACTAATACTTGAAGGCAATGTTCAAAATAATGAAGGATTGACATCAAAGATACTAATTTTAAATAAAATAGAATAAGAAAACCGTATTATGCATGAGATAAAATTAGAAAAATTAAGAAAACAAAGAAAGCAGAGAGTTGATGCACCAAATTCCATTATGTACGAAACATCACCAAACCTTGAAAAGAACACAGAAGAAATTTAGAAAACATAAGATTGAACGATTTTCTTTAATTACAGGAAACAATCTAAACATAGTCATGTGCTAAGGTTAAGTAAAATGCTTCTTAGTGCAAGAAATCCGTTGAAAAAAGATAAATATATTTACCTATATTTTTTAAGCTTAAACCATCAGCTAAGAAGTTTAGACAATTTTATATTCTCAACTATACACAAAATGCATTCGTCTATTAAAAAAGGGTGAGACTACTTCTAACAAAAACAACAAAGAAATTGTGAGGTGAAGGGAATTAAGTACATAAAATTGAAACTAATTTATTATTGAAAAATAAACGAAAATTACATAATATAAGCTGCTGGAAATTTAACTATGAAGAATGAAATACATAAAAAGCAAAACTAAAATGAGACAAGAAAACTAAAACTTGAGAAGATGAAGCACAGTAGCATTGGATCTACCTCGTTTCAATAATCTTTGACAAGATGCAGCAATTTGCTTTTATGGAATACTGTGTGCAATTTGGCTTCAAAAAATTTTCTGCAAAACTCCTTTCACATTTAAGTTCAAACAAGATAATAGTGTCACGTTCAAGAAGAATATGTATGTTTGGTCTTTTAGTTTTAAAAATGTAATTTAATAGTTTACAGTTTTATAAGAATAAACACATTTTGTTCTCGAGTTCTCAAAATATATTCTTTTAGTTTTTGAGTTTTCAAAAATAGGTTTTAAAAATTCCTCAAATAATTTTATCCTTTTATAATTTTAAATAATTACATGGCATTTAAAATTTGAAGAATAATTTCTAAAAATCATTTTTTCTCTAAATATTTTTTTTTAAAACTTAAACATCATATAATTATTTTTTAAAAATCAAACAAAAAATACTTCTAGGACATTTTAAACCTACTCTAAAAAAAAACTTAAGGGCTAAAAAGAGTATGTTTTGAAAACTCATGTGCCAAATGAGTTTATTCTTATAAACGTGAGGATTAAGAAGGTAGTGGCCGCCAAATGCACATAATTTAGGGATGTTCAAATAATACGAAAACCTGAACAAGCCGTCTATCCAACCCAAATTGTAAGGGTTAGGTTGAGTTAATGTAACACCCCAAAAATATTAAGTCAACTTTAATTTTTGTTATATTGGATTTTGGGTGTTATGTGTGAAATTGCTTAAATTGTGGAAGTTAAGTGTTTTGGAATATTATGTGGTTAATTTTGTAATTTGGGATTTCATTATTAAAATTTCGATTTTTGGATTGGTTGGTTGGTGAATTAAAGGTGTAAAGTTAGAAGTATTATGAGTAATTATTGTTATGTGTTTATTATACAAAATTATGGAGGAATAAGGATAATTATATTATGGTATAACATAATTATTAAAAGAGGTATATTATGTTTTTTGGAAAAATAAATTAATTAATTAATTAAAGGTGATGGAATGGGTGGTTAATGAAGAGAGGGAGGACATTAATTGGAATAGGAGGGGAAAAAAAGAAAAGATGAGTGATTTGGGGAAGTAAATAATAATAATAATAATGGTATTATTATTATTAGTGTATATATTTAAAGCCATTCGTGATGCGTGCCAAGATTACTATTCATCTTCTTCCTAAAGAAAAAAAAAAACTCTACCTTGCCGCCGCCCCCTCTTCACATACCTCGTTGCCCTCAGTCACGTGTCGATTTAACCGCACATCCACAAGCCGCGCGCCCGAGCTGATCCTCGTACGTGTGATATCCAGCCGCGCGAGCCGCTCCGTTCCTTGCCCAAGTCGTACGAGCCGACTTCCTCTCCACGAGCCGCTCGCCCGAGCCGTTCCCTGTTGTGAGCCACTGTTGGTAAGTTTTCTTGGTAGTATTGATTGGGTTTGGCACCCCCATTAAACACCTATTTTTGTCCCAAATAAGTTAAGTTATGGATCTAAGTTGATGTATGTGCTTGAAGGTTTAAGCATAATTTGAGGAATTGAAGCTGTGAATTTTTCCAATTTAAAGTTGTGTTAGATTCAACCGTAATCTTGGGGTAAGTTGGATAAGCTTGGTTACTAATTAAACAGGGGGATAGTTAACAAAATTATTGATTTTAAATTTTATTGGTGGTTAGGATTGAGGATTGGGAGAACCTGACTGTCAACGAGTGAATTATCATATTTTAGCAAATTCCAGGTAAGAGATTTTCCCTATATTAACCACTTTAAAGCTGCATTGTATATCTTGTATATCCTGTGTTGTTCAGTCATGTAACTAAGAGAGATGTAATATGACCATTTGGTTACTTCGGTAACCCTTTTGATTGAGATGCAACACCATTGGTGTATGATATGATTATATGTTATTTTGAGTTATGTCTGTTTAAGCTAAGATGTTGGTGTTATGTTGAGCATGTATAGCCTATAGTGTTCTGTTAGTCTACCGGTTAGAGTCCTACCACGAGGGGTCCATCGAGATCCTCCCCTATATATGTCTGTGTAGCTAGTTGAGATGTGATTCGACGGGATCAGTTACAGCCCGACTCTCCTTTAGGGTGATTCCTTCTGGTCCACCGAGAGCCCAGTCCAATCCTGGTGGGATCACTGGATAGTGTGCGTTCGGGAGCACAATAGCGTGTGGTACTTTATTACAAGACTCTAACGAGAGACTAACAGACACATAGTGAGACCAATAGTGAGCCTCTTACTGAGTATAAACTCATACTCACTCTCTTAAATGTTTAATTTTCAGGTAAGGGGAGAGGCAAGGGCAAGCTGGCGAATGATAAGAAGTGACCGTGGTTCACTATAGGGGATAGTTCAGTTTCTTCCGCATTTATTTTCAATAATTATACTTTTGAGAGGTTTATTTCAAAACTCAAGTTTACTTGTTTAAGTATTTTTTTTCTATTTTAAGGGGCCCAAACTAGTATTTTGAATTGGTTATTTTGGTTATTTATTTAATTATTTTATTTCTTCTTTATATATATTTTTCTACCATTTTTGTTAACTATTTAAAAAGGTTTAACTGAATTTTAGGATTTTTCTAAAAAAAAAATAAAATCTATATTATTTAAATGGTAATGACTCCCGTTTAGTAGAAAAGCGGGGACGTTACAGTTAATTTTTATTTTGGATTGGGTTTGGTTAAAATTTTTATGTTTTTTTCAAGTTGGGTGGGTTCGAGTTACATTTTTTAAAATTTATGTTGACCCAACCCAACTCGAATTTTTAATATTATTAAAATATATATTTTAAATATTATAATTTGTATGATTACAGTTTGTAATAGATACGTTGGATTTTGAATTTTTTGTTGAAATTTTAGATATGTTATACATTGTAAACAAATTTAAATATTTTAAGTTAATAAAAAAATACTTAAAAAAGAAAAGAAAAGAAATAAATATGTGACAACTCAACTCAACCCAACCCAACCCAACCCAACATTTACACATATATAAGGTTGAAAAAATAGTTGTCAAGCAGAATATCAAATTATAAGTATTCATATGGGAAAATAGCAAAAATAATTTTAAATTGTTAGAATAGCAAAACATAAAAATTTGAATAACAAAAAAATGAAATAATCTCTTAAATGTCCCTACCCAATCTGAAAAATACAATTATTTCACCTAAGCCCCAAATACACTGTAATTGAAATAACATATGGTATATCAAAATTTCCCCAAAAAACATAAAGATTACAAAAGTTGCCATTAATGGAAGCTCCACCTCATTCTTGCAAAAATTAAAATCTCTGCAAGTGATCATTTGTTTTCTTGGACTTCGGTCGATTACTTTCTTCTTTCTTTCGAAACCAAAAAGAAACTTTCCTTCTTTCATTCGAAACCTTAAAGAAACTTCGAAAATCCATTTGTACATCTTCCAAATCTCTTGCTCTTCTTCGGCCGCTTTACTTTGCATTGCTTTCGGAAGAATTTCGCACACCTTTACTTTATATTCAGGTTATTTCGAAACATTCTCCGATTCTTATATAAATCTTTGAACGAACCAGTAGTTCCTTCAGATTTAATCAGATTCTTTGACGTCATTATAATCCTTTAGGTGCATAGCATGGTTAGGACTGTGTTTTAGATAATTTGAATATCGTCATTGTTGTAGTTTCTGCGATTTTGGAATGTTCGAAGAGACGATGTAGTTTGAATATTTTTTTTTGTTTTTAATTATATATAGAGATAACAATCGGTTTGTTTTTATTTTTATTTTATTATTATAAAATAAACCGTACAACAACTATGTCCTCCATTTTAGGAGCAAAAGAAGGGATTGCTTTGTATTATTCGTTTCTATTTTGAATGTTTATTATTTTATAAATTGTAGAAAATCTAAATATGAGGACGGAGAAGGGTCAAGAAGAAAAGCGAAGAAGTGAAAGATTACGGTCTTCTGGATACACTGGTTCAAAAAATTATTGTCAACAGGGTCCAAACTCTTTCAAGCTCTTTAGACGAGGTATTTGTATATATTTTTTCAAGGATTTTTCTAAGTATAACAAAGTTGTACATTCTTATAACTTAGTGTATGGTTCATTACAGGTTAAAACAGAACATACAATGGTCAAAGGGTCAGAAGGTAAGAAAGAACTTCTACAATCATCCAATAGGAGGGGGATGAAGGACCCTCCAAAGGAAGAACCAACCATACAGATAAAAACCAAGAATAAAAAGTATGGTAAACATGCTTATTAACATTTATCATGTTCTCCCCTATTTTCTAATGAATACGTAGAGATTTTTTGAAGTTGTATGGTGTGTAGGTTTCATTAAGTCGAATAAAGAGAGTGAAACATATAGACGAAAGTGAAGAAGAGGTTGAAGACAAGGTATGTGCTACAACTTGTTGTAATTGAATTAATAAACATGAACAAATTTGTCTAATTTCATAATCAAAACAGAACAGGAAAAGATTGAGAGTCTGGAAGACAAAAAAGAAGAAGACGATATAGATGAAGAATGGCAAGCAGATACCACAGGAAACGAAGAATCAAAATCATCCACAAAAGAGAAGAGTGAAAACAATGAGCAATCCATGAATTATAAGAAGAGACAAACGAATACAGAAAAGGGGAAGAAGGTAAGTGTATATAAATTAGATAACTGCAACCTCTTTATCTTAATGTATTTTAGTTATACATGTAAAAGTATTAAAAAACAGGAAAAAACTACAAAGAATGGAATAAAAGAAAAAGAGGACAGAAGAAGAAAGGGAAAAGCACCAATGAGAGAAGAAAAGGCTGAGGTACATGTGATGTACTATATTTTAGATGGTACGGGTCTTTGAAATTTGCTGTATATAGGGTAATTGTAATTGTAATTTATATTTTATTTTATATGGAATGATCTGAAAATAATGAAATACAATTATAGTGTATTTGTATTACGTTTTATGTTGCGATTAGTTATTGATTCTAATACATTGAGTCTTGCATATTATGTATTTAGAATACATTGAATTTGGGATAGTATGTTGTTCGTTATGAAATCATTATAGGAATATGTATAATGGATTACTGCAATTATAGTGTATTTGTAGATTATGGAACATGCTAACTTATATATTGGATTTTACTGTGTTGTATTTCATTATTGTGACTGTCATTAACCTAAATATAACTACTCATCACTACTAGGAGTCGATATACTTGATGTCCCAACAACAGAGAACCAAACCTTTGAGAATAAACCTCCAAACAAAAGCAACATAATAGATAAAATCAAAGAAAATCTTGGGGAAAGACTGACAGCTAGATTTATAAGTGAGAGACTATTCGATCATTTTCTGAAAATTTCTATAATAAACCAGTCATCCCAATTACTCCTGCACCTCATTCAACGTATGTGCAAGCCGAAATCGACCATCCAACTACATTTCGTGATAGGGGGTAGGGTACTTAAATTTGGGCGGAGGGAATTTGCCTTGATTACAGGCCTGAAGTGCGAGAAAATACCAAGTGTTAATATAGAGGATATAAAGGGTGGGGGACGGCTGAAAAGAATTTATTTCAAGACCCTAAAAACGGTAACAAGGCATTACGGGAACACTATGTTCAATATAAGTACAGCTGGAACGGATGGTGATAGGATACAGATGGCTAAATTATACTTTCTAGAGAGCTTTCTACTCCCACGACAAGAATCTCTGAGTATAGAGGGGGATCACATTTTGATGGTAGACGATGACGAATTATTTGATAGGTATCCTTGAGGGAGGGTTGCTTTTGACCTCCTCATAGATTTCATGTATAGGGTTGTAACTAGCAAAGGGCAAACAGGGATATCCATAAGAGGGTTCATTTTTTCGATCCTAGTTTGGGCTTACGAGGTAATCCCAACCTTGAGTACACCACCAAACTTCTTTGCAACACAGATCCTAAATGAAGTGCCCCAAATAATAAATTGGGCAACAGATACACAACCAAAATGGAAGGACCTACAATAGAAGGTCTTTGATTCGGCAATGGTATACAACTCATTTTACAACAGTTTTTATATGTAGATAATCACTTATAGTTGTAACATTTTTTTTCTTCTTAACCAACTTGAACTATTCTCAATGCTCGCTACATCTGGCGAAGTGAGAAAATCATACTTTGCATCGTTTCTTCATGTAGAAAAAATGATTCTTAGAGAGGCAAAAGAGAAATTTACAAAAGGCCAACAAGCTGATCGTGTAGCTCACGTGTCGCTTAGTAGAGGCATGCCCTCTACAAGCCAGCTTGATGGACTAGCTAAGGCTGTTGAGAATATTAAACAAAGCCAGGAAAAAATGGAAAAAAGTATGGAGGAGATGATTGAATTGTTTAAGACTGTGGAGGAGAAAATAGACAAAAAGTTTCAAGAATTGTATGTTAACTTAAACAACATTGTTGAAGAGATCAAAAGGATACAACCTACTTCTTCAGGTGCCCAAAAGACAAACGGATATATGGTAAGCATGAGCTTTAAACTATAAGTTACTTCTATGATTATGTGTACATGAAATAAAGTTTGAAATACACTGTATTTGTAATTCAAGGACCAAGGTCTATTGAGAAGCACCTTGATAAGGTAGAGAAGGGAAAGGAAGAAGAGGACGAAGAAGAAGATGAAGCTGAAGACCTGAGCATGGAATCGATGCATCAGAAAGACCTTGTAAAAAAGGACAACGACGACGACGGTGATGGAAAGGGAGGGGTTGTTGGAAGTGGGAGCCAAGGCTCTGGAGAGCCAACTGGTAGACAATTGACATCAACAAAATCAGAAACAATACCTCCCAAAAATAGGGAAGATGGAGATCAACCACCGTATAAGGTAATTTATAAAGTAAATTATACTACATTGTGTTCATTGTGTTGAAACTATTTATAACACATGTTTCAAACTAAGCCATGTACATAATTGTAATAGGCCACAGTGGATGCAGATGAAGAACTAAATGAGTTGATCGGGTCAATTGATGAAAGTATTATATATGATGAAATAAACAAAGAGAAAAAAGACAAAGTATAATTGGTATAGTGGATTATTGATACTTTAAGGATTATCAATTATTATTACATTACATTTCCAACTCTGACTTATGTACATCTTTTTGTTGTTATACTGTCATCAAATTATTATTACATTATTATGTTGTACTGTCATCAATTGTGTACATATTCTTGTTGTGAAACATGTGTACCTGTTTATTATGATCACTTAATTGATTGGTTGATTATGGTGTATGTGTAAAGGATACATAAACCATAATAAATATAGTGTGTTTTAGTAACGACCCAGCTTTTCAAATCTAAGTCGAAGTCATTATTTTTGCACAAAACAATTTGTTTGACACAAGACATAGTAAACTTTCGTTAAAACAATAAGAATTCGAAGAAAACTTTATTTGGGCCCTGTTTCAAAATATAAAATTTTAAGGTACTGTTTACAAAAACATTAACTATTTGTAAACTTAGTTCAATCAAAAAAATATTTTAAAATCATCAGCGGAAGCAGTTTAAAAGACAGTCCTCTATGGCAATCACGATTCCTTCTTGTCCCTCGTCGGTCTGCCCCTCGAGTTACCTTTGCCTGAAAAGTTAAACATAAAAGGGTGAGTATTAACATACCCAGTAAGAGACCCACTACTGGTCCCGTTAGGTGAGAAATAAATTATTAACTTCCTATGGAGTACCCTGCACAGTCATAATCTTGTGATCCCGTAAGATACACATAATCAGTCTAACGCCTAAGGGACGCATAAATCAGTCTAGTGTTCTGCAGAAACACACATCAGTCTAGTGCTCCCGAAGGATGCACAAAAAGGTGGTGATCCCGTAGGACACCTGCAAGGTAACTACCCACTAGGAAACTAATAATTTTCCCCTCAATCCATTCTATACATCTTAACAGTCATTTACAATCCAGTTAAATGTCCTCATCACATAAACTCTTCATTTAACCTCAAACAACCATCTTATTCTAATTTAAACCAAGGTTAGTAAAAAACATATCAGTACATCAGTCAACAAACTAAAAATCATAACATCCTCCTCAGTCTACAAGGGCACAACCATGACGTCTCCTCCGTTCACAAGCACACAACCATAACAGTATATCATACATTCAGTCTAAACAACAATCTATCAGTTAAAATTCACACTTTATATAAACAACATCTACAAGATTCAGTCATTTCCACATCCTTATGTTTGTACATATACATAGCCAAACGATCACAACATACACTCAACCACAATTCCACATCAATCCATACATAAATATATAAATTTCTCCCAGTCAAACACAGTATACATTAAACATTCAGTCCACACCCAAACATACATCATAACCGTCATCCCTACTCAGTCCAGATATAACATTACGGTCCATATAGTCAATACATCTTAATTTTGTTATTGAGTCTAGTAGAAAGTCCCTTACCTTAAGGATTACTAAATTTTCTTGATCGAACTGAAAACAGCGAACAACCTAAACATTAAGATAAGTACTCAACATTTTCTCCAACAACATCATTCACTTAAAATCAATCCAATGCGAAATTCACAACTTACCCAAATCGAATGAAGCAACACTTCCAACGAGGCCCGCTCTGAAACTTAGAAATTCGAGCACCACCTTAATCAAACAACACCAGAACAAATAATCAACCTTAAAACTTATGCTAGCTAGGACAACACTACAAAACCCACAATTTCTCCTTACAAAAAAACTCACAACAAAACAGCGGCAGTGGCGATCGAACCTAAACAAAACAGATCAGCGTGTAAATCGGTTTTTAAATCGCGGCTGGGTGACAAGGAGTCACGCGGCAGATGTGGGCTGCACGCACAGCTTCGCAAACGGCCGACGACTTTGCGAACAGAGAGACGACGCGAGCGGTCAACGGCGTGCGGGCGGCGAGATGATACGGCTCGGATCAGTTTGGGTTCTGTAAATTTCATGGGGGGTGTGGCGACTGGTCGACTGATGTCGACAGTAGGTGCAGCGGCAGAGTTCCGATCGTAGACAAACGGACCGGCTTCAAGCAAAGAGGGCAGCGACAACGGCGGGACGAGGAGATTTGGGCAATGGTGGTGGTGGCGGCCGAGCGGAATGGAGATTGGGCGGCGACTGTTGCTAGGGATGAAAGAAGAAAAGAGAGTGAGGGGGGGTTGCGCACGGGAGGAAGACGAAAGGGAAAAAGAAATTTTTAATTTCTTTTTTTTTTTATACACAATTATAATAATAGCAACTATTATTATTTTCTATTTATTAAATCCTTATTCTCCATCCTTTTTCAACAAATCCCAAAAATATAATAACACCCCAAAACTTAAAATCTTTAAATAATGAAGATTTGATATACTAAAACATATAAGATAAAAATACATTACTTTAAAATTTCGGGGTGTTACAGTTTTGATATATCTGATTATTGACATCAATTACAAAATACAGTTTGTTTGGGTCAATGGAATATGTATGTGTTTGGATATGTCTTTTAACACAGTATCTAACATGCTTTTGATGACGATATGAAAAAATCATATATTATAGAGACTTATTATGTAGGTTATAGTGGGATCAATGGTATGTATACAAGCTTATTATGAGATATGGTATGTGACTAATAACATTAGTGACTTGTAATCTATACGAACTATGTGTTCGAATCCTTTTTCTTTTATGGTTTGAGTACTCTATTGATGAGCTAAGTAGTGCTTTATAAAATATTACTATGCAGAGGGTCAATCCTCCTTGAGTTCAACAACAAGCACAATGAAAAAAGTGAAAACAAACTTTGGAAGGAAAAAAGAAAGACAACAAATGGCAAAGGTATTAAGATAAAAAATATGAATGTCGGGTTCATAACTTAGACCATGGTACATTTGAACTTTCTTGTGCTACCAACTTATAGGTTAAAGGAAAATTTTCAACTAAGGACAGACTCTTAAATATAGACAAAAACAGTTCAACAACAAGAGTTATACTAAAACACGTAAGAATACCACGTACTACAATATGCCTAATTATACTGTGTAAATTATAAATCGTATCTTATTAATGCAGTACATTCTTTTTAGCTGAACACAACCAAGGATGAGTTGATAAAGATGGGAGAAGCGACTGAAGTTATCAATTGATAAGCAGTATACAAAGATTAAGCCAGCGACAAAGGGAATAAAAATATATGCAACAAAGGAGAAAACAAGAACATCATCAAACAACGAGGAGAATGCATATCCAGACATGCCATCATTTGGTTTGCATTTGAGTCAAGCTTGATAATTATTCATTAAACTTTTATGTTATGGGCTCTTCAATTTATGACATTAGCTTTTGTTTTGTTGCTTTATTTACATTGGAACAATATATATTACTTTATTTAATCAAAATCTATTATTATTTTTAGATACGTGAATTTTAAAATACACTATATTTGATATTCAAGTCATCAAAATCTGGATGTATTTTGAAATGGTTAAATCTAAAATGCATGTACATAAATATAGCATGATTGTTCGAAGTACTCAATATGTTCGATTTAAATAGTTATAGAATAGATGTCATGACTTCAATATTATGACAACCTCAATGTATCTAGATTGAAAGTTACAATACTTAAGTTTAAAACAGACAACTTACAATATAGTATATTTTAAAATCGAACATGCTCAGTAAAGCATAAAATATAACAAATACTTTGTATGTTAAATAAAAAGGATAAATTTTATAGGAACCAACCATTCGGATTTATATTACAAAATGAAAAAAAATCAAGTGATAAAAGAATTGTAACTAATACTTGTAGAAACTACTGAACGGTAACTTAATATGTTGAATGAGTTCTTTACAAGACCTACAATTGTGACCTCGTTGAACCACACCTGCTGGCAACGAACAGTCGCTTTTTTCTTTAAAAATGACAAAAATTTCTTCTTTATAGGCCTTTCAGCTGGACGTCTGACCTGGGGCAGAAGAAGTCCATCATTGCCACCTTGGTAGGTTTTCTTAATTTGGTCTATACTACCAATAGGACGTGTTGCCTTCTTATACAAGTTTATTACATTTGAAACATAATAAAACTTATTAGTGTACGTATGCAAGTTAAGATTCCTTGTAGAAAGGACAATACAAGCATGTGAGCAAGGGATCAAATCAAGGTCCCATTAGCGACATGAGCACGTACGGGCCAAAATATTGACAACGTATTGTTCCTTACGATGGTAGACTTCAAATTCATGTTGATCTACAGGATATATCTGTCAAATTGTTAAATCTAATGTCATTCACAAATAAATGTATAGATAATAATTGCAATTATTTTTCAAGTCTCAAACAACTTACATTCATTGAGCGACTTTCCCTTAAAGATTCTCGAATAATATCTTCTGCATATACTGATAGTTTCGTACATTGAAAATTCCATTTGGTGCAACGTTCATAGAACCCCTTTTGAACCAAACTACAAATTAATTCTAAAAGTCCAATTACAAGTAATTCTCGGGATTCTTTCAACGCAGAATTCATGCTTTCAGAAATGTTGGTCGTAATAACCGAGTATCTCTTTCTCCTAAAAAATGTCCTAGCCCACCTATGCCTTTCGATATCTTCCAACTCAGGCCTAATTGATCGTGAGAGATGATCAAGTTCTATCCTGTAGTACTCAAACATCAACTGGGTTTAAGCTCTGGCACAACTGTGGAATGATTCCTCAATATGAAGCGACTTATGGTTCTTTTTCAAGTTCTTATAGAGATGGAATGCACATACTCCATGCTCATTTAATTCATACACAACATTAAACCCATTTTCTAAACTCTTGTGAGTATCAGACACAATTACGATTTCATTATTTTCCCCAAAACAGCATTAAGATTGCGAAAAAACCATGTCCATGACAATTCATTCTTTGAATCAACCACAGCAAAAGCTAGTGGCACAATTTGAGAATTTTCATCAATAGTGCAAGCAGAAATGAGCGTACCAAGATATTTGTTCTTCAACACTGCAGCATCAACTGAAATAACTGGCACACAATAATTCCATGCATCAATTGAAGCTGCAAGGGCCATGAAATAGAACTTAAAAAGACCTTTGTCGTCTGATTCTTCAGTAGTATACGTTCTTAGTAATTATGCAATAAACATAATATTAGAATTACAGTGTATTTCCAAAATGAACAATATAACTAATAGCAAATACAAAGTATTTGATATATATATTATATCTGGCTTGTTTCTAATCAATGCATTAGTGAATGTTGCCAACATTGCATACGAGTCCAACGGGATACCCTTAATGGAATTCAATGCAATCTCACGTCCTCTCCAAGCCTTATCATAACTTACATTTACTCTGTGATTAATCTTCATGTAATTAATTACATCAAAAGGGCGACATGGAGTCTTGTCATTCATTTTTAAAAATGACTTTGTACACTCAGAAACAATCCAGGATGTTGCTTGCTTGTGATCGTTTTTAACAATGTCAACGACACACTAGTGGGTATCCGTAAACTTATGAACAATCCAAATACCATGAACAAGACAAATCTTTGCATCGAATGTCAAATTATGTACGATTGGACCTAACTGTAACAAATTCAAAACTATTGTTCATAGTCAACATATAAATTGCTTTCTTTAGTACTGACTTAGTTCTGAACTTTACTCCCACCTTAATAGGTATTACAGCATTTGGTGAATCAAACGAATCAACGTCAACAATTTCTGATACATTAGGTGTAGGTTGTTGTGTATTTATTTCATTATTCAAACACGGTGTATTTCCAAACAACCCAGCAAGTGCAGAATCAACAACCACAACTAAATCATTGTTGGGGAATTTTAACATAATCAACATAAGCCAATACACGTCCTTGTCTTCAACAATTTGAATAAGGTTTGAACTTTGTATCCATCCCAAGAAAGAGTAACCCGACACACAGAAAGATCTGAAGATGGGAAAAGTCTACCTTGAATGTACTGTATAAATTCTTGAAACGAAGATAAGCATGGAACACTACAAGAAATCGAGAGTTTCCCGACGCAGCTTGGTGCACGTTGGGGGAAGGTATTTCTTCCGACGCATACACATTAGCGTCGGAACTGGCTGTAATGGGTTTAGGGTTTCTTCGACGCGGTGCGAGGTATGTCGGGAAATGGGCCACTATTCCCGACGTGGAAAGTGTAGCGTCAGAAGAGGGTGGACAATTAATTGTATCGTTTGGCCTTCCTCCGAAGTGATGCCTAGTGCTTTGGGAAATGTGCACCTATTCCCGACGTCTACAGTGTTGCATCGGAGGAAGGGCAGATCATTAATTGTACGTTACTCCTTCCTCCAACGTGGTGTCAGCAATGTCAGGAATAGGTTTAGGGATTTCCGACGTGTCACTAATAGCTTCGGGAATAGGTTTAGGGATTCCCAACGTGTCACTAACTGCGTCGGGAATAGGGCACTATTCCCGACGTTTTCGTTGTGCGTCAGGAGTTCTCTGTCTTTTTAACTCCATTATTTACAGAATGGAAACAGAAAAGAGAAAGAAAATCGAGAGAGGGAGAGGGAGGCCGAGAGAGGGAGAGGGAGACCGAGAGGGAGATCAAGAAGAAGAGGCATTCATCGCCGTTGTCGTCCCCGTTACCGTCGCCATCGTCATTGTTGTCTCCGTGGCCGTCGTCGTCGGTAAGTGGTTTAGTTTAGTTATTGTTTTGTTTTAGTTAATTAGTTTTAGTATTTAGATTTCAAATTAGGTTTAGGTTTTAGATTTTAGGTTTCAAATTAGTTTTAGTATTTAGAATTTGAATTAGTTGTAGGTTTTAGTATTGAAATTGAATTTGAAGTGTTGTTAGGATTTTGAATTAGTTGTAGGTTTTAGGAATTTGAATTTGAAGTGTTGAAGTTGAGATTGAAGTGTTGAATGTTGAGATTGAAGTGTTGAAGTTTAGATTGAAGTGTTGAAATTGAGATTGAAGATGAGTTTGAATTTAAATTTGAATTTAGAAATTAATGGAAGATATTTTTTTTTAAAAAAATATATATAGGAACTCCCGACGCACCATATTGACAGCATCCTTCGACGTTCATACAACGTCGGGAGATGTTTAGGAATTTTTGACGTTCATACAACGTTGACATGATAATTAGGGAATCAATGTCAACAATTTTCAATTAATATAGTATTACACCACTAAATTAATGAAATTCAAAGCTAGGAAATCTAACTTTCAATTTTTTTTTGCAACCAACCAATAGCGATTGAAGATCTACACTTTGGAAAACTTTTTAGTGAAAGAAAAAACTCACAATATGAATGCTAAGAAATCTTGAGGCATATTATAGTAAGACCTATGATTTTCCAACAATGGAATTTTAGAACTGCCAAACTATAGGATAGAAAATATGGTAAACTCTACGTACATATAAATTCAAACAACCATTATTTTAACTTGGCTTAAAATTAAAATGCTGAATTTAGAGCCCATCCTTTATTTCTAAAACTATTTACAAAACATTGTTTTTCTGCTACAAACACAAAGTGCTCATTTCTTAAAACTTTTTAGTTCAAAATACTTCCTTATTTATTTCAGCTTCTAACTCCATTTTTCCCTCTATTGCAATTTGTTGGTGGATCAATAATTGAATGTGTTAGAAAAAACAAATGAAGTTAATGAAATGAAAGAGATATCATAAAAATTAAACTTTATTTAAAATTTTCAATGAAAATGTTACACAATCTTATATTAAGAAACAACAAATATTGTCAAGCATTGCAGCAACAATCTTTATCAGTGCTAGGTAGCTTTGGGTAACAAAACCCAGCACCAAGATTCTCTCGGATACAATCATTATAACATGACTCGTCGTCATAAGTTTCAGAGCATGGTCGAACACAATGCACATTCAAAACGTCTCCTTTTGCTGCCATATTACCAAAAATAACATTGTATAAAACATTGTTCTGGCAAAAATAGTTTTATGGAATTAGAGGAATAATGAGTTAAAAGAGCATACTTGTTGATACAATACATGCGAATATCACCAAAACAACAATTGATATTGTAGCAAGTTTTTGGGTTGCCATATCTCTTAGACTATTTGGATCCTTATGCTTTGATGAGATTATTTGTAAAAGTGGTGTATTTAAAGCGTTTCTCTTCCTAAAACTTCAAAACGACATGGTGTTAGACAAATCTTAAATAAAGTAAATCCATCGTGTCAATAGTTCAAAATAGTAGATGAATAACATTAAAGATATTACTTTTAAACTATTTTTTTCTTTAAAAAAAGGTCATTTAGTAAAATTTTTAATTAAAAAATTTAACTATGGAAGGAACTAAAATTAAGGAGGGAAATTAAGAAAAAAAAAACATGCCATAAATGGGTCAAACTTAAGTCTTAAGGTTAAAAATGTTCAACATTTCATAAAGAATGTAAAGAGTAAGATGTTTTAAATCGTGGACATATATTAAATTAAGTTTGCATGATTGTTTCTTTTAAGTATAAATATTTCAATAACTCGCGCACGTAATATATAGTTGTGAACCAAAATATTCCAACGATTTTTTAAAATCGTTTACCAATTGAATCTTTTAGATTATTTGGTTGCACGATCGTTTAGATTTGTCTACACGATCGTGTACCCAAATCTAAATTACCAATATACCAACGCTTTTTTTCAATATCTTTTATATTTGATATGTGTATTGATATCCCAATGTTTTTTTGTTCAAGATTGTGTACCAGATCGTGTACCAAGATCTTTTATATTTAGCACACGATCTTAAACAAAAAAAAAATACAAGATTTATGATTGATCTAAAAAAAAGATCATGATTTCAAAAAAAAATATAAAAGAACAAATGCAGAAGAAGAAGAGAACAAAGAAGATGAAAAGGAAGAGCAAATTTGAAATATTCAAACAAAATGACCAACTTCATAGGCTTTTTCTATTTTGCTACATGAGCCGTAAATATTATGGTGTTTTGTCAAATTTATGAAAATAAATAATAAATTTTCAATTTATATCATGTGTTGAGTTGTTTTTAAAATGCCTAAAAAATATTTTTATGAGTTGTTGGAGAATAAATTATTAAATAATAATAATAATAATAATAGTAAAAAAAAAAAAAGTACATTTAGTTGTATGGTAAAAAAACATACTTTTTTTAAATTAATAATAAGCTCTAAAACTGGTTTGGTTTTGGTTATTTCGGTGAATCCGTGATCCAATCCATGTTATAAATTTTTCATTTATTTGAATTCAACCCAACCCAAATAAGATAATAACCTATATAGGTAATAGCTTGTAGAAATACAAGTTATTGTAGCCTTTTATATAAAATAATGAGGTCCAAACGCATGAGAATAGAAGAAAGTGAAGGAAAAAGTATGCAATTTGGCTAACTTGTGAATAACATAATGACAATCATTCACAAGAGTCATTTGTTTGAAAAGATCATTTTAAAACAATCATTCATTTATAAGAACTACCCACAAACAAACATTCACACACACACTTGTGACACCAATCTTTCGTTTCTGATTTCATTTTCCCTTTTTTTGTAGTTTGACCCTCGAAACTCTATTCTTTACGGATTATTAGAAGGGTAGCACCTTATGCCATTTTTCTTTCGATCTATGGTCCTATTTATAGAGATCTTTCACATCCATGGGTCATTTTTACGCTTTACACGTGTCACCTTCTCATTTAGCCACGTTCTGCAGTCAACCCAAACTTGACACGTTAGTCCAGTGTCAGTTACGAATAGACACTCTCCTTGAGACGCCAACCTTATCTCCTTGAAAAACCAAACATCTCATCGTATGACCTCCTTCTCAAAAAGTCACAGAACATTAACTTTGCCTTAGTGAGTTGTTAAATCACCTATTCAGCGTCCATCTTTTTAAGAGTACGTCTACCTTATCGCAACCGCACTTCAGTGTAGGTATTTCTCCTCGCATCACTACCCGTCGCTTAACCTACAGCTTTTGTCAAATGCCTCTTTCTCGCCAAATAAATCTAATAGTGTCGCTTTCTTTAAAGCTATAGCAATTAGGCTTACATGCTTCTTCTCACATCGTCCTTTCTTCTTTTGCATTCCTCTTCTTGAATTGCCTTTTTTTTTTATACTTAATTCAACATACCTTTCTTGGAAGCACTGTTATTCAACCGGGGACTCCCTTTTTGGGAACAGTGCCTTACAGGCAAAAGTTAGGGAGTCTTCTGGTTGTTGAGAGAATTCTCTCTAGACTCTCTAGAGTAAAAATTTCTAAGTCCTCCCATAAATAAAAAGAGCTCCTCTATTTATAGTGTTCTCTAGTGGGATTTATTGACTTTGGTTTGACTGGTCCATGGATGAGATCCTCCAAGCTTAACCATATGGATTTGAGTCTTATTTAGCATTTGGGCTAAATTAAGATTTTTTTTTGTTCAATTTAACTTTAGCCTAAATAAATAATATTTAATTGACCAACATAATTAACTTGATCCAATGGTCATGACGAAAACCCATAGCGTCATCGAAATTTTGCAATTTATGTCTTCAATTTCAGTCTAGGACACATGTCAACTTTTAATTAGTCGCAAATTCAATTATTTGTATTTTCATCATTAATATGATATATGACGTGGCAATTTATCATTGGTCCAAAATTTCTCGTTCAACAATAACTATTGGTGAATAAATTATTCATGACATTTCATATGTGTTGTGAATAAAAGGAAGGGGACATCTGAAAAAGAAAAAAAAAACAATTCTTGAAGTTTGACATAGGCAAATTGTCAGTGCATATGTGATTACGACATATATCATGCTAGCTTAAGGATATTGTAACGACCCAACTTTTCAAATCTAATCTAAGTCATTACTTTAGCACAAAACAGTTTGTTGACAAAAGACACAACAACTTTAGTTGAAACCATGAGAAATCGAAGAAAAACTTTAATCGGACCTTATTTCAAAATATAAAATTTCAAAGTACTGTTTACAAAAATAACTGTTTATAAACTAAGTTAAATCAAAAATATTTTAAAACCATCAGCGGAAGCAGTTTTAAAGACAGTCCTCTATGGCAATCACGGCTCCTTCTTGTCCCTCGTCGATCTGCCCCTCGAGTTACCTTTGCCTGAAAAGTTAAACATAAAAGGGTGAGTATTAACATACCCAGTAAGAGACCCACTACTGGTCCCGTTAGGGGAAAAATAAATTATTAGCTTCCTGGAGTACCCTGCACAGTCACAGTCTTGTGATCCCGTAGGATGCACATAATCAGTCTAACGTCCAAGGGACGCATAAATCAGTCTAGTATTCTGCAGAAACACATATCAGTCTAGTGCTCCCGAAGGATGCAAAAAAAAGGGTGATGATCCCGAAGGACACCCGCAAGGTAACTATTCACTAGGAAACTAATAATTTATCCCCTCAGTTCATTCTAAACATCTTAAAAATCATTCCTAATACAACCAAACTTCCTCATCACATAAGCTCTTCATTTAACCTCAAACAACCATATTATCCTAATTTCACCCAAGGACAGTCAAGAACATATCACTACATCAGTCAACAACATACATAGCCCAGCGGTCACAACATACACTAGACCACAAGTCCACGTCAATCCATACATACATATATAAATTTCACTCAGTCAAACACAATATACGTTAAACATTCAGTCCACACCCAAACACACATCATAACCGTCATCCCTACTCAGTCCAGATATAACATTTCAGTCCATATAGTCAATACACTTTAATTCTTGTTATTGAGTCCAGTAGAAAGTCCCTTACCTTAACTTTACTCTAGTCCCTTGATTGAATTTAACTTTGCCAAGACAACCTAAACATAGGTAAATAGGAATCGATCACTTCCAATACCAATTTCCCCTATACAATTTATTCTATATATAATTTCCACAACTTACCCAAAAAGTGGAGGGTTGAACCTAACCCAACTCGTTTGGAATTCAAGGGATTTAGGTGATGTCCACGCTTTGCACCTTCAAGAAATAATTCTAAATCAATTTACTAACCCAACAATATTGGTTATTAAAACAACCATCAAGAACCTCAACGGTTTATGACGAGACAGAAACAATAGTAACTAAAGGCAGCAAGCGAAGCAAAATTGTGAAATGTTCAATTAAAAGGAAAATCAGTTTTTAGATCGGCCTCCAACTTACAACAATGGACGAATGTCGACTTGACAACCTCCGGCGCACGGATTGGAAGGCACGGATCGCGCGCGGCTGCGGTTCACGAACAAGGACAGACGCGGAAGAACGACGCTCCAGCTTCAGCTCCAAAGAAAACGACGAACGGAGATAGAAACGATTCGTTGACGGCTGGGCTTCGCGTATGGAGTCAAGCGCGGATGAACCCCAACGCGGCTGGGTTTCGCGAACTGGGACGGACGGTAGCAGGCGGCGGCGGGTTTCGATCGGCGGACGGAGCGACTCTGATCTTGACGGCCGGCGTGAAGGGCGAACGGAGGAGAAGAGAGGGATTAGGTGGGGCGGTCGGCTGTTGCTAGGGCAGAAAGAAGAGAAGAAGAAGAAGAAAAGAAAAAAAAAAGAAAAAAAATGGGGGGGGGGGGGGGGGGTTGCGCATGCGGGAGGAAGAGAAGAGAGAGGGGAGAAGGAAATTTTAAATTTCCCCCTTCTTCTTTTGTTTTATTTAATAATAATAATAATAATAATAACTACTATTATTATTATTTCTTTATTTATTAAATTTCTATTTCTTTTCTTTTCCCTCAATTTATAGTATACAACACCCAAAAATTTTAAAATCTTTAAATAATAAGAAAATTTGATTAAAATAAAATACCTTAAATTCTGGGGTGTTACAAATATTGTCAACAACATAATGTCATTGATTTAGTTATTACGACAATTTTAGTGTCATTGATAGTTTTTTCTTAACAAGAGCCTCAAGGACAAAAAAAAATGTCGTGACATATGTTCGTGACACTTTTTAGATGTCGTTGAAACCCAAAATTTTGATAGAGATGTTCTAGGATTAAGGAAAATGCTACTTAGTGCGAGAAATTCGTTCAAAACACACACACATGTATATATACTTCTCTGTAAGCGTATTTCATTCCCTTACTCCAATTAAAACCTCTACACACACTAGTTTTCCTAATCTATAAAGTGGCACCAATAGGTAAGATATATATTTACCTATTTGTAAGCTTAAACTATCAAATAAGAAGTTTAGACCCAATTTATATTCTCAACCCTATAAAAAATATATATTATTATCAAGTAAATATAATGTTAACTAAATTTATATGTAGTGGTCTTTATAAGCTAGAGACATGCTTTTTATAATTCAATACAAGGGTTACATACATTGATCTCCATTCATTGAATGGAAACTTTCATGTGCTAATATATGAGGATGGAAATTAGATTTCATTTTCCCCAACTCCATATTAAGACCTCTACACAAGCTAATGTGGTGGATCAATATATTAAATATTTTCATTTACTTGCTTGTGGTTGAGATTTTGACTCATCAATTAAGGGTAACTGACTAATTTCTGGAATAATACGTGTATTCGTCTATATTAATAGAGAATTTCTTATTCATCACTAACATTTAATTGATAATAACATTTTGTTCACTTCATGATTTGATGGAAGAGTTTGTTTCTGTGGCTACATATATATTTTGGATTAGAGCAATCACCTTAACCAACATTGGTTGCCCCATGCACTATTAAAGGATTAAGAAAACTCTCATTGGCATCCATTCATATTAGTAACTTATTGAGTTATTGTGCTTCTTTTTAAACAATCTATGGTAATTTATAATTGAGTAACTCTAAGAATAATCTCTTTGCAACATAATTATGGCATAATTGTCAATACTTTTCAACTAATATAGTACTACATCCAAAGCTAAAAATCTCGAATTTTTATTGCAACCAATCATGACGAAACTATTTCACGAAAGAAAACCCATACGAGCAAAGTCAACATTCAATTCTTAGAATCTTGAGGCCTATGATAACAATATATTTTTGGATCTACCAAAGCTATAGAGTAAAATATTATATAAGCTCTACATACATATGAATCCAAAAATAATTTTGTGCCATAGATTTAACATTGTTTTGCTTGTTTTATTTAAAAATTAAAAACTCAATATTGAGTAAATGTTAATTTCTAAAACTATTTAGAAAAGAAAATGTTCTTCCGCTACAAACGAATTTCTTATTCTTAATTAAATGTTTGAGTTAAAACAACCTATTATTTAATTTCATCTGCAAAATCGATTTTTTCTCCTCAATTGCAGTTAGTTGATGGAACAATAATTGATTGTTAAAAGAAACAAGTTATGATGGTCAGATGAATGAAAGAGATATTGTAAAATATTACATTTTCTTTATAAGTTTCAATAAAATGTTACACAATCTTATATTAAGAAACAACAATTATTGTCAAGCATTGCAGCAACAATCTTTACCAGTGGTAGGTAGTTTCGGGTAACAAAATCCAGCACCAAGATTCTCTTGAATGCAATCATTATAACACGACTCGTCATCATAAGTGTTAGAGCATGGTCGAACACAATGCACATTCAAAACGTCTCCTTTCGCTGCCATATTACCAAAGATAACATGATATAAAACATTGTTCTAGCAAAAATAGTTCTATGGAATTAGAGTACTTATGAGTTAAAGAGCATACTTGTTGATGCAATACTTGCAAATATCATCAAAACAACAATTGATATTGTAGCAAGCTTTTGGGCTGCCATATCTCTTAGACGATTTGGATCCTTATGCTTCGATGAGATTATTGATTATGAAGGATGTGTTCTACAAAATGTAAAGTGGTGTATTTAAAGCGTCTCTTCCTTAAACTTCAAAGCGAGAGTGCGTTAGACAAGCCTTAAAAAAAGTAAAAACACGATGTTAATTTAGTGTATGAAAACAAATTCTTCTATTGAAGGCAATGTACAAAATAGTGAAGGATTGATATCAATCAAACTAATTTTGAATAAAACAGAATAAAACAAAACCTTATTATGCATGAGATAAAATTAGAAAAATTCAAAAAACAAAACACTCTGATGTACATTTTATTTAGGAATCTTGGTATGAGTTTGTTTTCTTCTTATATGAAGGAAGGTATCTGCATAAAATATTCTGGGAATATATATATGTGAAGATCGGTGGTTGTTACTTGAGGATGAAGAAATCCGATTCTGGAAAGAATTATACGAACTCGTCTCATCAAGTTGTTCAAGGGGAAGGTTTAATGAAGATATCATATTTATCTTGACATTAAAGACTGTTTTATTGATATGTGAATTATGAGAAGATAAGAAATATATATATATGAAGACCATTAAATTGAGGGATCAATTCACGAAGTCAGGGGGAGCCTGGATTAGTCTTAGAAGAGATTCTTTGTACCTTCAGGGGAGCTTGAGTTTACTTTTAGTTATGATTATGACTATTTAATGTAACTAGTGAGATAAGTTACATATGATGAATCTCAATACTATATCTTATCTGAGACAAGAAGCTCCCGAGATGTAGGCCGTATTCGCCGAACTGGGTTACCAAAGTGCACTGTGTTATTTATTTTCTGTGTGCTTTAGTTATTCATATAGTTAAATACTTGTGATATAGCTAAATGGTATTTAACTTTAACACTTTTCAGTTTAAAAAGAAGAAGAAGACGCTCTTTCGCTGATGCTCTCCGAATATTTGTTTGAAGGAATGTTTGTTCGCAGTCATCACTGATACTTGCCGAACTTTTGAAGGGTTTGAAGAAGGTTTCAAACGATTTGAAGAATGATGTACGTTTCACCATACGTTCAAACCACAGATGCAAAAACCTGAAGCAGACGAATGTTTCGTCGTACGTGAAGGGTTTCGTTGTACGTTTGAAGAATGCTTTCCAATGATGGTCGTCCGTTTAAAAATTCGTTGATGCTTGACGTACGTTTGAAGAATGCTCGTCCATGTTGTTGATTCCCTGAAGGATTTGAACCTTTCGCTGATGCTCGTCGTCTAATTAAAAATTTGTGATGCTATTTGGGTTTTGAAGCATGTGTAAGAGACAACTTGCTGCCCCAATTTCTATTTTGAAATTGGGGTTTTGATGGTGATGAAATTGTGCTTTTGGGGGGAAATTGAGGTTTTGATGAGTTTTAATTGGTTTTATTGTTTCGGTAGGGAAGAATTAGGGGATAGAGTTGTAATCATTATTTTTGGGAGATTGAGTCAAGTATGGGTATCTTGAATTTTGGAATAATGTATTTGAGATGTTAGTTTTTTCACTAGAATAAGGGCATTTAAGACATTTAAAATATATATTATAACTTGTAAATATTATAATTCATACATATTATAACGTAGTTTGTTTGAAGTTAGCCAAACATAAAAAATGACATATCATGACAGTTGACTACAACATAAAATGAAAGAAGAGTAGAAAAAACTGTCATAAATGCTAAAATTCGCGCTTTTGGCTGAAAAAAAACGCTATTTTTCGAATTTCACTTTTAGTGGCAGATATTTGCTCTCATAAAAGTAAAAACATTAAATAAATATTTCTCTTTTTTGGTTATACATTGCAGCAGCAATCTTTATCAGTGCTTGGTAGCTTTGGGTAACAAAACGCAGCACCAAGATTCTCTCGGATGCAATCATTATAACATGACTCGTCGTCAGAAGTATCAGAGCATGGTCGAACACAATGCATATTCAAAACGTCTCCTTTCGCTGCCATATTACCAAAAATAACATTGTTTAAAACATTGTTCTAGCAAAAATAATTTTATGGAATTAGAGAAGTTAAGAGTCGTTAAGAGCATACTTGTTGATACAATACATGCGAATATCATCAAAACAACAATTGATATTGTAGCAAGCTTTTGGGTTGCCATATCTCTTAGACGATTTGGATCCTTAAGGTTTGATCAAATTATTGATTATGATGGATATGTTCTACGAAATATAAAGTGGTGTATTTAAATCTTCTCTTCCTAAAACTTCAAAATGACAAGGTGTTAAACAAACCTTAAAAAAAGTAAATCCATTGTATCAATAGTTTAAACTATTTTTTTCTTTAAAAAAACAGTCATTTAAAATATTTTGCATTTCGTAATTTTTTTAAAAAAAAAATAACTATGGAAGGAACTAAAATTAGGGAGTGAAATTAAAAAGAAAAGAATTTGCCATAATTGGGTCAAACTTAAGTCTAAGGTTAAAAATGTGTAACATTTCATAAAAAATCTAATGAGTAAAATGTTTTAAATTGTGGACATATATTAAATTAAGTTTGCAAGATGGTTTCTTTTACTCTAAATATTCCAATAACTAATCCAACTCAATTAGAAAATATTTAGGTTAAGTTGGTTCGAATTATTCAATAGTTTATTTAATTTTTTTCTATAAACAACTAAAATGTTAATACGATAAAATTAATTTAATTATTTTTATATATTAAATTAAGTAAATAATAAAATTTCAATTTAATATTAAGAAAATTTTTAAAATGGTAGATTTTACAAAATATATACAACCTATAGCAAATTCTATCACTGATAGTCATTGATATGCTATAGTGATAGAAGACTATCAGTGATAGAATCCAAAATTTTGCTATAGCTTGTAACTATTTTAATTTATTTTGCTATTTTTTAAAATGTCCCTTTATATTATTAGTTGAGTTTTTGGAAAATAAATTATTAAATAGAAAAAATAGTAAAAAAAATATGTTCACATTTAGTTGTATGGTAGAGAGGACATATTTTTTTAAATTAATAATAACCTCTTGGGTTATTTTTGGTGAATTCGTGAGCTAATCTAATTTATAAAATTTTTATTTGTTTGAAACTCAACCCAATCTAAATAAGTTAATAACATATGTGTACATATTATATTTGTTGCGAAGCTTTGGCCAGAGGCAATTGAATATTTTGTGTCTCTAAGTTTTTTGAACACCGCTGGAACAAAGGGAATGACCATTAAACTTCGTTCATTTTGACAATATGTATATTTTGATCTTTTCTAACACAACATTTGTTTATAGCAATGTGATTGAGTTGGATTTAGGTCAGACATGATTTTGGACGAAGATCTCAAGTGAGAAAAAATATTCCAAAATAGAAACATTTTTGTTATTCTTGTCAATTTTGCATCAAAAACTAGTTTGTATTAGATAATATAAGTTTTTGATAATTTCTTTCAAGTATTTTAGAAAGAGAGAAAAAAAAATAAACGAGAAACTAGAAAAAAAAGATTCAAACAAGTTTTTTGCTCATTCATCTTTTTTGAAAAGCAAAAACAAAAACAAAAAAAATATAAACATTATCACAGTAGACAAAGATTGACAAACTAGACCATTAAGAAAGCAATGAAAAAAATAGCAAATTATTTGTAGGTGTTTGAGAAGAACCACCTCTCTAAAAAAAGACGAGCTACGTCCAATAAATCTTAAATTTAGTAATGCAAAATCATCTATCACCGAATTTGGATAAATAATAACACTACTTCTTTTTGTAAACAAAAACAAAATGGACATGCTTTCAAATTTTATTAAAATGTTAAAAGAATTGTTGAGAGTAGAAGAATTAAAATTTAATATTTAAAAATATACCTAATAAAATTAAACAAAATTTCAATATAGAAGGTATTGGTATTTTTAACTAATTCATATATAATATTGGTTAAATTGCCGTATCATTATAATTTAATTTCAAACTTTCTTAAACAACCCAAACCCTAGGACTATTTCTTGCGAGTTTTATTCTCAAATAAAATTTTTAAAATAAGATGACTAAAATTTAACGTTTTTTCAAACTATAAAAAATTAATTAAATTTAGGAAGTTCATATATATTTCGATCCTATAAGATTTAATTGAGATATAATACAACATTTAAATGGTAAAACTAAGTTTGAGTTAATGATCATAACCTATGGGTTTAGAAATGGAAGTCGAATCTATCAACTGGCAATTGTAGTAGTAGAAAAAAATGAAAGGACTAAAACAGCAATTTAATGGAATTAATGGTACAAAATAGAAATAAACAATAAGTACCAATAGTAACCTGCTTTACCTAGGGCTATATGATGCATTTATTGAAGCATCATTTGAGCCAACAGAAAGAAACATGGTTAAAACAGTAATATCATTAATATTATGTACCAAACAAAAAGAATAATAATGAATACTTACACACTTTTATTCTCACCCAAATTTACCCATCATTTCTTTCTTTTCCTTTATAAATTTAACACCTAAATCAAGGGTTATTTGGTCATTCTCAATCGAAGTTTATTAAAAGTAATTGAAATTTATGTAATTTAGATCTCTATACCCCACTTATCATATACTTAAAAATTTATATTTATACCTATCAAACTCTTCTATAATCATTGTCTCTATCATTTTATGTTAAACAATAACTTACCAAAATTATGTCAATTATAACATAAAAAGAAATTATTCCAAATAGAAAAATTATCAAAAATATTTATGCAAAATTTCAAAATCAAAACCTTTCAATAAATAACTTTTAAATTTCATGCTACATATATAGCATGTATTTATACATACTGAAATGTATTATTAAAAAAACGTCCTTTTAAAATATTAAAGTATCTTAATTTTTTTTATCAAAATTAATTTAAATAAACTGATCTTTTTTTGCAAAAATATTTTTTTCTTAAGTGATGACATGTAGTATTTCTAAACTTTAATTAATAAAATGTAATATTGAAGTCAAGTTATAGTATTATATTTTAGCTTGTTAAAATAATAATTACTATAATAATGTGAAGAAGCTAATTTAGAACGATTCAATACATCGGTTTAATTCATAATTACAAATAGAAAGTTTAGAGTTCTAATAATTACAGATTAATTAATGTTTTTTAAAAAAAAAAAAGAAAAAAGAAAATTGAGTTTATATTAAACAAAAAATGATTAAAATTTAAAAGAAGAAAGAGTAATATTTATAAAATTTAATTAATTGAATGAACACAAAAACATATAATTTAACTAAATAAAGAAAACTGAAATTTAGGTAGTGGAAGAGAAATTAGGACCACAATAATCATTACAAAAATAGATAACATTTGATTAAATTAATTTTATTGTTATATATAAATTAGCAGGAAAATTAACTATATATGATTTCTCTCCAACAGTTTATGATTTTTCATTAAAAAAAAAAGAAAAAAGAAAAAGAAAAAGGAAGCAAAACGAAACCCTAAGAATGATCGAGAGTACCGCGACGATCGTCTCCGGCGGCGGCGCGAGTTTGCTGCAACTGGTGGCTGAGGTTACCGATACTTGCGGTGACATTAACGGCCAAAAGTCCGTCGTAGTTGCTACCGCCGTCGAAGTTCCGTCGTAGCATCATCTGTTGTTGATCTCGAGGGAAAAATTGGTCGTGATAAAGACTATGCGGTTGATCTCGAGCAAAATTGAACGCCGGCTGGTGGTTTCTCTGTCCATGAGGGACGGTAGAAAGGGTGGAAGGCGGCGAAATCAGGGTAGCGTGGTTACCAATCCCTAGGTTTTGATATTTGGAGAGTTCAGATTTTGCGCAAGTGAGATCCATTTGGAGTTTACAGAGTTGGTGTTGAAGCAGAGAAATTACGCCAACACAGCCATAGACAGGGTCACGAAGGCGCATATCGGCTTCGTAAGCGAGCGAATTGACAGCGTCTTCTCTCTGGTGAGGATGCAATTCGTTGAGAAGTTTTGTTACATTACTAGCTCCGAATACCTTATGAACATTTGCGAATTTCTGAGGCTGATCCGGTGGAAAATACGGCGCAAAAACACATTCCGGCTGGCATTTTCGCCGGAGAAATTTGCAGGCTGCACAGGGCGAATTCGAGGAACTCGAAGCCATCTTCCAATTCCTCCTCTGTAAGAACACCCTATTAGACTTCAACATAACCAATCAAGCACATACACTAGAAAAACTCTTTTACATAAAGGGGGAAAATCACTATGAATTAAACAACTATCATGTTATGTACTTGACTGCTTGCTTTTCAATCAAACAATAGACTCAAAATCACCATTAAGAAAAAAGAGAAGAAAAATCTGGATTAGAGAACTGTTATACATGTTATGCACTTGACTTGTTTGCTTTGCTTGTCTGTCTGTTTACAATAGAAAGAAGAAAATTTCCGTATAACGCTGTCTATAGGAAAGATTTACCCTATAAATTGTGGATATGGAAAACACATGGGATTAAAGAGCAAAGTTATTTCTCAATTGGAATTGAATCAAAAGAGGATTATGTGAGGAAATATTTTCCTTTTATACAGAAAATATCTCTATAGAACAAAATAATCTTGATTTTCATGGTTGTTTTTCCATTGACGAAACAAAGTAGGAGCAGAAGGTTTGGTTGAATCCAAAGATGGGTTTGTGAAAACAAAGAAGGAAAAGATAGGAACCGTATACCTTAGACCAAAGTGAGAGGAGAGAGAGAAGAAAAATGCAGAAACCAAAGAGGAAAAAGAGGGGGAAATCAAAATCTTACCCTTTTACAAGTGGGTTTTGAGAAGTTGGATCTCGTGAAGAAGAAAAGAGAAGCAAAAAGGAAGATGGGTTTTTAGAGAGAGAGAGAGAAAAAAAATATTTTTTTTGGTTCACTGTGATCGATGAATAGTATAATAAGAAAACATGGAAGAGAGGGGGAAGAAGAAGAAGAAGATCTGGTTGAAAATATTTAAGTACAGTCCCATTTTTCCAGTAAATGTTAAATAAAAATTAATAATAATAAGAAGAAAAGGGAGTTGAAAGAGAGAAGGGGGGATAAATTTAAAGGATTTTTCCTAAAAAGGAGAGAAGGCAAAAGAGAATAAGAATGACTAAACAGAGTTGTCTCCATCATTCTTTGACTTCAACTTGTGCGAGAGATCTCTCAATCTTTTCTCTCTTTTTTTCTTCTTCTTCTTTGTCAATGTCTCGGGATTTCCATACACCTTTTTAAAAAAAACTTATACTATCTAATTACTTACATTACATCCATGCATGCATGAAAATTCTTTCCTTTTCCTTTCCTTTTCTTTTTAAATATTTTTGCTTTCACATAAGTATTAGAGCAAAATATATTAGATTATTAATTATTGTTATTTTATAAGAATGAGTTGGAGTTTTCCTTCCCCTATGTCTGGAGACACCTGTGCCCACTCTAAATCTCGGACTTTGAACACATTTAAGAAGTTTCAAGCTTTAAATTTTAGATATATAAATTAAAAAAATAAGATAGCTTTTTGTTGACGGGATGATAGAGTGAAAATTAAGGGGTTTGACTTGTTAGCTAACATTCATGTTGATTAGGATTTAGTCTATTAGGGATGAAAGTTCATCAATTGATTGTAGTCAAGACAGATGAGTTCATTATTTCTTTTTCTTTTAATGTTTATTTAATATTCAATTTCGTATATATATTTAAATTCACTATGGAAATTTTTAGCAAGATATAAGTGTACATATTAGGCTTCTGACAAATTATCATTTTTTAGTCCAACACATCAATGTGAGGGAATTCGAAGGGGAGACTTATAGTTAATAATAATTCTGTATATTAGTTGAGTAGACTCGTTTTCAACAAATAGAAAGATATAATTTTTAATATTAACTGAATAATTACATGATTTATGTTTTTCAAACTCAAATAAAATCGTCTTACATGATGTCATGATAAATTAGCTTTATCAATAAATAAAAGTATATTAAATATTCTTTAACATATTCATTTAAAAATATAAATTTGGTTTATGGTAGAAATGACCATTGCGTGAAGTTAAGAACTTCGGTATATATACTAATACCATGATATTACTCTATATCGAGTTAATTCACTCTAACAGAAATCACAAACAGTATATACATATATTAATTTAAGAATAGATGGACAAACATTTTGAACAAATATATATAGGTAGGGGTAGCACCCATATTGAATAAAAAGCTTTGGAAATGTAACCTTCTTCACAAGTAATAAGTGGCTTTTTGCTCTCTCTCTCTTTCACAATTAATTTAGTTTTTCGCATTGTGATCCAAAAGGTGATTTTCTATTATTATTGATTGAAGTCCAAGTTGGGTTTTTGATTAAAGCATGCAAGTGGTGAATATATATGTATAAAAAGATTAAATATATTAATAAGGGAATTTGGGGGAAAATGGAGTTGAGAACTTTAGGGTTGGTAAAGTCATGCTTTTAAGGCAATTAATAGATAAAGGGAGTGGGGGAAGAAATTGAATTGGTATGTGTGAGTGTGTGGTTTAGGGTTTTTCCTCTACTTCTTCGCCGAGAAATGATTTCGCTTACTCTTACAACACCCCCGCATATAAAGATGGTGACCACCTATCACCATTATTCACCTCTTCAATGCCTTATTATTATTATTATTTTATTTCATTTGTTTTCTTTTTCTTTTCTTCTTCTTATTAATTCATTTGTTTTTTGGAGTTCTATATTAAAACAGTTTTATTGTTAATTTCTAAATTTTTAGGTTTTGTGGACATTGTGTGTCTAATAGGCTCTCTCCAACAAATTTAAGATTTTTAAAAACATTTTTATCTTGTTTTCTCACTATTAACTTTTAACTTACTTTTTTAAAAATCATTCTAAAGTAAAAACTATTTAAAGTATTTATAAATATTTATTTTTATCAGTGATATGTCATGATAGACTCAAATACACATCTACCATCAATAAAAAGTGTTACATTTTGTAAATATTTTTAGCCATTTTTTACCTTTGAAAAGAACCCTAAATTTTTAATTAAATTTCTTTTAGAAAAATATTTTTTGAAATATGGTTTTCTTTTTTTAAAATTAATAAAATGTTGTTAGTAAAACAAGTAATTTACAGGTGAAAACAATTTTTGTAATTTTTGTAAGCCTATTTTTTTATTCTAAATACCATAAACAAAATAATTATCAAATGAAACATAGTTGATCTATTATGTTTAACGAAATTCTAATAATAAATTTGAAAAGTAAGAAAACTTAAATTTATAATTTAACTTAAAAACGAAAAAACAAAATAAATATGAAATGAGGTATAGGAGTGATGTGTAAATATTTATAGAGACAAGTATGAGTAGGTTAGGTGTAAAGATGGATTTAGAGTTAAGTTTTGGAGAATATATAATTAAATTTAGAAAATTGAGGATAATGACTATAATTGTTTTCTGTGTAAGACATTGGGATCTAGACTAAGTAATTAAAAATTTAAGCAAAACAAAACAATATATATATATATATATATATATAGGCGTGTCTAAGGACTCAAAATATAATATAAAATCTAATTTAGAAAGTGAGAAGAATTAGAAAACAATATTTTAGTTCTTATAATTCATTTAGTAACTGGTGAGTTCATTTGCTTACTTTAACATGTAAGCATATGACGCACCTCAATATATATATATATCCACCTTTTGTTTTCATGTCATTGGTTTTCTTTTTCAATCAAATTTTGAAAGTTAATGTTAAAAAAAATTTCCTCAAAAAAAAAAAAAAAAAAGAAAAAAAGAAAAAAAGAAAGAAAAGGACAAAACCTTACGTTAGTCTTTTTGATATTTTATTCATGAAGATTTTAAGCGAGCATCGTTTAAATTTATAGTCAAATTTCAAACAAAAACAATCATTTAAAATATGAGCGAAAGTAGTCAATGTTACACGTATGAGCTTAATTTAAAATAAAAATAACGATAATAAAGGATCATCAAACATACTTTTAATCACTATACATAAATTATAACAAATTGTTTATAGTTAATATTTATTATAATATGTGAGTTATAATAGTATATAGTTATATAACATCAAGATAGTATGTATTAAGGACTATTTTGTCATAGATAAGAAATCATAATCATAGTAGCTGTAGTTAGTTAAAATAGGTTATAATAGATGAAAATATGAGTTAATATAATTAACCACTTATAATAATTCTTGAGTAGAGTCAAAAGAAAATTAAAAAAAAATATGGATGTATTTTATTGTTTGTGTTGATACTTGATAGGCAAATTTAGTTTATTTATTTTTTATAATATGCAATAAATTGAAAGTGGTAGGTTTAGTTCAGTTATGGCAAAGGGAAAAGAAGATTTTTCTTTTTTAATTGAAAAGAAAAGAAAAAAGAGTGTCAGAGTGAGAGTGAGGAATTGAAGAGTGTATGTAATGTCTGTGTTGTGAAAAGACCCATCCTCCTATTCTCTGCCATAACTCTGTCCTCAGCTATCTCTATTCTCTATTTCCTCCCTTTCCCAATTTCCATTACTTACCATTTTCCCTTTCTTTCTTTTTTCCAATTTAATATTTACATGTATTACAAAAAACATATATTATATTATATTATATTATATATATAAGTAAGAATAACAAATTATGATTTCTCAATCTGGTAAATATGGTAATATATACAACTATACTTTTTCTTCTTTCAAAATATATAGTTTTTCTTTTCTTTTTGTCTTTTTATCTTACATCACACCTACCCTTCTTCATTAACCAACTTTTCTCTTTCTCTTGAAGATATTTTGTTTCGTAAATATTTAGTAAATTCGACACTGTTGTCAAATTATTATCAAGATTAGATAAACTTTTTATGATAATAAATTAATTAAAGTTAAGTTCGTTTGTAAATTATAATATAAAGGTATTGGCATTATGTAACTTTTTTAAAAGTTTTAAGATAGAAACAAAATTGTAATGAATCAAAAGTTAACAACTAAATTGTCATCAATTTGAAAGTAAAAGTTTAATAGCTAAATTATTAAAGTTCAAAATTTTAATGATTAAATTACTACGAACAATTGTTTAGATACTAAATCGAGACTTTTATATAGAAGTAGGAGGTAGAAAGACATATTGACTTATAATCTTTTCCACGAGGGCTCCATTTTATGAGATCATGTGATAATTTAGACATGATGCAGTAAAAAAAAAGTATTTGATGTTTAATCTTTGTCGAATCTTTTTCGTACAAGAGTAATTTTTGAATTATTTAAACCAGTTCAAAATAAATTTTGAAGTATGTCTTAAACAATCAAAATTAATTTTATATTTTTAAATTTAGTTTTCTTATTATCTGAATTGGTTTTAAATGATTAAAAATACATTTATTTTTTAAAACACTAATCTACTAAGTGGTCAACAACCTTTGGCAGACAAAAAAAGAAAAAAAAAAAGAAAGAAAAGAATATGTTATTTTCTAAAAATATTTTTATTGATCTTACTTCATTTGAAAAAGAAGCGCATGTGTATATATATATAGATTATAATGAGTAAATAAAAAAGATACTTTTGATGAGTATAGTGTGAGAAGCGGCAAAAATGGGAAGTGGTGAGGTTATGGAGTGAGGGATAGCAGAGAGGATGAAAAGACAAAAGAGAGACAAACTTTATTTGGTACTATTATTTCTTTTCTTTTCTTTTTTCAAAATGCCAATTCAATATTGTATATATATATATATATATATATATATATATATTCTATTTTTGTAGCAAAAATGGGAAACCCGACAGCCAAGGTTTTTTTTTTTTTTTTCAAACATATTTTTGAAATTTGAGGAATGAAAAGTGTGGATTTTTCTGTGGCCTCAAAAACACATCAACGTAATTACTAAAATATAAGGGACCAAAGGAGATAGCTTTCCCATATAGAAATGGAAAGAAAGATGGATTACAAAGGAAAACGCCAAAAAGGAGTAATTTGGAACCTAAAACACCAACTAAAGAGTGATGTGTTATGAGTAATTTTGCAGCTGAATTAAAAATTTAAAAATTGAGACAGGGTGAACCAATACTGTTGAAACTTGAGATCGATACGGCTTGAAACCTTGAAATCCCATAACAGTTAGACTAGCGAAACAAGAAAATTAAGCTCTCCAAACCTATTTCACTTTAGGCACTTACTTCATTCTCCTGCCATTGGCCCAACTCATGATTCAAAAGCAATGGAAAAGAAGCGTAATTGTGTTCGTCGATGGCCTTAGAAACATCCAATTTTAACCTAGGGTATGGTTTGATAAGAACATGAAATATGGCTGAAAAGGTGCTTCGGGTATCTAGCTCAACACTTTAAACTTGGGAGCATAAAATAGGAAAGCGTCACAACATCATATGATCATTGACACCTACAACATCTTGGTGCTATAGGGCACGGAAAAAAATGTGTAGTACGTCTTCGATACGTTTTGACTTATTTGATTATATTAATTTGTATTTTGTTTAACATGCAATGGAAGTTTGATTAAAGTTGCCATGAGGATGAATAGGAGTCCGTTTTTAGACAGCTACTACAATTTGAAGCTTTTAAAGAGTTAGATGATCGAACCCCGACTTTGTTTATTTTCAATTTGCTTTTTCTTGTCTTCTATTTCTTTATATATTTGACATTAATGAGTTGTTTGAGTTTGTAAATCTTAATTAGGGTTTTGCATGTAGCTAGAAGTTCAAGTTGTTTTAATTGTTTTTCCGTTCGAGAAATTTGGTCAATGATGTCGGTTGGATTGGACATTAGAAAGGGTTTGATTGATCTATGTATTTATTATTTTAGCATGTTTAAATTGAGTATTAGAAAGGGTTGACCTCGAAAAATGATGTCTGGTTGACATTAAATCGATTTAATAGTTAATAATGAATTCATTTTAATCCATTAAGAAAAAGTCATATCTTAAGGTTGTGTTTTTATTTGGTTCTCTCTGTTGGCCATCCTTTATTGAACATTTATTTGCTTTCCTAGGTCTAGATTATATTAGTTTTTACAAGTAAGCCCTTATATAAAATTGGAACAATCTCTTAATAGCTACAAGAATAAAAAAAAATGATTATCTGGGAATGATACTTAGGCAAGGTTATTTTAATTAATTGTAATCTGATGCATGCACTTGTACGACATTAATGATTCCAATTTTTTAAAAAATAGGTGAAACACTAGGTTTAACTTTCATAAATAAATCATTATAACGTAACAAAATAAATTCATCTTCCTCTAAAAAAAAACTTGTTACCTAAATTTGTTGCTATCTTTGTGCTTGGAATCTTGATTGGTTGCATGTATCAATGCACACAACATTATGGAGTAGCTTAAGTTGCATACAAACCTAATCCCTTGGCTTTTTTTTGCAGAACCTCTGTGGAATCGACGAGCCACACGGTATGTGGGGGAGTAAATTTGTTAAAATCATTTGACTCTTCTATTTTCCTCGTTTATTTGGTGTATTCTTTTTGGTTTCGAAGAGTGTTGGAGCCTAGCAGACTGTTGGGATGGGGTGATCAAGGTGTTGAAAGGGTCGGACTGCGACGTTGTTGCCATCCCTTTGTGGGGTGTTTGTAATTACAGAAACCTTTTTAGCAAAGCGGAAATGTCCTGGAGCGCAATATTTTGCTGAACAAGATCTCTTTTCATGTGGAGGAGTTTTCTGGTGTTGGTGGGGATGGTCAGGCATCGTTGAGGAGGGAGAGCCCGAGAAGTCATGAGATCTGGGTGCCGCCTGATATATGTTTGTTTTTGGAAGTTTTACTCTGATGCTATGTGGAACGATGTTGAGGAGGTTCGGTGGCATTAGTTAGGCTGTCCATGACTCTGCTAGATCTCTCAATCCTTGCTGGTTGTGAGAGAGTTGGATTCAAGTGGCCCATGGAGGTTCTTGAAACTTTGGCTATGATTAGAGATTTATCTGTGTTATTTTTTTTAGCTTGGGTCACTTCCCCACGTGGTTGTGGAGTCTGATTCTGCTACTCTTATTAATGTCATTAAACATAAGTTTTTGGTTCTGTCAGAGTTCTCTGACTTTTGTTGAGGTGGAGTTGTGGGTTGTGTATGTCCATGTCGTTTCTTTTGACTGGTGTGTGTTCTGCAAATGGGATCACTCGCTGTTTTGACTTGTGTCACCAATGAAAATGGTGTTTGTAAGCTTAAATTTCAAAAACCAAGTGGTGAGACTAGAAAAAGCAAATGATTCTTAAACAAGACTAAATGTTAAAATGAATTATAGAAATGGAATTAGTAGTAGACTTTTTAAAGTATTGATAAACATTGATAGAAATCTATCACTGGTAGAAATTGAATGAAGTATGTCACTAATAAATGATGATAAAAGTCTGTCACTTGTATACTTGGAAAATTGAAGTGGGTAGCATTTTGAGAATATGATATCACATTGTTTTAGAATTTTGCAAATATGCCAAAATTCTCACTTTTTAAAATACTCTCTATCATAAATTTGTTATTATTCATAAACTATCATTCAATAACTTATTTCTTCTCATCTTTTTAATGCCCTAATCATCCCTTATTTCTCCTCCCACTTTTTAAAACCCTAATCATCATTTCTTACATGAGAAAAAAAGATTTGTTCTTCCGGTTTTAATCTTGATTTTAGGATATCAATAGTACATTAATTGCAATATGAATTAGTATAATGGTTGTTGATCAGTGTAATTTAACTTCGTTTGTGATTTTTCTCTACTTTTTTCGATGTGTATTTTGAGGTAAATTTGATTTCAAATAATTCTGTTTTATTTTTTTTACATTGGTTTTGTTTTGGTTTTACTTTGTACCAATTTTGCATATCAGTGTTGTGATGTACTTTATATTATATGTATTAGTTGGTTGATATATACTTACTACGTGATTTTCATTTTTTCAAATTTTATGCAGTTTATTATAGTATTAGTAAGTATATGAATGATATAACTCAGTCTATCATTTTCAAGTATATTAACAATATATACATTCAATTCTCTTTGTACACAAGTCTTTCAAAAGGAACTAAGTATACACTCGAAAACAACGACTCGACTCTTCTCGCCTAGCTTCTATGCTATGCAAGGTAACAGTAGTCACTACCAAAATGATGCGACTACAAGGACACAACAAGCAATCAAGGCTGCAAATTCAATGAAAGGTTAGACGAAAACTTCTAGCGAATGATATCTTTTCTCAACACTTTTGATTCATCAAAGTTTGCCTTAACGCATTAAATTCATTTTGCCAAATCAGGAGGTATGAATAATATTATACAGTTCTATTAATAAGACATGGTTTTAATCAAATAAATTTCCTTGCGATTCTTTTGTCATAATTTATATCGTGTCGTATGCATCCTATACATACAACATAATCACCTCGCAGAGTCGTTCTACATGTTTAATTACATCTTTGTACCCATTCTTAGCTCAAGCGTTTACCACACTTTTTTGCCAAGTTGCAGTTATGCGGAGTACTCTCGACGCATTTAGTAATTCCCATCGATTTCATTACGCATAATGCGTCTTCCAATGCCAGATCACACACAACAGGTAAAGGGCATTCCATACCAGTTCACTCAGCAAGTCTGAGGCATCCTACTCAAGATCACACAGCATGAATAGGGCATTCTATTTCAGAACATATAGCAAGAATAGAGCATCTTATCCTAGATCGCACAAGGATAAAGCATTGCGTCGCATAGAGTACCAAAATCATCTCATTTCAAGCTTTTATCAAATCTCACGCATTCAGCATAGTACATCATTTTATCACATCAATCCAATAAATGATAGGTCTAATTCATTTATAAGTCATATGTATTTTAGGAATGAAAAAGCATGAGAGAAATCATATAGTTCATGGTCTCAAAGAAAAATATATGTGGATTCAAACACGTTTTAGAAATCATTTTTATTCTGAAAATATTTTGTAGGAAGAACCACTCACACTCAATTAACCAACTAGCTTCTTTGCCCAGCTCTCAAGCCTGAAACTCCTTTGCAACTTCTTGCCGATATTCAAGTTCCCAAGAATTTTGGAAAGTTTGGATATTTCCTAAATTCTTTCTTAATTCAACTCAGAGTAGAAGCAACTTCGAAATGGCTAAGCTTCATCTATTTATAAGTCCCTCTGTGTCTCTACCAAATTCTTATTCTGGATTTGGATAGGATGGCATTGTCAAATCAAGCATTGACTTACAAACACGAAGGCTATGCTTCTACTTCATGGAGAAGTAACTCAAACGCCAAGTAATTTGTTGTGTCACATCTTTCCACTAAGCATTCCTTATTGCGTAGACTTCTCGCACTTACTATTCCTTCTGCCTGGAACTCGTCGCGTAGGGCAAAACACATTTTAGGGTCTCACAACTACTACCTCCTTATTGAAATTTCATCCTTGATATTCGTGGGTTTGCTCGAAAAACTGTTGGTACTCGATTTTTATTAATTCCTCACTCTCCCAAGTAGCTTCTTCAATGGCATGGTTGTCTCACAAAATTTTAATTATAGGGATCACCTTCGCTCAAGATTTGTTCCTTTTTATCTATTATACGTAAGGGTCTCTCTTCATAGGCCAGGTTCTCTTTTACTACTAAAGGGTGTTCTTGGAGTATGTGGCAGGGGTTTGGTACATACTTCCTCAACATGGAGACGTTGAAGACATTAAGGATCCTGAACAGCTCTGCAGGCAACCTTAGCTTATAAGTTGTTGGTCCCATACGTGCTAGAATCTTATAAGGACCAATGTAACATGGACTTAGTTTTTCTTTTCTTCCAAACCTGATCATGCCCTTCCATGGCGATAATTTTAGGAAAACTTTATCCCCAACCTCGAATTCCAATGCTCTACAATGATTATCCCCGTAGCTTTTCTGCCTATCACAGAAATTTTCAAATTTTCTCTCATTACTTTTATGCTTTCTGTCGTCGCCTACTTCTTCCCAACATATGGGAGCCATACAATGCCTCCTACAAATGCCTCAAAAGGAGCCATTTGGATGCTCAAGTAGTCATTGTTGTTATAGGCGAACTCAATTAGAGATATTCGATCATCCCTAACTCCCTTTAAACTGTAGGGCATAAGCCCTTAGCATGTCCTCTAGTGTCTGAATAGTCCTTTCAGATTGGCCATCTGTCTGTGGGTGAAATGTGATGCTAAAATGCAATTTGGTTCCTAAGGCTTCCTGCAGTTTTGACAAAAATTTAGATAAGTATGGGTCTCGGTCAGAAACTATAGACACTGAAGTTCAAAATTGGCTTACAACTTTATCAACAAATAGTCTAGCCAATTTATCCAAACGACAATTTTGCTTGATGGCAATAAATCGTGCTGTCTTGGTGAACCTATCAACAATCATGCAGATTCCATCAAAACCACTCATGTTATAAAAAACCTGAAAAAGAAATACAAGTTATTATAGCCTATAAGTAGAAAATGCAACCAAAATGCATAGCAAAAGTGTCAAAACACGTATAATATGTTGAAAATCCATAAATATTTGAAAATGCACTTTATATAAGTCTTCATGCCCGTTTTACCGTGTTTTTAATATCTTAACGCATGGTAAAGAACAAAAAGAAGTTGGCGAATCACAAGGGAACTCACGAGAAGACTAGGCGAAAAGACCAAATGATCATTCAAGAAGAGATTCGCTAGAAGATAACAGTGGTAGTTTGAGTGATGTGACATATTTACAGAGACTGGTTTTGGTGTTGACACATCTAGAAGAATAGTTTTCCATCCAAAAGTTGTCTATAAAAAACCTCCTTCTACACCACTTACGAGTGTGCCTGAATGGGCCAAACCCTAGAGAAAGGTGGAAATGAGTCTTTCCACCATCTGTAAAGTCCCTTCTTTTTCTTCTCTGGCCAGATTGTAAAGTGAAAGCTTAGAGTCTAGGATAAGAAGATTCCATCTTCTTACTTCCCCTAACTTGTAATCTTATTCCATTCTCTTTTCCTTCAATTTTTGTATTTCTTTGTAATATATGTTGTTCATATTGTACAAATGGCCAAAGACTTACATTATTTTATATATAATACATGTTCATATCTTTTCAATCCATCACATCTTTACTTTCCATTTGTCAATGTGTTATATGTAGTTTAAGTTTCTTATATGTTCTTGATAAGAAACTTTACTTATAACTCTTATTGCATTAGTTGAGCTATTTTCATCACTTGACTAGTGTATATCGCCAACTATCCGAGAGAGCAAGTAGCAAGAATATGGCTAACACACACAAGAAAGAGTTTTCTCCTCTGCGAGATAGCTTACCTCATTTGTATCACGAAAGGTGAACACGTGTGGGCAATAGGCGCCAAGAGGTTGTTGTCCTTAAATATGAAGCCGTATAAGTATTATATATAAACGCTTCAAGATATATCTTGCTTAACTAGGATGAGTCACTTGGATCCCGAAAGGTGACCATGTGTGGCATATAAAGACCTTGAGAGGAGCTCGCCTTAATTACAAACTAGTTAAGAAAGTCATATCGCATCAAAACTTTCATGGCTTAATCGCCTAGTAAGACTTAGACGTTCCTTCACTCCCTTCTTTAATACAAGTTAGTTATTATCTCTATCTAGCATCCATCTCATTCCTCTTTACAGAATTCTCTAGTGTACATAAGTAGTTATAGTTCAAATTTACATTCTTTCATAACTTATCGTGTTATACCGCCTGACTGATAAGTAGACTCTAGAACTAAGCTTTGATATCAATTCCTTGTGTTTGACCCTGGTTCATCTGGAAAAACCCATTGTTTCGCTTACACTTGGACAAACAATAGGAAAACTTGCACAATGCGGACTTGGAAATATGTGGTGGGGACATTGGGAGCATTATGCATGAAATGATCATGTCCACTCGCTTGACGAAGAGAATATTGGAAAGTATTTTGCATGCAATGATCCATATTCAATGACACGCATCACACCACAAACATACAAACTACAGTAAGTTCGTACAATTTTGGTCTGGCTATATGAGTTTGTGTGCCTTGATTATAGGCAAGATTTTTAGAATATTGTTCTCAAAGACAACACAACTTATTACACAGAAAGTCCCATGAAACACAATCCCAATGTCAAAACAATCACATTCACAACCAATACATTTTTGGGTGAGAGTTTCAACATTCAAGACAAGCATGTGCCCCTTCCTTATTAGTTTCCTTGCCTTGAGTATGATATCATACTGGCCATCTCCACCCTTTTATCGCTACTCATCGCCTACCCATTTAACTTCAAATTCTCCATGTTCCCTCAATATTACCTCCTTATTGGAGCAATCCAATACTGCGGGGTATTTGGAGAGGAAGTCGATCTTCAAGATCGCGTCTAGTCCAAACAAAATCAAGTCTACTTTAATCGTGATATCTTGAATCTTTATCTTGCAATTTCTACATACAGATTCCACAAAAAATACTTTGCTTGAAGGTGTGTTAATTAGCATTTCATCTCTTAAAGGCTTTACCTTATAGTTTAAAAACTTAGCATGCGATGGGGAAATAAAAGAATGAATGGCTCTAGAATCACATAACATAGTAGTATGGGAGTTACAAATCATCAACAAACTTGGAATTACGTGAAGGTTGTTCCTGGCTTCACTCAAAGTCATCATGGATACCTTTCCTTGGGACTTGGGTCTTCCGGGTCCCTTAGTTCCACTCAGACTTTCTCCAACTCCACTTGGGCAATAGGGTTGATTGACGGATTGGGACATCATTCCCTGAATGTTCTGCATCCTCAAGTTAGGATAATTTCTTGCAAAATGTTCTGGTTGGCCACAATTAAAGCAAACTTTTGAGAAGTCGGGTCATCTTTCGATATTGAAATTTACCTCAGTGGTCTATCTGTCTTGTGAGACTCCTTCTGACCATACTTAGGCGTTACCTCTCCCTTGACCCTTATTTTGTCTCTGGAAATTTTCCTCATAGTTTGGTCTAGACTAGAATGGGGCATGAGTGGGTGTTTTGAAGCTACCTTGCTGCTTGAAACCTGACGCATATGCCTATTTTCTATACGTCTTTCACTTCTTTGCGATTCACTAAGACTTTGGTCGCGAGGTTTTTCTCTTATAACTTTGCTTTTCTTCTTGTCTGACATGCATCGTCTCTCAACCCTTATGACAACTTCAACTTATATCTTAGAAAATTCAAACTTTTCCATGCGCTGGCTGTCATAGGACCCTAATCTCGACCCACAAACCTTCCTCAAACCATTTGCACTTGTTCACCTCTTCAATCACAAAGGCAGAGCATATTAGCCAGCTCAGTAAATCGTTTCTCATACTCTATGATACACTACAAGAATAAATTTTTTCCTGTCGCAGCAACACGTCGCTGAAAACCATCACCCACGTCGCAAAAGGTTACCGCGACGTCGTGGACGTTGTTGGCAGGAACGTCGCGGAAAGCTCGTCGAGGATACTTTTTGCGACGCAGGTAACGCCAACGACAGGAAAACTTTCCTCGATGCACTAGTCAATACGTCGCAGAAGGCTTCCACGGCGTGGCATCGCGGAAGGCTTTAATCTTTTTTATTTATTTATTTTGTCATTTTTTATTATTTTTATTTTATTATTAAATCTTTTTATTGTTTTTATTATTTATTTTAACTAAGTTCCGACGTACTAAAATTTGCAATAAAATGATTAAAATAAAAATATTTTCATTCATTACAAAATGACACTTGAAATATGCTAAATACAAAAAAAATAATTACATAATTGAAAACAATACATTAAAAAAAAACTCGAAAGCTAATGCTCCAATGCGTTGTAGTTACGTACGCTGACGCCAAAACTACAAATTACATAAAAATATTGTTAGAATATTAGATATGCAAAATTAAACAAATTAAATATTGAAAAGTGCGTACCCCAAGTGATCATGGGCCTCTCTGTGTTCGACTCATCTCCTCGAGAATCTTCCTGCATGGTCACCAATTTTTGATCTCGCTCCTCCATTTGTCGTGCATGGTTCGCCAATAGTCGATCTCGCTTCAGCATTTTTCGATCTCACTCCTCCTCTCTCATGTGTTGTTCTTTGATCATTCGATTAACGTTTTCAAGGTTCGTCTTTAGTTTGCTAACGTCCGCTATGTGTGATTGGTAGTCATACATAGCGGAGGAAGAAGATGAAGCGACAATCCTAGACTTGGGTTTTGGGCCCCAACCAAGACCTTTTGAGTAGCCTGGTCGTCTACCCAAAACTGTCTCGCGTATCTCGTTCTCAGTTAGTGGTTGAGAACCCTATGGGACAGTTTGAGACTGAAGTTCCACCATTTGATTCTGCACAATGGAAGCTTGTAATTAAGTTTAAGAGATGATCAGACTTAAAAACAGAATTGAAAGTATAACAAAACATAAAATTTTCTAAAACTTACAAAAGGGTCACTGTTGCTGGTGAAATGAACTCGCCACTACTACCGACGTGTATTTCTCTTAATAGCTCGACACGGTCCACCAGACGACCATGTAGTTTAGTGAGCTTTGTTTGTCTCTTAAGAAACGACTTTGTATCACTCCTATGGTTGTAAGGCTGACGCGCCCTAACAGACTTGCACACATTTGATTGCTCCTACATTCCAAAAATGACGATGATCAAAACGTTATACTTTAAAAAAAATTAAATAAATAAATGTTAATCGATTTCAACATAAAATATATAAATCACCTGAAACTGTCGAGTGATGTAGTGATCACAGAGAAAGTGCCAATATCGAATTCGATAAAGACCCATCAATCTCAAATTTACTAAACCCTAAAATATTATTCAATATAATATATTCAATTTTAATCTAAACTCATACATTTTTCTAAATTCATACATTATTTAAATTTTGTATAATTTTCTAATTACAATAAAAAAAGTATACATACATATATATATACACTAAACTATACATACATATACATTACATATTACATATACATACACCCTAAACTATACACATTAAACATACACATTAATTTATACCTACATATACATATACATTACACATTACATATACATACACCCTAAACATATACACATTAAACATACACATAACACATACACATTAAACTATACCTACATATACATATACATTACACATTACATATACATACACATTAAACATACACATTAAACTATACCTACATATACGTATACATTACACATTACATATACATACACCCTAAACATATATATACATACACTTTACACATAAATTCAAAAAAGAAAAGAAAAGAAAATAACCTAAAGGACGACGGCAGTGGGCGACGACAGTAACTTTGGTAATGGCTACGACAACGACAAGGAGGCGAAACCTTCTTCTCTCCCTCTCCCTCTCCCTCTCCCTCTCAATTTTTCTTCTTCTTCTGTGAGATTGTGAATAGGTTCTGTGTAAACATAGGTTACACCTGTCCCGACGTCTTCAAAAACGTAGGGGAAGGGGACTTTCTGCAACGTGAACAACACAAGCACCGCAGAAAGTTAAAATATTGATGATTTTATTATTACTTTTCGCGACGTCATTCCCCACCATATTACGGAAAATTAAATATTGAATTTATTATTTCAACCTTTCACAACGTACATTGGAGAGACATCGCGGAAAGTGGAAACGTGTTGTTTAAAAATCAACTTTCTGCAACGTATGTCAGAGAGCCGTCACGGAAAGATGAATTTAAAACGACATGTTTCCACTTTTCGCGAAGTCACCTACTTCACGTCGTGGAAAGTTGAATATTGAATTTATTATTTCAACTTTCTGTGACGTACGTTAGGGAGCTGTCGCGGTAAGTCGATACATATCTTTTCAAATTCATCTTTTCGCGATGGCTCTTTGAAATACGTCGCGGAAAGTTGAATTTGAAACAACACAGTTTCACTTTTCGCGACGTCTCTTCAATGTACGTCGCGGAAAGTTGAAATAATAAATTCAATATTCAACTTTCCGCGACATCTCACTGACATACGACGCGACAAGTTAAATTATTAAACTTCGTTTTACAGTTATGGCAAAGTGATGTTCTTGAACCTCGTAGAATGACTCTTTCTACGTTGTGTTGTTGTGGATGTCGGCAGAAGGTGATCAATGTCGACGCAGCTTTCGTCGACGTCGTTTCTGGCGTCACGATTGGTCCAATTTCTTGTTGTGATAATTATGTCACCTTGAACCAGGTTCATGAATTCCTTCCTCTTCTCATCACAAAAGGAACCAGGGTAAAACTTGTCTCTAAATGCCTTCCAGAATTCTTTCCATGTGACCACACTTTCCCCGCCTGCACTTACCACATAAAAGACCCACCAATCTTTCGCACTTTCTTGTAGCAAAAACATTGCTAATTTTACCTTTCTTTCTTCGAGGCAATCCATAACCCCAAAGTACTCTTCCATCAGGCTCAACCACTTCTCTGTGTCGATTGGATTAGAGGTCGGCACGAAGGTCATCGCTCCGAACGCCTTCAACCTTTTAAAGCAAAATCTCTTATCCAAACTTTGATGAAAGCGTTTGAGCATGCTTTCCCCTGCGCTTCTCCCAATTGGTGCATGTGGGTTACCAGACATTTCGTCAGATGCTTGTGCCTCATTGGCGCTCTACGTAGCTGGAACATCTACTGCTGCTTGCTTGACACGCCATGGCCTTCCTCTTGGTGCCATAATTCCTATAGTGCATCAATACATTAGACTTTTGTACCACTATACGACTTTTATATATATGCATGACTCTATCCAAGACTTTTTTCATGAACTTACACTCTGATACCACTTGTCACGCCCCATTCCAAATTCATTTTATGTGACTAACTGGAGGCATGCTGTGTAACACCCAAAAATTAAGGTAATTTTAAATTTAATTAACTTAGTTTGGTTTAATTGTGTTAGAATTATTTGGGTGTTATTTTAAATAATTATTGATAATTATTTGTTTTTTGTGGGAATTAGGATTAATTAAATAGTTGTTGGAAAAATATTTAATTGTTGAATTTGGTAAAATTAATTTGGTGAGATTTAAGGATTTTAGTTAATTATGTATAAATATATATGTAATTAATTAAATTATGGAAGATAAGAATAATTATATTGTTGGAGATAATATAATTATTAAGGATAATATGTTGTTATATTGATTTTAGGAAGATAAAAAGAAGTTTTGATAGGTAATTTAATGAGGAGAGAGAATAAGATTTATTTGTTTTGTTAATGGAAAAGGAAAAGTAAAAAGAGAAATAATAATAATTATTATTATATTGTAAATATAATTATATAGATATCCATAACTTACAAGATGGTATCAATATTCCTATAACTCTCCCTTTAATTTATGTTGTAACATTCATCCCATTGAATTCTATATTGTAACATATACCATAGGATGTCCTATAAATAGAGGTATGTGGTGCCTTTGTAAGATACACCACAATTGAGTTTAATTGTTCTCTACTTCCTCCATTCCTTATTTCTTCTCTTTGGTTGCTTCATTCTTCTTATTTAGCTTTTTTGTTCTTGTTTTATAACACGTTATCAACACGAGTCTCTACAATTTTATCATTTGCAAAAGGTAGGCTATAAAGTATTAGTTTGTTTTCTTGTTTTGTACTTGTAAACATTGCATGAACTATTTCATATAAACTTTATGCATAGTTTAAATGTTTGAGAATGTAATATTTTGAACCTATTGCATGTTATAATTTTACGTATTATGTTTACAAAATTATTGTTTGTTAAAAATATTGTTAGTTCATAATAAGATTGTTGTTTGATTCATCTTATTTACTTATGATTTATGTGATTGTTTATGTTTGGTTCTTATTTCAATTATTTTAAGATCTATGTATAGTTTATGGGTTCTTAATGGTTTGTGTCTATAATTTAAATATCTACTTTCTATTAGTATAAGTTTTGTAATTATTTTTATGATCTAGTTTTTTTTTTATGAATTTACTTAAGCATGTTGTTTTAATATATTATGTATAAGTATGTTGAAAAATTAACATTTTTGGTGTGTGTTGTTGTCACAATTTTCCATAATATGATATTTATCTAAGTTGTTTTATAATACATGTTTAACATGTTTATTAAATTTCTAATATGAGTAAATTTATTTGTTATAGTTTTACTATGTCAAGTCTTACCAAGTTAGAATTTCTAGCTCTTGATATCAATGGTGATAATTATTTATCATGGATGCTTGATGCTGAAATTCATTTGGATGTCATGAATCTTGGAGAAACAATTAAAGAAGGAAACACGACTTCAAGTCAAGAAAAGGCGAAAGCCATGATTTTCCTTCGACATCATCTTCATGAGGGACTAAAAATTGAATATCTTACGGTAAAAGATCCCTATAAATTATGGCAAAGTTTAAAAGAAAGGTATGATCATAAAAAAAGTGTGATTCTTCCTAAAGCTCGATATGATTGGATGCACTTAAGGTTGCAAGATTTTAAATCAGTAAGTGATTATAATTCCGCATTATTTAAAATTTGTTCAAAATTATTGTTATGCGGAGAAAAAATTACTGATGAAGATATGTTAGAGAAAACATTTTCCACATTTCATGTCTCGAATATGCTCATGCAGCAGCAATATCAAGAAAGGGGGTTTAAAAAATATTCTGAACTCATATCATGCCTTCTTGTGGCTGAACAAAATAACGAGTTATTAATGAAAAATCATGACTCTCGACCAACTGGAACAACACCATTCCCTAAAGCGAATGCTGTATTTTCAAACAATAATGGTCGAGGTCGAGGTCGAGGTCGTGGTCGTGGTCGAGGTCGTGACCATGGTAAAGGAAGAAGTAATTATACCTTCCATGGTAATAATCATTTAGATTTCAAGAAAACCACAAATGATGATCATAGAGGAAAAACTCCACAAAATAACAAATTAAAAAGTGGTGAAATTCAATGCTTTCATTGTGGTATGAATGGTCATTGGACTCGTACTTGTCGTAGATCCAAGCACTTAGTCGACCTCTATCAAGCCTCATTGAAGGAAAAAGGGAAGAATGTGGAAGTAAACTTTGCCTATCAAGATGATGTATATGACCCTTCGAATATGACACATTTGGATGTTGCTGATTTTTTTGAGTCTCCTGAAGAGAAAACTGATGTTAATGAAGGAGTAGCAAATACTTCCTTTAATTATGATAATGTCCAAAACTGATATTTACATTATGTTTTGGTATTTTTTTTTATATTCAACGTTTTTCAATTTATTTAAATTATTTATATTTCAATGTTGGTTTTTTTTACCGTGAGACTTATTATAAATTTTTTTAATGAAGCGTTATGGACATTTCTCATATTTTGGCTGACTCAAATGTGAATAATGAAGACTTATGTTTGGCAGATAGTGCAACTACGCACACAATACTTAAAAGTAAAAAGTATTTTTCTACATTGACAATGCTTGAAGCAAATGTCAATACAATATCAGGTTCTACAAACTTGATTGAAGGTTTTGGTAAAGCAAACCTTATTTTGCCTAGAGGAACAAAATTCACAATTAATAATGCTTTGTTCTCTAGTAAGTAAAAAAAAACTTATTGAGATTCAAAGATATACGTAAAAATGGTTATCATATTGAAACTAGCAATAAAAATAATATAGAATATCTTTATATTACATTTATTGTTTCACATGAAAAGCGTATATTGGAAACACTGCCTGCTTTTTCTTCTGGATTATATTATACTCATATACGAGTAATTGAAACATATGCAACCATGAACCCGAAGTTCATAAATTTAGATATGTTTACTGTTTGGTATGATCGATTGGGTCATCCAGGATCAATAATGATGCGAAGAATTATTGAAAATTCTCATGGGCATCCATTGAAGAACCAGAAAATTTTTCAATCCAATGAATTATCATGTGTTGTTTGCTCTCTAGGAAAATTGATTATTAGGCCATCACCAACCAAAGTGGGAGTTGAGTCACTTACATTTTTAGAACGAATTCATGGTGACATATGTGGACCCATTAATCCACCAAGTGGACTATTTAGATATTTCATGGTTCCAATTGACGCATCCAGCAGATGGTCACATATGTGTTTATTATCAAGTCGAAACCTTGCGTTTGCAAGATTACTTGCTCAAATAATCAAATTAAGAGCACAGTTTACTGATTATACAATAAAAAAACATTCGACTTGATAATGCTGGTGAGTTTACATCCTAAGCATTTAATAACTATTGCATGTCAATTTGGATGAATATTGAACATCATGTAGCTCATGTTCATACACAAAATGGTTTGGCAGAATCATTTATCAAGCGTTTACAATTGACTGCCAGACCATTACTTATGAGAGCAAAGCTTCCATTATCTGTATGGGGTCATGCTATTTTGCATGCAGCGTCACTTATACGCATAAGACCAACATCTTATCATAAGTACCCCCGGTACAATTAGCTTATGGTCAGGAGCCAAATATTTCTCATTTGCGAATTTTTAGTTGTGGAGTATATGTTCCAATTTCTCCACCACAACGTACTAAAATGGGACCTCAAAGAAGGTTAGGAATATATGTTGGATTTGAATCCCCATCAATTATTCCATATCTTGAACCCCTGACGGGTGATGTATTTACTGCACGATTTGCTGATTGTCATTTTAATGAGACAACCTTTCCAACATTAGGGGGAGGAATTAAGAAGTTGGAAAATGAAATTGCCTAGAATGTATCGTTATTGTCTCATTGAGATCCTCGTACAAGACACTGTGAACTAGAAGTTCAAAAGATAATTCATTTACAAAGTGTAGCAAACCAATTGCCAGATGCATTTACAGATACTAAGAAAGTGATATATTCCAGCTGCAAATGCTCCATCTAAAATTGAAATCCCAATTTAACAAGTTGTTGAATCTGTGTTGCGACAAAAACGTGGTAGACCAATAGGTTCAAAGGATAAAAATCCTCGAAAAAGAAAAGTGATCAATAGTCAAAATGACTTAATTGATAATAGAAACATTCAAGAAGAAGTCCTGGACATAACTAATGGTAAAAATGTTGAAGAGACTCAAATAGATAACCATGAGATCTCGATAAACTATACCATGACAGGAAAAAAATGGAATAGAACTGATGTAGTTGTGTACAACATTTTTGCGTATAATGTTGCACATAATATCATTCATGAAAATGAGGATTCTGAACCTAAATCTGTTGAAGAATGTCGTAATAGAAAGGATTGGCCCAAGTGGAAAGAAGCCATTCAAGCAAAATTGAACTCACTTTCAAAAAGTGAAGTTTTTGGATATGTAGTTCATACATCTAAAGGTGTAAACCTGTGGGATTTAAATGGGTATTTGTGCGTAAAAGAAATGAAAATAATGAGGTCACTAGATATAAAGCACGACTTGTTGCACAAGGATTTTCTTAAAGACCGGGCATTGATTATGAGGAAACATATTCTCCTGTAGTGGATGCGATTACATTAAGATACTTAATTAGTCTGACTGTATGTGAAAAGCTTGATATGCATCTTATGGATGTAGTTACAACATATCTGTATGGATCTTTGAAAAATGAAATCTATATGAAAATCCCTGAAGGATTTAAGATACCCGAATCATATAATTCAAAATCTAGAGAATTATATTCAATCAAATTACAAAGATCATTATATGGATTGAAACAATCAGGACGAATGTGGTACAATCGCTTAAGTGAATATTTATTGAAAGAAGGTTATCAAAATAACCCAATTTGTCCATGTGTTTTTATTAAGAAATCACAGTCAGGATTTGCTATTATAGCTGCATATGTTGATGATTTAAATATAATTAGAACTTCTGAAGAGCTGTCAAAGTCAATAGAATATCTCAAAAAGGAATTTGAGATGAAAGATCTTGGCAAAACAAAATTTTGCCTTGGCTTGCAAATCGAGCATTTAGCCGATGGAAATTTTATTCATCAATCGACATATACAGAAAAGATTTTAAAAAGATTCTACATGGACAAAGCACACCCATTGAACATTCAAATGGTGGTTCGATCACTAGATGTGAAAAAGGACATCTTTCGACCTCGAGAAGATAATGAAGAATTACTTGGTCTTGAAGTACCATACCTTAGTGCAATAGGTGCACTAATGTATCTTGCTAATAACACGATACCAGATATAGCATTTTCAGTAAATTTATTAGCAAGATATAGTTCTTCTCCAACAAAAAGACATTGAAATAGAGTTAAGCATGTACTTCGTTATCTTTGAGGGACGATTGATATGGTTTGTTTTATTCAAACAAATCAAACTTTGATTTAGTTGGTTATGCAGATGCTGGATATTTATCTGACCCACATAAAACAAGATCTCAAATAGGTTATCTGTTTACATGTGGAGGAACTGCTATATCTTGGCGATCTGTAAAGCAAACCATTACGGCCACTTCATCGAATCATGCAGAAATTCTTGCAATTCATGAAGCTAGTAGAGAATGTGTATGGTTGAGGTCAATGACTCATCATATTCAAGAAACATGTGGTTTGTCTTTCAATAAAAATCTACCAACATTATTATTTGAGGACAATACTGCATGTATAGCACAAATTAAAGGAGGGTATATAAAAGGAGATAGAACAAAACATATCTCACTAAAACTCTTCTATACACATGACCTTGAAGAAAATGGTGACATCAGTGTTCAACAAATTTCTTCAAAGGACAACTTGGCGGACTTATTCACAAAGGCATTACCCACATCAACATTTGAAAAGTTAGTGCATAACATTGGAATGCGACGACTCAAAGAACTCAAGTAATGTATGCATAAGGGGGAGTAGAAATATTGCTTTCAAGGAATAAAAATATTGCACTCTTTTTCCCTTGACTATGGTTTTTCCCATTGGGTTTTTCCTAGCAAGGTTTTTAATGAGGCAGTTATTAATATATAAAATGATGTACTCTTTTTCCTTCATTAGGATTTTTTTCCATCGGGTTTTTCCCTAGTAAGGTTTTAACGAGGCATTTATTTTATATAATATGGATATCTAAGGGGAAGTATTGTAAATATAATTATGTTGTAACATTCATCCCATTGAATTCTATAGTGTAACATATACCATGGGATGTCCTATAAATAGAGGTATGTGGTGCCTTTGTAAGATACACCACAATTGTGTTTAGTTGTTCTCTACTTCCTCCATTCGTTATTTCTTCTCTTTGGTTGCTTCATTCTTCTTATTTAGCTTTTTTGTTCTTGTTTTATAACATATTATTATTAGTTATTATTAATAATATTATTATTATATTAAAGGTTTTCTCGTGAAGCGTGAACCTCACTATTCATCATCTTCTTCACCTTCACCAAACCCTAGTCGCTGTCCGCCCCCTCACGATCGAACAGTCATCGTCGCGTTCATCCGTAACTCATCTTCGTTCGCATGTCTTCTCCACTATGTGCCCCGTTGTTCTACGATCACGTCTTCCTCCCTTAAACCCAAGCTACCTCTGGCACCAAATGCCACCATCTCCACCATCCACTCGAGCCAATCCATCCCTTCGCGAGCAATTTCCAATAGACCAAGCCAAATTCGAGTCGTTCCCCTCTCTCTCAAGCCGTGCGCCCCAGCCATCTCTATTTCCATTTAGCAAGCCAAGCCTCATATTCCTTAAGCCATTGGAGTCATCTAGTATTTTTGTAAGTTTTTGTTGGGTTTGGTACTCCCAAATAAATATCCTTTTGATCTTAAATAATTTTACTGTCACGTTCCAATCCGTAAGACAACCAAAACACAGGAAGTATTGCAAATAAGACGTAATTTAGCTTTAAACTTTGCAATTAGTCTTATCGCCTAGAAATTCCTTTTGAAACACTTCTCATTTGAATTCTTCTTTCAAATCAGTAAAGAGAAATCATAATAAAGTTTTTAACATAAATTCATCTGAGAGAAAACACTCACCACACTTTACCAAAGATCCTTCTCTTTTCGCGGAGTCTTCTCGCAGAACAAACCACAAAACTTAACTCTTTGTTTTTCTTCTTCTCGTCAAGTAAAACACCATCTTTCTTTTTTTAATAAAATCTTTGTGCTTACTTAATGACCAAGTCCTCTATTTATAGAGGCCTTAAACTAACTTAGTCATGTTTTAACTCTTCTTAGTTCGCCAGCTTCTGCTTAAAACTCTACACGTGTAAATTTAATATTTAACCTAGCCATTCTTAAATCCTTAATCTTACATGTTAACCCATGTCAAATCAGATTTGACATTTTCCTTGCAAGACCTTTCTTCTCGCCTAACTCAATTCTGCGAATAACTTCAACCACTCAACATAGCTTTCAAATCTTTTTTTCTCGCGAAGACACTTTCTCTTGTGAGCGTTTAGACTTATAGGTCCTACCACAAATCTTTCTTTTCTCAAATTTCCTTGCAAATTAACTTCTTAATCACAAAACTTATACTTAGCCATAAAAGATTTTATCTCTTAATCCTTTCAGTGGATTAATTCAAACGCCAACTTCTTATCGTGAAGTGTTACTTCAAAACTCCTCCTCTTATTCAAAATGCAAATTTTTAAAACACTTAACCAGATTTTTTTCTTATACTCAAATTATAAACAGGTAAGAGATTCTACTACTAAACTTTCGAAACAAAATTAAGAGCTTGCATGTATTTTTCCCTTATTACGCATTGATGTAGCTAAGTTGCGTAATGTGACTGTTGTGGATGACTGATACAGATGGCTACATAGATGACCGATTTGTTATAATTGAGATATGTCATGACTAAGATATGTTATGACTGAGATATGTCATGACTGAGATCTGATATGACTAAGATATGTTATGACTGAGATAAGTTATGAATAATATGTTATGACTGAGATAGGATATGACTATGTTATGATATGCTACATGTTATAGACTCTGGTGTTCTTTGAACTTTATCTGTGAGAGTCGTACCCATATGGGTGTCCCTGAGGATCACCACCTTTTTATGATTGTGTGTGTTTGACGAGACCATCAGCTTGTCATGATAACTTTTATAACTTTTACGAGTGATTCGACAGGGTCACTTATATCCTGATTCTCTGAGGTATTCCTTTGGGTTCATCGAAGACTAGATGTGTTCCTACAGAATCACTAGATAGTGTGTGTTAGAGAGCACGATAGCTATGGGGTACTTTCTTACAGAACTCTAATGGGAAGTTGACAGGCACCTAGCAGGACTAGTAGTGGGTCCCTTACTGAGTATATGTTTATACACACTCTTTCTATGTTTAACTTTTCAAGCAGAGGTAGAGGTAGAGGAAAGTTGGCGAAAGACAAGAAGTAACTCCGACTTGCCATAGGGGAATTCTTATGTTGCTTTCGCCTTTCAGTATTTGACTTTTAGTTCTTTTTTAATTATTTAAATTTACTGAACTTATGAATTATTTTAAGTTATTTTTCTTTGAAGTTAGATAAGGCCCGAACTTAAAACTATCTCTTTAGAAGACAATGCGGAAAACACTTAAAAACTTAAAACATAAAACTTTGGAATAACTCAAGCATCCAACCAATGGACAACCTATTTTGAAAAAGTAGTCTTATATAGACACATAATAACCAAAGTCTAAAAAACATAACGGGTTTTCACTAATCTATTACAAAATTTTAAGCCAAGCTTAAAACTAAATCAGTTACAGACCATCATGCATGTCAAGAAATGAGTCATACTTAAAATCTAAAAAAAAACTCTAGTAGTGTATGTGGATCTGAGACTAGGTGCCAAAACCATGATCTCTACTTGTTAGAGAATTAAAACATGAAAGGGTGAGCTATAAAGCTGTGTGAGTGACAAATTTTAAAACAAAGCATGATAATTAAACGAGTAAGCAAACACATAAAATACAATCTTATAAAGTATTGATCTAGGCAAGTATCCCTTGCAAAGTAACTCATAACTTGGAATCACTAGCTTGACTTTACTACATTGTGGTAGGACATGCCTAATACCCCCAATGTCTTTCTTTTTGAACTTAACCTTACGATGTAATAGGGCATGTCCAGTACTCTCATCGTCTTTGTCATGGTGGAGTATGCTGACACTCACGATCGCATCGATGTCATGGAGTATACTCAGCATCGACAACGTGGTAATCTTCTTTGTGCATATAATGTCATTAAAATCTCAGTCATGTATCTAGTATCGCTCTTAGAAATATCAAAACATTTAATCATGTTTTGCCCTTAAGATTTACTAGCTTAAGTATCAACTTAACTTAATTCGTTCTTAGCTACTATAGCTCCTTAACTTGACGCCACTCTTGCATGCATCATGACTTACCTAACTTATCCATCACTTAGGTAAATTCTCATAAACTCGACATCAATTAATTTGCTCTTGCTATACCTTGAATTCTTTGTATCTACAAGATGAAGCTCTAGGCATGGAAGCCCTATCCCTTGATACAATACCTACAAGACGAAACTCTAAGCACTTGTAACACCCTATCTCTTTATAGTTATCCTGAGATGGAAAACCTAGGCATCCATAGAGATCCTTATCTCCTACTTAGTCTATGTGATAGAAACTCTAGGCATCTACTGGATACTTCTATCACACGACCTCTATGCATTGAACAATCTCCCCCGTAAGGTTACTTTATTTACGAGACGAAACTCTAGGCATGGAAGCCCTGCACCTCGAAACAAAACTTACAAGACAAACTCTAGGTGTCTATAGCACACTATCTCGGTATAGATATCATGAGATAGAAAACCTAGGCGCTCGTAGAGGCCATAATCTCTTATCTAGTTTATGTGATAAAATCTCCAGGCATCTACTAGATACCTTTATCACACGACCTCTATGCACAAAGAAATCTCCTCCGTAGGGTTGCTATCAGATCAATACATCTTGGTATAGACTTAAACATATTTAGAAACCTCATGCTAAAGTTTAACTTACTTAAGTTAGCATGCTTATAAAAAATTCTTTCATCAAGAAAGTCTGAAATTTAGCCTTACTTTAAGTAATCTCTTTGCTCAACATTTGTAGTAACATAGCATTCAAACATATTCTTATAAATCTCATGCTTCAAGAAAACATCTCTCAATTTGAATGCTTTAGAAACTTAATTCAATCATGCTTTCTCATAACTCTTTTCTAAACTTGGAACCCATGCTTTGTAAATAATTTCATAAATATAGCACATTCAAATGCTCAAACTCAAAGTACAATTTAAAACATAAATTCTTAAATCAAGTTTAGAAATTAATTTTAAAATCATTTTAGTCACTAATAACTGTTGGCTAGAATCTTGGTTTCTAGATTGCCTTATTTCCTTTTGCGTTGAAAATAACAAGGAACATTAGGTAAAACTTGGGTTCCAACTAAAGAAGCTTCTTTAACTCCTTACATTTTGCACTTTTCAAATCAAGATAACTCTTGTCTTACTAACCTTGATTTTTTTGAACTCCTTGGGTGGTTTTAGCTTGCTCAAAACCAGTTCTTCAAGATTGCCCTGGCTCAACACGAGCTCCCAACTGAAAATAGAGCCCAAAACAAACAAGCCCCAACTTAGCAAACTTGCTCTTAAGCTTCTTAAACAAGGAAGAGGAAGCTTTAACTTACTTGGATCTAAACCTCACATTCTACCTCTTCTCCCTTAGCTTGACCTCGCCAAACACTACAACTCTCAGATAGCCTCTTGATCAAATGCCCAAACTGAAGCTTAGTCGAACTACTCTCTTGCTTTGGCTTCAACTCTTACAAGGAACTTCAACTTCTCTCGAACTCTTCTCTTTACTTCTCTTGGAGTGAAAATGGTGAGAAATGAGAGCCTTTCGAACTTAAAGAAGAGTTCTGCACTCAAAAAACGTTGACCGCAAGCTAGAAATGAATTTTTCAAAGTTTGTCTAGTGCTTTCTTTAAGTGAACTCGATTGATATCGACCCAAGATCCATAGAGAACCCTAAAATACACCTTCTCCCACTTCCAGTCTAGGCCGAACATGGTTCAAGATTTACTCTCTACTCTTTTTATTTTTTGATCTCGAGTTGTCATAGACGCAAGATGCACCGAGATATACATTCTGCCTTTTCTGAATTTTAATTTCGATCAAACAGGACTGAGTCCCGAAGTCTACGCTCTGAGAACCCTTTCCAAAAATCACTTGACTTGCTTTCAAAACACCAGTTTGACTTCTTAAGTTCCTCAAACTTGACCTAAAACTCTCGAGCTGATTTCTTAACCTTTCTCAACTTTTAACAAAAAATTAGGATAGAAGATACGGGTATTACAGACATTGTTTAAATCAAATCATTCCTTGCGATTCTTTCATCGCAATCTATATCGCATCGTATGCATCCTGCATTCCGCATGCAACATAATCATATCTCAGAGTCATTTTGCATATTTAATTACATCTTTGTACCCATTCCCTAGCTCAAATGTTTAGCACACTCTTTTGTCAAGTTGCAACTATGTGAAGTACTCTCAACACATTTAGTAATTCCCATCAATTCTAATATGCATAATGCATCTTCTAATACCATATCACACATCAGACAAAGGGCATCCCATATCAATTCACACAGTAAGAATATAGCATCTTAGCCCAAATCACACAGTACAAATAAGGCATTACGTCGCATAGGGTACCAAAGATCACCTCATTTCAAGCTTTTATCAAATCTCATGCATTCACCATAGTGCATCAGTTTTTTCACACCCTACCCCGCACGCAACCTTAAATTTGTCATGCTAACGAAACCTGATTTAAACACTTTGAACCATTAACCATTGTCATGTAAACTTAATAGTAACAACAACATTCTAAGTAATACAACACAACTCTTATTTATTTAAACCCAAAAATTTCTACAATAGTGTAGAATATACAATTCTTACAAGAGCTTACCAAAGAAATGTCGAAAGCCTTCAAAGTCTTCAACCTTCAACGATCATTTAGTACTCAGTCTGATCATTTAGCTCCTTGATCAATCACTTAGCTCCAATCGCTTACCTTTTTACACGATCTGTTAGTTTCCTAAGTGATCACTTAGCTTTAATCACTTAGTGCCTTAAACGATCACTTACCTTTCAACCCTATTTCTTACCTTTCTAACCGATCACTTAGCTTCTTACAATCTAGGGGAGGAAAAACTTAAAACATAAGTCAAAAGACTTAGTGAGTGTTGCTTTTAAAATCTTTTGGGAATGCAATTCATAAATCATTTTCGTTTAAACATAGGCTAAATTCGATAACAAATTTCAAATCTCATAAATACACACTAGTTTCACTTATTCCTTTCATCAAGACATGAACCATTCTCATGCGTGGATTACTATGATGACCATTTCATCAACAGCATCCTTGAGAATTTCTTTATTCATTCCTTGTTGCCCAGGCTTCCTAGTGCAAGACACATCTTTTATGCATTGTCCTGTCTCATTCTACCATGCAAACGTTCTCTACATGGCTGCCTTTACTCATTCTGGATACATAATAGTTAGCTCATTGATAGGAATATAGCTAATGGTTTACTCTTAATCAAGCATACAATACAATCAATAAAACATGAACTTTAACTTGAAAACATAACATTAAAGCTTTCTTTCAAATCATGATTTTTTGTAAACATAAACATGCACTACATGACACATAAAACATGAAACTTAGAAAGAAAAGCTTTAGAATCTGAGTCAATTTTGAAAATCACTCACACTACTAAGTTTCCCTCTTTGTTCAGAACTCTTCTCCAGTCCTCTTCTTACTTAATGACCTAGCTTTTCTCTTTGTAAAATCTCATAATAATAATCCTTTCCTTTTGTTCTCTTCTCTTATTTGTACTAGATTAGTCATTACTTAAACTTCTATAATCTTGCCAGCTCTAACTTAACTAAATTTTAAGTATTCGCATATTACGACATCTAGAATCCACACCATTGATATGATAATTATAACCTCGAGAACCTCTTTAAACCTCTCTAAACCTTCAATATGATTGTTCAATCTCTTACACGATTGTATCAAATTTTTATGATCGTTTAGATTTTGAACGATTGTTTACTTCTTATATTATCATCTATCTTTCTTACATGATCGTTTAACTTCATGCACAATCGTTTACTTTCTTATACAATTGTTTGGAAAAATACTTTTCAAAACCTTCTATTCAAGCACATGTCTTACAATTTTATCACATCATTCTAGTAAATGATAATTCTAATTCATTTATAAGTCATTTGTATTTTAAGAATGGAAAAGCATGAGAGAAATCATATATTTCATGGTCTCTAAGAAATATATATATATATTCAAACATGTTTTAGAAATCCTTTTTATTCTGAAAACATTTTGTAAGAAGAACCACTCACACTCAATTAACTAGCTAGCTTCTTCAACCAGATCCCAAGCCCGAAACTCCCTTGCAACTTCTTGTCAATATTCAATTTTATGAGAATTTTGGAAACTTTATAGATTTCTTTAATTCTTTCTTAATTCAACTCAAAGTAGAAGAAACTTCAATATGGTTCGGCTTCGTCTATTTATAGGCCCTTCTGGTGACGTTTTTCGTGTAGAAATGATGACTTCTATTGGAGACGAAAAGAGTTCAATCATGGGACACCACATGTCTCTACCAAATCATTATCGTAAATTTGGATTGTGTGGCATAGTCAAATCAATCGTCGACCTATGGACACCAGAGCTACGCTTCTACTTCCTAGAGAAGTAACTCAAACGCCAAGTAATTTTTTGTGTCGCATCTTTCCCCTGAACATTCTTTATTACGTAGCTTTCTTGCACTTACTATTCTTTTTGCCTGGATCTCGCCATCTCGATATTTTCCTACATCCCCTACGACCTGGCAACATCATCCTTACATGTTCTAAAGGCTTATTAGAGTGAAAGTTCTTCCCACAAACCAACACGAGTTCTTTCAGCATGCTTTGCTCTCACTCACATGCATCCTAGGAAAATTTGAAAGAGGTCATCCAACGTAGAATTGTTTAAAGCTAAGAATGCTTAACTTTGGAGTTCCTATGATTGAGTCAGCGAAAAGGAAGGTACACCTTGATGGTTTAGGTAATAACTTTTTAATTCTTTTAAGTATTTCTTAACATTACTTTAATGTACTCATTTTATGTTCTTAGGATTCCTCTCATTTAGATCTGATATCGGTTCATTCATGTCCCTATCCTAAATTCGAGGCTTTACATGTCGCATAGGAAAAAACGTGTTTTAAGGTCTCAATTGGAGACATTATCTGTTTGGTGAAAATTACATATTTTCACACATTAGAAGGAATTGAAATTGAGGTAAAAAAGATTGTTAGAGTTGTTAAAGGATTATGATTGCACCATAGAGGAATACCCAAGCAAGGCTAATGTAGTGGTAGATGCTTTAAGTAGGAAGTTGAGACTTTCAAAGAATGCCTTATGTGGCATTCGAGTAAGTTTGCTGAGAGAACTAAAGAATTCCAAGGCAGTTGTGGCTATAGAGGGTTTAGGAAGCTTGTTAGCTCAAATTCGGGCTAGATCTTCTCTAGTAGCTGAGATTTTGAGAAGACAGTCAACTTCAGAAAAGGCTTGGAAAGTCCAAGTAGGGCCAAGAAGTTAAGTTTCAGTTGAGATCAGATGGAGCCATAATTAAGCAAGGCAAACTATGTGTTCCAAGTGTTAGAGAATTGAAGGATGTTATCTTGGAAGAAGGTCATAGTTCAACATATGTTATGCATACGAGCAGTACCAAGATGTATAAGACCTTGAAGAAAACATATTGGTGGCTTGGAGTGAAGTGAGAAATAGTAGAGTATGTTGATAGATATCTAATTTGTCAGCAGGTTAAGCTAGTTTATCAGAGGCTAGGAGGACTGCTCAATCCATTGTCAGTGCCAGACTGAATGTGGGAGCACATAACCATGGATTTTTCTCTTTGGACTACTTCATTCCTCTAATGGACATGATGGTATTAGGGGAATAGTTGATAGACTCATCTAGACAACGCGATTTACACCCATCAGGGCGATGTTTTAGATAAAGATCTGAGGTTTACCTCTATGTTTGGCCTAGTTTGCAGAAGGCTTTAGGGCTTAAGTTCAAGTTCAATACTACTTTTCACCCCAAACAGATGGTCAGTCAGAGAAGACCATCCAGACCTTAGAGGACATGTTGAGAATGTGTGCCCTTCAGCTTAAAGGAAGTTGGGATACCAACTTATCACTTATGGAGTTTGCCTACAACAACAGCAACCATTCTAGTATTGAAATGACACCTTTTGAGGCTTTGTATGGTAGGCCTTTTAGAACTTCAGTATATTTGAATGAAGTGAGAGAATGACAGTTATGTGGCCCATAGTTGGTGCAAGCTTCAACTGAGAAGGTTAAATTGATCAAAGAGAATCTTAAGATAGCTCAAGATAGGCAGAAAAGTTATGCAGACAAAAGGTGAAGAGATCTTGAGTTCAGAGTATGAGATCAAGTCTTCCTAAGTTTATCTCCTTGGAAGGGCAAACTTCATTTTGGAAGGAAGGGTAAGCTAAGCCCTAGATACATTGGTCCTTATGTAATAATCAGACGAGTTGGGCAAGCAGCTTATAGACTTAAGTTGCCTTCAGAACTTGCTCGAATACATGATGTGTTCCATATATCCATGCTAAGAAAGTACATTTCATATCCTTCTTGTGTTTTTCAAGTGTAACTAGTTAAGTTAAGAGAAGATCTAACTTATGAGGAAGAGCACGTGCAAATCCTTGATAGGAAAGAGCAAGTGCTAAGAAACAAGATCATTTCATTAGTGAAGGTCGTTTGGAGGCACCATGGAGTAGAAGAAGCAACTTGGGAGACAGAAGATAAGTTGAAGAGCAAGTATCCCTCACTCTTTAACTAAGAATTTCAAATTTCAAGGATGAAATTTCTAAAAGGGGAGAAGAGTTGTAATACCCGTATCTTTTATCCCATTTGCTTGCTAGAAAGTTGAGAAGATAAGCTAAGAGTTTGCCCAAGAGTCTCAGGCTAGAGCAAAGATCTTGGGACAACATGTTAGGAAAGAAGTGAGAATCTCAAACCTTGTTCGATCAAGAAAAAAATAGAGAAAGGCAAAGAGCAAATCACGATGCATCTTGGAGCTATAGCATATTGAGATCGAAAGACAAAAAAGGAAAAGAGTAAATCTTGATGCATTTAGGGACTATGGCAGACTGAGATCGAAGATAGAAAAGGTAGAGAGAAAATCTCGAGTCATCTCGAGAATGTGTTCAGCCAAGACTGAAAGCAGAAGAATGTGTAATTAGGATTCTTGATTGATCTCAGGCTGATCTCAGTCGAGATCACTTAAGGCATGACGAACAGATTTTCTGGAAATTTCTTTTTCACGAGGTTAGCGTTTTTGGATGCAATGAGTGTTTTAAAGACAACAAACCCTCATTTCTCTCCATCTTAGCTCAAGAGAGAAAAGTAAAGAGAAGTGTGGTGAGAGTTGTGTGTTTTTGAAAGTTTGGAAGCTACAACAAAAGAAGTGTTTCGATCAAGCTTGGTTGGGAGTTCTTCATCGAAAGGGCATCCGAAAGGAAGGGTCTTGTTGAGTTGAGATGAAGAAGAAGAGCAAGAGCTTAGAGTTTGTATCCAAGTAAGTTCAAGCTCTCCTCTTCTTTGTTTAAGAAGATTTATAGCAAGCTTACAAGTTTTTGGTTGTTGATCTAGACTCTAAATTATCTGATTAGGAGTTCGTTTGAGCTACGAAAAGCTTGGTATGAGTGGTTCTAAGCGAGCCAAGGTTATTGAGTGTAACGCCCCAACCTTCTTAGAAGGTTGAGATCATTACTATTTAAATAAAATGTAGTTTTTTTTTTTTTTAAAAGGCAAATTAGTTTTATAAGTTTTGAGAAATATTTAAATAAATAAGTAATGAGAATAATAAAATAAAATACTGATTTGGGCCCATAAAAATAAAAGAAATACTTTTAAAATAATTAAAGTTCTAAAGTTCTAAAAAGAATAATTCTTGAATCATAAATGCGGAAAAACTGAACTATTCCCTATGGCGAACCACGGTCACTTCTTGTCATTCGCCAACTTGCCCTTGCCTTTATCTTTACCTGAAAATTTAAACATTTGAGAGAATGAGTATATAAAATTATACTCAGTAAGAGACCCGTACTTAGTCTCCCTATGTGTTGTTAGTCTCTTGCTAGAGTCCTGCAATAAGGTACCACGCTCTATGGTGCTCCCGAACGCACGCTATCCAGTA
>CM046887.1:11665369-11687622 GCA_025688845.1 Cucumis hystrix
AACGCACGCTATCCAGTAGTCCCACCGGGACTGAACTGGGCTCTCGGTGATCCCGAAGGGGTCACCCTAAAGGAGAGTCGGGCTGTAAGTGATCCCGTCGAATCACGTCTCAGTAATACTCAAACATATATATGGGAGGACCTTAATGGACCCCTCGTGGTACGACTCTAACCAGCAAACCAACAGAACACTATAGGCTATACATGCTCATCATAAAATCAACATTCAGCTCAACATACACAATCTCATAGATACATATAATCACATCATGCGTCAATAATATGCATCTCAGGCAAAAAGGGAAAAATTCTCTTACTTGAAGATCCGCTAAAAAATAATTCACTGGTTGACAGCCAATTCCTCCCAGTACTCAATCCCGAAGATTAGGGTTGAATCCAACACAACCCTAAGTGAAACAATTCACAGTCTCAGTTCCTCCAACTATATTCGTTCCTTCAAGAAAACATAGATCCACTTAAATCCATAACTTTATTTATTCAGAATAGAATAGGCCATTAATGGGAGTACCATCACAATCGATAATAGTCCAACTCACCAAAGTGACTCCACAACAAGGAATGGCTTGAACCAAATGAAATCAGCTCAAGTGGCTTGATGAAGAGACTCGGCTCGGACCTTGAGGCTTTACGGCTTACGTACGGACGAAGACGGCCCGCGCGGCTTGGTGAAAACGGACGCTTGCGACTGGACGCTGGCGGCTGGACGCGTGCGGCTCGGTAAAGACGGACGCGTGGACCCGTGCGGCTGGAACTCGTGCGGCTGGACGCTGGCGAACGACTTCGTCCGATGACCGTCGTGGTGGTGGTGTTCGCGGCGGCTAGGGTTTCTTTGTGACGGCTAGGGTTCTTTGTGAGGAAGAAGATGAATTGTAACTATGGCAAGCATCCCGAGGGTGTATTTAATATGTAAAATACTAATAATAATAATAACATTAATACCATTATTATTATTATTATCTAATTTTCCCCAAATAACTCCTCTTTTCCTTCATCTCTTCCTATTCCTATTTAATTTTCCCTCTTTCCTCATTAATATCCCTTATAACATATCTTTCCTTAATAATTAATAATGATAACAATAGTATTACCAATTTTCAACCATTAACCCCACATCTTTCCAAATACTTTATTTTCCACAAAAATTAAAACCATCTCACAAAATAACACCCAAAATTAATAAAATGATAACGAAATATCTTGAAAATTTTGGGGTGTTACATTGAGACTTCAAAAGAGTTCAAGGTGAGTTAAAAAGGATTTCTTTTAGGAGAAAGAAGTAAAAGGAAGAAGTTAAAGAGATTTTATCATGATTAAAACCAAGTTTTTAACTTGAGTTTTCTTGTTATTTTCAGGGCAAGAGGAAATAGAGTAAATCTATAACCCAAGAATCTAGCCAAAAGTTGTGATGGACTAAAATCAATTTCTAAGCTTGATTTAAGAATTTATGTTTTAAAGCATACTTTTGAGTTTAAGCAGTTGCATATGCTAGATTTATGAAATTATTTACAAAACATGAGTTTCATGTTTAGTAAAGAGTTATGAGAAAGCATGATTGAGTTAAGCTTCTAAAACATTTAAATTAAGAAATGTTTCTTAAAACATGAGACTTATGAGAATGTGTTTGAATGCTATGTTTCGGCAAATATTTGAACAAATAAATTATTTAAAGCAAGGTTAGATTTGAGACTTGCTTAATGCAAGAGTTTTTCATAAGCATGCTAACTTAAGTAAGTTAAAGTTTTAGCATGAGATTTCTATATATGCTTAAGTTTATATCGAGATGTCTTGATCTAATAGCAACCCTACGAGGGAGATTGTCCTGTGCACAGAGGTCATGTGATGAGGGTATCTAACAGATGCTTAAAAATTCCATCACATAGACTAGGTAAGAGATAAGGGCCTATATGGACGCCTAAATTTTCCATCTCATATTAGCTATAGCGAGATAGAGTGCTACTGGTGCCTAGAGTTTCATCTCGTAGGTAATGTATCGAGGGATAGGGCTTTCATGCCTAGAGTTTTGTCTCGTAGATGCAAAGAGTTCAAGATATAGCAAGAAAGACAGAAAAGAGAAAGTTGAAACCTAAGTTTGAAAAGAAAATTACTTTGATAAGTTTATTTATATTTTGCTCAAAGTTCTCATTGTCATGCTTTATTTTAAAAGTTGTCACTCATAGGGATTTATAGTTCATCCTTTCAATGTTTATTTCCCTTACAGTTAGAGATCGTGTTTTCGACGCCTATTAAAGTATTTTCCTACTCTGCTAGAAGTTGATTAGATTTTTGTTTGACTCATTCCATGCATGCATGACAATTTGTAATAGATCAATATAAGAATTTTGATTTGAATTCTAAAAAATAGTGTTGTCTAGTTGGGACTATGAACTTCATTTTGTCTATATAAGATGATAACTTGTAGAAATACAAGTTATTATAGCCTTTTAGGTAGAACAATGGAACCAAAATGCATGATAATGTGTAAAAACGCATAGCTTCTATAGCAAATTCATAAATATAAGAGAATACAACTTGCACAAGTCTCCATGTCTGTTTACTATTTTTAGTGTTTTATTGCAGAATTGTAGAGAAAAGAAGAAAGATAGTGAATCGCAGAGGAGCACGTTCTACATGATAAGAAGCCTATCTAGCGACTAGACATCTCTAGACAATGAACCACATCAGCACGTGAAAAAGATTCATTAGAATACAAGAATGGTAGCTGGAGCTGATGTGACTTGACAAGGCTGCCAATAGCACTGACAATCAGTGTCGACGAAATCAAAAGAATAATGAGAAGGTTGCAGTCAGTGCTGACATGCACAGAAAGAATAGAAGTTTCTGGCCAAAGTAGCCTATATAAAGCCTTCACCTTCACTAAAGAAAAAGAAGGCCAGAAGTCTGAATGGATTGACCATAGTTAGCCTGAATGGGCCAAACCCTAGAGAGCTTCATTGAAGCCGGTGGAAAGGACTAGCATTTTCACCTTTGGTAAAAGATTTTACATTCTTCTCTTGTCAATCTTGTAAGTGGGAGCTCAGAGAGAGATTATAGAAAGATTCCATCATTTCTTTTCCCTTAACTTGTAATATTCTTCATTCTCTTTACTTTCAATTTGTGTATTTCGTTGTGATGTATCATGTTCATATTGTACAATGGCCTAAGGCCTACATTCTTTTATACATTGCATATTTATCCCTTTTCAATCTATCATCCATTTACTGCTCATTTGTCAAAGTGTTATAAGTAGTTTAGGCTTGTGATAAGTTCTTGATTAGAAGTTTAGCTTATAAGGTTTACTGTGTTAGTTGAGCTTTACTCCATCACTTGGCCAGCGTCTATCACCAACTACTCGAGAGAGCAAGTAACAAGGATATAGCTAATGCGCGTGAGAGGAAATTTGGAGACAAATTCCATCTTGGTGATTAAACCTCCATCATTTGTGTGAAATCCAACAATTTCTAATATCTTTGAAACTTGTTAAGATTGATCAAGGACAAGAAGAAATAAAATTTATAGAAAAAAGAAAGATGTTTGGAAAAGTTAAGATTGTAAATATAAGGAAAAAGTTAGAAAAACTTGGCTAAGTGTCAAGAAAAGGCATGAGGCGTTAGAGGTTATTTTGGGTAAGTTTTGGGCGGCAAAAGGAGACCATAGAACCTCTCAGAGATGTTGGTTGGGCAACAAAATGAAGCCTAAGAACCTATAAGCTTAGGCATTGGTTATGGACTAGGCGACCAAGAAAGAAGGCTAAGGCTTGTGGGTTAAAATGATGGCTAAGTATAAAGAGGTAATATTACTAAGTGTTTCGTGTTGGAACTATACTAGGCCAAAGGAAGCTTGTGGGAGTGAAAACCTCTAAAGAACAAGGTGATGCGTGGTGTTGCTAGGTGATGGGCTTGAAGCTAGGCGAGAAAGCTATACAAGAAGGCTAGGTGAGAAAGGATTGGAGATTAGCAAGGGGCTTGGGCGTTTAAGTTTGGCGAGAAAGAAGGATCATAGAGGTTAGGCGTTTTGTATGGGCGGCCAAGGCTATGCAAGATGGTCATGGAGGTTAGCTTATCGTTTTGGACAACTATGTGGCATGTTTATAGCAAATGGTTTAAAGAATAATCCAAGTGTCTTAAATATGGTAACATGCATATTGAGGTGGAAGAGAAGTATGAGGTGTCTTAAGGAGGTTTAAGGTTGGATTAAGCTAGGTTGAGGTGTCAAGTTATTTACATGCAAGGACTTCTATAAATAAGCAAATTCACTTAAGAGTTTCTCACAACTCACTCGAGCATTTTCACTCAAATTGGTCTTTAAATTAATTCATAAAGCTAGGTTGAGGTGTCAAGTTTGTTTTAATGAAAGACTTCCGATATTTAAAAGTTTTGCAAGTGTTTATGTCATCTGTCAGTTGAAGTTGTCCAGAAGGCGAATGACTTCGGCTAGCTTCAAACTACATCTCAGGCCCAGCAAGTAGGTGTTCAGGGAGAGGTGTGACAATTTGTATCTCAAAAGAAGACAAGTGTGGTGAGTTTGTGTCAAGAGGTTGCCTCCCTTAAAAGAGAGGTAATATAAGTCGTATAAGTAATAAATTCTAGATAGCAATCGCTTAATGAAGCTTTATCATTTGCATCCCGAGAGGCGGGTAAGTTTTGCGTCTAAGGCACTGAGAGGTGCTCGCCTTAATTAGAAGCAAGTTAATTGACATCTATGGAATCACGGCTTGTCGCCTGGCTTAATCGTCTAGCAATATAGAGACATTCCTTTAGTTTTCTTTATACAAGTTAGTTGATTTCCCATCTTCTCACCATTCTTATCACCTTTTACAAAATCTCTAGTGTAGATATTAGGTTAGCTTAGACACACATTTACTTTATACTATACAAATAGATATTTTATACTGTCTAGATGAAGGAGTAAGCTTTATAACTAAGATTTGATATCAATTCCATGTGTTCGACTTTGACTTATCCAGAAAATCTATTGTTTCGCTTACACTTGGGCAAGTAATATGAAAACTTGTACTCAACGAGGATTTAGTAATTATGCGAGGACCAAAGAAATAATGAGCATCTCGCATGCAATGACAATGACTCGCAGTGCAGAGAGTTTTTCGATAAGAATTCAACTTACATATCTTAATCGCGCAAACCCATATAAAGACTATAACTGGACACACACTGAATCCCTAAAACTAAAATCTTCAAACGAGAAAGCATGAGACTATTGAATAGGTTGTCCATTGGTTGGGTAAACCTGAGGATGTTTTGCAAAGATCTTAATTCATTGTATTCAACTATAGACATTTTCTTTTCCCATTTTATGTCTAAGTTTAATTGAAAAGAGATAGATAAGATTTACAGGTTAAGCAGGGTTGACAGACATTGTTAGAAGAAGAACAATGTCAGTTTGCTTCACGCCACATCTCAGGTCTAGTGAGGAGATGCTGACATTGACTCCTGACAAGAATATTGAAGAAAATAAAACAACTAAGGATAATAATAAGATTTTGACAAATTATGTCATGGTGACAAGAAAAGGGTGAAACCAAACTAATGTATTTTTTAACTACATTTTTGCATATAATGCTGCTCTTGATATTATATCTGAAAATGAGGATTGTAAACGAGAATCTATCAAAAAAATGTCGACAGAGAAAAAATTGGTTTTTGTGGAAAGAAGCAATTGAAGCAGATTTAAACTAACTTTCAAAATGTCAAGTTTTTTCTAACCAATAGTCAAAATACCAAAAGGTGTCAAACTTGTGGGATATAAATGGGTATTTGTAAGAAAAAGAAATAAAAATAATGAGATCACAAGATATAAAACAAGACTAGTTGCATGCACAAAATTTTCACAAAAACCTGGTATTGATAATGAGGAGACATATTCTCCGGTGGTGGATGCAATCACATTAGGATTTTTAATTGGTATGATTGTGTATGAAAATATGGACATGCATCTTATGGATGTAGTCACAACATATTTAAATAGATCTCTTGATAATGATATTTATATGAAAGTTCCATAAGAATTTAAGATACCTAAAACATATAAATCAAGTTCTTAGAAACTATATTCAATAAAGTTACAGAGATCATTATATAAATTGAAACAATCTGGACGAATGTGGTATAATCGCCTGAGTGGATATTTGTTGAAAGAATGATATCAAAATAATCCAATATGTCCATACATTTTTATAAGAAAATCATAGTTAGGATTTACTATTATAATTATATATGTTGATGATTTAAATATAACTGAAACACCTAAAGAGCTTTTTAAAAAAATCGAGATGAAAGATCTCAGAAATTTTTTTTCCTTAGCTTGCAAATTGAGCATCTAGTAGATGAAATATTTGTTCATCAGTCAACTTATATAGGATAATTTTGAAAAGAATTTTTATGAATAAAACACATTCATTAAACATTCCAATGCAAATTCGTTCTTTAAATGTGAAGAAAGATATATTTCGACCTCGAGATGATATTGAAGAACCTTTAAGTTCAGAAGTACCATATCTTAGTGCAATTGTTGTATTTATGTATCTTGCTAATAATATAATGTTAGAATTTATGTCCTAAAACTCGTAGTTTGTAATTTTAAAGTATATTTTATTCAATAAAATAGTTATTGAGGACTTATTAGTGAAAATAGAATATTATAATCTTAAATTCAATAAACTGAGGTCCCACGGCTATCTAGTGTAGACTTGAACTTTATGTAGAGACATAAACATAGATCAAGTTCGAGTATATAGCCCAAACGGTCTATGTAGTCAGTATAAACAATGTGATCCTAAATCGTTCATGTAGAAACATGAAAGTGGGAGCATCCTATGTAAAAAATTTACATAAGACTGGAACCATAAAATAGTCACTTTTAAGTTATAACATCGTTGACTGAATAAAATTGACTATTTCTATTATTGATGACTTAGGTAACTTAATCTTAATCTTGAGCTAACTATAAACTTCTGTTCACACGAAATTATCCTTAGATTTACATAGGTGAGGGCAGCTCAATGGCATTGGCTCAATAAGCCTCCCATTTTAGGGGTAAAATTGAGTGGATGGCTAGGGACATAGAGTGCAAGATGGAATTCACTTCTGACCTCATTATAGTCAGTAGATAGGTTGTTCCCTTATGCACTCTATCGAGGTCTTAAACAAGAGGTCCCACCCTCTCATTGGCTCGAGAGGGATTCGGTTTATAGGTAGGTTAGACCTTAAACCAATTGTTCAATAGCGGATCGGTGGGACTTAAGGACCAAGATGTAGTCTTAAGAGTAAAACGATAATTAGCTTGGTTTAAAAGGTTTAGCCAGTTAATCTCAAATTGTTGGAGTCCATGATTTATAGGTTCGTTAGGTTCCCCTACTAGCTCATATGGAATTAACTTAGAACAATATGTTGGAATAATTTGAATTGTTTGAATTAGGTAAAGAGAGAGAAACCAACGAATATATTTGATATAGTCATCGGTTATAAGTTTAAGATAGAGCTTTATGTTTAAATATGATTTAAATATTAAAAATATGAATACATATTCATATTTAGAAGCTTGAAATTGATAGAAATGATCAAAGTTGTAAAATGTTAAAATGTTAACTTTTGATTTTGAGAAGTCTAACTTTGACTAGCTTTATATTCAAATGTGATTTGAATTTCAAAAAAATGAATGTGAATTCATGCTCGGGAGGTCAGAATTAGTCAAGATGGACAAAATAGTAAAAGTCAAAATGTTGTCTTTTGACTTTAAAAAGTCAAGTTTGACTTTTGACTTTAAAGGTCAAATGACCATATTGCTCTTGAACTAAGTAGAAAAATCCATAATTTTTTTGGATAATCCCACTAACACTTAGTGGGATATGTGGTTACATGAGATGTTGACACCTAGCCCACTAAGTTCCATTAATTATTAGTGAAATATTAGGTGTTGAGATTTGACCAACTAATTACATGAAAATTTACATGTAATTAGGTTATAAATATGCCATTTTTCTTAATTAAAAAGAATTTTGCCATTTCTACTATTTTTAGAAATTAAAAGAAAATTATTTTATTTTTTCCTCTAAAAATCTCAACCAAACTTCACCTCCAATTTTCATCCCTCTCTCTATTTCCTTCACATATTGAGTCCTACCACTCAGTTCTAAGTCCGGAGAATAGCATGTAAACTCTAGTGGTGGTCTTAGGTTTGTGTTCGTGAGGAGATATCAAGGAATTAGGAAGCTACAAAGGTATGACCTCTATTAATTAACTCTAATTTGTTTTAATTAGAGCTTTTTATGAATATTAATCTCTAAATTAGTTTAGATGCAGTTAGAGTATTTTTTATCTGTAATTTCGCTGTGCATGTATCGTTTTCCTTCATATAAGACAAGTTATTGCATTTTCTGTAAATTAATTAACTAGATACAGTTCCTTTCTAACAAAAAGGAATTGGAATGGAATTAAGTATATACTCCATTATCTCCAAGGAACAATTGATATGAGTTTATCTAATTTATTCAAATAAATCAAATTTTGACTTAGTTGGTTTTGTAAATTCTAGATATTTATATGATCCACACAAAGTTGGATCTCAAATATGTCTATTCACATGTGGAGGAACTGTTATATCATGGTGAGTAGTAAAACATACCAAAGTCACCTCCTCAAATCATGCTAAAATTCTTACAATGCACAAGACAAGTAGATAATGTGTATGGTTGAGATCAATGACTCAGCATATTCGTGAAATATGTGGCTTTTGTTTTAGTAAAAATCTTCCAACGATACCATACGAAGACAACATGACATGTATAGCTCAAATCAAGTGAGGTTATATTAAAGGCGATAGAACAAAGCTTATTTCATCGAAGCTTTTCTTGGAGAAAATGGTGACATCATAGTACAACAAATTTGTTCAAAGGATAACCTACCAAACTTATTTACAAAATCATTATCTACCACAACTTTTGAAAAATTGGTGTACAACATTGGAATGCACCAACTCAAAGATCTCAAGTGACGTTTCCATGAGGGGGAATAAATTGTATTTTTGTAAGTGTTTAAATTATATGAAATATGTACTCTTTTTTCTTCACTATGATTTTTTCCACTGAGTTTTTTACTAGTAAGGTTTTAACGAAGCATTTTTCATGTACGTAATGAGCATGTAAGGGGGAGTATTATACATATTATTAAATTGATACCCATTATGCTTAGTGTTCATTGTCATGTGTCATTCCTCTCTACATCCAATTCCTTTGCTATGTGTCATGAATATACCAACTCTTAGTGACCATGTAGTCCATCTATGCTTGCCAATTGTTTATAAATATTGACATTTTGTGCGTTTTGTAAGACACATGGTTAGAATTCTATGAAAGTTGAGGAAATTGGAGAATTTCTATTTTCTTAATTTCTTAATTTATCATTTATTTTGTTTTATTTTAATATTATATTTTTTCGATTTTCGTATTCAGTTGTGCCTCATTTTTACAACAATTATGAAGATTTATTCTTCAAAAGTAATGATCTTTTATTTTTCAATTTCAAATATGAGAAATAACCATGTAATTAATTTTCTTTATTACGTGCCCACATACTCAAATTTCTAACCACTTGTCTTCTCCTTGCTTGTGAATAACTTGTGAATAATTTTTCATGTAATTAATTTTCTTTATTACGTGCCCACATACTCAAAATCGAGTGTGTTATCAAATAGGATGTTAGGGATTTTTTTCAAAAATAGAACAAAACGCGAAAATATTTACATCATATAAAACAATTATTTTAAAAAAAAAGTCCACAAGCTCACAGCGTGAAACAACAAAAAAACTCCAACAATTAATTAGTCACACACACATAAAAAAATGATTTTGTACCCAATCTAAATGATCTCCTAACAACGATCTTGTAGCAACAATCTCGTAGCAAGTATAAACGATATTGTGCCCTTGTACCAAATATAAAAGATCTTGTACTCTTGTACCAAGTCTAAACGATCGTATACTCTTCTATCTAGTCTAAACGATCTCGTAGCAAGTCTACACGATCTCGTAACAAGTCTAAATGATCATGTACCCTTTTACCAAGCTAAACGATATTGTACCCTTATACCAAGACTAAACAACCTTGTACTCTTGTACCCAGTCTAAACGACCTTGTATCAAATCTAAACGACATTGTACCAAATCTAAATGATCTTGTACCAAATCTAAACGATTTTTACAAAATCTAAACAATCTATTAGTATTAGTGGTCTATCTTTGTCTATCTGGAATAGATAACTGAACATTCAAATAGTGTACCAATATCATTTAGATCTTGCACCAAGAAAAAAAGAAGAAGAGAAATAAAGAAGAAAGAAATTCTAGAAGAGGAAATGAAGAAATTGGTAAATATCTACCTAAATAACCATAATATTGTAAAATGAAGAACAAGTAACAATATGAAGAGGAGATGAATAAATCGTAAAGAATAAAAAGAAAAAGAAGTAAAAAATCGTCTACATTATTCAAGGGCAAACCTGAATTTTAAGAAAATATCATAGTTTTTTTATTTTGTTACACGAATTGTAAATATTTTAGTGTTTTGTTATATCTATGAAAATTAACCATATCTTATCACCTTTTTTTTCCATTTGTCTTTTCGTAAAATATAATTGTTAGAAGAGTTGAAAATCCTGTGGTAAGAGATTGCAATGGGTAATTTTTTATTTCGTTACTTGTGTATACCAAAGTATATATAAGTTGGACATGCTAGATATCATACTATTTAATGATATGGTGACATGTGGTATTCATGATTGAATATGTTTTTGTACTAATTCATAAACTTAGTTACATGTTTATTTTAATTTTAAGACCACTTTGACATGGTTTATACATCATCTATCTTATTTTATGCTCCAATTTATCATATGTTAACATTATTATTATATATTATGTTGTATATATTTGCAAATAACTAAATATATGGTATATATAACAAAGCATATATATATTATGTAACATTACCTAAAGTTTGTATATATTTGAAATGAGACTCGTATATAGACATGAGGATGAAATACATATAAAACACATACATATGTTGCATAATACGATATATTATTTTTCTCAAGGGCACAAAATGTCAGTTGAATATACCAAATCTTATGCAACACTACATCTTATATACAAGATGATGTATTCAATATATATTTCTATTTTCAAAAAATACACAACAAAATTTTTTGAAATGCATGAACATGACAGTTTTACACTATGTAATCTTATATACAAAATAATATATGAAAGGTATATTTTCATTTTTCAACAAATTTATTAACAAAAAAAAAATCATAATATATTTTTGAAAAAACTATAAATTTGCAGGAAAAATGAAAAATGGTAAAATGTGTATACAGATGTACGTCCAAGCTTTGAACATAAACACATGGAAATGGCAAGAAAAAAAGAGAAAAAAAAAATCATGTAAAAACCACACAAACTACGACACGATAAAAATAAATGAAATTTGGTGAATGAAAAAATAAGCCAAATTTCCTACAATTGTGTGTTTTATCTAATGATAAATCAAATCTCTTACAATTAAAAAAAAAAAGTAAAATGAATAATAACACAAAGTCAAATTCACTATTAATTTAATAAAGAAATTATTTTCATATTTTTTTTACACATTGTGCCGTTACGAATTTCTATTTTTTAAAATAAAAGGGCTAAAAATTAATACTGTTGAGCTTGATTTTTATATAAAATTGTAACTTATTAGTTCTCATGAAAAATTTGTAGATTTAAAACACTCTTGTAATTTGAGCTTTTTAATTAGGCTACTAGGGTAGAAAGACATTTATCATATTCAGAAAAGGAAGGAATCAATAGTTCTCACAATAAAATAATAATATTAATATTAACCTTCTATACTTTGATGATAAAGTTAGATTTAGCCAATTACACGTCAAATCAAATATAGCTTAATTAGTAAACAAACGTATATTAATGTTGAGATTTGTGCCTCAAATCCCCTGCCCTTGAACATGTCGAAAAGGAGAATAAAAAGAAAAAAAATAAGAAAATAAAACAATGAGATCAATCATATAATTTAACATAAAAGAAAGGAGGATGGCAGATAGTGTTTGTATGAGTGTGCGTGCAACTAGTGTGGCCCCCAGATTGCTAATGCTACAGGTTGAACATAGAAATAGGTCTTGTGGGAGAGCTTTTAGAAAGTGGACCCATATTTACCTTGTTCAGATCCCCTATCAGACTTTCTTTTTTTTTCTTTTTTTTTCTAATAGTGAAACAAGTACAAGATAGAAAATGGAACCTTCAACTTCAAAGAAGGAAGGTCGTGCTAATGACCATTAAGTTAAATTCACAAACCTTGGGAATACACCATTAACTTCAAAACAACATATAAGAGTTGGCTAAACATAAACAACAAATTACACATACTTTCTCTAGAAGAAATGAATAAAAGAAATAGAAAAAGAGAAGATTGTTTACCTATACATATGGCACGAATCCAAACAAATAAGAAACCACAGTTCAACAATGTTCTTCACCTTCCAATCCAAACGCCAAAAAGCCTGGCCTTTGCCTTTGTGAACTGCCAGAAAGAAAATTTTGCATGTACAATACATATTTCAAAGTATTCCCCTCCTATAGACATTATTCTTTATCCCACATATAATTGATCTTTGGCAAAATCTGTTCAGAAAGGATCCATCAATCTTTATCCACACTACATATGGTACACTTATTTGTAAGAGACACTCAGAAAAATATAACTCGGGAGATCTTGCTGAAGACTTGGTACCTGTAATTTGCCTAACTGGGAAATAGACAAATGTCGTAGTGTACTTCTGCTAATCAATTTTGTCTCTGTCGGTGGTCAATCAAAGTTTGGTTTCGTAACACAGGAAAAAAGCTTGTCTGTAGGCTCTAGAGTCCTAATTCCTCATCTAGATTCTGGATTTAACCTTCAAAACTTGGATTGCTATGTATCTCTTCTTTGATGCCCGTGAATGTTTCATTTCTTTTCAGCGGTCATTATAATCCGATATTGATCGAAATTATGTATGCATATAGAAAACATCAAGAATCTGATCTGGAAGCAGTGAAGGAAGAAAGAAGACCTGCAGCTTGTGCAGGCAGAATATCACCAAATGTAGACATTGCAGCTGCTGATCTATCTTTAAATATGCCAACTTGGCTATCAGTCAACATTGACCCAAGTTTTAGAGTGCTCTCTCCAAATCTGCTTCCAACCTGGAAGCCAAAAAAGGTAAACTTAGAAACTTCGCTATTCCGGATATAATTCTGATCTTATTATATGTAAAACAAAACAAACAGGACAATAAAGAGATTCCAGAAACTTTATGTCTAAACCTTTTAACACTTCTCAATTCATCACTGCCGAGGGGGACAAAACAAAAGACAGTAAATAACCACCAAACCTTAAATAAGTTGAAGGTCGTGGAAAATATTGATAGAAATGGCATTAGAGGGATATTAAGTGCATATTAGTAATAGTTGAGCAGTTTGTTAGGGAAGTTTGGTTATAAATAAAGTGGGTAGGGAAAAAAGACAAAAAGCATGGTAGACGTTGGTATTCCAATGCATTTCTCCCTCTGAGTCAAAATAAATATGATTTTGGGACTCTCTTTTAAATTAAGAGTGTATGTTTCCATGCAAATCTCAACAATTACTTGTTCTTATTCTATTGATCATTTTGAATTAAAAGTAAGACATGCAATATTTTGGTGAAAGAATTGTGACTTGAGAGCAACCTCATGGTTGGGAGTCCAAGTAACTCGAACACTTCGTTTATCTTATATTTTGTTTCCATTTATATTTCTCAGATTCTATCAAATATGAACTCTGAGTATATCAATCTAATCAACCAATATCATTATCAGTTCTGGTGTAATAGGCCAGAAAGCATGTTCAATAAGTTGTTTGAGAAAACTTGAGCTTGCCGACAATACCAGTGTAATAATTGGAACACTGGTTAACTAGAAAAACATTTTCAGAAAAGTGATAAACCATGTTACCTGCATGAAAGATTTAAATAACGGTGCTGCTACCCCAAAACTGGAGTTATCATTTAAATCCATTTTTTGAGGAAGCTCCCCATTCGTAAAAGCTTTCCAGGAGTTTCTTGAGGAGATATCATCTGAAGGCGTTGGAACAGTAGCCTTCATTCCTCCTTTTGAAGACAAGACTGGAGCACTGAATAAACGAAAAAAACATCACATCACATCAAACTCATTCTATATAACAATCACCAAATCAACATTATGTTTGTTTGTAAACAGTGTTTTCAAAAAAACAAAAGAAAAAAAAACAGAGAGGACAAACTTCAGCAGGCTAGGTTAATTACTAGCCTTCTTTTACATCATGTAAGCCAGATTTTAGTACAACTAAGAGGAATACTGAGATACATTGAGCATCTAATCCAACACATTCAATAATAAATATTTTGGGATTTAATCATCCATTTTGCTTCTAGTTGGTCTACTTATAAATTATTTTGTAATTGTAGTTATCTAGTTATCTCAATTTTTCATCAGTTGGACATCTTTGTAACCCTTTGGAGCTTTAGAAAAATCACATCTCCCCTTCCTTTTTTAACCCTTCGTTTTTTATAATGAAAAGCCTGCTTATTATCAAAAGGATAATAAATGTGACTCTGAGGACACATTTAATACGTTCTCCATCAGAACAAGGAAAAGCAATTGACTAACTCCGGTTTAAGATTTGTCAGTCACAATTCTTTGAAACATATTTGTCAGTCAAATTCAGAATTTTTTTTTTTTTTTTGGTAAAAGGTCAATTCAGAAAATTATAGTCATGCCCCACCACATTTTTAAGTTGCAGTATTCAGCGGGAGGTGTAATTGTAAAACTTTTGATAAGGCCACGAAGAGAATTACCTGATGGGAAGATATTTAAAACGAGGAACAGTCAGGCATCTCATGATATTGGACTCTGAATTGCTTGGCAATTTCTGAACAGTGTCTGTATACATCCTATTGAGCTGCACAAAGAATCCGAAAAGGACAGCATGTCGAAGATACGTCTGTCTTTCATTTTCCCAGAGATATGGCTCATACCTAAAACAAATTGCAGGAACCGCTGGTCATCTTATTCCAAGTAGTTGCTACAGATATTACTAGTATATGCATACATTGGCTGTAAAGCAAAACGATAGCATACGGAAAAGAAGAGCATCCAAACAGATAAGGCTAATGAACATGTATCTATAGAAAGAGCATACCCACCCATACATAAGAATGAGATTTATACTTACCACACATCTTATTCTCTTTTATTCATATTTGTTTTCTAATTAAATGGCTACAGAGATTCCCTGTAGGAAAGCACCCCATGGCATAAAGGAAGCAACAGGACTTTATATCAGGATAATGCCTGGTTGCTGGTCCTCTACTACCTCAATGGCTTAATAAGTTGTTTAATATTTTAAACTCCAAAAATCCTATCCTGAACACAGTGTTGTAATCAAAGGCCTTTCACTTCAAAAGAGAACTCTCTAATCAAGAAGATGAAGAGCTTAAAGCAGTCACTGAGAGTATCCACCTCTCTTTAGAAAGACACTAAAATTTTGGATCCAAAAATGTTCTTTCAGCTTATCCTACAAGTCTAGTTTAAATAATTTGAGAATTACATAACTTTCCTTTACCAGCAAGATGGTCAAATTTATTCAGAAAAGTCATAAGATTCCACACTTTTAAGCAATCAAATGATAAATATAAACAACTACCATTTGCAGACTGATTATTGTTGTTAGTTTCCTAAAGACAGGCCAGTATGCTACAACCTCCTTCTAAGTAATCCATAGATATCCGTAGAAGAAAAACAACTTCTAAGTAATGCATAGTAACCCATAGTTTCCTAAACCTTCTAGCTACTCCACTTTCAAAGCAATCCATAGAAGAAAAACGACTCAATCAACTCAAAATGATATTTTGTCATCATTGGAAAGCTTCCAACGAATACAGTAAGGAATAAACTAAACTTACGTTTGCCAGTCAATAGGATCAAGCCTTCTTGAAAGACGATCAGTTAATGCATTCACGCGGTCTCTAATAACTGATTTTTCCTCACTAATATCCTGCTTCCTTCTGAGGGCGTACTTTACCCTGGGGTTTTTGGACAACTCTTCACTCATATTAGAATGGCCTCCACATAAAATATCAGCAGTGAACCTTATATCTAACAGAACCTGCAATACACCTTTTTCTGACACTTGAGGCCCACCAACTTCCATAGATGAAATGAAGTCCCCATAAATACCTATAACCTGCAAGGAACCAAAATATATAACCCCAAATTAACATATATATTTGCTTATTCTATATTTTTCAATTTTTACTCATTTATCCATTCTATATTTTTACTCATTTATCCATTCTATTCCACAAGTGGTTGCAACCAATTTCATCAAGAAATGTATTCTCACAGATATTCTAATACCAAATTGAAAATTAATAAACTTTCGTGGAATTGTAAATACAGCATATGCGGAACGAAGGTATGAATTTCCATGCACTTCATATAAAAAAAAGATTAACAAATGAATGCTTGGACTAATCAAGAATTTTTATTCATTCATTAGTTGTAGCATATGGTTAATGCAAGCAGAAGACTTTATGGGCTGGTCCCTCGAGGAGGATTAATAGTATAACGAATTTCGTCCAGATATCATATCTGATTTCAGAACCTCAAGATACATTTCACACAAAAGGACGGGTCGGAAGGCATGGATCATGTTAGAGATACCCTTTGCTACAACAGCTTTGGGAGGGTTTTTCAAGATTCTTTGTCAGTGTGGCTCCAATCGAAGTTATCAGAACATGATTGAGAAGGTAATTTATAATCACCCTTTAAAAACAGAGGTAAGCTTCTCTGACAGGCCGCAATCTTTGCTAATATTTGGAACATCTAATTACAACGAAATAGGACAACCTTGGAGGATGCAGAAGGGTCTTGGGAGGATGAATGCCGCGCTGCTCACTTCCCACCTCCCTTTGGGTAAATCTATAAAGCTTCCATTTTCCGTTGTTTTTTATTCTTAACATCTAGAGTGCTTTGTGTGGGATCTAAATTATCACCCTCTTTTTTTGTTTTCATTTATCTAAATGAAGATTTAGTTTCTATTAAAAGAAAAAATTATAATTACATTCAAACAAAATACCTTTTCCAGGAGGGTTGTCGCAAATTTTCGAATAATTATCTTCTCAATAACGTGACCTCCAATTCTGTGAATTTCTTCACATGCACGGAACAGAAAGGAGATTATATAAAGAGAAGGCATTGATGGAAGAGCAATTTTCATATCTGATTGATCCTCAGAAGATTGTTCTTGCTTGATTATTGTCTCTTCCCAGCCCTGTCAATTACAACCAAACTATTACCATATATGCATAAACTATAAACACCCAAATCAGTAAAAATAAAATAGAACTAAAGGAAAACAAAAATTAGTACAATGCTTAATAAAAACCAGTGAACTGGTACAAAAACTCTAACTATCCATCAGAATACTAAACAAAAATATAAAATGATACGATTTCAACAACAATGTCAAGTAAGGTTTAGGGTTTAGCGTCAAGTTAGGTCATGTTCTCAGACACTAAAGTTAAAGATCGTTTTTTTTCAGATAGATAGAGAGGGGGGAAACGGGCATATGTACATTTTATATTTTTTAAAAAAAAAAATTGTGGATTGTTTTTTTTTTTTTTATCTTTTCATTTCTGTTTTCAAACATATGTAAAAAGAAATGGATGGAATGGTAGTTTGGATCTTCCCATTCCTTTTGCTTTTGAAGTGAAATTAGGAAGAGGAGGTGCATGAAGTCTTTTCTGCGGGATCTTGACTTAGGGTGCTCATACCCATAAAAGCAAGGGACCCACGAAACGAAAGTAATCCTAATTTGGGAATAAGATCAATCACTTGAAACCACCACTCTTCCCGTTTCCTTGTTTTAACGACATTTTCTGCTAAATGAGAACTAAACTTCCAAGTCTTACTCCTACATTTTGCAACCTAGCCTCCATGTGGTTGCACTTCCTGGCCATGATTCCCTTGATCTTTTTCATTCATAAACAATGAAGCTGGATCGTAAGTGTTTCAACATGCAATATTTATTTTCTACATTTGCAAAAAGTAGGTATTTTTGTCCTAAACAACTAAATTGCAATGCCTTCATTGCCTCCAAGGGCTACCATCACCGCAGGTCTCTTACCACAACAATAAGGCAGTAATATCAAGAAATGAATAATCAAGAAAAACAGAAGAGACTATCAAAAAGATAAAATCAATTAAAAAGTCTCACGAAAAGAAATCAACATTAATAAAGATGAATATGAATAAAGTTTCAATCCGAATCATAGAAAATATTTTACCTAGCCCAACTTTTTATCAAATTCCTAGTTGAGATGCAAAACCATATAGATGAATCTTACAATAAGTGTTTTGGCTGTGAGGAAAACGGTCATTGCAGGTTGTGCACATGGACTAGTTTGGGCTTTGAAAAAGAAATAATAAAATAATACAAAGAAAATATAACTTACCCTCAAGGGAGTTGCTGACAGTAGGGCATCATCTTGGGCAAGATCTCTAGAGAGGATGGCAGAAAGCTCATTACATAACCATAACATCCACAAGCTGTGAGACCTTACAGAAAGATCATGAGTAACTCTGTTCAGTTCTTCTAGTTTCGAGCTGGCAGTTTCTTTAGTTCCAAGCAAAGCAGCCGTGGCTAGTGATGTTTGTCTTCTAAAGTCAGTAGACATCTGTCTTCCAGGAGAATTAACATATAGAGGAGAATCAGGAACACCTTTGGACTGTCGCAGTAATGAAGAGTGCTTATCAAAAACAGAGGATGGCGTGTCATTGACCCAAAATTTTGGTGAACCAAGGATGAGACCAATGTGCTTCAAGTGATGTTGAAATGCAAATAGAAGACGACCAATGAAAATTGATCTCTCAACAAGCGGAGCAAGACTAACAGGCTGACTAGCAGTCCTACAATTTCCCATGTTACTATATAGATTATCAATCTCTTTTTCAAGTTCCATCAATATGGTTGACATGCTTTCATAGCACTTATTCTGAAGATAAGGTGCCAGATCCTTTAACCTTATTGATGCCTTCGGAGATTCTATGAAACTTAAGAGATCCTTAAGCACACTCTGACAACAGCTCTCAAATGCATCTCTGATACGACTGACTTCGGGACCAAAATAAGCATTGATGCAATTATTAAAATCACTCTCTTCTACAGATGCTTTTGTCCCCACAGTTGGACAGGTTTTCTTAGCATTAAACTCTATAAACCAAACACCACCACCTGTAGAGGCTCTATTTAAGTACCCAAGATTACTTAAAACATCTTCAGTTAGATGAACCGATTCTGCAATATTAACCACTTTAATCATTTCCATGAATCTTGAGTCAATAATAGTTTTCATCCTGCGAGCAAATGCATCTTCAAATATGTCATCCCATAGGTCTGAGTCATCTTCCAAAACAAGCTCCCTCATTCTACTCCACGGCAACTCAATTTCAGATCCAAAAACACTTTTTAACCAATCCAAACTTCCTTCCAAGACTTCCTTACTTTCCATTGTCTCTCTTATTAATTTTTCAGCAGAAGAGAGATCCTGGCCACTTCCAATGGCATCGATCAAAAACCTTCCATTGATCTGGCTGACGATTTCTCTTCCACATTCTCTTAGCCAGCTCGAACAAGTCCTAGCAATGTAATCTTTCTCAAGCATGACCATTACAGACTCTAACGTATCCCTGAATAACTTCCAGAGCCTAACTTCCTCATCCGGGTTGGGAATTCCTCCAAACAATTGTGATGCAGGTGGTGAACTTAATATAACTTTGTAAAACAATGGCATATCATTCAAAACTTGCAAAAACAATTCACCCACCTGTCCTATACTAACCTGAATTATAGCCAAAACCTCGCAAAACACAGACACAACAACAGACCAAGCTGCATTACTCCCACACGTACCTAATTTTTGAGAAATCCAAGACTTCCTCGTATCAAGAAACAAACTGAGTACTTGCTTAGGCTCAAGGTCATCAATAACCGCAACAGCAGCCAAAGCGTCCGCATAAGCTCCAACCCCAAGTCCACGATCAAGCAATCTCTCACGGCTACGCTGTGAAATCTGAGATTTGAAGCTCTCCACTATCTGCCAATGGTGCTGAAGCAGAGGAAAATTGGAGAGAAACTTACGGTCAGAATCAGCATTATGGGTCGTCAAAGCTTGTTGCACATGCTTCGCACGGAGATGACGAACAGCAGCTTCGAGAAACATAGACTCGTCAAGACAACCCCAAATATTCTCAGGGGTATCAACAAGATACTTCACCCGACAAGCAATGGCGTAAAGGGTAACACGAACATGATTATTAGAAGGAAGATGCGTGAGCAAATCAGAAGATGAAAGGGAACGGATGGAGAGATGAATGGAAGAGAGATTAGATGAAATTGAATGAGAAGTGGACTTCATAAGAACGATGGAGTCGGCGGAGTCTATCAGATCTCGGTAACGATTACCGACAAGTTGCCGTAACTCTTCTTGCTTGGATTGGATCTGGACACGGGTGGAGGATTCAACCTTACGAATTTCGGAAATGGGTTTCGTTCGGAAGAGAGATTCGGCATCGCGGAAACCTCCTCCTCCATCAATAGAGGAAGCTGAAGGTCCTCCCATGGCTGCCGATTGTGATGATTTTGGAATTGACGTGGATCGGACACTATAAAGATGCCAATGTCATGAATCAATTGTTAGGAAATTTAGTCTTCGGAATGGAAATGGATTAGATTAGAACAACATTTCGTTGATTTTGCTTCAGATTGGGATTAGATACCAAATTTTCATAAATCTTCAAGCTCTCTCTAAAATTTACTCAACTGTTTGAAACTAGACTGCTCTAAGCCTAAATTTTGGTTGAATTTTGTTATATTTATAAAAATTAATCTTTATATTATATATTATTTATTATTTATTTAATATTTATGAATAATGTTTGGAATGTTAGAACTTTTATGGATGTTTGAAACTTTGAACTTATCAATGTTTGAATTTTCATATAGTGTATTTATCAATATGACAGGTACAACAATTTTAAACTTATAAACATTAGGAATAAAAAAAACCAAATCAACCCATATTTTAAGGGTTGGATGGGTAATATAATTCGGTTTATTTCGGTTGTCAACCTAACCAACCTGAAAATATATGACCCAACCTATTTACACCCTAAATGAGAAACATAAAATTTCAAAAGGCTACATTCCTAGAGATACCAGAAGCAAGCCAATTTGGTGCAAAATCAACCAAAACACCTACAACATTGAAAATAGCCCTTCTCACAAGGAGGAACTTTTTTAAAAAATAATATGATTTTTGAAACATATATCAAAAGTAGGTTACATGTCAACTATTGACAAAAATAGTTGAAGTCGGGGACCGGGTGCACAACTTCCATCTACTGGCCCCACAATTTCCATTTTTCCTTATTATATTTATATATATATGTTAATTTTTCAAATTCTAAAAATATATTTCTCTATTAAATTAATTTTTTTATTTTTTTCTTTATATATATATATATATTAACTATTCAAATTCTAAAAAATATCTTTCTTTATTAAATTAATTTTTTCTTTTTTTCTTTTTATGTATGATATATGTTAAATATTTTAAATCTTCAATTTTTTTTTATTAAATTCATCTTTTCTAATTAAAAAATATTGATTTTAATTAAAAAATAATTTAATTAAATTAGAAAAGATAAATTTAATAAGAAAATTTGAAGATTTAAATATTTAATATATATATATATAAGAAAAAAGAAAAAATTAGTTTAATAAAGAAATATATTTTTAGAATTTGAATAATTAATATATATATATAGATAATGAGAAAAAGAAGATTGTGTGGGACCCACCATAATGTATAAATAATAAAAAAAGAACGAAGTGTGGGGCCAGAGTAATATATATATTAAACATCTTAATCTTCAATTTTTTTTATTAAATTTATCTTTTCTAATTTCATTTAATTATTTTAATCAAAATTATACACATTTTTTTTTCCATTTTAATTAAAAAAACATATATTAACAAAATATGTTATTAAAAAATATATTAGAATAATAATAATAATAATAATAATAATAATAATAATAATAATA
>CM046887.1:11687647-11701566 GCA_025688845.1 Cucumis hystrix
CTTCCTACTTATATATATATATGATTATATTATATATTATATTATATATATATAATTAATATATATTAATTTTTAATTTTTCAATTCTAAAAATATCTTTCTCTATTAAATTAATTTTTTCTTTTTCTTTACATATTATATATATATTAATTATTCAAATTCTAAAAATATATTTCTTTATTAAACTAATTTTTTCTTTTCTATTATATATATATATTAAATATTTAAATCTTCAAATTTTCTTATTAAATTTATCTTTTCTAATTTAATTAAATTATTTTTTAATTAAAATCAATATTTTTTAATTTAGAAAGATTGAATTTAATAAAAAAAAATTGAAGATTTAAATATTTAACATATCATACATAAAAGAAAAAGAAAAATTAATTTAATAGAGAAAGATATTTTTAGAATTTGAAAAATTAAAATTAATATATATATATAATAGGAGAAAAACAAGAATACGAGGGACCCACACATAATATATATAAATAATGAAAAAAGAATAAATTGTGGGTCCAACGTAATATATGTATATATATAAAATAAGGAAAAATGGAAATTGTGAGGCCCAGTAGATGGAAGTCGTGGACCCACCCGACTTCAGCTATTTTTGTCAATAGTTTGACATGTAACCTATTTTTGACATATATTTCAAAAATTATATTGTTTTTTAAAAAAGTTCCTCCTTGTGAGAAGGGCTATTTTCAATGTTGTAGGTTGTTTTGGTTGATTTTGCACCAAATTGGCTTGCTTTGGTATCTCTAGAATGTAGCCTTTTGAATATTTATGTTTCTCATTTAGGGTGTAAATAGGTTGGGTCATATATTTTCAGGTTGGTTAGGTTGAAACCGAAATAAACCGAATATATTACCCATCCAACCCTTAAAAATATGGGTTGATTTGGTTTTTTTTATTCCTAATGTCTATAAGTTTAAAATTGTTGTACCTCTTCTATTGATAAAATACACTATATGAAAATTCAAACATTGATAAGTTCAAGTTTCAAACATCCATAAAAGTTCTAACATTCCAAACATTATTCATAAATATTAAATAAATAATAAATAATATATAATATAAGATTAATTTTTTATAAATATAACAAAATTCAACCAAAATTTAGGCTTAGAGCAGTCTAGTTTCAAACAGTTGAGTAAATTTTTAGAGAGAGAGCTTGAAGATTTATGAAATTTGGTATCTAATCCCAATCTGAAGCAAAATCAACGAAAATGTTGTTCTAATCTAATCCATTTCCATTCCGAAGACTAAAATTTCCTAACAATTGATTCATGACATTGGCATCTTTATAGTGTTCGATCCACGTCAATTCCAAAATCATCACAATCGGCAGCCATGGGAGGACCTTCAGCTTCCTCTATTGATGGAGGAGGAGGTTTCCGCGATGCCGAATCTCTCTTCCGAACGAAACCCATTTCCGAAATTCGTAAGGTTGAATCCTCCACCCGTGTCCAGATCCAATCCAAGCAAGAAGAGTTACGGCAACTTGTCGGTATCGTTACCGAAGATCTGATAGACTCCGCCGACTCCATCGTTCTTATGAAAGTCCACTTCTCATTCAATTTCATCTAATCTCTCTTCCATTCATCTCTCCATCCGTTCCCCTTTCATCTTCTGATTTGCTCACGCATCTTCCTTCTAATAATCATGTTCGTGTTACCCTTTACCCATTGCTTGTCGGGTGAAGTATCTTGTTGATACCCCTGAGAATATATTGGGGTTGTCTTGACGAGTCTATGTTTCTCGAAGCTGCTGTTCGTTCATCTCCGTGCGAAGCATGTGCAACAAGCTTTGACGACCATAATGCTGATTCTGACCGTAAGTTTCTCTTCCAATTTTCCTCTGCTTCAGCACCATTGGCAGATAGTGGAGAGCTTCAAATCTCAGATTTCACAGCGTAGCCGTGAGAGATTGCTTGATCGTGGACTTGGGGTTGGAGCTTATGCGGACGCTTTTGGCTGCTGTTGCGGTTATTGATGACTTTGAGCCTAAGCAAGTACTCAGTTTGTTTCTTGATACGAGGAAGTCTTGGAATTTCTCAAAAATTAGGTACGTGTGGGAGTAATGCAGCTTGGTCTGTTGTTGTGTCTGTGTTTTGCGAGGTTTTGGCTATAATTCAGGTTAGTATAGGACAGGTGGGTGAATTGTTTTTGCAAGTTTTTGAATGATATGCCATTGTTTTACAAAGTTATATTAAGTTCACCACCTGCATCACAATTGTTTGGAGGAATCCCAACCCGGATGAGGAAGTTAGGCTCTGGAAGTTATTCAGGGATACGTTAGAGTCTGTAATGGTCATGCTTGAGAAAGATTACATTGCTAGGACTTGTTCGAGCTGGCTAAGAGAATGTGGAAGAGAAATCGTCAGCCAGATCAATGGAAGGTTTTTGATCGATGCATTGGAAGTGGCCAGGATCTCTCTTCTGCTGAAAAATTAATAGAGAGACAATGGAAAGTAAGGAAGTCTTGGAAGGAAGTTTGGATTGGTTAAAAAGTGTGTTTTTGGATCTGAAATTGAGTTGCCGTGGAGTAGAATGAGGGAGCTTGTTTTGGAAGATGACTCAGAACCTATGGGATGACATATTTGAAGATGCATTTGCTCGCAGGATGAAAACTATTATTGACTCAAGATTCATGGAAATGATTAAAGTGGTTAATATTGCAGAATCGTTCATCTAACTGAAGATGTTTTAAGTAATCTTGGGTACTTAAATAGAGCCTCTACAGGTGGTGGTGTGTTGTTTATAGAGTTTAATGCTAAGAAAACCTGTCCAACTGTGGGGACAAAAGCATCTGTAGAAGAGAGTGATTTTAATAATTGCATCAATGCTTATTTGGTCCCGAAGTCAGTCGTATCAGAGATGCATTTGAGAGCTGTTGTCAGAGTGTGCTTAAGGATCTCTTAAGTTTCATAGAATCTCCGAAGGCATCAATAAGGTTAAAGGATCTGGCACCTTATCTTCAGAATAAGTGCTATGAAAGCATGTCAACCATATTGATGGAACTTGAAAAGAGATTGATAATCTATATAGTAACATGGGAAATTGTAGGACTGCTAGTCAGCCTGTTAGTCTTGCTCCGCTTGTTGAGAGATCAATTTTTCATTGGTCGTCTTCTATTTGCATTTCAACATCACTTGAAGCACATTGGTCTCATCCTTGGTTCACCAAAATTTTGGGTCAATGACACGCCCATCCTCTGTTTTTGATAAGCACTCTTCATTACTGCGACAGTCCAAAGGTGTTCCTGATTCTCCTCTATATGTTAATTCTCCTGGAAGACAGATGTCTACTGACTTTAGAAGACAAACATCACTAGCCACGGCTGCTTTGCTTGGAACTAAAGAAACTGCCAGCTCGAAACTAGAAGAACTGAACAGAGTTACTCATGATCTTTCTGTAAGGTCTCACAGCTTGTGGATGTTATGGTTATGTAATGAGCTTTCTGCCATCCTCTCTAGAGATCTTGCCCAAGATGATGCCCTACTGTCAGCAACTCCCTTGAGGGTAAGTTATATTTTCTTTGTATTATTTTATTATTTCTTTTTCAAAGCCCAAACTAGTCCATGTGCACAACCTGCAATGACCGTTTTCCTCACAGCCAAAACACTTATTGTAAGATTCATCTATATGGTTTTGCATCTCAACTAGGAATTTGATAAAAAGTTGGGCTAGGTAAAATATTTTCTATGATTCGGATTGAAACTTTATTCATATTCATTATTAATGTTGATTTCTTTTCGTGAGACTTTTTAATTGATTTTATCTTTTTGATAGTCTCTTCTGTTTTCTTGATTATTCATTTCTTGATATTACTGCCTTATTGTTGTGGTAAGAGACCTGCGGTGATGGTAGCCCTTGGAGGCAATGAAGGCATTGCAATTTAGTTGTTTAGGACAAAAATACCTACTTTTTGCAAATGTAGAAATAAATATTGCATGTTGAAACACTTACGATCCAGCTTCATTGTTTATGAATGAAAAAGATCAAGGGAATCATGGCCAGGAAGTGCAACCACATGGAGGCTAGGTTGCAAAATGTAGGAGTAAGACTTGGAAGTTTAGTTCTCATTTAGCAGAAAATGTCGTTAAAACAAGGAAACGGGAAGAGTGGTGGTTTCAGTGATTGATCTTATTCCCAAATTAGGATTACTTTCGTTTCGTGGGTCCCTTGCTTTTATGGGTATGAGCACCCTAAGTCAAGATCCCGCAGAAAAGACTTCATGCACCTCCTCTTCCTAATTTCACTTCAAAAGCAAAAGGAATGGGAATCCAAACTACCATTCCATCCATTTCTTTTTACATATGTTTGAAAACAGAAATGAAAATAAAAAAAAAAAAACAATCCACAATTTTTTTTTTAAAAAATATAAAATGTACATATGCCCGTTTCCCCCCTCTCTATCTATCTGAAAAAAAACGATCTTTAACTTTAGTGTCTGAGAATGACCTAACTTGACGCTAAACCCTAAACCTTACTTGACATTGTTGTTGAAATCGTATCATTTTATATTTTTGTTTAGTATTCTGATGGATAGTTAGAGTTTTTGTACCAGTTCACTGGTTTTTATTAAGCATTGTACTAATTTTTGTTTTTCTTTAGTTCTATTTTATTTTTACTGATTGGGTGTTTATAGTTTATGCATATATGGTAATAGTTTGGTTGTAATTGACAGGGCTGGGAAGAGACAATAATCAAGCAAGAACAATCTTCTGAGGATCAATCAGATATGAAAATTGCTCTTCCATCAATGCCTTCTCTTTATATAATCTCCTTTCTGTTCCGTGCATGTGAAGAAATTCACAGAATTGGAGGTCACGTTATTGAGAAGAATAATTATTCGAAAATTTGCGACAACCCTCCTGGAAAAGGTATTTTGTTTGAATGTAATTATAATTTTTTTCTTTTAATAGAAACTAAATCTTCATTTAGATAAATGAAAACAAAAAAAAGGGTGATATTTAGATCCACACACAAAGCACTCTAGATGTTAAGAATAAAAAACAACGGAAAATGGAAGCTTTATAGATTTACCCAAAGGGAGGTGGGAAGTGAGCAGCGCGGCATTCATCCTCCCAAGACCCTTCTGCATCCTCCAAGGTTGTCCTATTTCGTTGTAATTAGATGTTCCAAATATTAGCAAAGATTGCGGCCTGTCAGAGAAGCTTACCTCTGTTTTTAAAGGGTGATTATAAATTACCTTCTCAATCATGTTCTGATAACTTCGATTGGAGCCACACTGACAAAGAATCTTGAAAAACCCTCCCAAAGCTGTTGTAGCAAAGGGTATCTCTAACATGATCCATGCCTTCCGACCCGTCCTTTTGTGTGAAATGTATCTTGAGGTTCTGAAATCAGATATGATATCTGGACGAAATTCGTTATACTATTAATCCTCCTCGAGGGACCAGCCCATAAAGTCTTCTGCTTGCATTAACCATATGCTACAACTAATGAATGAATAAAAATTCTTGATTAGTCCAAGCATTCATTTGTTAATCTTTTTTTTATATGAAGTGCATGGAAATTCATACCTTCGTTCCGCATATGCTGTATTTACAATTCACGAAAGTTTATTAATTTTCAATTTGGTATTAGAATATCTGTGAGAATACATTTCTTGATGAAATTGGTTGCAACCACTTGTGGAATAGAATGGATAAATGAGTAAAAATATAGAATGGATAAATGAGTAAAAATTGAAAAATATAGAATAAGCAAATATATATGTTAATTTGGGGTTATATATTTTGGTTCCTTGCAGGTTATAGGTATTTATGGGGACTTCATTTCATCTATGGAAGTTGGTGGGCCTCAAGTGTCAGAAAAAGGTGTATTGCAGGTTCTGTTAGATATAAGGTTCACTGCTGATATTTTATGTGGAGGCCATTCTAATATGAGTGAAGAGTTGTCCAAAAACCCAGGGTAAAGTACGCCCTCAGAAGGAAGCAGGATATTAGTGAGGAAAAATCAGTTATTAGAGACCGCGTGAATGCATTAACTGATCGTCTTTCAAGAAGGCTTGATCCTATTGACTGGCAAACGTAAGTTTAGTTTATTACTTACTGTATTCGTTGGAAGCTTTCCAATGATGACAAAATATCATTTTGAGTTGATTGAGTCGTTTTTCTTCTATGGATTGCTTTGAAAGTGGAGTAGCTAGAAGGTTTAGGAAACTATGGGTTACTATGCATTACTTAGAAGTTGTTTTTCTTCTACGGATATCTATGGATTACTTAGAAGGAGGTTGTAGCATACTGGCCTGTCTTTAGGAAACTAACAACAATAATCAGTCTGCAAATGGTAGTTGTTTATATTTATCATTTGATTGCTTAAAAGTGTGGAATCTTATGACTTTTCTGAATAAATTTGACCATCTTGCTGGTAAAGGAAAGTTATGTAATTCTCAAATTATTTAAACTAGACTTGTAGGATAAGCTGAAAGAACATTTTTGGATCCAAAATTTTAGTGTCTTTCTAAAGAGAGGTGGATACTCTCAGTGACTGCTTTAAGCTCTTCATCTTCTTGATTAGAGAGTTCTCTTTTGAAGTGAAAGGCCTTTGATTACAACACTGTGTTCAGGATAGGATTTTTGGAGTTTAAAATATTAAACAACTTATTAAGCCATTGAGGTAGTAGAGGACCAGCAACCAGGCATTATCCTGATATAAAGTCCTGTTGCTTCCTTTATGCCATGGGGTGCTTTCCTACAGGGAATCTCTGTAGCCATTTAATTAGAAAACAAATATGAATAAAAGAGAATAAGATGTGTGGTAAGTATAAATCTCATTCTTATGTATGGGTGGGTATGCTCTTTCTATAGATACATGTTCATTAGCCTTATCTGTTTGGATGCTCTTCTTTTCCGTATGCTATCGTTTTGCTTTACAGCCAATGTATGCATATTACTAGTAATATCTGTAGCAACTACTTGGAATAAGATGACCAGCGGTTCCTGCAATTTGTTTTAGGTATGAGCCATATCTCTGGGAAAATGAAAGACAGACGTATCTTCGACATGCTGTCCTTTTCGGATTCTTTGTGCAGCTCAATAGGATGTATACAGACACTGTTCAGAAATTGCCAAGCAATTCAGAGTCCAATATCATGAGATGCCTGACTGTTCCTCGTTTTAAATATCCCATCAGGTAATTCTCTTCGTGGCCTTATCAAAAGTTTTACAATTACACCTCCCGCTGAATACTGCAACTTAAAAATGTGGTGGGGCATGACTATAATTTTCTGAATTGACCTTTTACCAAAAAAAAAAAAAAAATTCTGAATTTGACTGACAAATATGTTTCAAAGAATTGTGACTGACAAATCTTAAACCGGAGTTAGTCAATTGCTTTTCCTTGTTCTGATGGAGAACGTATTAAATGTGTCCTCAGAGTCACATTTATTATCCTTTTGATAATAAGCAGGCTTTTCATTATAAAAAACGAAGGGTTAAAAAAGGAAGGGGAGATGTGATTTTTCTAAAGCTCCAAAGGGTTACAAAGATGTCCAACTGATGAAAAATTGAGATAACTAGATAACTACAATTACAAAATAATTTATAAGTAGACCAACTAGAAGCAAAATGGATGATTAAATCCCAAAATATTTATTATTGAATGTGTTGGATTAGATGCTCAATGTATCTCAGTATTCCTCTTAGTTGTACTAAAATCTGGCTTACATGATGTAAAAGAAGGCTAGTAATTAACCTAGCCTGCTGAAGTTTGTCCTCTCTGTTTTTTTTTCTTTTGTTTTTTTGAAAACACTGTTTTAAACAAACATAATGTTGATTTGGTGATTGTTATATAGAATGAGTTTGATGTGATGTGATGTTTTTTTCGTTTATTCAGTGCTCCAGTCTTGTCTTCAAAAGGAGGAGTGAAGGCTACTGTTCCAACGCCTTCAGATGATATCTCCTCAAGAAACTCCTGGAAAGCTTTTACGAATGGGGAGCTTCCTCCAAAAAATGGATTTAAATGATAACTCCAGTTTTGGGGTAGCAGCACCGTTATTTAAATCTTTCATGCAGGTAACATGGTTTATCACTTTTCTGAAAATGTTTTTCTAGTTAACCAGTGTTCCAATTATTACACTGGTATTGTCGGCAAGCTCAAGTTTTCTCAAACAACTTATTGAACATGCTTTCTGGCCTATTACACCAGAACTGATAATGATATTGGTTGATTAGATTGATATACTCAGAGTTCATATTTGATAGAATCTGAGAAATATAAATGGAAACAAAATATAAGATAAACGAAGTGTTCGAGTTACTTGGACTCCCAACCATGAGGTTGCTCTCAAGTCACAATTCTTTCACCAAAATATTGCATGTCTTACTTTTAATTCAAAATGATCAATAGAATAAGAACAAGTAATTGTTGAGATTTGCATGGAAACATACACTCTTAATTTAAAGAGAGTCCCAAAATCATATTTATTTTGACTCAGAGGGAGAAATGCATTGGAATACCAACGTCTACCATGCTTTTTGTCTTTTTTCCCTACCCACTTTATTTATAACCAAACTTCCCTAACAAACTGCTCAACTATTACTAATATGCACTTAATATCCCTCTAATGCCATTTCTATCAATAATTTTCCACGACCTTCAACTTATTTAAGGTTTGGTGGTTATTTACTGTCTTTTGTTTTGTCCCCCTCGGCAGTGATGAATTGAGAAGTGTTAAAAGGTTTAGACATAAAGTTTCTGGAATCTCTTTATTGTCCTGTTTGTTGTTTTACATATAATAAGATCAGAATTATATCCGGAATAGCGAAGTTTCTAAGTTTACCTTTTTTGGCTTCCAGGTTGGAAGCAGATTTGGAGAGAGCACTCTAAAACTTGGGTCAATGTTGACTGATAGCCAAGTTGGCATATTTAAAGATAGATCAGCAGCTGCAATGTCTACATTTGGTGATATTCTGCCTGCACAAGCTGCAGGTCTTCTTTCTTCCTTCACTGCTTCCAGATCAGATTCTTGATGTTTTCTATATGCATACATAATTTCGATCAATATCGGATTATAATGACCGCTGAAAAGAAATGAAACATTCACGGGCATCAAAGAAGAGATACATAGCAATCCAAGTTTTGAAGGTTAAATCCAGAATCTAGATGAGGAATTAGGACTCTAGAGCCTACAGACAAGCTTTTTTCCTGTGTTACGAAACCAAACTTTGATTGACCACCGACAGAGACAAAATTGATTAGCAGAAGTACACTACGACATTTGTCTATTTCCCAGTTAGGCAAATTACAGGTACCAAGTCTTCAGCAAAGATCTCCCGAGTTATATTTTTCTGAGTGTCTCTTACAAATAGTGTACCATATGTAGTGTGGATAAAGATTGACGGATCCTTTCTGAACAGATTTTGCCAAAGATCAATTATATGTGGGATAAAGAATAATGTCTATAGGAGGGGATACTTTGAAATATGTATTGTACATGCAAAATTTTCTTTCTGGCAGTTCACAAAGGCAAAGGCCAGGCTTTTTGGCGTTTGGATTGGAAGGTGAAGAACATTGTTGAACTGTGGTTTCTTATTTGTTTGGATTCGTGCCATATGTATAGGTAAACAATCTTCTCTTTTTCTATTTCTTTTATTCATTTCTTCTAGAGAAAGTATGTGTAATTTGTTGTTTATGTTTAGCCAACTCTTATATGTTTTGAAGTTAATGGTGTATTCCCAAGGTTTGTGAATTTAACTTAATGGTCATTAGCACGACCTTCCTTCTTTGAAGTTGAAGGTTCCATTTTCTATCTTGTACTTGTTTCACTATTAGAAAAAAAAAGAAAAAAAAAGAAAGTCTGATAGGGGATCTGAACAAGGTAAATATGGGTCCACTTTCTAAAAGCTCTCCACAAGACCTATTTCTATGTTCAACCTGTAGCATTAGCAATCTGGGGGCCACACTAGTTGCACGCACACTCATACAAACACTATCTGCCATCCTCCTTTCTTTTATGTTAAATTATATGATTGATCTCATTGTTTTATTTTCTTATTTTTTTCTTTTTATTCTCCTTTTCGACATGTTCAAGGGCAGGGGATTTGAGGCACAATCTCAACATTAATATACGTTTGTTTACTAATTAAGCTATATTTGATTTGACGTGTAATTGGCTAAATCTAACTTTATCATCAAAGTATAGAAGGTTAATATTAATATTATTATTTTATTGTGAGAACTATTGATTCCTTCCTTTTCTGAATATGATAAATGTCCTTTCTACCCTAGTAGCCTAATTAAAAAGCTCAAATTACAAAGAGTGTTTAAATCTACAAATTTTTCATGAGAACTAATAAGTTACAATTTTATATAAAAATCAAGCTCAACAGTATTAATTTTTAGCCCTTTTATTTAAAAAATAGAAATTCGTAACGGCACAATGTGTAAAAAAAATATGAAAATAATTTCTTTATTAAATTAATAGTGAATTTGACTTTGTGTGTTATTATTCATTTTACTTTTTTTTTTAATTGTAAGAGATTTGATTTATCATTAGATAAAACACAAATTGTAGGAAATTTGGCTTATTTTTTCATTCACCAAATTTCATTATTTTTATCGTGTCGTTTGTGTGGTTTTACATGATTTTTTTTTTTCTCTTTTTTTCTTGCCATTTCCATGTGTTTATGTTCAAAGCTTGGACGTACATCTGTATACACATTTTACCATTTTTCATTTTTCCTGCAAATTTATAGTTTTTTCAAAAATATATTATGATTTTTTTGTTAATAAATTTGTTGAAAAATGAAAATATACTTTTCTATATATTATTTTGTATATAAGATATATTACTAGTGTAAAAACTGTCATGTTCATGCATTTCAAAAATTTTGTTGTATTTTTTTGAAAATAGATATATATTTGAATACATCATCTTGTATATAAGATGTAGTGTTGCATAAGATTTGGTATATTCAACTGACATTTTGTCCCTTGAGAAATAATATATCGTATTATGCAACCATATGAGTGTTTTAAAAACAAGAATACGAGGGACCCACACATAATATATATAAATAATGAAAAAAGAATAAATTGTGGGTCCAACGTAATATATGTATATATATAAAATAAGGAAAAATGGAAATTGTGAGGCCCAGTAGATGGAAGTCGTGGACCCCACCACGACTTCAGCTATTTTTGTCAATAGTTTGACATGTAACCTATTTTTGACATATATTTCAAAAATTATATTGTTTTTTAAAAAAGTTCCCCAAGGAGATGAGCAATCGAAATACAAGAGCGAGGTTTAAAATCTACACTCTTTGGTTCGCCCTGAAACCAATCACAAATTTCCTTCAAAGTTATTCCAAAGGAGTACGAGTTTGAAAATTGTCAGTAACTCCTTTAACAAAGAGTTGGAAATCTGATTCAACAGGCACATTATGAAAGCCATGAGCAACAGCCAACTTCAATTCGGTAACAACTGTTAACTCTTCGACAAAGAAAACTTCCAAATCTATATCAATCACCTTGGAGAAAGTTATCACCATTTGTCATTAAGAATCTCTCAAAATACCTCTTAGCCTGATTTCGATCATTCCAAAGGGATCAACAGGCCACACTAAAAATTCTCATCTCTAAGGAAGACAGCTGCTCGAAATCTCTTATAAGCATATCTGAACTCAAAAAACTAAGCTCCAACGCAAAATTAATCGACTACAGTAAAAGCTTCCATAAATCTTTCTTGCTTCTGCATCGAAAAATGTGTGCTTCGTAGTTTCTTTGTCTTTTTCACACATCTAACACCAATGATGAACATCAATGTTTCTCTAGAAAATAAAGATAAACATCCAGTAAAGTTACGATAAAGTTATGATAAAGTTATGATATTGTCTTCTCTTTGTTGTATTTTTCTATTATTTCTTCTTCCCATATCATTTCTTCTTCCTGGATATGGTTGGTCTTTTTTTTTCCTTCTTTTTTTTTCACATCATCTTTTCCCCATATGTGTGAGATCTATGTCTGAAATAGAAAGATTATTTTGACTAAGTGTGAAAAGGGGCATTTTAAGAAGAAACATGTGTTTTGAAGCTAACATTAAAGTGAGGAGGCACGTTGAAGAAGTAAGCATTCAACACAAAGAGTTAGGCATTTTGAAGTTCAACGCAAGATGAAGTCAGGCGAGGAAACGACTAACCTTGATTTGACAGTTGTTTACGTGTAAGGTTAAGGTTAAGCATGGTCATGATAAATATTAAGCTTATACATGTAACACTTAAGTAGGAGCTTGCGAGCTTATGGGAGCTTAAGGATGACTAATCCATCATAATATTAGTATAAATGTAACGACCCAACTCTTTATACTAAGTTGAAGTCATTACCACTAAAACAGATAAAGACTTTTTATTTAAAATTAAAAAAAAATACCAAATTTTAAAGGAAACATTTCAAATATGAATTTATAAAAATATAAGTAAAGTATGTAATATATATATATATATAACAATAAATAAAATACTAGTTCGGACTCTATTTGAAATAAAAAGAAATATCATATGAATACTCATGCATTCTGAAATAAATTCTTGTCATTCGCCAGGTTGCCTCTACCTCTACCTTTGCCTAAAAAAATTAAATGTGGAAGGAGTGAGTATAAATTTATACTCAATAAGGGAGCCACTACTAGTCTCGTTACTTGTCTGTTAACTTCCGGTTAGAGTCTTATAAGAAAGCACCACATAACTATTGTGCTCCTAAATGCATGCTATCTAGTGATCTTGTAGAGACACATATGGACTCTTGGTGAACCCGAAGGAAATACCCTAAAAGAGAGTCGAGTTGTAAGTGATTCCGTCAAATCACACATAAAAGTTAGCCACACAGGCATAAATAGGTGGTGATCCCGAGGGACACCCATATGGTATGACTCTAACCGACAAAGCTAACAGAACACCATAGCTTATACATATAGCATAACATAAATATCATATCTATCATACTGTATCTCAACCATAATATATCTCATTCATAAGATATCATGGTCATCACATATCTCAGTCATACATAACGGTTATCTTTGTAGCTATCAATATCAATCATCCCTAACAGCCACATCATGTATCATAGCTACGTTAATGCATAATAAGAGAAAACATAATGTCAAGGGTCTAATAGTATAATCTTACTTGGAGATTAGCTAAATTTAACAAGTCCCTGATTGACAGTCAATGCCTCCCAATTTACTTAGTCCTAAACCTAAACAAAATTAAAATTATTAATTTTGTCAACCATCACCCAACTATTTAACTAAGCATCCAAACTTACCCCAAGACTAAGGTTGAAACTAAAGCAACCTTGAATGGGAAAATTTCACTATCAAATTCTCAAATTAACACTTGAATCTTCAAGCAAAAAACTAATTCAACTTATTCCAATTGCTAACTTATTTAAGATCCAAGGATATTTATTTGGGCGTTCCAAAACGCAACGAAACTCACCACAATAACAACTAGCTTGGTAGCTTGGCTAACAAAAAGGGCTCAAAACAGCTCCGCTAGAGAGGGGCTCGACGCACGCAGCTAAGGGAAGAAGAAACGGCTCGAATCTGAATACGATGCGGCAGACAATGACAGTGAAAGAAGAAGAAGGCAGACGCGTGGATGAAGCGGTGAACACGACGGAAAAGAAAAATGGAGTGGCAAAAGCTTGTAAGAACAACCGAACGACTTCATCTATGCTTGAATGGCGACGTGCGACTATCGACGAAGAGAAATTGATAGAGATAGAGAGACGGATAGAGATGGTAAGCAGCAATGGTGAGCGACAGACTAGGGTTTCTCAATGAAGAATATGCATAGTTTGAGGAGTTTTGCACACATCACGAGAGCTTTATATAATAATAATAATAATAATAATAATAATAATAATAATAATAATAAT
>CM046887.1:11701576-11752592 GCA_025688845.1 Cucumis hystrix
TAATAATAATAATAATAATAATAATAATAATAATAATAATAATAATATCATTATTATTATTATTATTTATTTTTCCCAAATATCTCATTTTTCCTTTTTCTCTTCCTATTCCTTTTCCAAATACAAAACAATTAATTCATATTCTCTCTCTTCATTAAATAACCAAAACAATCACCTTTTTCTATTTATCTTCCATCACATCACATTTCTCTCTCCAAACATAATTATATAATATTCTTAATAATTATATTGTTTTTATCTTTCTATAACTTTAAATATCTATACATACGTATACATATAATTAACCAATACCCTTAAATAATTATATTATCTCAATATAATTATTTTCATTCCAAAAATCCACAAAAATCAAATATTTCTCAACAATTATCTAGAATAACACCCAAACAATTTCAATATAATAAATAAATCAAATATAAATAAAATTAAAATTACCTTAATTTTTTGGGTGTTACAATAAATAAGAGAAGATGATAGAAGGAAAATGTGTTATTATGATATTTTATTAAGAAAAAGCTAAGTATGTACTATTAAAAAGTCATCAGGACACATTGCAAAGGGGACTAGGTGTTCTAAAGAATGGTTTAGTTAGTGAGTGACTTTTCAAAATGTTTAAAGACTTTAAAAGCTTTCTTCTAAGTTTCTTGTTAATTTGTAATGTTGTTCAACGTTAATGTTTATGAAAAGAATGATTTCTAAATAAAGCTTTGTGTTATGCTTTAAGTAAAGTTTATGTTTGATGATTGTATGTTATGCTTGTGAATAAACCATTAGTCTTATTTCTATAAATGAGATAACTATTATGTGCACATAAGAAGTAAAGACAGCCATGTATGGACTGCATGGTGGAATGAAGCTTGTCAATGCGTAAAAGAAGCGTATCGAGCTTATTGGTCTGAGCAACGAGAAATGAATCAAGAAATTATCCAAAGGATGTTGCTGATGAAAATGTCATCATAGTAGTTTACGAATACGAATGGTTCATGTTCTTGGCAAAGGGAATATGAAAGACTAATGCGTGTTTTGTGCTTTATTGAAATGAGGCATTGAAGCCCGATTTATGACAAATGATTTCATGCATTGTTTTCCCCAAAAGGTTTTCCAAAGTTGTCACTCATTAAGTTTTGATGTTTTAAGTTCTCCCCCTCCCCAGGTTATAAGGCGCGTTAAGGCCAATGTGAGGGAAGTAAGACGAGCTGCTTCACATTGAGGCTAGCAAGCTAGGCATTTAAAGTTGGAAAGTTGCACAAGTCGTTTTAAGTTTATTTTTAAAGTTCATGTATTTAATGAATTGTGTAATATGTATATTTGGGTCGCATGATTATAAGTAATAAAGTGAAGTTGTTGTTCTATGTTACGCTAAGCATATAATTCTTTATCGTCTAATGTTTATATGTTTAAGTTTATATTAAGTTACTTGAGTTGAGCTAGGTGATCAAGCTAAGTTCAAAGACTTAAGCTGAGCTTTCTAGCATTTCACTTGAGGTGTCAGGACTGCTCAAGTCGCATCGCATGCCGCTAACGTGTGTTTGGGACGCGTGCAGGGCGATGTGTGACAATAATGTTTCATCTTCTTTCTCCAATTGTTTTTTTCTTCTTTTTCAGATCAAAAGTCTTCTTCTTCTTCTTCTTGAGGACTACACCACACAGGCAGGTCGACACCACTAATCTGAAGAAGTACAGATGAGATCGAGATTATGTGAGAGTGAGAGGCTCATTATGAGAATCCATTGACTATAAAGAAGAGCAAGAGAACAAGAGAGCAAGCGGTCATTATGCGTGCACGAGGGCTACATTTTGATAATCTCACACATATTTGAAGTTAACAAAGGACCAATTGACATTATTTTGAAATTTTGCATCATTTGACATTTTAGACCCAGTTTTTGGGTCATTCGTTTCCAAGTTGATTCCATAATGTTTTTAATTTTCTATTTAAAATGTATGATTGTTTTCCTCTAAATTTTAATTAAAATCTAAAAGCAAAAACAAGTTTTTGAAGTTATTTTTTTAGCTTTAATTTTTTTTTTTTTTTGGTGTAAAGTGAATTACAAAACAAAAAGAACTTATATGTAGAAATAATGTTCATTAAGTTTAATTTTAAAAAGCCGAAAACAAAAATATATTAAATTGATACCAAAGAGACCTAAAAGGTTGTATCAATTTAAACTATAACCTAATATTTTTATAAATTTAAACTTTGAATTTTCGTAAGTGTTTCAATTAGCACCTTCTTCAGACTTGACAAAAATATCTTATGAAACATTTAATATAATTCTTTCACTTAAACTTCTAAATGGTTAAAAGTGAATAAGTTCATATCTTTTATTAAAATTACATTTAAAAGTTGTCTGTGTGTAACTTTCCTAAAGTGTTAAAATTAACAAAATGCACAGTTATAATTTATAGATAGATAATTTTCAAAGGAAATATTAAGTAAAAGTCTAAATTGATGTGTTTAGGGCTTCTTTCCTTAGAGGTTCAATTAATAAAATAATAATTCTTACATGATGTTTATCTAAAGGGAACATAGTGGAGTGTGTAAATGATTCATTTGTGAAAGTTCAAAGTTTAAATTGACGTAAATATAAGTTCAAAATTTAAATTTAGGCAACTAACAAAGTTTGAAAATGTAAATTATTATTTTTTTTCTATATACATTAAAAAAATATTAAATTATAAGTTTAAGATTGAGAAATTTTCATAAATATAACAAAACATTAAAATATTTACAATCGTGTAACAAAATAAAACAGTCCATGAAGCTAGCCATTTCTAAAAGAATATTTCAGGTCTGCAATTTTTCTTTCTATTTCTTTCTTCTGCAATTTTTCTTTTCCTTTCCATCGTCTTTTTCTCTTCTTCATCTGCACAATTTTTCTTTTATTTTTTCAAATTGTTATTTCGTTCAAGATCGTGTACCAAATATAAAAGATCTATTTTTTTTCAAACTGTTATTTGATTGTTCAAGATCGTGTACCGTGTACCAAATATAAAAGATCTTGTTACACAATCTCGAACAAAAATAGTTGAATATTGGTACACGTTTAGATTTGGCTGCAACTAAATCTAACAAATATAAAATATCTTTATAAAAATCGTTGGATATAAATACACGATCGTTTCGATTGATTTGGGTAGCCAAATCTAAATTATCGTGTAGCCAAATCTAAACTATCGTGATTGTGTAGTCAAGTCTAAACGACCATCTACCCAAATCTAAACTATCTTCTGCGAAAGCTTCAACCTCCGCGTTTGGTTAAGAAACCAAATGAAATTAGTTACCACTAATTTTTGTTAGAAAAGGAAGTTATTTTGTTTCAACGATACTTCATAATAAAATGAGAATATGATATATTCTTTCTTATATATATATTAATCAATTTGGTTAGAAGAAAATATACCTCGATAGTTATTTTTTTTCAACAACAACAAAATCTTTTCCAGCAACCACAAAATCTAAGAATATAATACAATAATATAGTTAAAATTTATATAAATAAATTTAAAGAAATGAAATTAACTAATATAAATAAATTTCATACCCTCAAGTTGTTGGGAGGAGAAAAGTGAAATCCCAAAAATAATTAAATAATGTTGAGAAAATGATGGAGAATGGAAGAGAGAAGAATGACCGAGATGAAAAAATTAGGCGAATTTGAGGGAAAATGAGAAGAAAAATGGAGAGGTAATTTGAAGGATGAGGTCGAGAGGGAGAAGAATGTGAAGAGGTAAGATGAGAATGAATGGGAGAAATTTAAAGGAAAAGGGCGAGACTTCCTCCTTCATGAGAAAGTCTTCAGATGTCTCTATCCATGCATGCGTTTGTCGTCCCTAAACAGTGCAAAATAGTAGAATTTTTTATTTTTATTTTTATTTTAATCAAGTTCGACCTGTAATAAAGGGTGAGCTCCCCTTTCCTTTACTCTTTTTTTTTTAAATAAAGGTCATGCGTTTGAATGACCCATTTTATCTCTTCCCAAAACATAAGTACTTTTGAAATAAGTTTCAAAACCACGTTATTTTTCTAATAAGTTTGCAAAAAGACATTATATTAAAACATTGTCCTTTTGTTCCATTTCACTTTTTTTTATTGATTTCAAGTGTTATTAAATCTCAAATTTCTAATACTGCATGGACTCTTAGTGGCCAAATAATGTCACATCCTACTTGCCACTTTGCTTATGAATAGTGGCATTTGCTGGAGTTGTAAGGTTCACATATATTGGAGAGGAAAACCAAAGAAATTGGAGAGTGGAAGAAATTTGAATTTTTATAATTTTCTTAATTATATTATTTATTTATTTTATTTTATATATTATTTTATCTCGATATCCGTGTTCTAGTTGTGGCTCATTTTTACAACAATAACAATATTCATCATTATTTTCTTTTGCTCTTAAAATATATTGTAACATATATATCTATACTATATATAAAAGGGCTTATAGGGAGAAACTTTCTCTCCTCATTTTGTTCCTTTCATTTAAGTACTTCTAAGAATAACATTAATGGTAATTTTGTCCATTGTAAAAATTTGTTAAATAAAAATTTATAAAAAATTTGTAAAGTCATATGAGTTGTTAAGTTAATTAACAATTAAAATCATTAACTACAATTTATTCTTTTTAATTACAAAAACTTTTTAGCTTCCTAGATTTAAAAATGGTAATTTAAAGTATAACATTAATGGTAATTTTGTCAATTTTAAAAACTTGTTAAATAAAAATTCAAAAGAAATTTGTAAAGTCACATTAGTTGTTAAGTTAATTAATAATTAAAATCTAAATACATTAATTAGATACTAATTACACTTTATTTTTTGAAATTCAAAAATCTTTTTAGCTTATTAGATTTTCATTCATTCTTTTTAAAATGATTTTCATTAAATTTTTTTATTGTTACAAAACCATCCAGTCACATTAATAGTAATTATTTTTTTCATCTAAAGCCTTTTCTCATTATACAAATTTTATTTATTATATAAATCTCATTATGCTAATTGAAAAATATCATTCTCTCAAGTCTGTGATGATTGACAATGATATAGAACTATGAGAATGTTTGAAGCCACTTGGGCATCAAGTCACGTACAAGCAAAATGAAGTGGTGAATCTAGGATTTGTTTTTATTGTATTTCATAATCATGGGTTGTCTTTTAAAAAAATAGATAATTAATAATGTATGATTATTAGTATAAAAAAATTATTAGCAATATGTAAAAAACATACCCAAACACTTTCAACAAACTTTAATTCCATTAGCACAATTTCTTTTTAACTCTTAACAACTCTATATAAATAAAAGTAGGTTATAAATATAAAAATAAATAAATGTTATAATTTTTGTTTGAAAAAAATTGTTTTAAGTTATAAAACCTTGACATTTGACGTGCATAGCACGTGTTGTTACTAGTACTTTATATATTGTGTATATACAATGAATATACATTATATATATGATATATATATTGTATATATGATATATTTTGTCTCTTTTCTCTTTCTTTATCAAATTTCGTTCATCTTTTTCCACTAATCACCATCATCTCTCTCTCTTCTCATTAAATTTTCTTTCTTCCAATAACAACTATAATCCAACATATAATTAACTTTTCTTTTGATTATTATTTGCATATTTTAGTTAAAGTTTATAAATGAAAGAAGTGTTTAGAATTTTGTGATTTTTAATAGGTTGGGTGTTGAACACCTAACCTATATTTTAAAAATAATAATAAATATTTGCCTGATTTTCAAAATTAAACAAAGAAAGAAAAGAATCTGCCCGTGACCTGTCAGTCAAGAGACTATACGCTACAAAGCTATCGGTTAAGAGACTCTTCAATGAAGAGAATCTGATGTCGTGATACTCGAGAAACTCTTCGTTTGAAAATATTTATGAAGATATATTGAAATAGTATTTTGTTTAATTACATATTTTATTTGAAAAAATTTGGACAGATATTGTTAGTTCAGAAAATATTTTTAAAAATATTGAACTTTTGAAAATATTTATAACAATCTAACATGTGTGCATATAGTATCATTTAACCTTGAGCTCAACATCTCAGTCATGTAGTTAATAAAAATCTCATAAAGTCATACGAAAATATTAAAATATGTCTGCTAATTATCATTATATTTTGTAAAGTTTAAGCTTACTTAGCATGTTGATGGAAAGCTAAAAATCTATTAATATTACTTGACCAAAACTAATCTACTTTGTATCAAACTTTCATTTTTAAAATTTCTACAACTTACTTAGATGAAAGAAAATGTGATTCCCAATAAATTGTTATCAGGTCTTCTGTTAACCTTTGACTTGTTCCTGAAATTAAACTTACTTTCAGTCACTTTTTGCTCACAATTTCTTCATGAAAGTTATAGGAAATTGAATAAGTTCTTTCAACCACACCCAACTATGACCAAATTACCTCTTCAAAAATCATTAATGTAACATCAAAATTTGCTCAAGCTTCATTTACAAAACATGTTAGAAATTGAATAAACTTTCAAACAAAACAAACCTCACATTTTAATTACATCTGATCAGTTCAAACCAATTAAAGATCAAAGGCTGTCTAATCTTTCATGTTTTTCTTCATCTCTTTCTTCTTAATTAAGGACCCTTTTTTCAAACTTTTTTTAAAATGATGTTATTTTAAAAAGTAATGTAAAAAATAAGGTAGGAGGAAAAATATTGACAAAAATAGGATAGTGAAGTCATAGACGGGGTCTACCACTAGGCAAAGTCGTGGATGAGGTCCATGACTTCAATGATTTGGCAACGTGGACCCCACACCTTTATCTTTTTTCATAATTTCTATACATATAGGTTAAAACGCGTGGACCCCACATCTTTTTTATTCTTATTAAATTAACATCACAAAATTCAATTCTAATAAAATATCTTTTTGTAGAGTAAATGAATTCCAACAGAAGCTTCAAATTATTTGTTCTCTCTATAACAACCTATGTCTTTGTAAACACCTATAAATATGAAAATGGTGTACTCTAAATTTAATCTTTATTTAGAAAAATTAAGCTTTCATCTACAAGAGAGTTATAAGAGAAAAAAAAGAGAGATCTTGTATACTCATCTTCAATAAAGAAAGGACCCTTCTAGTGGACGTAGGCTTCAATTGGCCGAACCGCGTAAAACTGTGTATCATCTCTTCCAATCTCCTTCATCTTCTTATGCTGTGCGAACAATATTACTCAAACAAAGCCATAGAGAAATCAACTAAGGTTTGTATGTGAAGGGAGAAAAATAGAGAGAGAAAACAAAGAACGAAGAAGAAAAGGTAATTACATTACCTTTCCCCTTTTATTTTCTCCTACTTCTTTTCTCATCATGCAGGGATAGAAATCCTCCTCCTCACACGTGTACGACTGTAAAGAAACCAACGTGGCCCTCTCTCATCCAAGCTTTCTTCAAACCCTGCATTCAACTAAGGCCCAATTCAAGTTATACACAATTTAGGCCTAACAAATTGGTATCAGAGCAAGGTTCTTGATTTCAAGAAACTGATTCTTGGAGAAAATAAAGTAAGATAGACCTGAAAATGGCTATAGCAAGAGTAGAAATTAAGAAGTTAGATGGAAATGGAGACTTTGCCTTATGGAAAGCAAAGATCAAAGCCTTGCTAGGACAACAAAAGGCTCACAAAGCCCTTTTAGATCATTCAGAACTTCCCACAACCCTCACAGCAACACAAGAAGAAGAAATGGAATTAAATGCCTATGGAGCACTAATACTAAACCTTAGTGACAACATTATTAGGCAAATACTAGAAGAAGAGACAACGCATAAAATTTGGAAGAAATTAGAAAGCCTATATGCCACCAAAGATCTCCTAAACAAAATGTATCTAAGGGAACAAAATTTTTCACGTATAAAATGGATCCTTTTAAAACCCTATCTGACAACTTAGATGAGTTCAAGAAAATAGTTTCAGATTTTAAAACCCTCAAAGACAAACTAAGTGATGAAAATGAGGCATTCGTTCTCCTAAACTCTCTACCTGAGGCATACAAAGATGTGAAAAATGCTCTAAAGTATGGAAGAGATTCAGTCAAAACAGATGCCAGAATATCAGCCCTCAAAACCAGAGAATTGGAAATACAGTCATCACATAAAGAAAATCAAAGTGGAGAAGGATTGTTTGTCAAAGGTAAATCCCAAAACAATCAAGCCAAAAACAGTCACAAACCCTTTTCTAATGAAGATAAAAAAGCCAAACAAAAAAAGAAATGTAAATACTGTAAAAAGAAGGGACACCTAATACAAGAATGTTTTTCCTTAAGAGAGAATAAGAAAAAGAAAAAGATTCTAAAGGGAAACAACCAAAAGCCTTTATAGTAGAAAGTTCATTTACTTATACTGATGCCTTGGCATCAACCTTAGACCAAGCTAACCATGTTAACCCTCTAGGAAAACATGATTGGGTTCTAGCTCTGGATGCACCTACCATATGACACCTTTTAGAACATGGTTCAAAACCTATAAGGAAATCAATAGAGAGTCTGTGTACATGGGGAATAATAATGCTTCTAACATTGTTGGAATTGGATCAGTTACCATGAAACTAAAGGATGGGACTTTGAAACTCCTTAGAAATGTAAGACATGTTCCCCACCTCAAAAGAAATTTAATCTCCTTAGGAATGCTGGACTCTCTAGGATGCGAATATAAAGGGAAATGTGTAGTTTTCCAAGTTTTTATGGGATCTAAAGAAGTCTTGGTTGGGGAAAAGGTAAATGATCTGTTCATAATAAGAGGAGTTGAAATGATAGAGGAGGCAAACAATGTGATATCTCTAAACTTAACAGAGGCTGACATTTGGCATAAAATATTGTCCCATATAAGCGGAAGGGACTAAAGGCCCTATCTAAACAAGACATTCTACCTCAAGACATATGCAGCAAATTTTCTTTCTGTGAACATTGTGTACTAGGCAAAGCAAAGAAACAAAGCTTCACCAAAGCACAACACACAACTAAAGGAATTCTAGACTACATTCATTCGGATCTATGGGGTCCAACATCTACTCCAAGCCTAAGTGGCTCAAGATATTTTCTATCCTTTACTAATGATTTTTCAAGAAAGAGTTGGATTTATTTTTTAAAAACAAAGGATCAAGCTTTTGAAAAATTTAAAGAATGGAAACTAATGATAGAAAAACAAACTGATAAAGATGTTAAATACCTTAGAACTGATAATGGTTTGGAGTTTTGTGGAGAGGTGTTTAATAATTTTTGCAGGAAAAGTGGAATAACAAGACACAAAACTGTGACTTACACACCTCAACAAAATGGAGTGGCAGAAAGACTAAACAGAACTATAATGGAAAGGGTAAGGTGCCTATTATCAGATGCCATTCTAGAAGAAAAGTTTTGGGCTGAAGTTGCTGCCTATGCAGTGTACACATTGAATAGAAGCCCTCACACCTCCTTAGGACACCTAACACCTGAGGAGAAATGGTCCAAACACCCACCAAGTCTAAATGACCTTAAGGTGTTTGGATGTGTAGGGTATGTCCACCAAAATCAAGGAAACTAAAGGCTAGAGCTGCTCAGTGTGTGTTTGTTGGTTTTACAGAAGGAGTAAAGGGTTTTAAGCTGTGGCACCCTACTAACAAGAGGTTTATAATTAGTAGGGATGTTATTTTTAGAGAATCAGAGATGTTTATGCAAGGGAAAAGCAACACTAAAGGAAACTCAAATGACACAGAATCCGATGCTACTCAGATTGAGGTGGAGAATACAAGAAACAGTGTCCAACCTATTGAGGAACCTACAGTCACTGAAAAGGAACATGTGGAAAACTTAAGTGAAGAACAAGCTGGAATTATTGAAGAACAACCTGACTTGAGCCAATATTCCCTAGCAAGAGACAAACAAAGAAGGGTATTTGTCCCTTCAGCCAGGTATGCTGAATCTAACTACATAAGTTTTGTTCTAAATGCTACTGTAATTCCTAATGATTCAGAACCAAGTTCCTTTGAGGAAGCTGTGAATGGTAGCGATGCAAGACAGTGGATAGAAGCTATGAATGAAGAAATAAATTCACTAAATATGAATGATACCTAGACATTAGCTCCCTAAAGTATGCAAACCAAAAGCATCCAAGTGGATCTACAAACTCAAAGAAGGAATTACAAAAAACTCACAACCTAGGTACAAGGCAAGGCTGGTAGCAAAGGGTTTCACTCAAAGAGAAGGTATAGACTATTATGAAAATGTTCCTCCTGTTGTTAAACAGACTTCTATTAGACTTCTCCTATCTCTTGTTGCTCAAAACAATCTAGAATTGAATCAACTTGATGTAAAAACGACTTTTTTTCATGGCTATCTAGAATAAACAATCTATATGGTTCAACCTAAGGGTTTTGAGGTTCATGGTAAGGAAGACCTATACTGTTTACTAAAAATGTCAATATATGGGTTGAAACAATCTCCTAGATGTTGGTATAGAAGATTTGATGACTTTATTGCTAGTTTGGGTTTTCAAATAAGCTCATATGACATGTGTGTCTACACAAACTCAACAGCTTATAAGGACAAGGTTTATTTGTTACTCTATGTGGATGATATGCTTCTTGCTGGAAGTTCTAAAGAAGAATCAACTCATCTTAAAAATCTTTTGAGTAAAGAATTTGACATGAAAGACTGAGGGGAATCAAGGAAGATTCTAGGAATTGACATCACAAGAGACGAAAACCAATCTATACTAAGCATAAACCAAACAACCTACTGTGAGAAAGTGATTAGAAAATTCAACCTCACTAATGCTAGACCTGTGACTCTCCCTATTGCACAACACTTTAAGCTATCAGCTGCCAAGTCCCCTAGTGAGACAGATATAGAACACCAACTACAAATAGAAAATGTTCCATATAGTTAAGCAGTTGGAAGTTTGATGTACCTAATGATCTCAACTAGAGCTTATATATCCTATTCAGCAAGCCTAGTTAGAAGGTATATGACTAATCCTGGAAGAAGGCATTGAGAAGCTACCAAGTGGATAATAAGATACCTAATTTGGTCTAAGAATGCTAAACTAAACTACCAAAGGACCACCGAGACAGAACTAGAACTAATAGGTTATGTGGACTCAGACTTTGCTGGTGACAGTGACAAAAGAAGAAGCCTAACTGTATATGTTTTTCTCTATGGCCCTAATCTAATTAGTTGGAAAGTAATCCTACAATCTATTGTTGCTCTCTCAACTACAAAAGCAGAATATATAGCTTTATCAGAAGCTGTAAAAGAGGGATTGTGGCTTAAAGGCCTGATGAAGGACTTTGGAATCAAACAATCGATTTTAAAAATCTTCTGTGACAACCAAAGTGCCATTCATCTATCTAAGAACCCACAATACCATAGCAGAATAAAGCATATAGATATTAAATATCATTTTATACGAGAAGAAATTGAAGCAGGCAAATTACAAGTACTGAAGGTTCATACCTCTGAGAACGCCGCTGATATGCTCACCAAACCAGTCTCAACACTAAAGCTCCAGAAGTGTCTTGAGCTGATAGGTTTCGACCTACTTGAAAAAGGATAGATCAGAAGACAAAGAGTAAGATGGAAGGATCCTTAACACATTTCATGTTGGATTCAAGGTGGAGATTGTAGAGTAAATGAATTCCAACAGAAGCTTCAAATTATTTGTTCTCTTTAACAACATATGTCTTTGTAAACACCTATAAATATGAAAATGGTGTACTCTAAAATTTAATCTTTCTTTACAAAAATTAAGCTTTCATCTACAAGAGAGTTTTAAGAGAAAGAAAAGAGAGATCTTGTATACTCATCTTCAATAAAGAAAGGACCCTTCCCGTGGACGTAGGATTCAATTGGCCCAACCACGTAAAACTATGTATCATCTCTTCCAATCCCCTTCATCTTCTTATGCTGTGCGAATAATATTACTCGAACAAAGCCATAGAGAAATCAACTAAGGTTTGTATACGAAGGGAGAAAAATAGAGAGAGAAAACAAAGAACGAAGAAGAAAAGGTAATTACTTTACCTTTCCCCTTTTCTTTTCTCCTACTTCTATTCTCATCATGCAGGGATAGAAATCCCCCTCCTCATGCGTGTATGGCTGTAAAGAAACCAACGTGGCCCTCTCTCATCCAAGCTTTCTTCAAACCCTGCATTCAACCAAGGCCCAATTCAAGTTATACACAATTTAGGCCCAACACTTTCCTTATTATTTCTTTATACAAGATTAAGTGCAAAAATATAATTGTGTACAAAAATATTTGCAAAATACTTTTAGATTGTAAACTCTTTGTAAAATTTAGACTAAAAACTAATTCTGATAGAATTATTCTTCCTAGTTCATTTCATTTTCATTTTTTTAAAAAAATGAGATATTTTGTTAGTATCGATGGATTGCAAATATTTGTTTAATATATTTTTTAACAACATATTTTGTTAATATATATTGACAAGGCGAGAATTGACATGCAAAAAGATTATGCAAAGAGTAGGTAAGGTCGTTATCAATGAAGGGTACTCACCTAAACGCCTTGACGAAAAATTATTTATAGTTACCCTTGATTTTACCGTAGATAGAAGCAAGCAAGGGTGTCGAACCCAAGGGAGTGAGTGATTTTTCCTTGAATGAAATGCTTGGAAATATAGAGATTAGTAACAAAAGGAAGATAAAAGTATTGAAAACAAATTGGGGAAAATTGTAGGAGGGAATGAGAAGGGGAGTTTCGTATGCAAAACAATTCACAAAAAAAAGGAGATACTAGATATTGAATTCCAAGATGGTAAGTGAGGAATGGGCTTAGGCTTACATCAAATCTTATCGTTGAATCAAAGAAGGTAAGGAAATTGAATTATGCATAGCTTTAAAGAGATTTCGATTCAAGGTTTCCTTGCAAGATCAAATTGCTTGATCTTGGAAGGAATTCTTGAATCAAAATTCAAAAAAACAAGTAAAGAATTTCAAGGGGTTTAGTTTGATCATTGCAATTCTAACTAAACCCGTTATTCTTTTCTTTAAAAGAAAACACAAGATGAATCAACAACAACTTTATATTCAAGGAATCAAAGAGAAATTAATTTGTGCACAAAAAAGGTATTCAATTTAATTCCAAGAATTATCAAAATCAATTGAAATCCAAATGAGGCATTACACAATTCTAAAATTGGGAGAGATAAAATGAAGAATCATGAAAATTTTGTATATAAGCAAGCAAATCAGCTAACCTTGCATTAATTAAAATACTAGGGGTAAATTGCTTACAATATTGAACCAAAAATTCATAAAATCAAGATCAAGATTACAAAATTCAATAAAATTGAATTAAACATCCAACTCTTGATGCAATTTATTATTGATTCTAACAAAAATTACACGGAAATCAAAGACTAATCAAACCCTAATTATAAAGAAAAATCTAATTAATCAAATTCTCAAAGATTGGAAATGCTTAAGCCCAATTTACCTCAAAAGATTAGCCTTCCATCTTCAATATTTCTGGAAAAAATGGTTGAAGATAAAAAATTATAGAGAGAGGGTAGAGAAATTGGAATTTGGAGGGAATTGGGAGTAATTTTGGACGGTATTGTGAATTGTATTGAATTGAAATTGTGAAATTAAGGGTTAATTGGGGGTATTTATAGGGAGAGATAGAGGAAATGAGCCAAAGTGTATTTCTAAGCTCATATCCAAGAAGAAAAGATGAAAATTGGAGTAATTTCGGAAGTTTGGATATTAATTACAAAAATGCCACGAAAAAAATGGAAAAATATAAAATTGCGTTGGCTGGGATTCGAACTTGGGTGGCTAAGGGGCGCACGGGTTGAGATCGCGCCACGTGACGCAAGGGGAATCGTCGGATTGTTGAAGACACGGATTGAGGGAAATATGTAGTAAATATTATGCGTGAAGGGAGACTCAAACCCGTGATCTCGAGGATAGGCGTGCGCGACTGAGGGGTTGACACGTGTCAACCCACTTCAATATTTACAAAATGCCCCTTATGTTTAATTTGCCCGTTCTCCTTCTTTTGAACTTCGATTTAAGTGATTTTCGTGCCGTTGGGTTCGTATCGGAGTCTACTTCATATTCTACATAAAAATATAAAAATAGTGAAAATATGCATGATAAGGACTGAGAATATGCTATCTTTAAACGGGTCAATATTTGTCTCAACAAAATACCCCTCACTTAAGCTTTATTCGTCCCGAGCAAAGTAAAGATCTAATATCAAACAGTCAAGCAGCATGCACGGGAAGCAATCATCAACTTAAGAGAAAAACAAACAATCATGCAAGTATATAGGTGATACATTTCTAACGAGTCAACTAAGCGGCGTTACTCAATGTCTTAACAGTTCATCCAAACCTATGCTTAAACCTAGTTCAAATTATCAAAGAGATTACAAATTATCCATTGAGGTTCAGATTTAACTAAGTTCGTCCGGAACAAGCACGTTTTAGAAAGATGCTCGAGTTTTGCTACTTGGATTCTAGACTTGCTATGAAAAGATTTAAAACACCTTAGACTCGTTTTCTCTCTACTTATGGAACGGGAAGGATTCCTCCTTTTTTCGAAGCCCTTATCAATCTAGATGCTATGTTTAGAACACTAAGAGAAGGTTAAAAGTGAAGTTTTCCCCCGAAAGTTCTGATGGTCAGGGAACCCAACACAATTAACCTACCTGACCTCTCATTTTTTTACGAGCCCTTTTTTCTATTAATGCATATTGCATTTATTTATTTTTTTCGTTTTTTTTTGGAGCTCTTGGTTGCCTCACCTTTTTTTTGTGTATGCAGTTGCTCTTTTTGCAAGCCTCTCTTTTTTTTCTTTGGTATGCAGTGGTCACTAGGCCTTGCTAGAACCAGTACCTTTCTATGGATCTAAACTTAGTTTCTAGATTGATTTCTCCTTTCGAGGTGACAACAAGTTTCATCAATGCCTAATCTTTTCTAAGGGTTCTAGTTCTTCGTGGCTAGGCAAGAGGCTCCTAAATCATGTTGACAAGACAAAAATGTTAAAGCCTTCTCAACTTCTAAAGAGAAGCTCATATCCTATTTGAACTCTATCTAGGCTAGATTTGGACTGAGTGTATCATAGACATATCATAATAGTGCAACAAAGAAGACAAGGCTAGAAATGTATCCATGCATTTATTGTATAGTACATGCAATCATTCAATCAAAGCAAGCATACCATTGTCATTCAAGCATTCATATTTCAATATGGTATGGTTAGAAAGTGTTTAAAACAAAAAATGATAACAGGTCATTCTTTACTCATTCTCAATCTATTCAGAGTATTCAGAAATATATCCAGAATATGAAAATTATTTCTAAATGTGACAATTTACAAACCTGAGCTCAGCTCAAGGGTTGGGCAGATATGTAATTTTCTGTGAGAAAGTTTGAAATTTTTTTTTTTGAAAAAGGTGCCTCATTTTCAAACACATGCAAGTTAAGTTAATTATCAAGAAACATGCGATCCACCCCCACTTAAAAATTTGCTTTGTCCTCAAAGCTTTTGAAAGCAAAGTAAAGGAAAAGAGAAAGGAAAGGGGAACAGTGTACTTCCCTGGATGATTCTTGATGGTTGCTTGGTGGAAAGCTTGCATGCAGAAAGCATTTACTCCTCTTTATTGTAGGGTGTGTTTTGGGTAAGACTTATTCATGAAAAAAAAGGGAAGAGAATTTTCTTAGTTTTATTGGAAAGCGAAAAGGCTAGAAACTAGAAAGTAAAAGCAGAAGAAAGACAGAAATTAAAGAAAGCAATAAAATTGACGCCTGTCTGCCTCCAGGAAGCGCAAATTTTTCAAGTCTTTTGCTCGACCGTTTATTTCACCAACTCATCCTGGATCGATGATGAGTGGTTTGGTTCCTCCATTCATTTTTATTGTCCCTATCTTTCCTTGCTTATGCATAAAGTGGGCATGGTTATTAGAAGCAAGAAGAAGACAAATAATCATGTCTAGCAAAAAGTTGAGGAGATTAGGAGGAAAAGAGTTCAATGCAATCATTGTTTGATTAAAAAGATGTATCTTTTGATTCGAGGGGATCGTGAAATTCAAAGGTTATGTAATTGAAAGAAAGATCATTAAATGGAGAATAAATTTGATTGTATTCATGGATTTCTAATAAGAACATGTCATGGTCAAGTTGACAATTATCATCAATGATAGAAATGAATTCTTCTTTAAAAAAAATTTCATTATTGTCATCAAATTTATTAACATATTCTATGTGGGATTTTTTAGAAATCAAATCATGATAGACATCATTGTCAACAAATTCATCGATGGATTCATTGTAGATTTCATTAAAATCAAAATCAACTGAATATGTATCAATCTTAACAAAATTATGATAAACATCATTGTTGACAAATTCATCAATGATCAAATCTTCTTGTGATAAAGTCCTATGATCATGATTATCTAGAGAATTGTCAATCATGTCATCAAAGTTAACAAAATTCTCATAAGGGTTCAAATGAACAAAATCATCATTAAATCCTTTTAAAATCTCAAAATTTAAAATAGGTGCAAATTTGAAGTCAAAATCCAAAGCTAGTTCATCAAATGTACCAATGTCATTTTCAAGATGTTTCTCATCATCAAGTTTAGAAACTATTTCTATAAAGTTTGTGTCAAGATTACTTTCAATGTCAATGCCTATGGAAAAATGCTCATCACTAATGTTAATGTTTCTTCCTAGATCATGTTCATTACTAGATTCAAAATCATTGTCTAAAGCATGTTGTTCATGTTCCAATATTATCAACCAAAGCATGCTCATCATTTATACTAGTAACAAAGTCAAGGAAGATAGAGAGATCATCATCACTAGGGTCATTCTTAGAAGCTTCGATTTCAACATGCTCTAAAGTTGCTTGATCAACAATCTCATTGAAATTACCATGCTTTTCTAGTGTCTCTAATGATTCTAAGGTATCAAATGCACTTAATGAAACATGATCACTAGAAGGGTTTACGTCATCTTTATCACTGAAATTTTTTCTACTTTTTAAAGTAACCTTGTTCTCATATGCATGGACGAAAAGTTCGTCATTTCCTTTCATTTCAAGAATGTTTGTTGCTAATTGATCGAGCTTATTTTCTATCTTAAATATGGATGCTTTGATGGTTTCTAAGTCACTATTCACGTCTCTAGTTGGACTAACGGTTTGTTCATTCAACTTAGCTAAGTCATTTCTCATGCTTCCAGTTGAACTGACAGTGTATTCACTCAACTTAGCTAAATTCTTCTCAAAATTAGTTTTAAAACTATCTGAGCTATAAGCTAACCCTGAGATTAATTCTTCTAAGTACGTACCTTGTGATGGTGATGAGGGAGGAGAAGTGTATCCAGAGTTATGGGTGTTGTAACATCCCATGGCACTTACCTCTTTATACATTAGGCATTGATTATTTTGGTGGCCTTGGAAGCCACATATTCCACAAGAGACATCTTCGTGAACCTCCTGCACAAGAGAAGTAAATAGTTTAGTCAAAACATTAACTTGAAAATTTAGGGAATCTTGTCCCATTCTAATGTTCAAATGATTCTCTAAGGTAGGTTCTTAAAGGTTCTCTAAGAATGGTACAAAAATTCTAGATGTGAGATTCTAAATTTAATGAACTAATTTGCTTTTTCTTTTCTTTCCTTAGTCTTCTTTCATGTGAGGTTATGTTTTCTTCATATTCTAATCTAGATGCATTGGACAACCTAGTCATGCATTAAAGAAAGCAAAGAAAAAGAAAATAGCATGCAATTTTTTTTTATATATATATATATATATCTAAGAAAGAATACAAATCTAATATGCTTTTCTAAAATTACTAAAAAAAATTGTAAGCAAACATTAAAGATATATTATGCCGTGTCACTCCCCGGCAACGGCGCCATTTTTGACAAGGCGAGAATTGACATGCAAAAAGATTATGCAAAGAGTAGGTAAGGTCGTTATCAATGAAGGGTACTGACCTAGACCCCTTGACGAAAAATTATTTATAGTTACTCTTGATTTTACCGTAGATAGAAGCAAGCAAGGGTGTCGAACCCAAGAGAGTGATTGATTTTTCCTTGAATGAAATGCTTGGAAATATAGAGATTAGTAACAAAAGGAAGATAAAAGTATTGAAAACAAATTGGGAAAAATTGTAGGAGGGAATCAGAAGGGGAGTTTCGTATGCAAAACAATTCACAAAAAAAAGGAGAAACTAGATATTGAATTCCAAGATGGTAAGTGAGGAATGGGCTTAAGCTTACATCAAATCTTATCATTGAATCAAAGAATGTAAGAAAATTGAATTATGCATAGCTTTAAAGAGATTTTGATTCAAGGTTTCCTTGCAAGATCAAATTGCTTGATCTTGGAAGGAATTCTTGAATCAAAATTCAAAAAAACAAGTAAAGAATTTCAAGGGGTTTAGTTTGATCATTGCAATTCTAACTAAATCCATTATTATTTTCTTTAAAAGAAAACACAAGATGGATCAACAACATTTTTATATTCAAGGAATCAAAGAGAAATTAATTTGTGCACAAAAAAGGTATTCAATTTAATTCCAAGAATTATCAAAATCAATTGAAATCCAAAAGAGGCATTACACAATTCTAAAATTGGGAGAGATAAAATGAAGAATCATGGAAATTTTGTATATAAGCAAGCAAATCAACTAATCTTGCATTAATTAAAATACTAGGGGTAAATTGCTTACAATATTGAACCAAAAATTCATAAAATCAAGAATCAAGATTACAAAATTCAATAAAATTAAATTAAACATCCAACTATTGATGCAATTTATTATTGATTCTAACAAAAATTACATGGAAATCACAGACTAATCAAACCCTAATTATAAAGAAAAATCTAATTAACAAAATTCTCAAAGATTGGAAATGCCTAAGCCCAATTTACCTCAAAAGATTAGCCTTCCATCTTCAATATTTCTGGAAAAAATGGTTGAAGATAAAAAATTATAGAGAGAGGGTAGAGAAATTGGAATTTGGAGGGAATTGAGAGTAATTTTGGACGGTATTGTGAATTGTATTGAATTGAAATTGTGAAATTAGGGGTTAATTGGGGGTATTTATAGGGAGAGATAGAGGAAATGGGCCAAAGTGTATTTCTAAGCCCATATCCAAGAAGAAAAGATGAAAATTGGACTAATTTAGAAAGTTTGGATATTAATTACAAAAATGCCATGAAAAAAATGGAAAAATATAAAATTGCGTTGGCTGGGATTCGAACTCGGTTGGCTAGGGGGCGCGCGGGCTGAGATCGCCCCACGTGGCGAAAGGAGAATCGTCGGATTGTTGAAGACACGGATTGAGGGAAATATGTAGTAAACATTATGCATGAAGGGAGATTCGAACTCGTGATCTCGAGGATAGGCGTGCGCGGCTGAGGGGTTGACACGTGTCAACCCACTTCAATATTTACAAAATGCCCCTTATGTTTAATTTGCCTGTTCTCCTCCGTTTGAACTCCGATATAAATGATTTTCGTGTCGTTGGGTTAGTATCGGAGTCTACTTCATATTCTATATAAAAATATAAATATAGTGAAAATATGCATGATAAGGACTGAGAATAGGCTATCTTTAAACGGGTCAATATTTGTCCCAACATATATATATATATTTTAAGAAAAATAGAGATTGAAAAAAAAGATATGTATAATTTTGATTGAGAAATAATCAAATTACAATAGGAAAGATGAATTTAATCAGAAAAGTTGAATATTAAATATGAAGATATTTAATATATATATAAAAAGAAAAAAAAAAGAAAAAGAATAAAGATTGGAAATAGATTTTTTAATAAGGAAATAGATTATGAATTAAATAAGAAAATATGTTGGAATATTTAACATTACTTTTGTTAATAAGGAAATAGGTTTAAATATTTAATATTATATATATAAATAATGAAAAAAGAAAAAGATGTCGGGTCCATGCAGCCAACTCATTGAAGTCATGGACTCCATCCACGCCTTCGTTTGCCAACTCAGCAAAGTTGTGAACCTCATCCACAACTTCGCCTAGTCGTAGACAGAGTCCTCGATTTCACTTTCCTATTTTTGTCAATACTTTTCCACCTACCATATTTTTTATATTACTTTTTAAAATAACATTATTTTAAGAAATTATCCCCCTTTCCCCTTCTTTTTTTCCTCAGATTCTACCTCAATATCCTCTGAAAGTTTGGTGAAAAATGATGAAAATATGGTTCGGGCAGTGGAGAAAACTTGTGAAAAACAAAGCACTAAAAAGTCTTTTCATTTTCCTTATCTCTCTTCCTCTTTCTTAAGTATATATATAATATACAAACAAAATTCCTTTTTCCTTTCTTTCTTTTTTTTTTAAAAAGTCCAAATTGAATAACATAACTTAAACCAAAAGCTTTGCCATCTTTCTTCAACAACTTAAATTCAAATTCCTATAATATATGACAATAGCAAATAAACCAAGAAAAATCCTTGGGTTTCCAACTTACCTCCGGCTTAGAAAATTTTGTCCTCCAAATTTAACTAGAAGTCCTTAAGCGAAAAATGTGAGGTAACTCCTCCTCATTTGGTCTTCAGACTCCCAAGTTGCCTCCTCTACTTCGTGATTTCTTTAAAAAACTTTCACGAGTGTGATATCTTGTTTCTCAAAAGTTGCTCTTTTCTTTCTAGGATCTGTACTACTTCCTCCTTATAACTCAAGTCTTCTTTCAGCTCCACTAATTACAGGCATTTTCAACACGTGACAGATCTAGAATATATTTCCTCAACACGAATACATGAAATACATCATGTATTTGAGCAAGTTCTGTTGGCAACTCAAGTCTGTAGGTCGCTAGCCCAACTCATTCTATTATGTTGTAAGAACCAATATATCTAGGACTCAACTTCTGTTTCCTCCCAAAGCGAACATCTTTCCACGAAGATTAAGTTTTCTTGAATTCTAATATCTACATAGCTCTTCTTCGATCTTGAGCTATTTTCAGGTTCTCTCTAATCAACTTAATATTGTCTGTCTTTATTTGTACTGACTTAGGACCAACTAGCTTTTGCTCTCCTACTTTGTTCTAGCACACATGCATGAGTTTTGCATGGTTTGTCATACAAAGCCTCAAATGGTGTCATGTTACTAGATTGATAACTGTTATTATAAGCGAACTCTATAAATGATAAGTGTGGTCTACCAACTTCCTTTAACACTACAAGAATTTTTGTCTTTGGCGACGCAGAAAAACGTGGACAGAGCTTCTGCCAACGTTTTTTTTTGCATGGGCATGTTGTGTGATCAAAACACCGTCATCTTTTCTTTTGCCCACGTTTTTTACATTGTGTTGGCAGAAATGCCCACGCAAATTAAAATCGTGGGTAGAAAAGATATTTCTAGCCACGAAAAAAAACGTCGAAAAAAAGGTATTTTTGTCTACAATCATCATCACGTCAGTAAAAATATATTCTTGCCACGAAAAGAATGTCAGTAGAAAGGTATTTTTGCCCACGATCATCATTATGTCGGCAAAAATATACTTCTAGCCACAAAAAAGACGTAGGAAGAAAGGTCTTTTTGCCTACGATCATCATTACGTCAGCAAAAATAAACTTTCTATCCACATTTATTTCGCCAACGAAAAGATTTTTGTTGGCATAACTAAAATTTCTCCCCATGCTAAATTTGTCAGCTGAAGTTCATATCTGCACATGGCAAAAATGATTTTAATTTTTTTTCACATTTACTATTAATATTGTATGTTTCTAAATTAATTTTCAAATATATAATGAATTTTCTAGCTATAAAAAAATATATAAAAAAAATTGCAACAAAAAAATTAAAAATGCAAATATTTCTAACCATCATTCTTTAAAAACAAAAAATGCAAATATTTTGGCAAAAACTTTGTCAAAATATGACAAACCATAATTCTTTAATGTGTCAAGGTACATGTGTTATATTAAATTTCATTTTTGCATACCAAAATAAACAAAAAAATATTAAATACACAAAAATAGTTAATTGAAGGACACGTGCTCTCAACATGTCCTCTAAGGTCTGGATGGCGCTCTCTGACTGACCATTTGTCTAGGGATAGAAAATTGTACTAAACTTCAACTTTGTTCCCAAAGCTTTCTACAAACTAGGCCAAAACTTAGAAGTAAACCTCAGATCCCTATATAAAATTATGGACACCAGCACTCCATATTAACTCACAATCTTGTCAACGTATAGTTTAGCTAGCTGATCTAATGTAAACATCGCTCTAATCAATATAAATCGTGCTGTCTTGGTGAGTCTGTCTACTATTACTTATATACTATCATGTCCACCAGAAGTACGAGGTAATTCAAATAGAAAATCCATAGCAATGTGCTCCCACTTCTACTCTGACACTAGCAAAGGGTTAAGGTGTCCTCCTGGTCTTTATCTCACTGGTTTAACCTGTTGGCAAATAAAACATTTATCAACATATTCTGCTACCTCCTACTTCATACCAGGCCACCAATTAGTCTTCTTTAGAGTTATGTACATCTTGGTGCTTCTTGGATGCATAACGTAAGCTAAACTATGAGCTTCCTCTAGTACACCATCCTTAAGCTCACTAATACTCGAAACACATAGTCTTCCTTGCTTAACTATGGCTCCGTCTTCCCTCAACTCAAATTCTGCCTCTAGGCTTTGCTTTGACTTTTCAAGCATCTTATGTAAGTTCCTATTCCCTTGCTGTCGTCTCACAATCTCTAATACTAGAAAAGACCGAACTTGAAATTGAGCTCAAAGACTCCCTAAATTCTCTGAAGTCACAACCGCCCTAACGCCTCTTAACTCACTTATCAAGGTTGCTTGAATACCACACAAGGCACTCTTCGAAAGTCTCGACTTCCTACTTAATGCATCTACTACTACGTTAGCCTTACCCGGATGGTATTATATAATACAATCATAGTCTTTAATCAATTCCAATCATCGCCTCTGTCTCAGATTCAGTTTTTTCTGATCAAAGATATACTTCAAACTCTTATGATCGATCAAAATGTAGCACTTCTAGCTGAACAAATAATGTCTCCAAATTTTCAATGCTAAAACAATTGCTACTAGTTCAAGATCATGAGTAGGGTAATTACACTCATGCTTCTTCAACTGACTTGAAGCATAAACTATTACCTTCCCTTCCTACATAGGCATACAACCTAATCCTTGCCTCAAAGCATTACAATAAATCACGTACTCCTTTCCTGTTATAGGAAGTGTCAGAATAGGTGTTGTGACTAATCTCTTCTTCAGCTCCTGGAAACTCTCTTCACATTTATCCGACGGCTTAAACTTAGCATTTTTCCTTGTCAAAACTATCAAGGTTAATGCTAATCGGGAGAAATCCTCAACAAAACGTTTGTAGTATCATGCCAGGTCTAAGAAACTACGTACTTCTATCGCACTAGCTGGTCTCTCCCGGTTAACATTAACTTCCGCTTTTTGTGGATCAACACTAACTCCGTCCACTGAAACTTCACATCCTAAGAACACTACCTGTTTCAGCCACAACTCACATTTGCTGAACTTAGCATAAAATTGTTCATCATGCAGTGTCTGTAGAACAATTTTCAGATGTTGCTCATGGGCTTTCTTGTTATTTGAGTAAACTAGTATATCATCGATGAACACTATCACAAAATGATCAAGATATTGATGAAAAATCTTGTTCATGAGGTCCATGAAAACTGCTGGTGCATTCGTTAATTAAACTGAATGACATCACTAAAAACTCATAGTGTCCATACCTGGTTCTGAATGCTGTCTTAGGAATATCTGATTCCCTAACCTTTAACTGATGGTATCCTGACCTTTAATCAATCTTAGAGAACATTGTTGCTCCACTTAACTGACCAAACAAGTCATCAATGCATGGTAGAGGATACTTATTAAGTATCGTGACCTTGTTTAACTGCCTGTAATTAATGCATAATCTGAGTGTACCATCTTTCTTCTTTACAAATAGCACTGGAGCTCCCCAAGGTGATACACTTGGCCTAATGTACCCCTTGTCAACTAGTTCTTGTAACTGTACTTTTAGCTCCTTAAGCTCGCTCGGAGCCATACGATGCCTGTGAAATAGGTGTTGTTCCTGGTAAACATTTAATAGTGAACTTCACCTCTCTATCAGGTGGCAAGCCTGACAGATCAGTTGGAAACAACATTAAGAAATTCGTTCACTACAATAACATCTTCTAGTTTCAGCTTCTCTTCCTACACCTCTACTAAATGTGCAAGAAATGTTGTGCAACCCTTTCTCAACTTCTCAGCTTTCAGAGCTGAAATCAAACCTGAAGGAACAATCTTTCTTTCACCTCTGAAAACCACTTCAGCTAACCCCGGTTTTCTGAAAATCACTTCCTTCTTATGGCAATCCATAGAAGCATAGTGAGTGTATAAGAAATCCATTCCTAAAATTATATCCAACATCTGCAATTCTAGTGGAAGAAGATCCACTAACATACTGAGACCTTCTACTAAAACCTCACAATTATGCAACACTTCATTAACGAGTAAAACATCACAAACTGGAGTATATATAGATAACCCCTCAGATAAAGGCCCTAGCTTCCTATTCAGCTTAGTAAAAAATATACTAGAAACAAAGGAATGTGTAGCACCTGGATCTAATAAAACACGTGCAGGCACATTACAAATAAAAATAGTACCAGTAATCATGTCTGGTGCATTCTAAGCCTCTTGTTGGGTCATAGCATAGACCTTTCCTTGTTGCCTAGGTCTTCCCACAACTCCCCTCTGCCTTGAACCACTGGTGCCCTCTCCTACAGTTGTTGAAATTCTCGGTTTGCTCAACTATTCGAAACTCAACTCCCTAGTCCCTTTGAACTGCCCCTCTTAATTGTGGACAAACTCTCTTGAAATGCCTTGACTGTCCACACTGGTAACACACACACCAACACCCACAAGACACTGACCACAGTATGATTCCTGCCACAAATCACACAGGGGGTTCGTCTAATTACACTAGCAACAGACTCTTGATTTATCAATGGTCTTACTATTGACTAGGTGCTCTTTAGCTCTGTCTCTGAAAGGCAGTACCAGAACTCATCTACCTCAATGCTTGGCCACTAGACCGACTCTTAAAGTATTGACAGTCTGAAACATTTAACTCAGGTGTGGACCTCCGCTGCTCATAACCTCAAAAACTGCTATCTATTGAAGCTTCATGATTAAGCTCCACTGCTGACTTCTCCTCTGTTATACTCTGCTCCACACGTAGGGTAGTCTCCACTAACTGAGAAAAATCTTTCTACTTAGCAATATCTATAACTAAGGCATATCTCGAAAGACAACCCCTTTCAAACCTTTGGGACCTGTCACTCTCATATGCCAAAATCACATCAACATACCGTGAAAGCTCAATGTAATTCCTCTCGTACTTGGCCACTGAAAGTGACCCTTGCTTCAACCCCAAAAACTCATTGTCACATACTGATCCACAAAACAACCAGAATGCAGAAAGTAGTGCGAATAGGACGTGATTTAACTTAAAATCATGAAACTAGTCTCATTGCCTAGCTCGAACTTAACTCCTTTGAACATACAATTACAACACCTTGACCAAAATAAATGACATTACTCAAAACTTTTAAATGCCTGGTAGCTTTCTCAACTTGCTACAAGCCTTTCAACCTTCTTCTCTACTTGGCCAAAAAACCTGATCTTGGAAGATGAAATTTTAAAACGTAAGTCTAAAAGACTTAGTGAGGTTTTTATGAAAACCTTTTCATAATGCCATTTGATAAATCTTTTTCACCTAATCATAAATTTCAACACAAATCAGTTTATCAATAAACACATCATTTCACAAAATATATTGAAATGCATATAATCACTTTTACAATAGAATCAGATAAACTCGCAAATCACATCAATATACATTTCGCATAAACACCTATTAGTCACAATCATTCCTATTGCCAAGGATCTCAAATCGTTCTCTATGCTTGGTCTCATTACCTAGCATTTAGACTACTATATCAACAGCATCCGAGAACATACAATGTAACACAACAAGAATGAAGGTAAATTTTAAACTTAATTATCTTGGTTTATTAATTATGTTGAGTTTGGTTGGGTGTTATATTGTTGGTGAAATTTGTTTCAATTATGTTGTGTTTTAAATAGGTTATGAAAGATTTATAATAATCATATTTATTGGGAAAAAATGTAATTAATAAGGATGGTTTTTAGAAAGATAAAAAAAAAAGATGAAAAGTTGATTTGATGGGTTAGAGTTAATGAGGAGAGAGGAAAGGTTGGATTGTTATTGTTGAAAAGGTAAAAAGGGAAGGGAGTTAATTAAAAGATATAATAATAATAATAATAATATTATTATTATTAAATAAGACCATCTCATAAATCGTGCTTCAAGTTTACCATACATCTTCTTCACCAAAGGAACACCTCAGCCGCCCCTCTTTACTGTGCATCTCCAGTCGTCCCTTCTTTATCAATTTCTCTTCACTGACAGTCACACGCCTCCGTTCCAGCACAGACGAAGCTGTCGGCTGTCCTTGCAAGCATCCCTCCCCGTTGTCGTGATGTAAGCACATGTGTAGATCCGTGTGGAAGCTGCGTCGTCTTCTCCTTCTCCATCACACGCGTTGTCGGCCAGAGTCTCTATCGAAGCCAGTCATGAAGCCCCTTCAGTTCGAGCTGTCTTCTTCCACTCCTCCCAGCTGGACACTAGTTGCGTGCCTCCTCCCAGCCTAACGCAAGCCTCATGCCTCCTTTCAACCGAATGAGAGTGTGTGCCTCCTCCCAGCCGAACGCGAGCCGCATACCTCCTTCCAACCGAATGAGAGACGTGTGCCTCTTTCCAGCCGAACGTCAGTCGCACGCCTCCCCTAATCGATCCTGAGTCACGCGCCTCCTCCAGTAGTGAGCCATTTTTGAGCCAAACTCCCTTGAAGTGAGTCGAGCTCTATTTTCTCCAAGCCACTCACCTTTTAGCCAATTTTTGGTAAGATTTGATTAGGTTAGGTATACCCCATCAAATGATAATTATTGATTTGAGATAAATTCACAATTTGGATTAAGTTTGATTATATTTTACTCGAAGGTTGACTAAATTCTTGTGGGGGTGTTTGAGCTGTGCAATTTTTCATTCAAGGTTGTGTTAGATTCAACCTTAGTTATAGGGATTGAGTATTTAAGAGGAATTGCTTGTCAACCAATGAATTATTAATTTAGCTAATCTTCAAGTAAGAGATTCTCCTATTAGACCCCCCTCCCCCTAATTAAAGATGCATGTATGTCTTTATTATGTATTAAATGTAATGACTGAGATACTATGACCAAGATACATTATGATTGAGGCATGCTATGATTAGATATACTATGATTGAGTTATGTTGGGCTGAGCTATGATATTTATGTTATGGTATATATGATTAGGCTATGGTGTTCTGTTTGATTTACCCGTTAGAGTCATACCATATGGGTGTCCCTCGGAATCACCACTATTTATGCCCGTGTGGCTAGTTTTGATGTGTGATTCGACGAGATCACTTACAGCTCGACTGTCCTTTAGGATGATTCCTTCGGGCTCACCGAGAGCCCAGATGTGTCCCTTATGGGATCACTGAATAGCGTGCGTTTGGGAGCACAATAATCATGAGGTACTTTCTTACAGGACGCTAACAGGAGGTTAACTGACACGTAGCAGGGCTATTAGCGGGTCCTTCACTGAGTATAAATTTATATTCATTCTTTTCAATTTTTAATTTTTCACGTAGAGGTGGAGGTAAAGGCAAGCTGGCGAATGACAGGAAGTGATCGTGGTTCGCCATAGAGGACAGTTTAGGTTTTCTTCCACATTTATGTTTTCGGTAATTTATTTTAGAACTCATGATTACTTTTGATATTTGTTATTTTCTAATAAAAATAAATATTGCAATAGCAAATTGAAGACCAAAATACTCACAATACATTCAAGGAAAAGTTACAATATTTAAAGTCTTAAAAAATAACTACCCACTAACGACATGACCGTAAACTTGCTCCATGATTACAAATCATGAATATTAAAATAACTAATTCCTAAGAAACAAGAACAAACTTGGACATAATCAACTTTACAAGACAAACACACGTGAGCATGTTTCAGTCCTAAAGCATTTTCTTAACACTCCTCCTTGCTTTAGGAGTTGCAAACACCAAGTTTTCACCTTAAAAACTCAAACTTGCAAGTAGACAACAATTTAGTTAAAATGTCTGCAACTTGATTTTCTATTTTGCAGAAGACAAGGGTCACCTCTCCATTTTTCTGCACTTCCCTTAGGAAGAATAACTTGATGTTAAATTGTTTAGTCTTTTTTATAAAACACAGGATTATGAGAAATAGCAATAGCAGCTTTGTTATCAACAAGAATCTCTGTGCTTTCCTCCTGCTCCAGATCAAGATCAAGTAAAATTTTCCTCAACCATAAAGCTTGATTGGCAGTAGTTGTTGCAGCAATAAATTCTGCTTCAGAAGTGGATTGGGCTACAATTTCTTACTTCTTCGAGCTCCAAGAGAGAACACCAGATCCAAGAGTAAAATAGTAGCCTAAAGTGCTCTCATATCATCAATGGAACCTCCCCAATCACTATCAGAAAAACCAATCAGCTTTAACTCCTTGCCCCTTGTGAACTTAACACCAAAATCACTTGTGCCTTTGACATATCGAATCACCCTTTTGGCTGCCTTGAGATGTAATTCACTTGCACCATGCATGAAACGAGAAAAAATGCTCATAACATTCAAAATATCAAGCCTTGTTGCTGTGAGATACATTAAGCAACCAATTAAACTCTTGAAATATCCTTCATCAACTTCATCAACACCATCTTCTTTGCCCAACTTCTCTTTTTGATTCATTGGAGTGCTTACTACCTTACACTCGTCCATCTTAAACTTCTTTAGTATTTCCTTTGCATATTTTTTTTGGCAGATGAAAACTTCACCTTGCCCTTGCTTGATCTCTAAGCCAAGGAAGTAGGACATGAGCCCGAGATCTGTCATTTCAAACATTTTCATCATCTCCCAGTTGAAATTTTGAATATGATCTGCATTGTTTCCTGTAACCACTAAATCATCAACATACAGTGAAACAATAAGAATGTCATTACCATTGTGCTTGACATATAAGGTTATTTTTTATAAACTTTTCACAAATCCCAAGCTCAATAAATATTCATCAATTTTGCTATACCAAACTCTTGGAGCTTGTCTTAGATCATTAAGAGCCTTCTTGAGAAGATATACTTTATTTCCTTCACCTTGCTTCTCACATCCTTTGGGCTGCTCAACATAAATTTCTTCTTGTACGACACCATTTAAAAAAACTGATTTGACATCCAACTGAAACAATTTCCAGCCCTTTTGTGCAGCTATTACAAACAGTAACCTGATTGTGTCCATTCTAGCAACAGTAGCAAAAGTGTCAGAGTAATCAACACCAAAGATTTAAGCATATCCTCTAACCACAAGCCTCACTTTGTGCTTGTTAATCGAGCCATCAGCATTAAGCTTGGTTTTAAACACCCATTTAACTCCAATTACCTTCCTGTCTTTGAGGTATGTCAACAAGATCCAAGTTTTGTTCCTCTATCATTGACAACTCCTCCTCCATTGCACCTACCCGCCTTTGACTCTTTCTTTGCTTCTGCATAGTTGGCAGGTTCACACACAACAACATTGCACCTTCCATAAATATCAAAAAGCAACATTGTTCCTCTCATGGAAGCATCATCTACTATTTCACTCAGCCAGTCATCTTCCTCTTCAATGCTTGAATAAAAAAACTAAAATTTCAATTTTTCCAAGGTCTGACCTTTCTTTTCTGCATCATCTAGGTTCCACTCTTTGTCCTCTACGAAGTGAACATCGCTGTTCACGACAATCTTTTCAATTTGTGGCTGGAAAGTTCTATAGGCTTTGTCAATAATACTATAGCCTATAAAGATACCCGGTGAAGCTCTCTTATCAAGTTTGTCACGCTTGCTCTGTGGAACATGAGTGAAACACAGACAACCAAATACTTTGAGAAATTTCAGAGATGGTTTGTAACCATACCATGCCTCAAATGATGTCTTTTCCTTCACTACTTTTGTGGGAAGCATATTTTGAAAAAATACAGTTGTATTTGCTGCCTCTGCCTAAAACTTCTTTGGTAAATTCTTCTCATGCAGCATGCATCTTGACATCTCCATGATGTATCTATTTCTCCTCTCACTAACTCCATTTTGTTGAGGAGTGTAAGGGTCTGTAAGCTGATGCTTCATACCTGAATCTTCACAAAACTTGTCAAATTCTAACGAAATATACTCCTTCCCATTGTCAGACCTTACAATTTGAATTTTGCAACCATTTTCATTTTCAACACTTGCCTTGAACTTCCAACAAACTTGAGCAACCTCTGATTTAAACTTCAAGAAAAAAATCTAGCACATTCTGGTGAAGTCATCAATAAAGGCAATATAATAGAGACTGACTTTTTAAAGAACGTGTTCTTTGAGGGCCTGCAACATCTTTGTGAATGAGCTGTAATTTTTGAGTGGCTCTCCAAGATGACTTGGGAAATGACTTCCAATTTTGCTTTCCAAAATGACACACTTTGCAACTTGAGATTACTTCACTAAGCTTGGGAATATCAAGTGCCAACTCCTTTAGTTGCAACAACCCTTGATGATGATAGTGATCGACTCTTTTGTGCCAAAGTTGTGTTACATCTTCTTTAAGAGCAAAAACAGATTGCTCCTCCTCTAAAGGATTGAGTGAAAAACTTTTTCCTTTCATTTTTACTTTGAAAATATCTTGATTTTATGCATCCTTAATCAAGCAATATTCATCTTCAAAAGTAACTTTAAAGCCTTTTTCAATAAGTTGACCCACACTTAACAGATTTTGGTCAATGTCAGGGACAAAAAGATCATTCTGTATATGTTTTGAACCTATACAACTTGCAATCACAACAGTCCCATGTCTTTTGACTGAGATGCAGTCTCTGTTGCCAATTCTGACTTTGGTGATATTTATTGGCTTCAAATCTCTAAAAAAACTCCTTGTCATGAGTTATAGGGCCGGTATAGCCACTGTCAATCAGCCAGCTTTCATTTGATTTACCACCCACGAAGCATGTAGCCACAAACAATTGATCCTCCTCCTCCTGATCAACAATGTTGGCCTCTACACCTTGTTGTTGATTCTTGCTCCTGCAAATTACAGCTTCATGCCCCATTTGGTTACATTTGGTGCACTTGGCGTCTGGTCTCCTCCAGCATTTAAAAGGAGAATGACCCTATTTATTGCAATGTGGACATGGAGGGTAGCATCCCTTCTTGACTCATGTTTGTTGTAAGCTAAAGATTCTCCTGTAGAAACTTGATTCTTCTTGAAAAACTTCTTCTTATAGTTCCTAACGTTCTCAAGATGGGCTGGCAAGGCTCCTTCAACAGCACCTTCTTCCCTCATGGATCTTCTTTGTTCCCGCACTTGCAAATCATTGAGTATCTCTGCAAGAGTGATTTGAGTCAAATTTGTGATATTTCTAAGGCAGAAATAGATGCCTCAAATTTTTCAGGCATTGATACAAGAATTCTTTTCAACAATTCTTGAGTCCTTGAACTCAGAACCAAGTAATCTGATTTGGTTTGCAATGATCAATAACCTAACAAAATACTGTTTAATTGATTTTGTTTCCATCATCTTCTGCAACTCGAATTCTCAAATCAAGTTTAGCACACGCATTCCTTTGATTCTTTCTTTTCCCTCATACTCTGACTTGAGATAATTTCATATCTCATATGTTAATCTCAGAGTCATAATTCAAGTGAAGATAGTAGATGAGACTGCACCGAATAAACAGGCCTTTGCCTTGGATTTCTTTGTCTTCTTCTCCTTTTGTGCTATGATTTGCGCCATGATAGGATTTTCTGGAAGAGCAGGAATTTCATAATCCTCTTCCACTGCTTCCCAAATATCCAAAGCTTCCATATATGCCTCCATACGAACTGCCCAAACTTGGTAATTATCTCCATCAAATATCGATGGAGAAATTGAAGAGAAACTGGAACTTGCTTCGGCATACATGACACAACAACTTCACACACACACTCACAGATCCCTTAAGAAGAAAGCTCTGATACCAATTGTTATTTTCTAATAAAAATAAATATTGCAACAGCAAATTGAAGACCAAAATACTCACAATACATTTAAGGAAAAGTTACAATATTTAAAGTCTTAAAAAATAATTACCCACTAACGACATGACCCTAAACTTGCTCCATGATTACAAATCATGAATATTAAAATAACTAATTCCTAAGAAACAGGAACAAACTTGGACAGAATCAACTTGACAAGAAAAACACGCGTGAGCATGTTTCAGTCCTAAAGCATTTTCTTAACAATATTTCCTAAATTTTTATTTTAAGACTTAGAGCTCGAGCTAGTATTTTATTTATTTATATACTTTATTATAAATTTTAAATGAATAATTGGAATGTTTTCTTTAAATTTAGTATGTTCTTTTATGTTAAATTAAAAAGTCTATATTTATTTAAATTGTAATGACCTCAGCTTAGTAGAAAAGTTGGGTCGTTACATACACATTCGTCCACCAGTTCAAAGGGGACGTGTTCGAGTGGAAGAAGTTGAACTCAATGAAGTTTACCATAATGTGGAAGAAATGCCTTTTATGACACAAACACGGAGCCAAACTAATTATGGTAGTTTGATGATGGTGATGCCAACATTTGAAGCAAGATATTGTGATTCTGAGATCGGTACATGATATTATGATTCAGGATCGATCCATCGTCTTCATACATAGATGTCGATCCATCAACTTCTTACATGCATGGACACGAATGTGGTCGTGGAGTAATGAATATCTATACAATGAAGCACATGTAAAGGTATCAAATCGACAAGAGTACCAATAAGAACCAAAGAACCAAAAAGAGCCAGAACAACATAGAGTTCAAAGTTGACGGCGACAACCAGCTCAAAATCGACGACGTTCGGGTTGTGGAACAAATTAATTTTCTTTTACATTTATTTTTCATTTACCGTCATTATTAAAAAAAATTGTTCAACAATCATACTTTCTTTTTAATAATTAAAAAATACAATTATAAATTTTCATAAAATTGGTGCCAAATGAATGAAAGATAAAATACATAATTTATAAAAAGAATTAAAATTTCATTATGGTTTGATCTGATTATTTAACTATTTAAAAATATCAATCCCAATTTCTCATATTAGAAGGAGGAATGCAATAACAAAATTTAAATTTTCACAAAAGTATTAAAAAAAAAGGAAGACAAATGGAAAAAGAACAAAGGAAGGAGGAATATAATAACCAAATTTAAATTTTGACAAAAAGTATTAACGGGTTGTTTGGGGGAGGAAAAGGAAATGAAAGGAAATGACTAAGATAGTCATTTCCATGTTTGGGGCAATGATTGGAGGGGAGGGGGGGAAGGGGAATAACTTTATTCCCTCTTCCCTCCACTTAATCATTCTCTTTCCTCTTAATCCTTGTCTTTCCTCATTCTTATTCCTTCTCTTTCTTCTCAAGAAAAATAAAACAAATAATTTTCCTATATTTGAAAAAGTAATCTTAGGACAAATGTAAAAAGTAGGGAAATTAAATGCAAGAATGACATTTTTACCCCTTCTTTTTGTCTCACCTTTAAACTTATTTTACAATCTGTCAATTTACTTTCCATTTATTTTCTTAATGTTCTTGCATGCTTCATCGAGAGAGAGAGGAAGAAGAAAAGGATTTCAATGGGGTTTCTTAGTGGAAGATGAAGAGAAGAGAAAAGTAGACAAAAATGAAGATTATAATGGTTCAGCAACTAGCCTACATTCACTCTTGAAAGAAGATAAAAATATTTTATTCAACATTCCTTTTAGAAATAAATTCAAGACACAAAATGAACATAGTTTTCTTTCTTCTTCTCCCTAAATTTATTACGTGTTTTCTCTCCTTAAGGCTACAAGACTTAAATCTGTTTATTAGTTATTTTGTTGAAACAAATAACTTTTTGTTCTAACAAAAAATTAGTCAACTAATTTTTTTTCATTTCTTTAACAAGTGCAAGATTGAAGCCTTTTTGCATAAGATAGATCACAAAAAATCTCAACATTTCTTCCTCTCACTTCCTTTTTCTTCCTACTAATTCATCTCTTCATCCTCAATTCGTGTGCTACCTTTTCATTTTCTCCATCCGGCCGTTCATCTCACTACTTTCTCTCAACCTCCTTTCAATCCTCCAAATCAAACGTTGGCCGCCTCACCTTCAATTTTTCTCTCTATCTACTTCCCCCAAATCTCACACTTTTTTTTATTTCCATATTCTCCACTCACCTGGTTTTTCTCCACCGTTCACCATCATCTTCTTCACAGTACTTTCATCTACATTTATTTGTCTTCCACCATTTTTGTTAAACCGCACGTTGTTTTCCCCTCTTCCCTTTCGATCTCCGTGTCTCCGTGGGTGTGGGTTTCGCTGACTGACCACATTTAGAAAAAATAAATTTATACAAATGAAAAAAAAAGTATTCAAATTGTTTAGTGTATTGGATTTATGGTACAAATTAAAATAAACATTCAATACAAATTAAAAAAATTAATAAAATTTGTTTGTGTATTGGATTTACAGTACAAATTTAAAAACTTTATTCTACACAAATGAAAAAAAAATAATTCAATTTATTTATGTATTGGATTTACAGTACAAATTTTAAAAAATATTTTATATAAACGAAAGAAATTAATATATTTTTTTTGTGTATTGAGTTTACGGTACAAATTACAAAAAAATTATACAAAAGAAAAAAAATTAATACAAATTTTTTGTGTGTTTGGGTTACTATACAAATTAAAAAATATATATTATATACAAATGAAAAAAAATAAATACATTTTTTTTTGTGTATTGGGTTTACAATACAAATAAAAAAAAGATTTTTATGCAAATGAAACAAAATTAATTCGATTTTTTTATTGGGTTTACGAAACAAATTAAAAACAAAAGATTCTATAAATAGAAAAAATTAGTACAAAGTTTCTTTGTCATAATTCTTCCCACATAATTCATTTTCCAATCAAGGATTATAATAATCTTTTCCTCCACTTAATCCTCATTTCTTATATTTCTTTTTCCCTTTTTCCTTTCCTTCCTCCAAAGGCCACCTAAAGAAATAAATAAGTTCTTGGAAAAGAACAAACAAGGTCTTGGGTTTAACCCAAGATCTTGAACCCAGAGATACAACATTTTCATAAATATTTTGAAAACTACAATATTTTAATAAATATTTGAAAAACAATATTATCTATACAAATGTTCCCATTAATTACACACACATATATATACACTTAATTAATTTTAAATTCACCAAATCAATTAACCTCAATTTCAACTAAAATAACACAAATAACAACTAAAACATAAAATAAAATTAAAATAATTAAATTAGAAATTACCATAATTTTGGGGTGTTACATCAGTGAAATGAATACGTGGTTATCAGAATTATCGGTTGCTGGAATTTTTGTAGATACCAGATAGACTTGAATGGTTTAGTAGGTTTAATATATGAAGAGATTCAATTGGATGAATTGTTAAAATTATCAGTTATATTGATTTTCATTAATATTGTTTTCAAAGTATAGGATATTTTTTATTTTGGATCTCTAAAATAGGTTAAGTTGTGCAATTATTCCAAAATTATGTTTTTTCAGGAATCAATTATTCCAAAATTTTGTTTGTACTATTTAATGGAAACATAAATTCCTATTAGTTTGTATTATTTAATACTAACAAAAATTTCTATTAATGACCTTTAAAATGAATCAATTTTGTATTAAAAACCTTCCATGAGAAATAACATCCTTATAAATTCCTCATGAATGTAAGATGAGATGGTAAGACTATTCAATATCACCTTTTCTAACAATGAAAATCTTTACAAGTGGCTTATCATTGATTTTAGAGATTGTGGGTGCTGTGGTAAAGAAGTTGGGAGCATACCTTTTTTAGGTGTAAAAGATTGTGAAAGCTGAGAGGTCGACTATCCTAATTGAAGAAATATGTTGCCCAATGGTGAAGAATGATAGCTTTAATTTGCAAGTGTTTTGTGTGGGTTGTTGGATGTTATGGGCAAATTGAAATACAGTCAAGCGGGGCGAACCAATTTGTGATATTGATAGAAGAGTGATTTGTGTTTGGGAGTATATTTGGAAGTTTCAATCCAAGCGATTAGCTCGGAGGGATTCATCAAAAAAGGAATAAGCTGAGAAGAGAAACTTTACTTTTGGAAAAATATTTCTTTGCTTTCTTATTTCCAGCAATAGAGATTAAAGAATATTTATACAGAAGGTAAACCTTAGGAATAAAGAGTGAAATAATAAAATAATAATGGTAGACCAATACAAAAGGTACAAGTGTAAAAAGAAGATTCGTGGAGGAAATATTCCTCCAACCAATTTTATCCTAATGAATGTTTTGGACTCCATGGGATTGTTGTGAGGATTTATGACTTCTTTCTCTAATATTCCCCCTCAAATGAAAGGGTAATTCAATTACGCCGAGTTTGGATCTTAAGCAGTGAAAGTCAGAGTGAGTGAGAGGCTTGGTAAGACAGTCAGCAAGTTAATCGGATGACGGTATATACCGAACTTCAAGAACACCACGGAGAACTTGGTAGCGAATAAAATGCACATCTATTTCAATGTGCTTGGTCCTGGCATGAAAGACTGGATTTGTTGCAAGAGCTCCTGCACTTATGTTATCACACCATAAAATGGGTTGAGTGATAATAGGTATAGTGACTTCAGAAAGTAGTTGTTGTAACAAAATGATTTTCGACGTAGCATGTGCTAGAGCACAATATTCAGATTTTGTGCTTGAATGAGCCACTGCACTTTGTTTCTTCGAAGACCAAGAAACCCAATTATTTTCTATAAAAACACAATACACATCTACAGACTTATGATCATCAATATTTGAAGCCTAATCAACATCAGAAAAGGCAAGTAATAGATAGATCAGTATTTTGTTGAAATAAAAGACCAAAGTGCTTAGTACCACTGACATATCGAAGGACCCGTTTAACAGCCTGCCAATGAAGATCAGTAGGTTTCTATAAAAATTGATAGAGATGATTTACTATAAAGGATATATCAGGATGATTATTAGTAAGATATTGAAGAGCCCCAATAGTACTGCAATATATAAATGGATCCTCTAAAGGTGTGCCCTCAGTAATGGATAAATTTTTGCCTAGGATACTCGGAGATGGAGCCGGTTTTAAATTAGTGAGCTACAACTTATGTAATAAATCCTCAACATATTTGCCTTGATTCATTATAAATCTAGACTTAAGATAATGAATCTGAAAACCAAGAAAATAGTGCAGGGGCCCAAGATCTTTTAAAGCAAATTTAGCATCAAAAGTAGTGATGAGTCTACCAATCTCAATAGAATTATTGCCAGTAACAATCACATCATCCGCATAAACTATAAACAAAATGACAAAATCATGCTTTCTGAATATAAAAAGAGAGGAATTAGGTCTTGAATGAACGAAACAAAGCCTGAGAAGTTCATTGGTGAGGGCAGTATTCCATGCACGAGGTGCTTGTTTCAAACCATATATCGCTTTATCCAATTTACAAACATAGTTGGGAAAAATTGAGTTAACATACCCGGTAGGCTGTGTCATGTAAATATCCTCTGCTAAACTGCCATTGAGAAAAGCATTATGAAAATAGAGTTGTCGCAAACCCTAAACCCTTTTGAAACTACAAGGTTGAGGACTATTCAAATTGTGGAAGCTTTAACCATCGGACTAAATGTCTCAAAGAAATCAACACCCGAATTTTGATGAAAACCCTTGGCTATAAGATGTGTCGTATACTGTTGGACTGTTCCATCTGAATTCTGTTTAATTCGAAAAACCCATTTACAACCAATCACATTCAAATCTGGAGATGCTAGAACGAGGTGTCGTGTCTGATTTCTCACTAGAGCACTATACTCATCATCCATTGCTTGTTTCCACGGCGGAGTAGCCAAGGCATCCTTGACTCTCGTTAGTTCTGTCAATGTCCAGTCGATGGGGGATAGGGTAAAGGAGTAATGTCTTGGTAGGAATTTGTGGGTAAAATATCAGTCGTTGAGATGGGGGAGGAAATCAGCAAGTAAGGAGAAGAAGATAGATTGGAGGTGTCGGCTACGTGAGGGATAAATGAAGAAGGAGAGGTCAGTGATGGGATAAAATAAGAGGAAGGTTGGGTCGATTGTGAGTAAGAAATTTTCTGGTAGAGATGGGTTACTCTTTGTGGTTTGAGGAGAAGGATTTGAATTAAATTTAATCGGTTCAGAGAGGTGTACTTGGTATGGGTTAATGGATTGAAGAAGTGATGGGCTGGAAATTGGGTTGGGCTCACTTGGTTCTGAGAAGAAAATGGGTAGGCGTAGAGGTAATGGGCTGGAAATTGAGTTGGGCTTATTTGGTTATGAGAGGAAATTTGGTAGGTGTGGAGGTAATGGGCTGGAAATTGGGTTGGTGATTGATTCATGTTGAATTGAATAATTGAAAAGAATGTTGTTGTTGGAAAATCTTGTTTTTTAAATTGGACATGGTGAGAAATTATTATTTTTCCAGATGAGGTAAGGCATTTGAAACCTTTATGTAAGGGACTTGGGCCAAGATAAATATATTTTTGGGTGTGAAAATCAAATTTATGTGAGAAGTATGGTCTTAGATAAGATAATAGGCACAACCAAAAACTTTTAAATTTGTGAAGTTGGGTTTAATTTTAAAAAGGGATTCAGATGGAGATTTACCATTTAGCACCTTTGTTGGCATTGTATTTATTAGCATGGTAGTTGTTAAGGAGTCCCACCAAAAATATAGAGGTAAAGTTGCTTGAGCCAATAGTGTGAGTTTGGTTTCTACAACATGACGATATTTTTTTTCATTATGCCCGTTTTGAACGGAAGTTTAAGGACATGAGTATCTAGATATAATGCTCATTTCATTGCACAATTTGTGAATTTTAATAAATTCACCACCATTGTCTGATTGGAATGCTTTGATTGTTTTGGAGAATTGAGTTTTCACATAGGTAAGAAAGTGTCTGAACACTTCAAAGGCTCCACTCTTTTGTTTAAGAGGATATATCCAACTATACCTGCTAAAGTCATCAACAAAAAGAATGTAATATCTATATCCATCAGAGGAGGTAATTGGAGCGGGTCTCCATAAATTGCAATAAATTAGATCAAATATATCAGTAGCTCGACTTTGACATAGACTAAATGGAAGTTTATGTGCCTTACCAAGCTGACAAGATTCACAAAATTTGAGCTCTTCATGTCATTAAAGGGCATATTACAATCTTTAACTAACAAATTTAAAATCTTCATAGATGGGTGACCCAAACGTCTATGTCAAACATTTTTAGAAGCACCAACACTACTCTTGACCTTTTCAGACAAAACTAATATTGATGCATTTTTATTTATGTGCTGAAACTGTTTTTTACTACTACCAAAATGCTCCAAGTCATCAACTGATATCACAACAGCTCCTTCACGATGATATAAGCCATCTTTAAGTTTTCCTTTCAGCAGGACCTGACACGTATCCTTGGCCTTAACAAAACAGCAAGAATTATGAAATTCAAGCTGTACATTATTGTCTTGAGATAGTCTTGACACACTAACCAGATTTTTCTTAATTTCAAACACACGCAGAATATTCTCAAGTCTCAAACAATTCTTTCCATCAGTTAAACTTGCATTACCTAAATAATCAGTAACATTCCACAAGTTTGAATGATCAGAAGTAACATGATTTGTAGCACCACTATCAACATACCAGTTTGTATCAACAACAGATTTAGGTGTGGCAAATGAAGTCGGGTTCTGTGTAGCTACAAAGGCAGTAGCTGAACTTTGATTTCCATTATTGCTTGGCTTATGTCCCTTGTTCTGATTCACATTGCCAACAAACTCTTTGTTGTATTTGTTATAACAAACTAAAGCTAAATGTCCATATTTTCCACATACCTGATATGTAGGTTTATTACCTCATCCTCGACCACGTCCACGACCATTGAAGTTGTCCCACTACGCTATCCATTTTGATTAAGTCGATTTCCACCAAACTGATAAGACTTAGAGTTCTATTTATTATCACTCCCTCTATTTTGCACCATATTGACAGCGGCATTTGAGACAACATTTCCAGGATTTCTTTGAGAATTTTAGTGTTCAAGGCGCTTTTCAAAGATCAGTAGTTCTGACTCCATATCTAGCCATGAAATATTGGGTTTACCTTCGATAACAGCAGTGACAGGGTTGTACACTTCATCAAGCCCTAATAACACCTGTGAAATTAAAGAGTGAAGAGGTACAGGGCTCCCGGACTGGCCAAGATTATCTGCTTTAGTTTTCATAATTCTCAAGTAATCTACCATCTTAGAATTACCTTTCGGAGTAGTCTAGAAGGTGTGACGAAGAAAATTTTCTTCAGCCCTTGATTGAACTCCAAATAAGTCTTGAATGGCTTCCTAAAGGTCCTTTGTTGTTTTAAAACCCATAAGTTGAAGTGCTACATCTGACACCATGGAGTTATAGATCCATCCGAGTAAGAGTAAATCTGAAGTGACCCATTGCTCATATCTTGGGTTCATGATTTTTGGAGCTACTAAACTGGTTTGAGACACTGCCGAACTAGAGGACCCATTGGCAACAGCAGCTTCAACATCACTTGCCATTTCTGAACTTTCACCTGCAGTGGATGAGAGAAAATTTTGAGGACAGGATGTTTCACCCGTTAAATGACCTTCTAGTTGTAACTTTTCAAGATTGGGAGTGCCAACGTTTTCCATAAAAGGTAGTTCATTCGATCTAGCTTGGTGGAGGGAAGTTGATTCATCGCTTAAGTAATAGGGTTGCTCATTATTTAGCTAGATAGGCTTATTTGCCTAGAGAAAGTGGTGAATAATGGTCATTTTCTACACCACACATATTTAGTTGAGACCAATTATTGAGTTGGATGCTTGATGTTGTAATCCAGTTAAAGGCGTTGTTTGTGTTTTAATTCATTACTTATTTCTCCAAACAAAAAAAATCTTCAATGAGAGCTTCAACATAGAAAAAATGTGGGGAAGAATGAAATATACATAAAAATTAGTATAAATGTAATAGTATATGTAAATGCATATTTAGTGTAAACCTACCTATGTTATCCAATCTTAATAACCTTCCATTGAATTACATGTTGTAACATACACCATTGCATGTTCTGTAAATAGTAGTATATGGTGCCTTTGTATGATACACCACAATTGAATTCAATTGCTCTTCTTTACTTTCTCTTTTCTCTACTTCTCTCTTTTGTTTTGTTTCATTGTTCTTATATTGTTTATATTGCTTTTATTTCCTAAAACGTTATCAGCACGAGTCTTTACCACTTTGAAGATTTTGTAGAAATTGGTTTCTATTAATATTAAAGACTGCAAGAATTTTCTCCATAATTTTTTAGGTATTTAGAATTTCATTTAAATATGGTATGTATTTTATTTTTGGTGATTTGGTCGTATGTATGTGTTTGGTGTATTCATCATTGATTTCTCACCACTATTATTCATCTTTCTTGAATTTATACATAAAGTTCAAAGAGGGTGAATACTCAATTTTAACCAAGTATGAAATATATGTGGATTGTGAAATTGATTGTTAAAGGTATATTTGATATTAGTTTTAAATTTGATTTGATCAAATTGGAAAATCTTACTCATCTTCTCTTATGCTGGACAAAAGTTGCACACTTTATCCTCCTACTTTACTAGAGTCATGAATAGGTAAATTTGAAATTGCATTTAGGTTCGAAGTTAATGAAGAATTAGTCTTTTGGTTTCAAATTGGATTATTATGTATGACATTCCATGGTAAATCTTTTGATGTTAAATTTTGGGTGCATGGGATGTATATTGTGACATATTTATGTAAGATAAGTATACATTCAAGCTAAATTTTATTTAAATTATATACAAATATATATGTGTGTGTTTACTCTTTTAGACTATAGACAATTTTACGTGTATGGAGGATACTTCTTCGAGGTCACTATGTAAGTTAACCAAATAAGAAAATTAGGGTTTTGAAATGTAAATCCTAATCAACGTCATAATTTAAATTGGGGTATTTTTAAAAATAGCAAAATAAATTAAAATATTTATAAGCTATAACAAAATTTTGGATTCTATCATTAATAGTCTTCTATCACTATAGTATATCAATGACTATCAGTGATAGAATTTGCTATAGGTTGTAAATATTTTGTAAAATTTCCTGTTTTTGAAAATTTTCCATTTAAATTATCTTCAATCTCTTACAACTATCAATTATATATGTATGTGATATATATTTAAAATTATTGCATACATTATGTTATGCATTTAGATTAAAATCTACCATAAATTGAAAATTATTGCATCCTATTTTTTAAATTTGATCTTATATTCAATATTTAAATGAAAATTTTCCTAATTAGTTTATATTTTTTTATATCTTTGGATATACTTGTTATATATATAGAAAATTAAATTAGGATATTTTTTTTATTAATTGAATTATGTTCTTCTTGACAAATAATATTATGGTGATATTTATCTTTTATACATTAAGATTACATTATGTTAATATTATCTTTTATCTTTAAATATGAGATTGAATATTCAAGATTATCTTTAATTTTATTTGTTTGTATTGTTTATATTGAAATTTATAGGGTTCTTTTTTTAAAAAAAAAAAAAAACGAAAAGTTTGACAACCTATTTACACTCCATAGAACAAAATCTCTAAAAGACAAAATTCATTACACTTCGGTTTTTCTACGAAGTGTAAATATTTTGTCAAACATTCTATTTTTTTACAATTTTCAAAACTTATATAATTGTTGAATATTTAAATTATTCTCATGTGAATTTTGTAAGCCTTAAAAATTTTATATACAACAATTATATATCTTTGATTAAATTCTCTCATGACAAAACTCATGAAAGTTATGTATGATAATTAATTAATTTCCCAAAACCTAACTTTTATTTAATGCACCTAAAGTTGTATAAACCAGTTATTGCTCATTGTTTTTGCCTTGCATATGTAGTTAGACATATTTTAAATTAATAAATGCTTATAAACTAATAAGCATAAAGTAAATGTCTTTGCATTTGCATTAACAATTTGAGAGACAAAGTTTGAAACATTGTATTGGATTTTTACCTAATATTTTTTTAGCTTGAATAAAACATATGAGCTTATATTTCAACCAAATAATTTAATATCGTTACCTTAAACAAATATTGTCATATTAAATAATTGAGATTGAAATTATGTTAATTGAGAAAAAAATAATTATTATATTAGAACCACACATATTTGTATGAGACTTTTATTTTTCACACATAATTATTATACATCTTGTACCATGTCATACATTAAGAGTTTCTTTGGAAAATTAAAATCCTTAGCAACGAAAAGGTAAACGATGTATGGAAACAAACTTTGAAAAAATATTTGTATCTCTCAAAGAGATCATAACTTTCATTTTAACCTCATAAATACGATATTATTTGGAGAATCTTGTCAGGAGATGATTATTCTTAATTTTTTACCAAACTAATTGTATATGAATTAGATATTTGGATTTCTTCTGAACATCCTAAAGAGAATAAGAATAATTAATAGTATTTATGTTTTTCATATGGTATATGCATATTTGTCACACCCTGCCCTACACGTGACTTGACTCATCATGCGAGACGTGATATGAATTTGAGTATTCTGACGCGTTAAACATCAAAACACTTAGCTTGAGGTCCTTAAGCTTTGCCTAATCACCTACTCACGTCTTTTTTAAACTACAGTCATACTTTAGGTGATAAAACAACTTAGCAAAGAAGAATAAGACAAACCAACAATTTTATTAACTTTAAACAAGGCGTTCTACAACACTTAATACAAATTACATAAGTACAACACTTATACTTAATAGTAAAACACCTGACAACTCTTCATGCCTAGAAACTTCTCTCCCTTCCCTTACTTGGTTTTATCGCCTGAAGCCTGGAAATGAAAACTTTAAAACATGGCTTTCATAACATTATCTCATAAAACATATCAAATCATATAAAATATATCAATTCGCGTAAATATCATAATACACATTAGTCTCCATCACTCCTTTCGCCAAGAACATGAATCATTCCTAATGCCAAGACTCATCATCTCGTGTTAAGACTACTGTGATGTTTCATAAATAGCATCCGTGAATATCCGAATTCATTCCATGTTGCTCAGGCCACTAAACACAATGTAGTCCTTTTTTAAACTGGTCAGCTTCACACCACCATGCAGCTCTTTTCCACATGGTTGCCTTTACTCCATATGTGCACATAAAAGTTAGCTCACTAATAGGAAGAAACTAATGGGTTTGAACACCATTTCGTAATCATTTGATTCAAATAAGCGTACATTAAAACATAGTAAATGCTTTTCATAGGAATCCTTTTTAAGAAAGTATTCATATTGAAATCATCATTTAAATCAATAAAAACTTTATAAGAAAGCTTTTAACATAACATCACTTTGAAGTAAACACACACAACACTTGGTTACTTAAACTTTAGTTGCTTTTCTTCTTCTTCTTCTTTTCGCGTAGTTACTTCAGCAGCACTTCAATACTTTAATTTTCTCTTCAAAATTTCAGAGTAACAATTCTAAAAAATCTGGCTGAAGACCGCTATTTATACTAATCCCAAAATAGCTTAGTCACCTTTAAACTCTTGTTAGCACACTAGCTCCTACTCTTAGTGGTGCACATGGAAGCTTATTTAACTTAATCATACTTAGCTTAATCTTCTTAAAAGCCAATTTCTTATTGCTTAGTCTTGCTTCATCGTCTACCGATAACTTTTGTCAAACCTTTCACTTCAACGCCTAATTTTCATAATTATCCAAAATTTAACCTTTTAGGTACGAGTCTTACAATATTATAATTAAAAATATACAATACATCCAAAACTCAAATGCTTGAAATAAAAAATCAAGTACAATACTAAAGTCTAAAAATTTGATAGGCTTAATTAAAGATTTTGGAAAAAAAAATATTATTTTGCCCATTCGAGCAAAATTTACAATTGATATACTTTGTTCTTTTGTAAATCAAAGAGAAATTGAGTAAATTTGGTAGGTGTATGATATCATATTATAGAGAGACTGATAATAAGAATCACATATCATATTCATATACTATATATAATCTCCTCGAAATTTTTCTGCATTTACTTCTAAATTATATGTTGAGGCTGTCACGTGTACAGTCAAGAAGTATCCACCACTTTGCATGTAAAAAGTAAAGTCTTCTATTTCCTTTTTGCCTTTAATTACCTTTCACTTGCTGCAGAATGGTTTTTACAGAAAAATTAAGAAAGAAAGAACTCAAGCCTTTGTCTCTTTTCGTTTGGTTTTATGGGAGGTTTTCTTGCTGGTTTTCTTTGATAAAAGATGCTAAGATGTTAAAGAGGAAGAGAGGAAGAAGGGGAAGAAACACAGGAGGGTTTTTCAAGTGGTTCGGTAAAAAACCTACATCCATTATGCTTTGGGAGCAAGATTATTATTTAGTATGTTTTCTTTCTAAATGGTACAAGGTATATATAACTTCTACTCTTAGACTATAGTTAAAGAAGAAGCTAAAAGAAGTTATTCTCACAAACTTTTAGCTAAATTTCTTTTACAAGAAAATAAACTAATTTAGTTTAAGATTTCCACAAATCTCCACCTTAAAAGATATAAAGTGAAATTTTTTTGTATGTCTTGAATCCCAAGCTTTTGATATAGTCACTCTTTCTCGAGTTCTAAGAACCCGATTGTTTGAAGACATTTGAGGAACTTCATTCGAGTGACTACCTTTGTCAACATATCAGCTGTGTTTCACTAGTATGAACTTTGATCACTTCCACTTCTTCTTTTGTGAGACCCATTTCTAATTTGGGTAAGGAAGTAAAATTCGAATAGGTATTAAGAAGTTGATGTTTGAATAAATCCGCGAAAAGAATTAAGTGATAAAATCTTTTATGGTTAAAGTATACGTTTTTGCAATTAAGTGGGTAGTTCGCGAAAGAAGTTGTGCGATGAGAAGAGAAATTTTTTTCGTGTAAGCTAAGAAGTAAAAATTAGTTAGTTCACGTGGAAGGTTTCTTATACTAAAAATATAACCACACGATAAGGTTATTCACGAGAAATGATTAAGTGGTTGAAGTTATTCGCGGTTTGGGTTAAGCGGTAAGCAAGGTCTGGCGATGAAAATTTCAAATCTAATTTGACAGAGGTTAACGTGTAAGATTAAGAACTTAAGCATGGCTACGTTGAATATTAAATTTACAAGTGTGAAGTTTCAAACAGGAGTTGACAAACTGAGAAGAGTTTATGCATGACTTAGTTAGTTTAAGGGCTCTATAAACAAGAGGATTTGGGTAACTAAGGAGAGGATGACGAGACTGTTGTTGAAATGTTGAAATGCTACTGGTTTAGCCACGTGAGAAGATGCTTACGAGAAGAAGAAGAAGGATTTCTTTAGTAAAGTTTGGTGAGTGACTTTCTTAAATGTTTTTATGTTAAAATCTTTCTTGTGATTTCTCTTTACTATTTTGAAAGATGATTTCAAATGAGAAAGTGTTTCAAAAAGAGATTTCTAGGAAAACTTTATGTGTTCAAGCATGTTTTATAATGTTAAAGCTTGATTTTATGATTACGATTTCAATGTTATGAATTGGTTTTCAAACCATTAGTTAATCCATTAAGATGATGCTAACTTTTATGTGCACATAAAGAGTCAAGATCACCATGGGGTGTACGGACTACATGGTAATAAGAAGCTAGCTTATGCGTTGAAAAGAGCGTATAAAGCTTAGCGGCCTGAGCAACAAGGACAAATCTGTAAGTTCTCGAATGCTGTTGATACATTAGTCAAATGCGAGGTAATAAGACCAAGAGTAGAGAACGATTCAGGATCCTTAGTGAAAAGAATGAATGTTAACTAATGTGCGTTTATGTGAAATTGTTATGTTATAAATGTGTTTCTTTTAAGCATAAAGAAAGGTTTATTCTAAATGAAATGATTTGAAGTTGTTTATGTGCGAAATGATGTTTATAAAAAGGTATTGCAAAAGGTTTTCATAAAACCTCACTAAGTCTTTTAGACTTACGTTTTAAAAAATCTATCTTCCAGGATCAGACGTTTAGGCCAAGTAGAGAAGAAGGTTGAAGGATTTGCGGTGAGGTGATTCAAGACGTTGTGGAAATGGTTAAGTCTTGCTTATTTGGTCAAAGTATTGTAATGATGTATTAAACGCCTGTTATTAATAAAGTTTACGTTTTGGTTTATATTTACTTTGTTTGGCGTTTCTTTGTCCTTCGTTGCGTTTTCAGTGTTAATAGTTTAAAAGGAGTTGAGAATAAGATTTTGCAATAAGAAAATGTCAAGGTTGTAACAAACTCACATCCTATTCTTACTACTTCGGCGTTATCGTCGTAGTACGGTTTGGGGTGTGACATGTTTTTTGATTTTTTCTCAGATGAAGTGAAATTTAATGTCTATGTACTTAGTTCCACTGTGATACTGTTGGTTCTTGGACAAATGAATGGTGCTTTGGTTATCACTGTAAATCTTTATAATTTTTTGTGATATGCCAAAGTCCTTCGCCAAATAGCTTTCTTAATAGCTTCTAAAAGAGCTATATATTCAGTTTGAGTAGATGATAGAATCCCCACAAGTTGTAGTGAAGCTTTCTAACTTAAAAGGTTGTCTCTAGTTAGGAAACAATATCTTGTTAGTGACCTTCTCTTGTCTAGATCCCCTGCGTAGTCAGAGTCTACAAAACCATAAAGCTCAAACAATAATGTAGGACATATTTTATACATCAATTGAGCATTCATAGATCCTTTTAGATACCTAAGGACCCATTTGGCTGCTTCCCAATGCTTTTGTCTAGGTTAGCCATGTACCTGCTTATCAAATTAGATGAATAAGATATATAAGGCGTAGTGGAAATCATTAGGTACATTATACTACCTACCACTTGTGAGTATGGGATGTTTGCCATGTACTTAACATGGTTGAGATCTTCTGGATTTGGACAGTTAGCAACTGATAGTTTAAAGTGTTGTGCAAGATGAATTACTACTTGCTTTACATCTAACATATTAAACCTTTTAAGTACCTTATAACATTAGTTACTTTGGTCTATTGTTAGAATCCTCTTTGTTCTTTCTCTAGTGATGTCAATGTCTAAAATTCTCTTAGATTCTCTAATTTTCTTCATATCAAATTCTTCCTTCAAGGCTGTCTTTACTCTACTAATATCAAATTTAGATTTTTTTTGCAAGTAACATACCATCTACATACAAAAGTAAATAAACCTTAAAAGAATAGGAATTTGAATTTATAAATGTACAATTGTCATGGAAACTTTTGTTGAAACCAAGTTTAGATATAAAATCATTAAACCTTTTGTACCAACACCTTGGTGATTGTCTTAGACCATAGATGGATTTTTTAAGATAACATACCTGGTCTTCTTTACCTTTTTCTATATATCCTTGTGGTTGGTTCATATATATTTCTTCTGTCAAATCGTCATGTAAAAATGTTGTTTGAACATCAAGTTGTTCAAGTTCTAAATCTTCTTGAACAACTAACGAAATAAGCATTCTTATGGAGGTTTGCTTAACCACCGGTGAGAATATTTCATTGTAGTCAATTTCCTCCCTTTGTGTAAGGTCTTTAGCAACAAGCCTAGCTTTATATCTAGGATGTTGAAGACTGAGAACTCCTTCTTTAAGTTTATAATTCCATTTGCAAGATATGGTCTTACAATCTCTAGGTAGCTTTACCAAAGTCCATGTATCATTAATAGTGAAGGATTGCATTTCATCATTCATGGCATTTATCCAATGTCTAGCATTAGGGCAACTCACTGCCTCATCAAATATTTCTTGTTCATCATCATTTAGTTTATTCATATCATTCAGGGCAATGCTTACAAAATCTGCTTCAATGTATCTAGAAGGGGGAATAATAGTTTTTCATTGTCTATCTCTATCCAAAGAATAGTTTGATAAGTCTTGTAACGCCCTTAAACAAAAAAAAAAAAAAAAAAAAAAAAAGGTAATAATAAAATAATATTATTTTAAATATTATTATTATTATTATTATTATGATTATTAAATATTATTATTTAATAAATATTTTTTTTCTTTTTCTTTCTTTTCTTTTTCTTTTCTTTTCCCTTTCTTCTTCCCCCGTTCGCCCCCCCCCCCCCCCCACCTTTTTCTCTTCTCCTTCTTCCTCTTCTCCCAGCCGGCCGCCACCCCTTTCCTCTTCTCCCTTCCGTTCCGACAAAACCCACCCCATCTTCCTGCCGCCGCCAGCCGCCGACCACCATTTCATCCGCGCCGCGCCTCTGTCCGCGAAACCCAGCCGTTCGTCGCAGCCGCGAAGTTCGGCCGCCGCCCAGATCTGCTCTCCCTTCTTCTTCCCTTTCCGTTTCTCCTTTTCCGACCAAGCCAAGCCGCGTCGCCACAGCCTTCATCCGCCACCGTGAAGTAACCATCGTCAGGGCCTGCCGTGAACCCAAGCCGAACCCGAACCGAAGGCGCCAGATCCAAGCCGCGCGCGTGCTTCGTCAACCGTCCGGGCAACCGCGACTCTCTGCCTTCCAACTGAAGGTCTTCTTTCCGTTTCCGTCCAACCGAGCCCAGCCGAAACGCCGCACCCCTTTCTCGGATCTGTCCTCCACGCGCCGCCGTGACTCCCCGCGCCGCCGTCTCTCTCCGCCCAGTCGCATCTCCACCTTCCAGCCACGTCACCCATTTTCCAGCCGCGGATTTGAAACCGACCGTCGACCGACCCATACGTAAGGTTCCGCGAGCTGGCGGCCGTGTGCCGTGGAGTGTCGCTGCAATTGTTTTACAGTAAATCGTCGAAGTGGTGCCTTGGGTAACAAATTTACGTTATGAATTTTAGTTGTTTCAAAGCAAATTCGAGTTGTTGGTTGGATTAATTGTTAACCGTTGTTCGGGTGTTGTTTGATTAAGGTGGTGCTTGGATATCCAAATTTCGAAGCAAGCTTCATTGGAAGTTTAGTTTCATTCGAGTTGGATCTTGGTGCGATTAAGGAGCTTACCTAACGCCAAGGTAAGGGATTTTCTACTGGACTCAATAAATGTTATTTGAATGTGTTGGCTGTATGTTTCGTGCTGTTATACTGTGGAGAAATAACGATTATGAGGTGTATGTTTGAATGTGGATTTGTGGTTGATAGTATGTTATGACTGGTTGAATATATATATATATGTGCAAATGTAAGGGTGTGGAAATGTCTGGATATTGCAGATGTGATTATATAATGTGTGACTTGAATGAGTAGATTGTTGTGTAAATTGAATGTCTGGTAGACGACTATGAGGATGTATTGTGAACGGAAGAGAAATCATGGTCGTGCTATTTTAGATTGAAGTGGATGTCATGGTTGGTTTTGCTGTCGACTGAGGTATTAACGTGTTTGTGACAGTCCTCGGGTTAAATTGGAATAAAAATGGTTGTTTGAGGTTAAGGGGGAAAGTTCAAGTGATGAGGACGTTTGATTGAGTTGTAAATTGACTGTTAAGAAGTATAGAATGGACTGAGGGGATAAATTATTAGTTTTCCTGGTGGATAGTTACCCTGCGGGTGTCCTTCGGGATCATCCCCTATATGTGCATCCTTCGGGAGCACTAGACTGATATGTGCATCCTTCGGAAGCACTAGACTGATATGTGCATCCTTCGGGAGCACTAGACTGATATGTGC
>CM046887.1:11752602-12291549 GCA_025688845.1 Cucumis hystrix
TCGGGAGCACTAGACTGATATGTGCATCCTTCGGGAGCACTAGACTGTGACTGTGCAGGGTACACCATAGGATACTAATAATTTATTTTTCCCCGAACGGGACCAGTAGTGGGTCCCTTACTGAGTATATTAATACTCACCCTTTTTATGTTTAACTTTTCAGGCAAAGGTAACACGAGGGGCAGACCGACGAGGGACAAGAAGGACTCGTGAATGGCCATAGAAGATTGTCCTTTAAACTGCTTCCGCTGACGATTTTTTATAAACGTTTTGTTGAACTGAATTTACAAATAGTTAAAGTTTTGTAAACAGTACTTTAAAATTTCATATTTTGAAATAGGGCCCGATTAAATGTTTTCTTCGAATTCATATGGTTTCAATTAAAGTTACTATGTCTTTCGTCAACAAACGGTTTTGTGTTAAATTGACGACTTAGACGGTCAGTCCGAAAAGTCTGGGTCGTCACAAGTCTTCTTCTTCTTGAGAAACTTTTTCTCCTTCTTCTAGAGTAGGTGGTAGAGAGCTACTTGATTTTGTTTCTTCCTCAATGGAACCAGGAAGTTCATTTGATTCATAGTTTGGTGGTTGCTCCACCTCAATCTAATTTGGTTTATAATTTGCATCAAATGTTTCACTAGGTTTATCAAACATAAACATAATATCTCCACTAGTTATACATCTTTTTTTTATAAGATGCCACATTCTAAAACCTTTAACTCCTTCTGTAAAATGACTTAGGAACATGCATTTTATAGCTCTAGGTTTTAATTTCCCCTGACTTTGATAAACAAATCCTATACAACCAAAAATTCTAAAGCTTTGTAAATTAGAAGGGTGTTTAAACCATTTTTCTTTAGGTGTTAGGAAGTTTTTAGAGTGATGAGGGCACCTATTAAGAGTATAAATAGTATAGGAAACATCTTCTATCCAATTTTTTTTGGGAATTAAACCATTTGACATTTGACGTCAAACTCTATCCATTATGGTTCTATTTAATCTTTCAGTAACACCATTTTGTTGGGGGGGTATATCTAACAGTCCTATGTCTCATTATTCCATGTTCTTTACAAAAATTAATAAAATCTTCACTACAAAATTCTAAACCATTATCAGTTCTTAGGCATTTAATTTTTTTTTCTACCATGATTTTCCAATCTTTAAACTTTCTTAGAGTTTGGTCTTTAGATTTTAAGAAATAAAATGAACTCTTTCTAGAATAATCATCAGTAAAGGTTAGAAAATACCTGGAATTATTTAAAGATTGTGTTTTTAAGGGTCCCCATAGGTCAGAATGAATGTAGTCTGGGATGTCTTTGGTGTTGTGATCAGCCTTTTGAAAACTTTGCCTTGTGGATTTTCCAACTACACAATGCTCACAGAAAGAGAGCTTTTCAACCATTCCTTTAGGAATGATGCCCTGTTCTGACAATATTTTCAATCCCTTTCCAATTATATAGGAAAGTCTTCTATGCTACAAATCCTCTCAGTTAGCTTGTCATTAGAAGCAATTAGGGCAGCATGGTTCGTGGACACTTCTTTGATAAGAAAGAGCCCATTGATTTTTATACCAACAAGACTGATCTTGGAGTCTTTCAATATTTCAAACCTTGTTGCAGAACCATTGTATTCACAACCTATAGAGTCTGGGATGCCAAGAGAAATTAGATTTATTGTCAAGGATGGAACATGCCTTACACTCTTAAGAAGTGTTGTTGTTCCATCTTTGAATTCAAGAGTAACAGATCCAATGCCTACACTTGCAAGCATTCTCATTTTTCATGTATACTAGGCCTCTATCTCAAACTTTGTATGTTGTAAACCATCCTTTAATGTTGTCATATGGAATGAACACCCTAAATCAAGAACTTAATCATGAGTTTCTTTATTACCTTCTGATTTAATTGAATTTTCTAAGATGGTTAAGGCATCTGAATACACATACATAGCTTGATCTACAACTTATGCTTCTGCCTTCGGTTCTTCTAATTGTTGTTTTTCTTTTTGCTTCTTTTGATTTTTCTTTTCTTTAGAAAGAAATAGTCTTGTCTAAGTTGTCCCTTTTTGTGGCAAAAGCTGCATTCAAGTTTTGATTTATTCTTATGATTCTTGTTTTCTTTTGAGTTGCTTTTGCTCTTCCCTTTTGAGAACAAACCTTCACCATTTGATTGATCTCTTCTATAACACCCCAAAAATTAAGTTAATTTTTAATTTAATTATCTTAGTTTAATTTATTTATGGGAAATTTTTTGGGTGTTATTTTAGATAATTTGGTGAAAATCGTTGATTTTGTGTAATTTGGGTTAATTAAATATTTATTGAAAAAGAAATATATTTAATTATTTTGAAGATTTGAAATTTTGATTGGATTGAGAATAATTATATATACATATGTATAATTAAATAGTTTTGGAATAAAATAATTATATTATCATAGAGGAGTTATTGAGAAGAGAAAGTTGGATTTGATAGAGGAGTTATTGAGGATAGAGAAGATCTTAGTTTGTTTTTGAAAAGAATGGGGAAAAGGAAAAAAGATTATTTAAGGAAAAGGAAACATAATAATAATATTTATTATTAATAATAATATTGTTATTATATTAATCATCACCAAGTGTATCCATTAAACTCACTATTCATCTCCTTCATCAAGTAAACCCTAGTTGTCGTCGCTCGCTGCTTCCACATTGCAAGTCATCGGTCGTGACGATTCCTCCACTGTCGCACGCTTCCAATCTTCAAAGACGCCTCCATCCCTGTCTGTAGTGTCTGTCGTCTCTCTGTCGAAGCCTAGCCATTCACAGCCAGCATTCCAGATTCGAGCCGTCCACTCCGTGTGAGCCATCCACGAGCTTCCACCTTTTCAAACCAAGCTAATCCTCCTAGTCAAGCCGCAAGCCTCCCTTCAAGTCTTTTTAAAGTCATTTGCTTTTGGAACCATTTTTAGGTAGAAATTTGGTAAGTTGTTGACTTGGGTTTAGGTATACCCATCAAGTGGCAAACCTTTGGCTTGAGATAATTTAAATTATTATGCATTTATGTTCGATTATTTTTCCTTAGGATCAATTGGCTAAAAATCTGTTGGAGTTGTGATCTTTGGAATTTTACCTTAAAGGGTGAATTGGTTTCAACCTCTTGCGCGGGTAAGTTGTAAGCCTAAGTAATTAACTGTTTGATATCGGTTATCAAACTATTAAATTCAGTTTCGTTTATGTTTAGGATTTTTTGTCTGTTTGGGGATCTTTAACTGTGACTGTTAGGAACAATTCTTGGTAAGCTAATCTTGAGGTAAGAGATTCTACTATTAGACCTTCAATAGAAGATTAAAGAGCTTGCATGCATGTTTTTCTTATCATGCATTAATGTAGTCGGGATGCATAATGTGACTGTTAGAGATGACTGATATAGATGGCTACACAGATGACTGTTATGTATGACCGGGATATGTTATGAATGAGACATGCTATAACTTAGATATGTTATGACCGAGATATGTTCTGACTAATATGACTATGTTATGATATTTATATTATACTACATGTTAAAGACTGAGGTGTTCTGTTAACTTTGTCTATTAGGGTCGTGCCTATATGGGTGTCCCTCGAGATCACAACCTTTTTATGACTGTGTGTGTGTTCAATGGGACCACCAGTTTGTCATGATAACTTTTATAACTTTTATGAGTGATTCGATGAGGTCACTTATAGCCCGATTCTTTGAGGTGTTTCTTTGGGTTCACCGAAAACCAGATGTGTTCCTACGGGATCACTAGATAGCGTGTGTTCGAGAGCACGATAGTTATGAGGTACTTTCTTACGAAACCATAACGAAAAGTTAATAGACACCTAGCGGGACTAGTAGTGGATCCTTTACTAAGTATATGTTTATACTCAACATTTCTATGTTTAACTTTTTAGGCAAAGGTAAAGGTAGAGATAGAGAAAAGTTGGCGAATGACAAGAAGTGACCGTGGCTTGCCATAGAGAAAAGTTTATGTTGCTTCTGTTTTATCTTTACAGTATTTTAACTTTTGACATTTTATTTAGATTTATAGAACCTATATTTTACTTTTATATTATTTCCTTTAAAAGATAAATAGGACCCGAACTAGTATTTTATTTATTATTTTATCTTTATATACTTTATTTATAATTTATAATTGAATATTTGAAGTTTTTCCTTTAAAATTAGTATATTATTTTATTTTAATAAAAAAAATCTTTATTTGTTTTAATATTAATGACCTCAGCTTAGTATAAAGAGTTGGGTCGTTACATCTTCTCTGTGGATTTAGCTCTAGTTCTCTGGTTTTTATTGCTGAAAATAATACCATCTGTGGTGATTTTTTGCATTCCATATTTGAGAGACATTTTGACTTTTTTATACTCTTCTGGAAGTGAGTTGAGTAAAATGAATGATTTATTTTCATCATCAATCTTGTCTCCCAATTTCTCGAAATCTGCATATAGCTTCTTGAATTCTCCAAGATTCTCTATCAATGATTTGTTGTCATCCATCTTGAAGGTAAAGAATCTCTCCCTCACATATGCACAGTTAGGTAAGTCTTTTGATTGATAGAGTTCATCCAATTTATTCCACATTGCATAAGTTGTTTTTTCACCAATGACTTCCCTAAGGACATTGTCACTTCGGTTTAGAACTATGGCATTATAGGCTGCATTTTTCATAGTTTCTTTGTCTTCTTGAGTCATTGTTTGTCACTTCGGTTTCTTTGTCTTTTGCTGGTTGACTATGGCTTTGATCTTTTCTTTCCACAAGGTAAAATCTCTCTTACCATCAAACTTCTCAATAGATTCATATCTTGCTACTGTCATCTTGAGTTTCTTGAAATCAAGAATTTGAATCTTGGAGCTTTCTTGAGTTTCTCTGCATGCTCTGATACCAATTTGTTGAGGCTGCCACGTGTACAGTCAGGAAATAGTCACCACTTTACATGTAAAAAGTAAAGTTTTCTCTTTCCTTTTTGCCTTTACCTTTCACTTTCTGCATAATGGTTTTTACAAAAAAAATTAAGGAAGAAAGAACTCAAGGTTTTGCTCTCTTTTCGTTTGGGTGGTTTTCCTGCTGGTTTTCTTTGATAAAAGATGTTGAGATGTTGAAGTTGAAGAGAGGAAGAAGGAGAAGTAACACAGAAGGATTTTTAAAGTGGTTCAGTAAAAAACCTACATCCACTGTGTTTTGGAAGCAAGATTATCATTCAATATGTTTTCTTTATAAATGATACAAGGTATATATAACAACTTTTTAGCAACTTTTTAGCTATATTTCTTCTCCAAGAAGATAAACTAATTTAGTTAAGATTTCCACATATATTACACACACATTCGTGTAATTGATATATATACAATAATGAAATTGAAATTCATTAATTCAAACATAATTTTATTTGACATGATGAGTCAGTTTGGGTCAATAGTAAAATTAATCATTGAAAATATCCATTGGCATCCTTTGAGAAACTAGAAGATTATTTCGTAATAAATTGTCAAGATGTCTTGTTTTCAAGAGATTAATTAATTACCAAACTCTCAAAAATTGAAATTGAAATCTCTCATGCTAAAAATTCTTGGTTCAACCTTTGAATTTATTAATCCACCAAGTGAAGCCTTTAAATGTTTTATGGTTTATGATTTTCGTCGGCACATCCAATTAGCGGTCACATATATGTTTTTTTTTTTTTTTAACAATAATGCCAGTGAGTTTGCATCTCACATATTTGGTAATTGATTGGGATAGATGTTGAACATGGTATTATATTTCCTCTAAGCCAATTATAAGCTTATGGATAGATGCCAAATATATTTCATTTGTAGTAAATATTTTAATTTTGTTACTCTACAACAATTATAAGATGATAATGCAATTAAAATGAGTCTTGAAGGAGGTTATAAATCTATATCGAAATTGATTTCATATCAATTAATAAATATATCCTAAACTCCGATGGGTAATGTATTACACAATTTTCTATTTCTCATTAATGAGACATTTTTTCAACATTTTGGGGGAGAAACTAAGAAAAAATTGGGAAAACGAATAGAATGAAATGCATAGGTATTATTGTCTCATTTTTACATTAAACTAGAAATTCAAAAGATGTTGCAAATCAAATGTTAGATGTATTTACAGAACATTTACAATTATAAGAAAGTGACCAAATTATGCTAAGATTGATATCTCAGTGCAACAAGTTGTCACTACTACACGCCTAAAGCGTGATAGAGAAATGGTTGCTAAGATAAAGATTTTCGAAGAGAAGTAGTCAATTATGACTTAATTAAGAGTATGGATATTTCAGAAAAAATCATGAAGATGAGTACTCACGGATCTTAAAGTAAATTATATGTCATGACGCATGACAAGAAAAAGATGAAATCGCACTTAAATAAGCTACGACATACAGTGTTGCTTACAATATTATTTATGAAAAAAAATATTAAATACTCAAAGATATTGAAAAAATGTAACAAAATAAAAAAGATTGACTTATGTGGAAAGAAATAACACAATAAAAATAAAATCATTTTTCAAATCGTGAGAAAACTAGTAGTAAAACGTTAGAAAATGTCAAACACGTGTGGGATTCAAGTGAGTATTTGTAAGAAAAGCAAATAGAATGAGGTCGCAGTATATAAAGCGACACAAGTTCCACAATAATTCTCTTAAAGAGCTAGTTTTGAATCTTTTAATAATTTTATCCCGAAAGATTAAAAAATACCAAGACTCTGTAAGTCAAATATTAGAGAATTATATATATATATGTCATACAAATTCTTATAAAAGTTAAATATTTATTAATAAAGAAATCAACCTAAGATTTATATATATGTTAGATGGTTTGAGCATAAACTTTTAAACAGATTTCAAAGGCAAATAAAGTTTCTTAAGAAAAAAATTAAGAGAATAAGTTTCATCTTAGCTTGCAAATAAACCATTAAATTGGTAGAATTGCATCAATTATACACAAAAGATTTTATATTGACTAGTTCCATCATTCAATATTCCTACTATGATTCATTTATTTGGTATGAAAAATTATATCTTCTCATATCATAAAGTTAGTGAATAACTTTTGGTCCCAAAGAATCACAATTTTGTGAAATGAGTGCACCTATATCATTATTAATTTATATGCTATCAACTGAATTAGAGTAGAATTAAACATATGCTATATTTTTATTTAAGAATTAGTTTACATGATTTATTTGTATTCTAATATAATTTAACTGTAATCTAGTTTGTTGTGAATATGCAAATTACTTATCTAATCATAAGAACTGGATCTTAAATAGGTTTCCTAGTAGTTTATATTATGAGTCTATGGAACATATTATAATAATTCGTGCCGAAAACATGATGATTTATAAGGCTAGTCAATAGTGTTCTTATGTGAAGATAAAAAAGCATCAAATGACAGTATCAATGTTCGAAAAATTTCCTCAAAAGACAACTTGACAAACTTATTTACAAAAGCATTTACCCACACCAAAATTTGAAAAGTTAGTGCACAACATTGAAATGTGGCGACCAGTGATATATTGATGAGGAGAGTAGAAATACAGCACTTTTTTTGCTTAACTGTCGTTTTTCAATGAGTTTTCATAGAAGGTTTTTAGTGAAGCATTAATTGAGATAAATAAAATAATGTACTATTTTTCCTCACTAATTAATAATGTTATAATGAACCATTTATTTTATATATTATGGATATTTAAAATAGAGTTATAAATGTAATATTATGTTGTAAATGCATATTTATGATAGAAATTAGATATGCACAACAGAAATTGAATCGAAATTCTACTCTAATTACACTTAATTAACGAGTAAACCCTAAATCAAAAAAAAAATGAAATTAGGGTTTTGAGAATACTTACATTCGAAGCTTCGATTTTTTTTCGAACAACCACTAAGGTTGACCTATTTTTCGAACAACTGAATTGTGGGACCTGTTGGAAGAAAGAATCGGGAGAGAAAAATATGGAAATAGGGGAAAAAATGGATTTGTGAGAATTTTTCGGGTTTGAGAGTTTTTTTTCTTTGTTTGTTTTAAAAAACAACAGCTCAAAAACTTCAAAATTCAAAACTTTTTTCAAGGCTCATATTTATAGTGAAAACTCATGCAAAAATGCATATAACAAATTTATTATGGCCCAACATCTCATAATCCACTTTCTCTAGTGGACTTTTTGTCTTCCTCAAATGACAACACCTAGTCCACTAGAGTTAGTGGGATTATCCAACAAAATATTGGATTTTTCCACTAACTTTGGTCAAAGGAAAAATAGTCGTTTGGTCAAAACTCAAAATTTGACTTTTTTCAAATCTAAAGTCAACATTTTGACTTTTTATTATTTTGTCCATCTTGACTAAATTTAACCTCTCAGACATGAATCCACATTCATTATCTCGAAATTCAAATCATATTTGAATATATTGTCGGTCAAAGTTTGACTTTTCAAAATCAAAAGTTAACATTTTGATTTTTTACAACTTTGACTATCTCCATCATTTTTTAGCTTCCGAGTATGAATCTATATTCATATCTTTAATATTCAATTCTCATTTAAACATAAAGCTCTATTTCTAAATTGATAACCGAAGGTTATATCACATATACTTATTGGTGTAACAACCCGCTTTTTAAAATCTAAGTCGAAGTCATTACTTTAGTACAAAACAATTTGTTTGACAAAAGACATAGTAAACTTTAGTTGAAACCATAAGAAATCGAGGAAAACTGTATTCGGGCCCTATTTCAAAATATAAAATTTTGAAGTGTTGTTTACAAAAAAAAAATTAACCATTTGTAAACTTAGTTCAAACAAAATATTTTAAACCATCAGCGGAAGCAGTTTTAAAGATGACCTCTATGGCGATCACGACTCCTTCTTGTCCCTCGTCGGTCTGCCCCTCGAGTTACCTTTGCCTGAAAAGTTAAACATATAAAGGGTGAGTATAACATACTCAGTAAGAGACCCACTATTGGTCCCGTTAGGGAAAAATAAATTATTAACTTCCTATGAAGTACCCTGCACAGTCACAGTCTTGTGATCCCGTAGGATACACATAATCAGTCTAGCGCCCGAGGGACGCATAAATCAGTCTAGTGTTCTGCAGAAACACATATCAGTCTAGTGCTCCCGAAAGATCATAGGGCACCCGCAAAGTAACTACTCACTAGGAAACTAATAATTTACTCCTCAGTCCCTTCTATACATCTTAACAGTCATTTACAATCCAGTTAAATGTCTTCATCACATAAACTCTTCATTTAACCTCAAACAACCATTTTATCCCAATTTAACCTAAGGTCAGTCAATACATATCAGTACATCAGTCAACGAACTAAATAATCATAACATTCTCCTCGGTCTAAAAGAGTATGACTAAATAGTCCCCTCCGTCATAACAACGCAACCACGACAGTGCATTCTACTTTCAGTCTAAACAACCATCCATCAGTTCCCACCTTTCCCCTATATAAAATTCATCTACAGTTTTCAGTCATTCAACAACCATATGTGGATATTTACATAACCAATCAGTCACCACATACACTTGACACCAAAACCACATAAATCCATACATAAATATATATTTTCTCGTCGAACACAATCTTAACTAAACATCCAGCCCACAACCAAACGTATATAGCATATCCATCATTCCTGTTCAATTCCAATATAATTATACAGTCCAACACATCTCAAAGTTATAGGTGAGTCCAGTAGGAAGTCCCTTACCTTAACTCAAAGTTTTATGCAAACCCCTTGGTCGAACTAACTTTAACAGTTACAACCTAGACATAAACAAATAGAAATCAACATCTTTCCAAGTAGCCTCAAGTATCTAATTCACCTATATGTGAATTTAGTACTTACCTGTTAGTGGAGGGACGAACCCACTCCAAATTATAGAGAATTTCAAATGTTTACTCGCTCCAACAGTACCTTCAATAAACTAAGCATTTCGCCACAATTAAAATCCAACGGTAACAGACAACCTCAAAACTATGCACGGTTTAGTTGCAAAGGAAAAAATAAATTTCAGATCGGGTTCCAACTTACAATGAATCGATAAACGTCGGCTTGACGAACTTCAGCACGCGGATTGGAAGGAGACTAGGTTGGATCTTCGACCGGTTTCACGCACGACAAAAACAGAATGAGGCGAAGACGAACGAACTGAGGAAAAATGCCACAGTCGGCGGTCGGGTCTTGCAGACGAAAGTCGGCACAGAGGATCGACACTTTGGCTTCAACGAACGACGAAAAGACTCGGCTAGCACCAGTCGGCGACGGACAGAGACGCAAGGGAGGAGCAGCGGCGCGGACGAGACCCTTCGACTGGGTTTAACCGGACGGTGGAGAGAAAAACTACGACCGCAACTCGAGCCACGATCGACGACGAAGGCTGCGCGTAGGGCACGGGAAGGAAAAAGAAAGGAAGAAGAAGAGAAATCGTGGGGGGGGGGGGGGGGGTGAGGGGTGCGCGAGAGAAGGGGGAAAGGAAATTTTTAATTTCCCTTTTTTTTTTTAAGAATAATAATTAATAATTAATATAAAACATTAATAATAATTACTAATAATAACAAAAAATAAATTATTATTATTATCTTTCCAATTCCATCTTCGTCGAAAAATTTTCCCTTCCATACTAAGTAAAAAAAATAACACCCAAAAATTTAAAATTTCTAAATAAAAGGCAAATTTGATTTAAATAAATAAATAAATAAATAAAAATATACCTTAGGATTTGGGGTGTTACAATTGGTTTCTCTCTCCTCACCTAAATCGTACAATTTGACTCATTTCATCATATTGCTCTAAGTTTATTCCATATTAGCTAGAAGGGGAACCTAATTGACTTATAGATCATAGGCTTCAACGATCCAAGATTAACTGGTTGAACTCTTTTAGACCGAGCTAATCAATATTCGTTAACTAACGGGTCATTCCACTAAAGTCTCATAGTTGCACTCCCTTCACTATAGATATATTTGTGTCCATTTGATATAACAATGATCAGTAAGTTAATCCTTCACAGGTTGTTCGTAACCTCGGCTGGGTCAAAATACAGTTTTACCCCTGAGACTACATCTTGCTCCTTAAGTCCCACTAATCCACTATTGAACAATTGGTTTAAGGTCCAACCTACAAACTGAATATCTCTTGGTCCTATGAGAGGGTGAGGCTCTTGTTCAAGACTTGGAACAACCTATCTACTAATCCTAAAGCGGGAATGAGTGAATTCTGTTTTGCACTCTATGTCCCCAGCTATCCACCCGATCTTACCTATGAAATGGGAGGCTTATTGAATTTTGTGTTGTAATCTCATGACATGTTCTATAAATAGTAGTGTATAGTACTTTTGTATGAAACACCATAACTTCGTTCAATTGCTCTTCTTTACCTTCTCTTTCTCTACTTTTTTTTCTTTTGCTTTGCGTCATTGTATGTATGTTGTTAATATTGTTTTTATTTCATAATAAAAGTAAAAATAAAAAATTAGAGAAAAAGTAAAGAATTAGTTAAGATTCAAAGGAGGGGAAATGTAATTCTCCATTATTTTCACGGCACATAAACACCAATGAACCAATGGACAAAATACTATCCACAAAAAGAAAATAGAAACAGAGCAAAAAGAAACTTCTCACAAACCAAAAACAGGAAATAAGAACATTATTCAAACAAACCCTAAACAGTCACAACAGCATCACTCTCAAAACAGGCTGCTCTCAAACTCTCAAGCAACTTTAAATTATCCAAGCAATCCTTGAGAAAGCAACCACAAATGTGAACTCATAAACACACGCAAAGCTTCTTGATACTCAACACAATCACAACACATCCAGATATCATTACGCCATCAATACAGAATTCCACTCCATCGATCAAAAACTTCGAGCCTCAACAACCATTTGAGAATTAGCAGGATCCAGTAACAATCTGATTCCACAGCACAACATTTCTCACATTGGAAACTTCAAATCATCAATTAACTTGTGAAACTTTCCCGCAAAAGCTCTACTGGCCTGGAGGCTAGCAGCTAGTTTATAAATTAATCAGAGTGTAAAATTACTTCTTTCTGAAGTTAAAAGAATCTTCCAAGTATTGTTGGTTGTAATTACTTTTATAGATAAAGAGAAGGATCCTGAAATCAACTACAATATGTATCCAATACTGTTTTCTTTTAAATGTATAGCAAAAATTAATCAAACTGGAGAAACTGCTATAGGTTAATTGAATCAATCTTCTGCAGATGCAGAGGCATGATGAGGGAATGTAGACCATACATCTTCCCATGTTCTCAGACCATCTGTAACATCTTTCACGACTGTGGCTGCCTCTTCCACGCTCACACGAATTTGGTCTTTACTATCCCTCTCTCGAATTGTCACCGAAGATGCTGAATCAACAGTGATTGCAAAAGGAACACCAAGCTCATCTGTTCTTGCATATCGTTTTCCTATTGATGTACCTATTAACATTTTTTTAACAAAGAACGTATAATTAGTAGTAGCATATAATCACTTCAAGGTAGATAAAGACAAGTATAGTGAACTCTGTAATCAAAAGCGAGTTGTGAATTTAAACCAAACAAGGACTAACATCAATTTTACATCAGAAGAACAAGAAAACAAAATTGAAAGTTCGTTCAATTACCTGTAATGTCAATTTTATGGGAAATGCCAGAAAAAGTTAATGACTTCGAAATAACTTTAGCAACCTGCTCGTACTGTTGATTCTGAACCAGTGGGAAAACTGTGCACTTGATAGGTGCCACAAGGGGAGGAAATCTAAATACATTTAATTGTTCATCCCCTGCTTTGCTTGGCCTCATGTAGTAAGAGTGTTCAAAGAGGCAATAGATAATCCGACCAATACCAAAAGAGGGTTCAATCACAGATGGTGTGAAAACCCTCTGATGTTCCTTCTTTTTCTCCTTGGAAATTGCGACCATACTCTTCTTGATCGAGACATTTTTCCCCAGTGTGCAGACATAGAACTCCACCTCTCCATTGGATTCTAGAGCCGCCTTCATCTCTAAGGCTTCTTTCTCCTTCATTGCCTTTACAAATTGCAATCCAGTGTCAGGTTTTAAAAAATCTACAGACGCTATAAAACCCCAGCAGCAAAAAAAAAAAATCCATGGTTTACCTCCAAAGCTTCAACCACATTCTTTTGACTACCCTTGAAAGCAAGCCCAAGTTCTTTCTTAACAGGAGCAATGACCAATTTCTGCAATTTAATTTCATGAATACAGCATTGAAACATACTATTTTTTGTCATCAAGATCTTTGCAAATATCAAAATAACTTCAGACATAACAAGAATAAGCAGTACCTCAACTTCTCTTGGTTCAGCAAATTTCTCATGTGCTACAAGGGGAACACCACTTTTTTCCTAAAAAAAGAGATCAAGGAAAAAAAAATGAGTATTTTACATGCAAATCGAAACTATACAAAGACAATCTTAATGGTAAAACTGTTAAAGGCACAACTATCTTATAAATCCTACCAAACAATAAGGCAGTTGAAATGAGCTCAATGAAAAGTCGACTAAACTAGTTTTGGAATTTTTCCCACAAAGTTAAAGACTTCACCTTGAATTGGAATTATTTGGAAAAGATAAGGTTTGGGCTGAACTCATACCGTATGGGCATGTAAATCATATGCAGATCTATCAGCAATGCCAACACATTCAATCCAACCATAAGAACACTCAATCTCGGCATCCCAACAGTCAGCTGCATAATGAGCCATTTCATTTGCAAGGTGCTGCCGGAAACGCAAACGGTCTTTGTCTATGCCAAGGCGAGTTAGAAAAAGATATACTCTCCCAATGAAGTAGCCAAGAGTTTCATTATTCACAGTTCCCTGCATTATAATATAAAATATCAACCTAGTAACCAACTAAACAGGTAAGAGACATGGTAGAAGAGATAAGGGAGGTAAAGATAATCAATACACAAACCTTAGAAACTGCTTCACCCAATGCAATTTTCCTTGCAGATTTACCAGACATTTGCTCCTCTCTTGGAAACATCAAAAACTCCAAATTGGCAACATCAGCAAATTTTGGATGAGCTTTATCTTCAGGATCAACAAAGTGTTCAATTTCTGCCAGCGTGAATTCACGAACTCTAAGCAGCCCTTGTCGAGGAGATATCTGTAATGAAACAGATGGACTGGGAATTAAACATACACACAAAAGGAAAGGGTAAAAAATAGATAAACCTTGGACAAGTGCTAGCAAGAAGAACCATTTTGAAAGCAACAGCTGCAAGAACCACTAAATAGGAAACATGGTAATTTTGAACATAGTAAAACACAAGTCATTCTTGTAACAATACTGTCTCGTGCATATAATTTATAAATATAATATGAAGCCAAAAAACAAGCGGGCTACCATCTTGCAATTTAAGGAAAATAGAGTGTAACCTCATTTCTAAAAGCCTGCCCAATCTGTGCTGCAGCAAAGGGTAGTTTGTTTCCATTGTAATAATACAAATCTTTGAAATTGACAAATATGCCTTGTGCTGTTTCAGGGCGCATGTACCTGCAGCATTTACATATTTACGCATCTAAGTTAATCACATAATGGACTTCATTGATCGAGAGTCAAATAAGTAACAGGAAAAAGTCAACCATTTTCTCTTTTGTATAAAAATATGATGAACTAGGGCAAGAGGCGTAATTTAGACAGAAATTTGTTTTTTTATAGGAATAACTTAAACAGAAAATTGTTGCGATATAATGATTCGAAAATGAAGTCAATAAAATTGGAAGAGTAAATTTGGATCAAATACTCACCCAGGCAGTAAACCTGATGGGCCAATAGATGTCTGAAACATTAAGTTGAATGGATAAGGATCAGATAGTGGGTTCTTAGTATCTGGAGCCGTAATACCATACTCCTTAATTTTCGCGCCCAGCTGATCAGCAGAAAGATCATCCAAGACAGCGAGAATATGCTTCAATTCCGCAGCCTTCTCAGAGGATATGCTGAGATCTTTCTGAAGTTTTTCGTTACAAAAATCCTTAAGCAAGTGATCTGCCCGGTAGCAGGTCCCAGTTTTCTCATCCTTAACCATAAGGTCTGTGAACTTATCTACATGACCAGACGCTTTCAGGACTACTTCTGGTGTAACGCAAGGACAATCAACCTCCAACATATTTTCCTCAAGAACAAAATGCTACAAAATGATCAAACAAAAAAGACAGAATGAAGCCAGTGTCTTGACCATAATTGAATTGAACAGATTTTCATGTCAAGAGATGACGAATCCACTCCAGAATAACAGATCTTAATGAAAAAGAGGTAAAAGGCAATTAATTTCGAAAAGGCCAAATAACAAACCTGACGCCAAAAAGCAAGAACATTGGACTTGACTGCACACCCAGGAGGCCCATAATCGTACAATCCAGCAACCCCGCGATAAATCTTGAAGGACGGAATATAAAACAAACGCCTCTCGAGAGTGTTACTCACAGTTTGCCTGAAGGACTCCCTATTCAAGGACCCATCGCCGCCGCCGCCGCTAACAACCGCCTGTAACTGCTTCTCAATCGAAGCCTTCTCAATCTTCAATGCATTCAAAGCTTCAATAGCAGCATCAATCTCAGGCTTGGCAGCACCGGCAGCCTTAAGGGCTCGAACAGCATTGCCTTGAGCCTCAACAGCCGATAGGTTCTGAGAAAGGGCATTTCTGAGCGATGCTTCGGAAGAATCCATTGAAAAGAGACGTGGGAAATAGTGAGATTGAAAGGAAACGGGGATTCTGAGACGAGAAGTGAAATTGTGAGCAAGAAGGGCCGAAGACGATAGAAGAGACGATAGAAGGCGCATGCGAGATATGAAATGGGGAATAGGGTTTATGATGGTGGGGCCATTGATTAGAATATGGTACCACCAAAAATATCTTTGCAAATGGAAGTGGAATTGAAATGGAAATGGAAATGGAAATGGAATCCACACAAGTTGTTGTTTTATCTTAAAATTAGGGTCTACCGATCACAGAAAGAAGACGATGCCAAAAGATTGCAGCTGAGGAAGAGAACTCCAACCAACTGGCGATTGAACCATCTATAAACCCTAATCAATCCCAAACAAAAGGACACATTCTTTTATCAATTATCTATCAAAAGATTAAAGAAAAAAAGGAACATAAAATTTAGTATAAAGTATATAAATACAAGTTTGGAAATTCAATTTTTATTATAAAACATATTTAGCCTTCAATTACATTTGGTAATTATATAGTTTTAATATATATATGGTTGTAAATTACAAAACTGCTTAAATATTTATAAAATACGTAAAATTTATAAAACATAAAATCAAGAAATTTTCTATATTTTTCTTGATCCATTTTGCTATATTTGAAAATGTCCAATTTGATTACACATTTAATCTTAAATCAATCTTTTAAGACTGTTAAAAGTTCAAACCATTAGGAGTTTTTAGCGATTCTAACTAATATCTAGCTCTTGAAAATGCATAATTCGAACGTTTTTTTAGCTCTTAGATATTTGCTTGTCTTGGTAAGATATATTGGTGAGGTGTATTCAGCTTTGACCATTAATATATAGACATGTATATAGAATAAGCATCCATGTTTAATTTCAAAAAGCACTCTTGCTAGGATGTTTAGGAGGTGCACTGGAGTTCACAAGGTCCATATTTTAAATTGGAAGAGTTCAAGATTTAATTTAAATTTAGAATATTTCTAAAACTATATTCCATCTTGCCAAAATAGAGTATCCAATTTCATACTCGATACTCTATTTCTTTAACTGATTAATTATTTTAGTCCCGATATTCTTGAAAAACCAATTCAAACGGAATTGTTTACACTTCCAATGTTGAGTCCACTGATTTGGATGTTGCTTTTCTACCTTATGCCTTGGAAAAGAGAGATGCTAGCATTTCTTGTCTTAAGAATCACAAAACATTCACTTAAGAATCAGGTGTGGAAGAGACTATAGACTAAAGGTAACTGAAAGGTCAATCTGTACTCAATCTCAATGACGTCGTCAAAGGATTTGGAACTTGAGTAGCCACCGACTTTCACCCTCAACACTAGTATGACCAGAATGACAACCTTGGAGTTTGTCCTAAAGTGTGTTTCAAGGTAGACTCATGAAAATATTATGCATCAAAGAATCAAACTCAAAGTTGAATATAAGCCATATCAGCTTTGTTGGCATTAGTAGTCTTATTCATTTTGAAAAAAGTATGACTTAAAAGAATCATGATTTGATAAAAATATGTCAAGAATTTGCATCCAAGTGAATGATAATTTTATGGCTAAATTATGAAGAAAATAAATCTTGAATTTAAATATTTGTAATAAAAGTATCTAGGTTGCAATATTATTTTTAATTTATCATAAATATTTAAAACTACTCTCGATGATATTCATTAAAATAAGGAATGTAAATCAGAAGGTTGGATAGTGATCTGAATAGCAATCTCAAATTTTTGTTTCTAGTCATCTAATTATGTCCAAATTTTAAGTGGATTTCTATTTCAATAGTTGTGTTTATAAAAACAATTAAATTCAAATGGTAAAGTTGGAATTACTTTTTTAATACATCTAATTTAGCCTTTCAATTTTCATATTAAAAGGAGTAAACTTCATCTAGTAGTACCAATTACGTCAGACAAAAACTGCAACCCCAATTATATGGTTTATGGTTGAACTAAATTTGATACTATCTAGCTAGAAACTTGTTATGGTCTAAAAACGTGTGAAATCAATTCATGGTCAAAGGACTCAATTAATACGTTTACATAGACTCACTCATAAAAAAAAATAAAAATGAAAATTACTTTTCCATGATATTTAAAGAAATGTAACATGACTAAGTCAAGGAAGAACCTACCCAAACCAAAAAGTCGTCTACTTCTCATTGCGACTGTCAAATGTAAAATATTCACTATTTCCATTTGAACGTATAAAAAACAAAATGAGTGAATGAGAGAGAGAAATGAAGTGAAGAAAATATTTAACATTATCTATTAAAAAGAAAAAATAAATTAGCAAAGTAACAGGATGACATCTAACTTTGTTTCAAGGAACTCATCAAAACGTTTTTACACACATCTCTTTCTCCTATTCCTTTTTGGGTATCTAGTACAAAGTGGGTAAAACCAGGTTTGTTAGAAACCTGGAATTGGGCATGTCCCCTAAGTTTCTCTCTCAAGATCATCACCACAATGCCTTTTATGTACACAAACTCCCTGTTAAATATCTCTCTGTCTACTCTTGCTCCTTCAAGATGTTTCAAATAGAACCCGACGCTCTATAAGTTCCGACAACACGCTCCTCATTTTATCAATCGAAACCGGTTTTAGTATTAGCCCATCCATGCCAGCTCTGAGGCAGCTCTCCTTTGTTGCTTTGTCTGAGTTTCCAGTCAGTACTACCATGAATGGTCTTTCATGGCATTTTGCAAATTTTTCGCGGATGCGTATAGCTAGTTCATAACCATCGACACCAGGAGTGCAGATATCCATGAAAACCACCTTGTGTTCCTGGGAGACGACTCGTAAGAACTCCTCAATTGAGCCTGCTGTTGTTACTTCGCATCCAAGATGTACAAGAAGTCCTTTTGTCACCGAACGACTAACTCTGTGACAGGAAATGCAGAATGATCATTAGAACATGCAAAGCAATTCCAAAAACTTTAGCATGGTTTGCAATCTCGAAAAGCGTAAATCTCAAAAGCCCAAATTTAATGACGACTCATTATTATTAGAACCCAAACAGCGGAATCTGTGTTCAATTCCTTCCTATAAAGGGCAAGAAAAATGTACCAAAAAACAATGACATGAGTTCAATCAGTAGCCATAACTCGACTAGTCCAGCATTTTAGGATCATATACCACCTTGTTGGCTGCAAAAATGGAAATTTTGATTTATTTGTAGCTAAATGAAAGCAAATAGATCTTTGAAGATGGAACTAGAGATGAAATTTTCATTACATCTTCAAGAACATCAGATAGGATTTTATTGGCGTCACTCACTTAATTTTTGTTAGACAAAAGAATGGTTCTCTAGCGTAAATTCATGCAATGATTATCAATTGGAGCACATGGAGAAGATCAGCACTAATTGTACTCCAGCACTTTGAAAAAGCTATGGTATCCATAACCATCTAGATCAAGATCTTTAATTCTCCCCAAACTCCCCAACACCTGAAAAACCTCATCCTCATTAAACCTTCTATCCATCCACCCAAAGTTCTTTGACCTTGCTAATAGGTTATCAATCAATCCCTTTTATGAGCTATCTTCCGCCTTACATCTCTAAGCGAATGTATTATTAGTAAGAGAGGGAGGGATGAAAGGTGAGGGAAGAAAGTTGAACAAGTGATGAGGAAAAGGCAACTCGAAAACAAACAAAAAACCAAAGAAAATGTTCATACCAACAGAATATTTTTTCTTTTCTTCCTTACTAATATCACATTCACTTAGAAATGGAACTACAAGTGCCCCATCAATTGTCTTCTTAGAACCTTATAAAGTAAAGTTTAGAAACAGGTATCAACTCTTTCCCTTTGGAGGCTCAAAGTTCCATTTCCATATTTATGGTACTAGAGAAAAAGTCAAATCAAAATCTAAACACTCTCAGTTGGCCATTGGTGAAGGGTCAGCTGCATTTATCAAAGGCATAGCCTTATTGTGGTATTACTTTTGCCTTACTCGTACTTCCATAGAAAATTAATTATATTACGACATAATTAGATCTTTCTTCATATTCTCGTACGTTTCTACCCATAAGCAAAATGATTGCAAGATACTAAGAAAAATGCCACCGAATCCCACAAACTACAGAATTTGCTGGCTCTCAAATTCATGAGAACTTGCTACCCTAAGTAGTTGACTAGTGACGTTTTGGACTAAATGCCACACGATTGAGCTCAAAGTTCCTTTACAAGAAAGTACAATCTCTGGGAGAGGGTCACAATTGTGAATTAAGAGCCTGTTTCTATAGATAAGAGCCTAAAATGTTTCTAAAATGTCAACGCTGTGTACAACAGAATAATAAAAGAACAGCTTATGTCAATCAAATTAGAGCAGCTTTTTCACCACAAAGGCATCTCACAAAGAATGCACAATTTTCCACATATTGATTAATTTCTTTCCAACTAATCTACTAATTCTCATTCGAAAGGAAGAAAACACTATGAACAATCATGTTAGAGAACATACACATGACTCATGAACAAAGAAGTAACAAATTCAAATTTTGAAATAAAACTAGGTAAAATGTTACTAACCCATTATCGTCCATAACAAGGACTTTGAGTCCAGGAAAACTTGTATGGATGCTGTTTTCATGAATTTTTGATGTAAAGGGAAGCTTTGATTCATTTGATTGTTCGGCAATTCCAAGTTTTACAATAAAAGTGGCCGTGCATCCCTTTCCAAGACCTTCACTTTCAAGCCATATATGTCCTTCCATAAGATTCACGAACCTGATCACATAGCACATAAAGAAAGGGATATGAGGACCATATCTTCATTGGTGTTTGAGCATGTGCAGGAACAAGGCTTGTAATCAATAAGGGATCATTTGAGACCAAAACGAGAAACCAGCTATAAACATTGTACCTTTTACAAATTGCAAGCCCAAGACCACCGCCACCAGAGTTTCTTGGTCCCACTGTAGTTTGTGCAAATTTGGTGAACAACTTTGGAATATCTTGAGGACTAATTCCAGATCCAGTATCTTTTACCTATATATGCAGAAAAAGTTTGAAACATCTTTTCTAAATAGTGATATTGTCAGTAGAACACTTAGCTTCACAAATTTCATTCTCTTCAAAGTGTAAAGTAAACAAACCTGGACACGTAAATAAAAATGACTATCACTTGGCACAGGGTGAAAATCTGGAACTCGAATTTCTCTGAAGGTTTCTGCTTTTGCAACAATGGCTGAGATTGATATACTACCTTCTTTTGAAAATTTTACGGCATTCCCCACAACATTAAGAATAGCTTGCATGAGACGTTTCTCATCACCAACGGCAAATACTGGCAAATCAGGGCCCAAATGTAAGGTCAATGACAACTTTTTTACTAGCGTAACAGGCTTGATCAAGTTAAGCACCTGCAACCATTTGGGTTGATTTTACAATATCAGATAGGAAATAGTTTTTTGAAATGTAGTTAATTATATAACATTGATTGTCAGACCTCTTTGAAAACGCCATGAAGATTAAATGTGCCTATGTCCAGTTGTAGGCTACCGTCTTCAAGCCTTGAAAGATCCAGAACATCATTGATTAGAGTAGCTAAAAGGTTACTGCTTTTTAATATTGTTTCAACCATCAGACGTTGCTCTGGTGTAAGTTCAGTCTCTTGTAATAATGAAGAGAGGGCAATAATCGCATGCATCGGAGTTCTCATCTCATGGTTCATGACAGCCAAGAAATCATTCCGGGCTCGTATTGCCGTTTCTGCTTCTCTCCTGGCTAGATCAAGAGCAACATTCTGCTCCATTAAGAGATCTCTAGCCCTCATTGACTCTTCTAAGATTGCAGCATGAGAAAGAGCTACTGCTACCTGATTTGAAATGTGCATACATGGATTAATGGTCAAAAGAGATTTATCAGGCCACCAACAATCGTTCAAATAAACAAACTTCACTCCTACAAACACCACGTTTCTACTTATTTAAACAGGGTACAGTGTGGTAAGTAATATAGATTTGATTTCTGATTCACATAACTAAGAAACTACTTTAGAACACAGACAGAAAATGATATGTAATTCTAGTTTAATTCTTCCCTTGAGGTTACTAAGGGGTTTTGCTCCCATGGTGTACTATCCCAAGAACTGGATAATTACATATTTGTTGTTTCCTAAAGAAAAAAACAAATGCAACTTTTGTTTTATTCATTTCTTGGGATGGTCTGCCAGTCGAACATGCAAGGATCCAGCTTTAATATTTTAGGAAATAAATAAATAAAATTGTTTTATACATTTGTTGAAATGGTATACTGCAGGAGAAAAACCCTGGCCCATGCAACATCTAGAAAGATCACCATGCAATAAATTCATAAAGGATCGTCCACCTGTCTAATATGCAAGGATTCAGCTTCACATTGCAGCAGGGTTAAACAAACTAACTCCACGTGTTCTGAGTTATAGTTTAAAATTAACCAGGACAAGCGGTAATAGATGGAAATTCTAGACAAATATGTTGCATTTAACTACTTATAAAGATTACATGGAGGAGTTTGATTAAAGAAAAGCAATGCCAACAAGATAATGAATACCTGATCAGCAACAACTTCAACCAACTCCAACTCATGAACACGCCATTGTCTAGCACTATCTGATGGAAGCATCAAAACCATAAGCGCATATCGCTTAGTCGAAAGCTCTGGCCAATCATTTATTTGAAAATTAGAAAGATGCAATAGAGGAACACGAACAGCAACAACCTCTCCAGCCACATATCTCCCAGCACGAGGTCGTAGGCTCGCCACTGGGGAATTTGGGGATATTTTTACGGCCCGGTTACTACTAAAAACTTGACTGATCACAGGGAGATTGATGGGGACAGTATATCCCACTGGATTCTGCTGATGAAGAGTATAGGATAGTTGAAGTTCTAATCCAGTACGAGTTGGCATCCAAAGTGCACACTCTTCCAAAGCCAAGGTTCTTCCCAGCTCAACAAGAGTGGTTTTTAGTATAGTATGTCTATCAAGAGTACTCCTAATTTCATGAGTAAGCATCCTTACGTGTCGACCAGTTTCTTCTTGGGTACGAATGAGTCCCATTTCCCTATCCAATTCAGCAGCCTTATTCTTCAAAAAGAGCTCTCTAGTTTTAACACTTAATAAATCGGGTATAATATGTACAAGCATAAGGGCAGTTGCACATGATACCACAGCAGTTAAAACCTTTGCAGTGGTCATTACTACTGCTACCGTTCTTGAATGCATAGTAAAGGTCCATAGGTTAATAAGATGTGTTGCACCACAAAGCACAATGAAAGCACCAAACTGAACAAGAACCCATCTGTAAGGAAACACTGCAGATTTCTTTACAAAGTAGATGAGCTCCAACGGGATCGAGAAGTATGCAAGTGCGATGAAGAAATCAGAGATATACTGATACTTCATCAACAGCTCATCAGCAGGCCATTGTGGCTCAATGCAATAACAAGTCTCCATGGCGACCACACCTCTCTGGCCTACAATTTACCTGTTTATCTGGTTCACGGAAACAAACACACATTTATAGCAATGGATACACCAAGTCAGAGAAACATATTCGTACCGAATTATGTCAAATTCAGCAACCTATCCAAAGCCAAAGAAAAACAAAGACGCAGACACTTCAATTTGGGTGTCTTTGTGTCGTGTGTCCACGTCCGTCCTTGTTAGAAAAAAACATTCCCAATGAAACTACCAACACCAACTCAACCCTAAAGAACATAAGAAGCAGAAAATACATCGAACAGGGAAACTCTGCTTGTTTTTTTCTACACAAATGTTTACCACAAGATCCATTTTTTGTTTGCATACATCTTAATAGACGAAATCCTCGGTTCTTGTTCATAAGGCTGAGAATACAACAATTTCAATTCCATGACAGACACCAGATCCACCACGAGGACGAAACATATTTGCATCAAAAACTCATTCCACATCAAGAAAATCTCAACCTAAAATAGCTCAACAACATACTCAACCGTCCAACCGATTACAAAATCTAAAGCACCCAATACCCAGATGAAAAAACAACAACCCCAGCTCGAGATCAGTTTAAAAACACACTGTCCCCTTCTAAAAGACCCATTTCGCAGCACCCATTTCATCAAACAAATGATTCAAACTCAAAACACTCCAAAACAACCCCTCCCCCCTCCAAAACAACACCAGAAATGAAAAAGAGAATGATCAATCAATCTATGAAACAAACAATTACCTGGGTTCTTCTGCTCATTTGAGATAAAGAAAAAAGAAGCAAAAAAAACGCCCAAACGGCAACTTCAATCGCTCGTTAAGTTGAACCCCACAAAGGGTGTTCGTTCCACCATTTTTCTCCCAAATTTCAGAGACCCAGAAAGGCGTTTAGAGTTTGAAGAGTCTAAATGCAATGTTTCTGGGTGTTTTTTCAATTGAATTTCATCTTTCTCTCTCTAACTTTTTTCGGGTGTGGTGGGGGTTTTGGGAGTTCTGAGACAAGCAAACGGAAAGTGAGGAAATTGGGAAGGAAAACATCTAAGTCAACGTCGGTTCTATCTCTCTCACACTCTATTTCCTTCCCCATTTTATCCACCTCCTTTAACGCTAACCCATCTCTCTCTCCACTCTCTACTCTCTCTCCACATTTTTTTAATTCATGTTTTTTTCTCATAAAATAAACAAATATTTTTATTTTCTCATTTTAATCTATAATATTCAGATTCATGCACCATCTTAATATAGTGTAATTAAATGCTAAAAAGTTGCTTCAAGAATCGATAGTGATGGATTAGGACCCTATGTTATGTACTTTTTTTTTTCTTCAGTGGGCCCTCAATTGTTTAATTAATGAATAATGGAATTTAGTGAGAAATAACAAAAATTCCCCCTTAAGTAGGGTTGTGCATACAATCAAATTTTCACCGAACTTCCCTCTTTTGGAGATAAGGCTCACCAAGTTTTCGTGCATATTCCAACCTTTTCATCTTCTAGTCAATAATAACGAAATAAAGAAGGGTAATAAGTTGAGTTATGTTTATATTAGTTTACGGTATATGTTTTGTTTTGATAACGTGTTATTTAGTCTATATATTTTAAAAATTGTAGCACTTTAATTTCAAAACTTATACATGTAATTATTTTTTAGTAGAAGAATTGTGAGATGTAGAAATTGAACTTCTCATTCTAAGATAGAAAGTTAAGTTAATTATCGTTGAACTAATTTCATTTATACCATTATGTAGTTATTTAAGCGGTTTGAAATTTATTTATAATAATTTAGTCTTCGAAAGTAATAATTAATAAATATAGAATTTAGTGGGAAAGAAAACAAAAGTTTTCCCTTTTAAGTAAGATGGTGGATGCATAAAATTTCTCCAAATTTACCTTATTTGGACATATGAGTGTTTGGGTTGGAAACACTTTCCAATGGAAAGAGTATAAGTTAGATGTGAGAGGATATGATTTGTGTATGTCTAGTCTTGTATATTTATTTAAATAACAATTTAGCCTCAAAGGAGTGATTTAGTTCGTATACACCTTTAAAATTGTGATAATTTAATCTCAAAGCTTTAATTTGTAACTATTTCATTTTTTATAGTTTAAAATTTGTAATTAATAACTATAGAATCTAGGGAGAAGTTAAAAGATTTTCTTTTTTAAGTATGATGGTGGATTTAGTAAATATATATTTCCCCCAAAATTAATTTACCACTTTTGGGGTAAGGGTTAGACTGGATTTAGCAAAATGGTAGTGATGTAGTGTTAGTTGAGTGGACTCTTTGGCACATTTTAATCAATGGTGCATTTCGTAGTTAACATATTTAGGTTAACTAGTATCTAGCTTCGTACATTTATTAAAATATAATAATTTAACTTTAAAATTTTAGTTTATGTAATAATTCCGTTCATATATTTTAAGATATAATACCTAATTAGTTTGGTCCTATGATTAAAAATTTATAATAATTGAACCAACATTCAAGCATAGTAAGTGAAATAGAAAGCATGTTGTGTAATAATGCAAAAATTAAATCAAATCAATAATAATGATAAATGAAACAAATATTACTGTGACAAACAAAATATCTTAGGTGAATCAAATACGAGTATTAATAAGAATATAAATATATGAAAAAAATGAATGTCTAATATAATATTCAACATTAAGTCATTCTCCAAATGCTTTTAGAAATTTGAGAGGAAAGTAAAATAGTAAATGAAGAAATTTCAAACCTTCGTTGTTGAATAGAAATTTGGTGATATTATAGATGAGAGAGAGAAAGGAAATGGAAAGTACACACCAAGTAGATAATTTTAGCTTTTAGGGTTTATGTGTCTCTTTTCATAACAAATCAACCCTCTTTTATAGTGAAGAATAAAGGTGGGGATAAGATCAATTCTTGTAATTATGTGTGACATGTGAAGGTTTGTGGTACTGCAAATTTTCTATGTATTGTGGTACAAAGTTGTTTTTTTTTTCTACTTTCATTTATTGTATGTCACATCAAAGTGCTTTTAAATAAGAGTGACATCCACTCACATTCATGTAAGATACACAAAAATTGATGAAGATAATTTTTAGTGTGAACAAGAAAAGTATGGTACTGCATAGTAATAGAAAAACTCAATTTTCTATACTTTCTCCACTCATTGCTGGTTAGAGAAGTAACATTTAAAAATTATGTAAAGTTTATAATATAAACTAATAAATCATCAATCATGTGTTTAAATAACGAAAATAAGAAGTTGGTACGCGTATGATAGTACTATTTTTTTTTCTTGAGATTGCGGGAGGAATATTAGTGAGAATGAGGTGAGAGAGAGAAGGGATGGAGAGGAAGAGAGATTTTAAATTTAAAGTTTGTCCATTATTGTAATTTATTTAACAAAATTAAGTTATATAAATTATACGGTTCGCACTTAACTATCTTTGTGTATTTTATCAAATTGTTCAATCACAGTTTTTCATGTGACAAATTGTACATCTTTTTAAAAATATTTAAATCTTTTTTTAATGTGACGAAAGTGAGATACATGAAATTGGATGCATATCCAAGTATTTCATTTTGTTTCGAGTAAAGTTACAAAATACATCTGAACTTTAGAGTATTTTATAGCTATGCTTCTACATTTTGAAAATCTTTCTGATTATTCTTAAGCTTTTGAGATTGATCCCAATTAGAATACACTTGGATAGGTTTTTTTGTCATTGTTATTATTTTACTGAAAGTCATGCATAACATCATGAAATGTGATATCATTTATGACATTGTTCATTGTTCTTGTGATATCATTTATGACATTGTTCATTGTTCTTGTAAAATGACATGGTAGCAATATTTCATAATTGATTTTGCTCCTACTGTGATAACGAATAAATATTTTAAGTTGAAACAATGATAATTGCAACTTTTTTTTTTTTTGTATAATATAACTCTTTAGTTCATGTGTCAGGTACATAGATGGAAAAAAATGAAAAGTTAACTTTGAAGTTCGAAATCTACAAAACATTGCTTTCCAAATATAAATGCACTCCCATCTATTAAAGGGTTGCATCTTGTCACGTTCCCATTGCACCAATTAAACTCAACAGACATTTATGTTTAAAAGAGTTTGTGTTTTATTTAGAACGGGTGAAATATAAATTTATTAAAAATGACGAAGCAAAAGAAGAAACAAAAAAAATTCTTTTACATTCCTTATAAATATAATATACCAATAACAAATATCAAGTTTAGGCATTAAAATTTGAGTAAAATGCACTTTTTGTCCTTGAAGTTTAAAAAAGAACATTTTAATGTCTAAGTTTGAAAAATGCTTCTAAATAGTTCCTCCATCCATTTTATCCTTAGTTGACTAACGAAAAAGTGACGTGTCGAATTGAGTTGTCCAATTTTGATTGAATTGACCATTATTATTAATTAATTATATATATATATATATATATATATATTTATTTATTTATTTATTTATTAGATGTTTATTTATTTATTTTTTCTTCCCCTATGCCTCCATACATACATCCCTGTCAACTCCCATTTTTCCTTTTTCCTAAAACTTTGTAATATTAAAAAACAAAAACCCAAACCCAAACTCCAAAATTTATCTTTGTTCTAACAAATATCCACTGGGGTATACACTGCTTGTAGTACTTGCTTTCTCTGTTCATCTTTTTAATTCAAACATGCTTCTTAGATCTCATCTTTCTTTCTTAATTAGGGCTTATATTGTTGTTCCTGTTCGACTTTTTTTCTCCTTGATTTCCCCTGCCCCTGCCACTAATTACCCAAATTATGGTTTTTCATATGAGAGTTGAATACACAGTGACTTAAACACATCAAGAGAACTCATACACTCTCATTCTTCAAAACCAAACAGAATCGAAAATTAAACAACAAACAGAAGCTCATGTCACTGGACAAAATTACAGTGTAAAAAGAAACTAAACAAGAAATTCAATGGCTAACCAAGAGAAATTGTAAAGAATTTGGTGAAGTTAGCTACAAAACAGCAATAAGATTGAGAATGCGAAAGGAAAGGGAGGAAGATAGAGGAAGGAGAAAGGGGGTTAGAGAGGAGGGATGGATGGAAGGAGAAAAGAGAAAGGAAACAAAAATGAATATTCACCCATGAAATAGGCATGAGTTCTAAACCTTGGGATCAAAAAATACATTTTACCCTTAAAATTAAACCTTTTCTTTTTTCTATATGTGAATATGTGAAATAATTTGATGTGTGAATACCTTCTCATGAATACTCATCAACAATTTGAGATATATCGAATTACATTAAGTTAAACATACCATTTATTAACAGAAAAACAAATTTATGTAATTATGAAAATGGTAAAAGAAAGATGAAACTATTAAACAATTGACACTTTAATTAATAATAAGTTGATGAATACATTTCCTAAGAAAATGGTGATAAGAACATAATATAAAAGTTGATATGATATCATTGGAGTTGTAAGCCATTTGACTTGTGTGTGTTTTTGAAACCACATGACCAATCATTTCGTTTTAGGAAAAAGAATCAACATTAACAAACTTCAAATTGTAATAACTTTCTCCTTTGATTATTACTTTAATTCTTTACATCAATTAGTTTAATATCTAGTTTTGCAGTATTTGACACAATATTTTTATATTAAAAGTGAAATTTTCATCTTTCATCTTTCATCTTCACCATTAAAATTCATTTTTCATCTTCACAGTTATTGTACTAAAAATGTTGATATAATAAAGTATATTACTTTGATTGAAAAGTTAAAAGTTTTACATGTTAAACTAAATTATGAGGTCTGATTCTTATGCAACTCATACTATCTTTGTTCTTCGTTAAATTTACATATTGATGATATAATAAAGTATAATTCATTTTTTTGGACTCATTTGATAACCATTTGATTTTTAGTTTTTCAGATTTTGAAAATTAAATATATTTACTTTTATTTTTTTATTACCATGGTTTTTATCATGTTTGAACTCTTAAACAAATTTAAAAAACAAAACAAAAGTTTTTAAAGTCCAACTTCGTGACCATTTTGTTTTTATTTGTTTTATTACTTTCTTAAAATCAAGTCTATAAACATTATTTCCATGCACATTTAAACTTCTTGCCCTGTTTATCTATACTTTTTATCAATATTTTCATAACTAAGTCAAAATTTAAAATGGATTTTAAAAAACATATTTCCTTTTGAATTTGACTAAAAAATTAACTATTTTACTTAAGCAGGATGTAAAATATTGTAAAAGATCAAGAGAAAATAGACTTGATTGTCAAAATCTACCAACTAAATAGTTAAAGAACTTGACCAACTTTTTTAGTTTTCAAAACTCACTATGGTTATTGAAAACAAGGATATAAAATAGATAACAAAAAGTTTAGATGTGAAAAAAAGATGTTCATTGATTTAATTTTAAAAAAACTTAAAACAAAAAGTCAAATGATTACTAAATGAGACATGAACGGTTACATGTTAAATTTAACGAGTATATGAAGATTAAATTGTGAGTTGGTTTTGTGAAAATTTAAAGCATTGGTAAGCGTGTGTTTTAAGCAAAATGTATATGGTTGTGGTGTTAGAAGAAAAAGGTATTAGTATATGTTGCAAGCTTTTATAGTTACCCCATGTCTCTTCAAATCCACAATGCATCTCTTACAAAAATAAGATATTGAGGAAATGTTAGATTCAAAGTTGTTAATCAACCACCCTACACAATTATTTGACATGCATATGACCCCTCGTTGATTTAAAGAAAAACAAATTTTAATTGTATGCATATGATCACTTGTTGATTAAAGAAAAACAAATTTATAAAATTTTAGGTCAACTTTAGTAATCATTTTGTTTTTAGATGATTTTTAAAAATTTAGTCTATATTCTTTTATTTTCTTACCATGATTTGTATAAATCTTAGATTTTTTTTGTATATGGCAAAACAGTTGAAAATATTTACAAAATATGACAAAATTTTATGTTCTATCAATGATATACATTAATAGATCTTACATTTTGCTCTATTTTGTAAGTATTTTGGTTTGTTTTGTTAGATTTAAAAATGTCTCTAAATCTTAAGGTAGAAGAGTTACATTTTTAATTAAATTCAAAGAAAACAAAAATAAATCTTAAAAAATAGTTATTTTTATTTTTAGTTTTCAAATTCCACCTTGATTTTTTTTAAAATGGATAAAAAGTAAATATTAAAGGTGATCGAAATGATTACTAAACAAACTCACGGTAGTTTTATATCCACAAGACATATCAAAATATTAAAAGATATAGTAGCTTTTATAAAAATTGACACTTGGGGGTTGCCTTGAAAACCTTGTTGACAGGTATTAGGTATAAGGTAAAAAAAGAAAAAGACTTGAAGGAATTTTCAAGGGAAACACTTTCAAGATTATCTTTTCACTTTTGATCATAAACTAAATTTATTTTATATTTTATAAATGATTAGAGGTAGGGAGTTCGATTCAGTTTATTCAACAAGTGTCACACTAAAATAGGAAAAAGAAAGTTCATACTCCCTAGAATCCAAACATATCAAAATGTTATGAAAAATGTAGCTTTTATTGAGTTTGAATAGACACTTGGATTGAACATTAGAACATGTTGATGAATGCAATTGGAGTAGTAACCCACTTGGATGCTCTTTCAAACCACTTGGCAATTGCTTTCTTTTGTTTTAAGGGAAAAGGATTGACATGGAAAACTATATATTTTCTTTTTTTCATTTTCTTTTTCTTATTAGTTGTGTTTCTCAATTTAATTATTCTTTGCATGCATGCATTGGGTTTTGATTATTTTTTAATTTCTATATTTATTTTTGGTTATTTCATGAAAGTTCTTTTTCATCATTCAAATATTTTTTTGGAGATAAAAAATAAGGTTTAAATTAGTACTTTCATAAATCAAATTACTCTTATAAAATTTAACCTAATCTAGAAGCACAATATTAAAATTTCTTTTACATGTCATCATATTTATGATTAGTTTCTCCACATTTGTATACATTTAATATCGAAATTTGGATTAGTATATATATTGTAAAAATTCGGTTAGAATATAGGAGAAAGAATTTAAACTCAAAATCTCTGGTCCTCAAAAACATACAAATATCGGTTAAGCTAAACTTATGTTGGCGATTAATATTTTTAGTATACTATATTGCGAAAATTAATGTTTCATCACTAATAATATAAATCACAAACAGGAAAATTATTGTTGTAACAACCCAAACTTTTCTCATCAAATCTAAGTCGTTATTTTAACACAAAACCGTTTGTTGACAAAAGACATAGCAAAATTTCCGTTGAAACCGTCAGAAAAACGAAAGAAAATTTTAATCAGGTCCTATTTCCAAAATACAAAATTTCAAATGCTGTTTACAAAAATTTTAATTATTTGTAAACTTAGTTCAATCAAAATATTTTCAAACCGTCAGCGGAAGAAGTTAGAAGACAGTCCTCTATGGCGAATCACGATTCCTTCTTGTCCCTCGTCGGTCTGCCCCTCGTATTACATTTGCCTGAAAAGTTAAACATAAAAAGGGTGAGTATTAATATACCCAGTAAGAGACCCACTACTGGTCTCGTTAGAAGAAAAATAAATTATTAGGTTCCTATGGAGTATCCTGCCCAGTCACAGTCTTGTGATCCCGTAGGATACACATAATCAGTCTAACGTCCAAGGGACGCATAAATCAGTCTAGTGTTCTGCAGAAACACATATCAGTCTAGTACTCCCGAAGGATGCACATATCAGTCTAGTGCTCCCGAAGGATGCACAAAAGGGTGATAATCCCGTAGGGCACCCGCAAGGTAACAACCACTAGGAAACCAATAATTTACCCCTCAGTCCCTTCTATACATCTTAACAGTCATTTACAACCCCATCAAACGTCCTCATCACGTACTTTCCACTTAACTTCCAACAACCATTCATCTTCCAATTTAACCTAAGGTCAGTCAACACATATCAATATATCAGTCAACGGGCTAAATATTCATAACATTCTCCCTCAAATACCAGGGGTATGACTAATTAGTTCCCTCTGTCATAAGAACGCAACCACGACAGTATATCCTATACTCAGTCTAAACACTCATCCGTCAGTTCCAACCTCCCCCTATATAACATACATTTACTGTTTCCAGTCATTCGACAACCATATGTGCATATTTGCATAGCCAGTCAGTCACCACATACAATTGACACCAAAACCACATAAATCGGTTCAAAATTATATATTCTCGTCGAAATATAATCTTAACTAAACATCCAGTCCACAGTCAAACACGTGTAGCATATCCATTATTTCTACTCAATTCCAATATAATTATGCAGCCCAACACATCTCAAGGTTATAAGTGAGTCCCGTAGGAAGTCCCTTACTTGGCGTTAGGTAAGCTCCTTAACCGCGCAAAGGTATGTGAAGACGAACCTAAACATTAAGATAAATACTCAATATCTTTCTCCAACGCATCATTCACCTAAAATCAACCCAATGTGTTGTTTCACAACTTACCCAATTTCACGAAACAAGCTCCGATTAAAACTAATGTTCGTTGTGAACCCAAGGAACTCAAACGCTACCTTCAACACCTTCAAGAATCAAATAAAAATTTCAGCATTAAATCCCAATTTATTGGAATTTCAAGGGTGTACTCGCTCCAACGCTACCTTCAAGAATGTCAATTTAACAAACCGATCGGCATTACAAAACAATATAAAACCCACAATGCATCCTTACCCAAACGAAATTTCAACGACGTAGCGGCAGCGGCACACAAGATTTGGACAACGACCTTGTGAAATCGATTTGAGCATGGGTCGGTTTCCAATCCGCTGCTGGAAAAATGGGGAGTCACGCGGCGGTTGGCTTCACGAGGGAGACCGGCGCGGACGAACGGGGGAAACTGTGCGGCCACGGTTTCGCCGGCGAGAAGAGGGACGCGGTCGGACAGACTGCTGCGCGCGGTTGGCTGGGCTTCGTCGGAAATGCTGGGACGGAGGCAGGCGGCGGCGGACGGAGGAGCGGCGGACAGATCTGAGGAGGGGGGGTTTCGGCTGGTTTCGGCTGGAATCCTTCGCAGACGGATGGCGGCGTCACGGCGGCGTCGCGGACGTGAGACAGACGCGGCCGGAGTGAGGTTGAGCGGAGGAGAAGAGAGGAAGGGGTGGTTGGCGGTGACGGCTAGGGCAAACGGAAGGAGAAGAAGAAGAAAAGAAAAAAAGAAAATGGAGGGGGGGGGGGTCGCACGTGCACGGGAAGGAGAAGAAGAAAAATAATTTTTTTTTTTAAATATGAATATAATAATAATTATTATTATTATATTAATAATTATTATTATCCCTTTTTATATTTTTAAATTCCTTATTCCAAAATCCTTTCCAACAATTCCTAATTACAAAAACACCCCACAAGCCTAATATCTTAAATCACGATAACTTGATAAAAAAAATAATTATTACCTTAAAATTTCGGGGCGTTACAATTGTAAATGACAAACTGCTGAAGATATTTACAAAATACAGTAAAGTTTCATAATCTACCAATGACATACGATGATAGATTTCAATTAGTTTCTATTAATGTCACATTGGTAGAATCATTGAAATTTTGCTATTTTTATAAATACTTTTGGTTCATTGGTTATATCTAAAAATGCCTCTCACAACTATTTATTAATTTAAATACTTTTTAATTTTTTTTGCATTTAACTCTTTTTAAGGAAAAAAACAATAACCATAAATATGTCTTTTCATATCTTTAAAAATATATCTTTTTGGTTTATAAATTTTTAAAAATAAATTTCAAAAGTCTTTGCATAAATTTAAATTAAAAATAATAATTTAAAAAATTATCTACTCTCTAGAATTATTTTTTAAGTTTCTTTTATAATTTAAGATAAAAATTACTTTGGTAATCTTACCTTATTCTGAAAGGTTTGAAACTAAGAAAAAAAATACTAACTATTCTTAGAGACCAAATGCATATATTTTAAAAAAATAATTGAAGATTAAAAAAATAGGAATATATTATACGTTGAAGAACTAAAGAAGTAATTTTCCTTTATTATTATTTTGTATATCTTACCCAAAGGAGTTTTGTCGAGCTAGGCTTAACTCGATTTGGTGTCATATATCGTTTATTAGGGTCAAGTCTTGCACGAACCTAATTCATGCTCTTTTAGTCAAGTTATGACTACATTAGCAATTATAGGGTCTCATCTTTGTTTTGTAATGTTAAGAATTTTGTTATATATGTGTGACATATTTAACTCTGTTAATAAGACTACTTTCTAAATATTTTTAACGCTCCCCTGTCTTATAGCTTTCTTATTTTATAATGAGACGAAGTCTAAATACAGTGAAAGACAATGATATTTATTAAACGTGTTATGAGTTTGCTTTTTCATGTTGATATGAATTTTTCGAAAAAAATTCTAATCCTACTATAGTACTGACTACTCTCATTCATAATTGGACACGGAATCGTCAAATGATGTATTAATTTATTTCGTGAACACTACTTAATTTTTAAATTTGAACAAATTTTCATATACCATCATAGTGTTGGTACTTTGAAATTTTCACCAAATTTTTTCCAATTCTTTTCATTAGTTTCATGTACTTTGCTTTTAAACTTTGTTCATTTATTAGCAATTAAATTGTTTTTAACATTCTATTGGTTTCTTTTATCACTATGAATTTTATTGGCCCTTTTAGAAAAATGGATATTGTTTTATGAGATATTTATTGTTATTAAAGAATTTACACTTTGATTAATATGGAAACATGTAAATGGGACAATGTTGGAGTTATAAGCCACTTGGCCATTACTCTCTTTTCTTGTAAGGTAAAAAGATAGACATGAAAAACAATTGAGATATGGTCAAATCCTTTTTCTTTCTTTAATTCTTTTCTTTTCTCTCTTTTAAATATGTATGGTTACTGCTCCAACCAAATAGCTTCCATCTATCATTATTTTCTTTTGCAAGCTGAGTAACTTTATTGTTAATTTCAGTTATTTTTTAAGACTACTCTTGAGTTATTTAATTTAATAAAATTAAAGTATCAATTATACAAATTGGTAGGGTGTGTTTGTGGAATATATTTTTAAGTGTATTTAAAAAGAAAGAGTCATTTTGAAAATTTTTAAAATATTTGATAACAAGTCAAAATAACTTTAAAATATAAAGATGGCATAAAATTGAGATTTTTTAAAAAAACTGTTTTTCTCTTAAATCAATTCAAACGAGTCCTAAATTAACTTTTGAGATAGATTTTAATGTGTTGTTTGACTTTGAAAAGTTTTTGCTTTTACCTGAATCTTGAAATTTATTTCAAAATAGGCTCTTTGAAAGGAAAATTAACAAGACTATTGTGTAAAAATTGGAAGACGTGTGTGACATCATTTATATAAATTATATTGATGTGATTGAAGGGATAAAATTTTACATAACGATTTCTCAATTTAATTTGAAAATTCTAAAATATCAATACATTAGCAATGTTTAGAAACAAAATTCTAAAAGGCTAAACATGCTTTTAAATTAAAAAGATACAAAGAATGAAAAAATCACGTAGTTTGATGCCTCTGAATCTACTAAAACTCCAAATTGGGACACCATCCATCGGAAACCTTTCTATTTTGCAAGATGAGATTGGTTTGTGAGAACCAATTGGGATGAAAAATAGTTTAGAAAGAAATTATTTTTGTAAAGAGCAAAAGCATATATCGAAGAAAATCTAGGATTTTCTTCTGCATATTTATAAAGAATAATGAGATACTATTAATTTAATAAAATCTACTAATTAATTAATTAATCAATTAATAATTAATTAAATCATATTTAATTAATATTTCATTTAAATCGAATTTAATGAATATCTCTCCAATATCATATAATTTTAAATTAATTTAATTAAATAAAATTAAACTAAACTATTAATTAATTCTTCAATTAATTAATAGCTAAATTAAATATCTTATATTTAACTTAATTCAAATCTCAATCATATTCAAATAGAAATTTATCTCATAACCAATAATTTTAATATGAATCCAATTCACATTAAATTAATATTTGAACTCATTGAAATATTTCATCTCTCATAAATTAATTTTGAATCATATCCAAAATTAAATTTATATAATAAAGTTTAATTAAAATATAAACTTTATATTATAATGTATCACCATACATCATAATAATTTTCAAAGTAAATTTGAACATTTCAAATTACAACCAATATAAATAAATCTCATTACGTTTTACGAGCTAGGAATGGGACCTAATGGACCTACAGATCAGAAACTACAACGATATGAGATTAATTGGCTAAACTCATTAACCACATTAAGCAATATTTGTTAGCTGTGTATACACTCCGCTAAAGACTTACAGTTGAACTCTTCTCACTATAGATATATTTTGTGTCCACGGATATAGACCAATAACAATAAGTTAGTCATTCACGAGTGTTCGTAACACCAGCTTGGTCAAATTACTGTTTTACCCTTGGGTTACTTCTAGTCCTTAAATATCAGTGCTTTTCTAATGAACAATCTGATTATGGTCTAACCAATAAACAGAAACCCCTCCCGTGGCATAGAGAGGGTAAGACTCTTTGTTCAAGTCTCAAAGACACCATTTAAGGAAACATTAATCTACTTACCCTAAAGTCAGAAAGGAGTGAATTCCATCTTATGAGATTATGTTTCTAGCTCCCGACTCGGTTTTGTCACCAAAATGATAAGCATATTGAGTCGACAATCTGGCCACTCTCACCCATACAAATAAAAGGACAATCTCTCGTGAATAGGAGTTCATAATATACTCAAGATTAAAACAAAGTTATCTAGGTCATTCTAATGAAATCAAAATCCAACTAGTTAACAGAAGTACATCTAGTGGTAAATATTTCGTGGTTCGGTATTATTCAAACTCATTGTATAGGATACCCTCACTCGCATGTCACCTACACGAACGCATTGGATCATGGCGTTTGTATCAAATATAAAATGACTCGTATCCATAGTGTTACCAGGATAAGGTACCCAACCTTATCCTTATACTATAGACCCTTTAAACTGATCTCGAACATTGATCCTTATATGTCTCTACATACTGTTCAAGACTCGTCAAACAACTTAGGGTGTTAGTTTATTAGATTTGGGTTATTAGGACAAAACTAATAATATAATCAATAACATTTATTGAAATTATCATAATAACACTTTATTAATAACAATCAATAGATTATATTTACAATCTACAGTTTTAGGACATAAATCACAACAATGAAAACTAGTGTGTAAAAGTTTTGAAATGAAATACGTAACCCATAAGTCTAAGATTTGGAATAATTTGATGACAGAGAATCTCACATTAGAAGAACCTAGGAGATTTACATTCTTTAGAAGATAGATGATGAACTATACCCTCCTCTCATTACCAATTGCTTTTAGGATAGAACCTCATACTCTAAAATACATCCATAAAGCCCAAACGAGTATTTGGTCCAAGTTTTGGAGCAAAAAGTTAGTTATTATAGTTTTAGGTTATTATGGTGGGGTTATAATAGTTCGTACTTGTAATGCAAACTATTTTAATGGAGAAGGAAATAGTAAACTGTTGGAATTTATGTTCTAAAACTCGTAGTTTGCAATCATATTCTATAAAGTCATTATTAAGAAATTATTAGTGACTTTTAATACTATAATCTTAAATCCAATAAACTAAAGTTCCAAGACTATTTTGAATAAACTTGAACTTTATGTAGAGATATAAGAATGTATCAAGTTCGAGTATATAACCTAAATAGTCTATAGTATACGAATAAGGTTGGATACTTTAGTTTGGGGACACTACGGATGTGGCCCGCTTTGTAGTTAGTATAAAAGAGGTGATCCTTAATCGTTCATGTATAGACACAAAAGTGGAGGCATCCTATGTAAAGAATTTACATAAAATTGAACTATGAAATAGTCACTTTTATGTTATAACGCCGTTTACTGTTTAAAACTGACTATTTCAATTTTTTATAACCAAGGTAACTTAATCTTAATCCTGAGCTAACTATAAACTCTTGTCTACACAAGATTATCCTTAGGTCAGTATAGGTGAGGGCAGCTCATCAACGCTGGCCCAATAAGCCTCTTATTTCAAGGGTAAGACTGGGTGGATAGCTAGGGACGTAAGTTACAGGACGAAATTCACTCATACTCGTTTTAGGATTGGTAGATAGGTTGTTCCCTTAAGGACTGAATCCAAGTTTTGAACAAAGGGCCCCACCCTCTCATTGGCCAGAGAGGGATTTGTTGGAATTTATGTCATAAAACTCGTACATTGTAAATATAATTCATTGGCCGTTATTAATAAAGTGTTATTATTATAATTTCAATAAGTGTTATCGATTATATTATTAGTTTTGTCTTAATAATCTAAATCTAATAAACTAACATCCTAAGTTGTTTGATGAGTCTTGAACAGTATGTATAGACATATATGGATTAATGTTCGAGATCAGTTTAAAGGGTCTATAGTATAAGGATAAGGTTGGGTACCTTATCCTGGTAACACTATGGATACGACTCATTTTATATTTGATACAAACGCAATGATCCAATGCGTTCGTGTAGGTGACATGCAAGTGAGGGTATCTTATACAATGAGTTTGAATAAGACCGAACCACGAAATAGTTACCACTAGATGTAACTCTATTAACTAGTTGGGTTTTTATTTCATTAGAATGACCAATGTAACTTTGTCTTATTCCTGAGTATATTATGAACTCCTTTTCACGAGGGATTGTCCTTTGATTTGTATGGGTGAGAATGGCCAGATTGCCGACTCAATAAGATGAGTGTTTCCTTAAATGGTGTCTTCGAGACTTGAACAAAGAGTCTTACCCTCTCTATGCCACGGGAGGGGTTTCTGTTTATTGGTTGGACCATAAACAGATTGTTCATTAGAAAAACACTGGTATTTAAGGACTAGAAGTAACTCAAGGGTAAACGGTAATTTGACCCAACTGGTGTTACAAACACTCGTGAAAGACTAACTTACTGTTATTGGTAACGAATATTGATTAATGTGGTTAATGAGTTTAGCCAATTAATCTCATATCGTTGTAGTTTCTGATTTGTAGATCTATTAGGTCCCATTCCTGGCTCGTAAAAGATAATGAGATTTATTTATATTAGTTGTAATTTGAAATGTTCAAATTTACTTTGGAAATTATTATAATGTATGATGATACATTATAATATAAAGTTTATATTTTAATTAAACTTTATTATATAAATTTAATTTTGGATATGATTCAAAATTAATTTATGAGAGATGAAATATTTCAAAGAGTTCAAATATTAATTTAATGTGAATTGGATTCATATAAAAACTATAGGTTAAAGTTTAATGCATATATGATACACATCTAGTGGTAACTGTTAACTAGTTGTGAGAGAAATTTATATTTAAATATAATTCAAATATGAATTAAATTAAATATAAAGTATTTAATTTAACAATTATTTAATTGGAGAATTAATTAATAGTTTAATTTAATATGATTTAAATGAAATATTAATTTAGTTAATTTAATAATTTTATTAATTTAATATTTTTTAAATTAATAGAATCTCATGATTCTCTCCAACTTCCTAAAAAAGAGGGAGTTATGAATACCCATAAGAAAATAGGTTTTTAAACGTAACTTTTTGCCTCTCTGCGAATTCTCTCAGAAATTCTCTAAAAAAAATTTTTTCATTCCAATTGTTCCCACAAACTAATCTCATTCCATAGGATAGGAAGGTGTTCGACGGGTGGTGTCCCCAATTCAGTGATTTGTAGATTCAGAGACGTAACAAAGAGTAAGTTACTCTATTATGTAATTCTCTAATCTATAATTTTTTAAGCATGCTTAACCTTGGTTTAAATTATAAGAAAAATTGTTTTTATAATTGTTTGCCAATGTACGGTATTTTTATGTTCCTAATTAAATTGATCTAAAGTCTTTGTAAAGTCTTTGTAAAATCTTCTGCTGCAAATGACTTTTATCCCTTTAGGATTTAGTTTATAGGTTGGACTTTAAACCAATTGTTTAATAATGGATTAGTGGGACTTAAGAAGCAAGATGTAGTCTTAGGGGTAAAATGGTAATTTGACCCGGTCGAGGTTAATAACAACATGTGAAGGATTAACTTACTGATCATAGTTATATCAAATGGACACAAATATATCTATAGTAAAGAGAGTGCAACTACGGGACTTTAATGGAATAACTCGTTAGTTAGAGAATGTTGATTAGCTCAGACTAGACTAAAAGAGTTTAGTCAGTTAATCTTGGATCGTTGGAGCTCATAATCTATAAGTCCATTAGGTTCCTCTGGTAGCTTATATGGAATAAACTTTGAACAATATGATGGAATGAGTCGAATTGATCGATTTATGTGAGGAGAGAGAAACCGATAAGTATGTGTGATATAGTTGTCGATTATCAAATTCGAAATAGAGTTTTATGTTTAAATATGATTTATATATTAAAGTTATGAATACAGATTCATACTCGAAAGTTCGAAAATGATGAAAATAGTCAAAGTTGTAAAATGTCAAAATGTTAACTTTTGACTTTGAAAAGTCAAACTTTGACCGACAATATATTTAAATATGATTTGAATTTTGAGAAAATGAATATGGATTCACGCTCAGGAGGTCAAAATTAGTCAAGATGAACAAAATAGTAAAATGTCAAAATGATGACTTTATGTTGGAAAAAAATGACTATTTTGCCCTTTGACCAAAGTTAATGGGAAAATCCAATATTTTGTTGGATAATCCCACTAACTCTAGTGGGCTAGGTGTTCTCATTTGATGAAGACAAAAAGTTCACTAGAAAAAGTGGACTTTGAGTTGTTGAGCTTTAGTGTTGCATGGACATGAAATTTTGCATGAAAATTCCTTATAAATAGGGCTTTTCAACTCATTTGATGGGTTGGACTTGTTGGGCTCTCTCAAGAATTTTAATATCTTTTTCATCTTCACTTATTTTAAAAAAAATAAATAGAAAGCTCAATTTCTCTTCATTTCCATCTCTCTCTCTCTTCCAGTTCTTTCATTCAAAGGGTCCCACAACCCGGTTCTGAGTCCGAAGGATAGTAGGTCAACCTTGGTGGTAGTTCGAACAAAAAATCGAAGCTTGAAATGTAAGTATTCTCAAAACTCTAATTTCAAATTATTTACGGTTTACGGTTCCTCGTTAATTAAATGCAATTATGGTAGAATTTTGATCTGGTTCTGTCATGCATGTCTATTTTCTATCCTAAACACTATAGTAAAAATATTGTAGCAAATGAGGGTTTTGAAAGAGTCTTGACTTTAGATAATTAAGAACTTTTAAATAGTATTTGTTGTAACAAGAGGTGATTATTAGTCTTAGGATAGCCCTTACCCCAAATGCCCCCTAAATTTTCAAAAGATACACTTAAATAACTAAAGGGTTGAAAAATCTTTCTAAATGGTCCTTGACTTAACACTACTGAAGATTTTGTCTCTACCAATCGCTTTTTCTGAGAAAGCAACAAAAAATGTCGACATAAATATATTTTGCCCACAATTTTCATTGCATGGATACATCATTGTTTTTACTGATGAAAATATATAAATGTGCAAAAAAGTTGTCTGGTCTTAATGAAAATTATTAGGTTGGATTTTTGCTAACACTTATTTTAGTTTTTGCACGTGTTTCATTCGTGGAAAGAAACTTTAAGTATATGTGGACATAATTTAAGCCCACATTTTACTTTTCCCCACACATTCTAAAAACCTATTCCTCGTTATTTTCCCCCACACTTACTAAAAACTTTACCAATTTTTACTTTTCCTCCATTATTTTTGGATTTTCGTTTTATTTTCCTCCCTTTCTAAAAACACTCCCTTTTTTTTTTTCTCTCTAGCTCTTCCTCTACTCTCCTCTCTCATAAAAATTGGCCACAACAAAACGTCTATTGTTGAATATGCACATGGTTCTCGTTATAACTTTAAACTAACATAATAGTAATTGGACCGTTAAATGTTAACATAAACAGGATATGAAGTACCATATTTCAACTATTTTGACAAAACGATTTAATTAGTTGGCAAAACATTTTAAAATTAAAAATGGCTTAAAATATTAAAATATTCGAAAAACCCTAAATCAACATTCCTTCTTCTTTGATTTTCTCTCTCTCATTTTGGCGCATTCTTTGATTTCCTCTGCTCAATGTTGGAATTTATGTCTTAAAACTCGTAATTTGTAGTTTAAATTATATTATATTCAATAAAGTGGTTATTGAGAATTTATTAGTGAAAATAAAATACTATATATAATTTTGAATCCAATAAATTAAGGTCCCGAGGTTATCTAGTATAAACTTGAACTTTATGTAGAGACATACACACTGATCAAGTTTGAGTATATAGCCCAAACGATTCACAATGTATGAATAAGGTTGGGTACCTTATTCTCGAGACACTATGGATGCGGCATGTTTTGTAGTTAATACAAACGATGTGATCTCGAATCGTTCATGTAGAGACATGAAAGTGAGGGCATCCTATGTAAAGAATTTACATAAGACTGGAACTATGAAACAGTCACTTTTAAATTCTAACATCGTTAACTGAATAAAAGTGACTATTTCGATTATTGATGACCTAGGTAACTTAATCTTAATCTGAAGCTAACTATGAACATCTGTTTATACGAAATTATCTTTAGATCTACATAGGTGAGGGTAGCTCAACAACATTGACTCAATAAGCCTCCCATGTCAGGGGTAAGACTGAATGGATGGATAGGGACATAAGGTACAAAACAGAATTCACTCTTACCCGCTTTAAGGTTAGTAGATAGGTTGTTCCCTTAAAAACTGAATCCAAGTCTTAAACAAGGGGCCCCAACCTCTGATTGGCCGAGAGGGATTCAGTTTACAGGTTAGACCTACAACCAATTGCTCAATAGTGGATCAGTGGGACTTACGGAACAATATGTAGTCTTAGGGGCAAAATGATATTTTGATCTAGGCGAGGTTATGAACAACCTATGAAGGATTAACTTATTGATCATGGTTATATCATATGGACACAAATATATCTATAGTAAGGGGAGTACAACAACGAAACTTTAGTGGAATGATTCGTTAGTTAACGAATTTTGGTTAGCTTAGTCTAAAAAGGTTTAGTTAGTTAATCTCGAATCATTGGAGCCCATGATCTATAGGTCCATTAGGTTCCCTTGCTAGCTAGCTCATATGGAATTAACTTAGAACAATATGTTGGAATAATTCGAATTGCTCAAATTAGGTAAAGAGAGACAAACTGTCGAATATATGTGATATAGCCGCCAGTTATAGTTTGAGATAGAGTTTTATGTTTAAATGTGATTTAAATATGAATGCGAATTCGTATTCAGAAGCTCGCAATTGATGGAAATGGTCAAAGTTGTAAATAGTAAAAAATGTTTACTTTTGACTTTGAAAAGTCAAACTTTGTCCAATTTCATATTCGAATGTGATTTTAATTTCGAAAAAATGAATGCGGATTCATGCTTTGGAGATCGAAATTATTCAAGACAGAAATATTTTCTCTCTCAAATCTCGACCCTAATTAATCCCTCCTGCAATTTCCTTTTCTCTCTTAATTTTCTTCATTTAGCAGGTCCCACAATCCGATTCTAAGTTCGGAGAATAGCGGGTAAACTCTAGTGGTGGTCTTGGGTTTGTGTTCGTGAGGAGATATTGAGGTATCTGAAAGCTACGAAGGTACATTTTTCTTTAACCATAATTTTGTTTTAATTAGGGTATTTTAAGCATGTTAATCTCTAAATTGTTTAGATGTAATTATAGTAGGATTTGATCCATATTTTCACACCGCATGTCTTGCTTTTCATTACCCAAATTATCAATCATTATCATAGAATACCTAGGGTGTGTTTGGAGTGCAAAATGGGTTATTATAGTCTGTGATTATTAAAGGTTTTGGGTTTTAATTCTTGGAATATATGTCTTAAAACTCGTAGTTTGCAATTTAAAATTATATTCTCTATTCAATAAAGTTGTTATTGAAAATTATTAGTAAAATTAAATACTATAATGTTGAATCCAATAAACTAAGGTCTCAAGGCTATCTTGAGTACACTTGAACTTTAGCAAAGGACATCTAGTGTTGAACTTTTAGTCTTGAAAGCCTACTATGTCGTTCATGAACGCATCCTTTTGGTAGTGGCTACTATCAGATCGCATAGCATGTAGAAACTAGGTGAGCAGAGTCTAAGTGTTGTTTTGAATGTATATAATTCTTTTGAAAGAAACATTGTATTAAGTACAAAATGTACTTTGCTATTTGAATCATCAATGAAGTCTTCTTATTTCATTTAAGATCACAATCTGAGTTTAAGCTTGTTTGTTGCATTTAAGTCTGCTTACTAAACGTCCTACACGTTATCTTGCGGGAGATTCACATAGAATGTCTAGATGGTCACGTCTACACTTTGTTACATAAAGACTTTTGAAGCAGGGCGTGACAGATTTCCATATGATATTTTATAAATCTTTGTTGCTGAAGATTTGTACTGTGTAAATCACCTAAATGTGTTGAGATACTTGGATTTGAACTCAGTTATGTTATTAATGAAATGCTTAACTGTTTAATACTTTTAATGTGTTCGTAAAAAACTCGACTCACTATATGCTTTTGTCTAATCTTTTAAACGTTTTGTTTTACTCCCCCATCCCCCCCACAAGTGTAGCGAGGAACATACAACTTTTGTCTTGCCGTCTTGATCATCCATCATGCCATACATCAATTGCATCATCTTGGTAGTGGCCACTGTCATCTCACATAACATGTGGAAGCTAAGCAAGAAGAGTTCAACTATTGTTTGGAGATTATGTATATTGTTAGTTTGAAAGAATTTTGTACTCGTATTACATGTACTCTTTTATCAATTTATCAATGAAGTATTATCCATTATCAATGAAGTATTTGTGTTTTCCAATTGAGTTTTCATCTTGCGTTAAGATTGATTGCTGAGTTAATTTCGCTTACTAGACATTCAACATGCTATCTCGCGAGGAGATATGGTGGCTATGCCTTCACTTGATCGCAAGAAGTGATCCTGGACAGGGCATGGAAATGTTTCTTCTTTTTTTAGAACAAGAAATGTGACTATGTTTGATAACTATTCTTGTTTTTTTGTTTCTAGACAAAAATATAAACATAAATTTGTTTTATAACCATTTCTTGTTTCTTGTTTCTTGTGTTATTTTTTCAAACATTTTCGCTTATTTTTAGTTTAAATATAATTTAATTATGTAAAAAATAAAAGATATATAGAATTTATTAAAATATATAAAGAATACAATTATAAACAAGGGTGGATTTAAGAAGGGGTTGGGGGGCACGTGCCCTCCTCACATTCTCAGTTTTTATATTTTAATATTAATTTTGAAGTTTAAAAATACACTATATATTAGATAATGCTTATTAAAGAGTAAATTTGGTTTCTGGTGCACTAGTTGTGCCCCTTTATAACTCTAAAAGAGATATAATTTGGTTTCCTAAAAGGAAAATAATTTTTTAAAAAAGAAAAAAAAAACTATATAAGATAAAATCCTACCTTATTTCCTAGCACTCACTTGTTATCTAAGAAACTTTCACTCTCTCAACAATATTCCATAAATAAGATTTTATTTTTTATTTTATTTTTTTGATGCCATTTTTAAATTCACATATTTACTTTACTTATGTATATATTTCAAAACATGAAAACTCGTAGAGGACAATTGTAATACGTATTAAATTAATTAATTTTTAAAGCTAATTAATATTTTTTAGTGTGTTTGTTATATAGTGCCCCCTATATAAAATTTCTGGATCCGCCACTGATTATAAAATATTAACATTATCAAATACATATAAATTTTGTTGCAAAATTAATAGTTATAATACAATATTTGTATTAATCATATGTTGTTAAAATTTGATTTATATTATTTCTCATTCAATTCATTTCTCTTAAATGATGTTAATTCAATTCAATTCAATTATATTATTACGTAAATATCGTGGTTACAATATTAAAAATAACCTAAATGATTATCTTAGTAAAAGAATTATATAATGTAAAATTCTAATTAATTTCGATGATACTAAAAAATAATAAATTTAAAATTTAAAATAACATAGCAACCGGCATATTACAAAATTTGAAATTTAGAATTAAGAAAACATTTAAATGATCATATTCACAATTTAAATTTGAAAGATCAAAATAATATATAAATTTAAACATTGAACAATTTAAAATTCAAATAAAATAAAATAAATAAATATACAAAATTACTAAATATAAAATATAAAATAAATATAGCTAACCATAAAAGAAAATTTAAAATTAGATCTAAAATTTGAAAATCAAATAATACATTTAATCTAAATATTGAAATTTTAAAATTGAAAATTAAATTAACATATAATTATGAAAATTAGAAGAAAAAAAATAAAAACAAATTAAAAAATATTAAACACATATATGAAAGATTAATACAGAAAGGGGAAAAAATAAATTAACAAATACTGAAAAAAAATATAAATGTGAAAGCTTAATAAAGAAAGGTAAAAAGATAAATTAAAAAATATTAAAAATATAAATATGAAAAAATAATAAAGAAAGAAAAAATAAAACAAGTTAAAAAATATTAAGAAAATTGTCAAAGTTGGAAATTGAATCCAAGGCCTTTTAAGTCAAAATAAACATTGGAATATCTCCCACAGGTTATCACTATGGGGTTGAGTTATGTAAACTCAACCCATGTTTGGGGAAAGTGTTATCATACCCCTTATATAGGAGTGTAAACGGGTTGGGTTGGGTTGGGTTGAGAGACATTTTCAACCCAACCCATATTTTCGGGTTGTTAGGGTTGGCAACCCGAATAACCCAAATTAAGTTTTCAACCCAACCCGTAAAATATGGATTGAGTTTGGTTGGGTTTTCGGGTTGTACAGAACACCAAATGAGAAATGAGGAGACAAACGATGAAGGCGCAAAACTGATTTGAGATCTGAGAAAAGGTGCGCTGTGGCAGTGCGGATTTGAGATTTAAGAAGAGGAGGAGATGAGATGAGGCGCAAATTTGAGATCTGAGATGAAGAGATGAGATGTGGTGCGGATTTAAGATCTGAGAAGAAGAGGAGATGAGATGCAATGCAGATTTAGATAGAAGAAGAGGAGGAGATGAGATGTGAGGATTTGAGATCTGAGAAGGAGGAGATGAAATGCGGCGTGTGGAAGAGAATGGAGAAAAGAGGAAAGCACGCGCGGAGACGAATGAGAGTCGGAGATGGAGGAGAGACAGAGGAGATGTGTCGAAGATGGAGGAGAGACAAAGGAGATGTGTCAGAGACGAAGGAGATGTCGAAATGGAAGGGAAGCGGCATGCGAGGGAACACTGAGAAGAGAGGAATGCCGAATGAGGGAGGGAGGAGACCTAATTTCTTTAATTTGATTAAATAAATAATATATATATATATATATTATATTAATTCGGGTTGGGTTGGGTTGAACCGAATTTTTCAACCATAAAACCCGAGACCCAACCCAATCCGAAAAAATTTAATTTTTTTAACTCAACCCAACCCAACCCTTATAATATGGGTTGGGTAGTTCGGGTTATTTGGGTTCAACCCATATTCTTACACCCCTACCCTTGTATTAGGGTGACATAACCCTTCCCCTTCACTTCACAACTCGTCTTCCCTCTCTTTTTTTCCTTCCAATCCCTCTTCAGCTCCTCATAACTCTACCTCCCTCGCCCTATTCAGTCCCACATAAACTCTCCCCAACCCTTCCTTAGTCCGAGTGTGATTCCCTCATTTTCGCTGGTTATTTTGCTTCATTTTCACTGTTTCGTCGTTCACTGATTTGGTCTTCACAGTTTTCGTTTGTCACTATTTTTGTCTCTACTGTTTTCATCTTTCACCGTTCTTGTCTTCACCGAATTCATCTTTTTCGTTCTCATCTTCACCATTTTTCGTCTTTTCCGTTTTCGTTTTCGTCTTCATTGTTTTTGTTTTCATCGTTTTCGCCTTTCACAGTTTTCATCTTCACCGTTTCAGAGGTTGGTATTGTATTTTCCTCTTTTTCAAATTTGGTTTCCATCGTCCCCCGTCGATTTTGGGTTTCATTGACTGCTTCATTTTCCCCATTTGAGGCCTCAAATTCCCTTCTCAGTAACAAATATGGTTTGTTGCATGACTTGTTTTCTAGTCTTGTCGCTCGGACCTGACCTTGTCGCTCGAGACTCCCCTTGCGGCTCTGACTTCCCCTTTACTGATAAGTGACAGATGCTACATCTGTAATGGCAATGGTGGTTTCGAGCAAGGTATGGATGAAGGTAACATTTTCTTGATTTTCTTTTTTTGTCGATGATGAGGTCTTGCAATTAGTTTTTTTTTTTACTAATTTACATATGTATGTTTCCATTGTTTGTTTATGTTTTGTGAAATGCAGTCATTTTGACTTTTTTATTGTTTTATGTATGTTTCCATTGTTTGTTTATGTTCTGTGAAATGCGAATGTTTTGATTATTTTTCCGTTTCTTTGTACATCCCTACATAACCCATGTTTTTGTCTGTCTTTGACTAAACATGTTATTCTCTTATTTTTCTACTGGCAATTGTCATGCTTCTATTTCTTCATGCTAGACTGTACCATTTGATAAACTAGTTATGTAAAAAGTTTTCTCCCTCTACTGGTTTATGGTATGATTGTTGGATTCCGTTTTTTTTACCGTCGTTTCTATTTCTTTGATAAGTCCTTTCCCCTCTGCCCTATATTGTTTATGGTCATTATCTCATTGCTTGTTTAGAATTTTTTTTGTTGGGGTTTTCAATGCATCATTAAATTTGCTTGTCCCCTCCTATATATACATGGTCCCTGGATCTACATTCTCGTGCTTCATTGCTATTTCTCATCGTAGACTTTCCTTTTTTTATCTTATTAGGTATGTTGACTGGCTTCTTTTTTTTTTCTTTTTTTTTCCTTTCATGATATGTCATTATGCAGTGAGATTAGTGAATTTGTGTGTTTGTGTGAATGCAATCCATTCCTTGCCTTGTGTTGATATGTATGCTTTAGGTATCCCTTTTTTCCACTAGTTGTTGTTGTTGTCCACACCTGAAATGTATGTTGTGTATTTGCAATCCATGCTAGACTATCATTTTTTACATTACTTGTGGTTCCTTTTGATCTCCATAATGTCATGCATTCCCTGTTTTTCCATTTGTCTATTGATGTTTCCATTACTAGAAATTCAGTTCAATTCTTTCATCTGAGGCACCAAAAATCTTACTTTTTTTTTTCACTTTCATTCTCTTGCTTATTTTTAACAATTTTTCTTTTTTCATTTGAACATCGGGTAGATTATTCCAAGTACACAGTACATAGTTTTCATTTTTTGTTCCTTTTTCCATCAACCAAATGCATGTCATAACCGTTTGTCTTCTTTACTTTTTTTGCAGGACCCCGAGTTCGTACTTCACTAAGAGGTACTAGGGTTTTGTCGCTTTGTAGTGATTATATTTATCTCTTTCATTTTTACTTTCATATGGTTAGTAGATTATAATTTGTAGAGAAGTAAGGCTACGGACTATTTATTTTGTAATAACTCATATTTGGACTTTGCTTTGAGTTTTTCCAAATCATATTATACTCTATTTGTTTCTTTTATCACTACTTTACCCATTCCCTCATTTTTCTCCTTTTCTCATCATTTCTCTCTAGTTTTATGTATTTCATCACCTTTAATTATTTACTCCCTTTTATTTCTAACAAATTCCTTTGTAAAAAAAAAAAAAAAAAAAAAAAAACTCAACAAACTAATTGTTAATTAATTTCTATATTTTCTAACAAAATAGTCTTCATTACTTATAAACAATTTTCATCTCCAATCCTTTTTTTTTTCAATTTATTGCATTTTAAAAAAAAATTAAAAAATATTTTAAAAAATAAATTTCATAATACTATCTAATCCTTCCCTCAAACACATCTTATCATAACACGTCTCCCAAACAAATCTTATCATAACCACCTTCTAGATAACTCTTCCTCCAAACACATTTTATCATAACCCAAGGTTTATTATAATCCTAATCTCCATAATCCAACCTTTCCTCCAAACGGCCCAAATATCGACCATGACCTTGATACGCAGCTAGAGAAACAAAATAGAATAAAATGAGAACAAAACTGGATCCCATAGTTTCTCTATTTTGCCCAACTTTTAAAAACGTTTCTTAAATTTTGGAAACGAGAAACAGAAAGAGTTATCAAACACGTATGTTTCTTAAGAAATGAGAAATAGAAACATAAAATAGGAAACAAGAATGTTATCAAACTAGTTTCGATTTCTCTTTGATATGTTTGGTTTTCATTTTTTATCTTATTGTATTGTTATTAACTTATATTTATAAATCGCTATGTTATAATTTATTTGACTACTTTAGTAGAATTTGGGAAGAACAATTTTTTTTTTAAATGACTGAGTTTTTAGATAAAATTGAGCAAAAATATTTTTTTTTGTCAAATAACGTTAATAATGATACAAAGTTTGAGAGTTTTTATTGATATACCAAAGTCTACAACTTTTTGTAAGAAAAGAAAGCAAATGAAGTTAAAATTCTTTTTCGTAAACATTTCTTTTTTTTAAAAAAAAAGTTTGTTTGTTTCCTTGCAATTTTTTACAATGATTTGTGTTTTTTTCAACCAAATTAAGTTTATAAAAACTTTTTTTTAGCTTTTTATTTTTTTAAAAAAATCAAAGTAAAGTAAAAGGTAGATAACATGTTAGACTTAATTTCCAAAATTAACAGAAAAAGGGAAAAAAGAAAAAAAGAAGAAGAAGCAGATTTTAGGGCCCAAACGCAAAGAGTACTTTTAGGTCAAACTTGGGCTAACCCAACTTCTAAGTGACATGATCTATGGGTTTGGACCATTGGGAGAAATTGGATTGTATTAATATCATTTTAGGGTTCTACTTGGGAGTTGGCCAAACTACAGATTTTCCTCTCACGATTTTAGTAAAAGTGCTCTATGATTTTACCGCAATTTTTTTTTCAACTTACAAGGCTGAAAGGGAGTATAACTCATGTGACTCAATTGGATATTTGTGGTTCAAATTAATTGAAATTAAAACAAAATTCACAAATTTTAATAATCAAATTTGTATTACTTTTTCTTATGGTGTTGATTTTTTAATCTACTAAAATTGATTAAATTATTAAAAAAATGTCCTTAAACTTCTCTAACTTACCCATTTCAAAACTACTGCCTTTCCTTAAATTTAAAAATTCAAAAGTAATAATAATATTTCTAAAACTTTCGCATATACTTCAAAAATATCCCCAAAAATTTAGATATGAAATGGTGTAACATCACGATGTACTATCTTTTTTTTAAGTAGAATAATCACAAGGTGAGTGATTCAACCATCGACTTAAATGATAGACGGTAATGTTAATTAACATTAGGTTAAACTCACTTTGGCTACTTGATTCTACCTTCCTTCTTGTATTCTTCCCATTTTAAAATTGTTATATCCACAAAGTGTGAATTTGAGGAAGTGAAAAAAGAAAAAATATATATATATGAGAGATGACGAATAAGGAAGAAATTCTAGAAGAAGAAATGAAGAAATCATGAACAATAACAAATGAGAATATGAAGAAGAATAAGTAATAATGTAAAGAAAATAGTAATACGAAGAGGGGATGAATAAATCGCAAAGAAGAAAAAGAAAAAGAAGTGAAAAATCGTCCGCAATATTTAAGAACAAATCTGGAATTTATGAAAATATCATAGACTTTTTTTATTTTGTTACACGGGCCGAAAATATTTTAGTGTTTTGTTATATTTATGAAAATTATCAAATAAAAAAAGTATTATAAAATATTATATATTAAATAGATGTCCATCATCTAATCAAGCTTAGTGTCCATAGTCACATGTCACCTCATTAATCATCCAACGTCATTGACATGTGTCTTGAAGACATCGTCTCTTAGTGGTCAAGTAATCCACCACCTACTTGTCATTGTTTTTATAAATATAGGGCTTTAGTGAGTTTGTAAAGACACACTAATATTGAAAAGAATTCCAAAAAATTTGAAGAAAGACTGGAAAATTTTGAGATTTTCATTTTCTTAATTTCTTATTTCTTATTTCTTAATTTCTTTATATATTATATTTTATTATTTTAATATTATATATTTTTTGATTTCCATATTCTAGTTATGCCTGTTTTTTATAACAAAAAGAAACATAATTTGCTTCATTTTTTGAAAAACGAATTATATTAGAATAAGTAACTATGAAAACAATTAATTTGAGTAGAACTATTTCAAGTTGTTTTTTTAAAGACAAGTTTGTTTCTTAAAGACAAATTTGTTTCTTCCACAAACAATGCAAATATACAATGTGTGAATAATGGCATATAGAGGAGATAAAAGATGTGGGAAGATAAGAATTAGGAGAGCAACTCTTCATATTTTGTGTGTTTTTGAATTGATAAGAAAATTAGATGTTTATGTGTTGAGATGTATGCAATAAAGCCTTGCAGTTATGTGTTATTTGAAATAAAAATTGATTATTCTATACAAAAAGATTCAAGGTTATTTTATGTAACTTAAATTAATATGTGGTCAACATAAAAGTCGATCATGTTTAAGTAATAACTTAAATGGTCTGTAATATATAGACAATGTTGGGTACCTTGAGACATTACCGATACAACTTACTTTGTAATTATTACAAAAAATTATAAGATATTACAAACGATTTGATCATGATCGTTCATGTGGAGACATGTGAGTGTGGGTATTATATACAAAGAGTTTGTATAAAATTGAACTGCAAAATGATTAATCAGCTCCCTTTATAACATTGTTTAATTGAGAAAATTAACATTTCACAAGATGACCATAGGTGATTTGACATTCATCATGAGTGAGTTATGAAAATGGTCCTTTGTTATGTATGAGTGAGAGTGACCAAATTTGCTGGCTCGATAAACCTAACCATTTTGGAGATTTGTCTGAGTAGAAATTTGGAAACATAACTACACAAGATAAAATTTGCTCATTCTCATCTTTAGAATAAGTAGATGAGTTGCTCCCTTAAGTGTTGGTCCTAGGTCTTGAACTATGGGGTCTTTCCCTTTCATTGGCTCAAGAGGATTTTGTTTATGGTTGGACCATAAACATGTTGTTTGTTAGAGAATCAGTGAGACATGAGGAGTTAGATGTAATTACATGAATAAAATGATAATTTGATCCAACTGTAACTACAAATGATACGTGAAGGGTCGACTTATTGTTGATTGGTTATATTCGCAAATACAAAAGTATATACAATGTAAAGAGTGTAACTGTGGGTCTTTATTAGAGTGATATGCAGTTAAAAATTGTTGCTTAATTAATTAATCTCCTATTGTTAGAACTTCTAATTTGTAGATCCATAAGATTCTTTGATAGCTTACTAAGGGTAAAACAAGAATATATTGATTTTGGATTAATTTGAATGGTTCAAATTAAACAAGGAAACTCATTTGTATAAGATACTATTAGTATATAGTTAAATTATAATATAAAGTTAAATTTGAATAAGATTCAAAATTACACTTCATTGTACGATAGAGATAAGTATTTTAATAAGATTCAAGTATTAATAAATATGAATGATAAGTTACCACATAGATATTTACTTGAATAAGTTAAAAATTAATATAATTAGAGGTTAAGCGTGATACATGTTTATCATAAGTGATTTTTAATATTATTACTAATAAGAAAAGATTGCTATTCATTCATTTTTATCATAATTGATTTGCTAAATAAAACTTCTTCTTTTTTTCCAAAAGTGTGTGAACAAGTTATGTAATTTTTACCTTAAATTTGACATGTTTTACGCCTTGTATCTTTTTTTTTCTTTTAAAAATAAAAAAATAGTTTAATTAAAGTCTGAGAATGTAAAATCGAATCTCTAACCTTAGTTTTAATTTGAGGTGGGAAGATTTGAACGTGGGACATCTTGTTCTCAAGTACATACATGTGTCAGTTAAGCTAAATTCATGCTGATTATTAATCTCTAACTTCAAGATTAATAGTACAAGCACTATGCCACTGCGATGAGCTAAAATTTCAATTTTATAAAAGTATGCATTTTTAAAGATTGCTAATCAAACTATACGTTAAAGTTTGATAACAGTTGCATTTATTATCTTAAATTAAATAAATATTGAAACTTTTTCCAGTTGAGAGACTTTTGTTGAAAAATCATTAATAAAAAGTTTAAATCGTATGTTGGTCCATGAACTTTGTATTTTGTTATATTATAGTCTCTAAACTTTAAAAAATGTCTATTTTAGTTCTTGATCTTTTAAAAAGAACATATTTGGATTCATGCTATTAAGATTTCATTAACTGTTTAATGAGGCTATCAAATAAGATATTCACTCTTAAAAATCTACCGTTTTAATTTTTAGTTAAAGACTAAATGGTAAATTTTTTATTGGAGAACTCTAAAAGTCACTTTGCTTTCAAGATTTTTATCATCGCCATCTTAGTGTATTAACATTCTATTTCATTTTCTCAAATCATATGCTAGATGCAATTTCATCCACGTACAACTTTTTTTGTGCCTTAAGTTTGGAATATTTTGTGATTTATTGAGGTGCTTTTTTCTCTTCCTCTCAATTCTCTCTTCTTCTTTTTTCTTGAGTTTTGTAATTCATTGTGAGAATATTTATCTGCAATTTCTAGAGTTTATTTTATGTACGTGTTGTACTTATTTTATATTTCTAGTTTATTTTAACTTGCCACGGATGTTAAGACCAATATGTCAGCTCTATTTTATTTTTTTTATTATACTCAATGTTCTTCTTATTTGCTTCATGATTTCAATTCAAAAAAACAAACAAATAAATAAAGAGTGGGGAACCAAGAGAGAATGTAAGAGTTTAGAGTTTTAGAGAAAAAAAAGAGAATAAAATTAGTTTTTTTTTTTTTTTGGCTTATTTGATTAAAATTGTGTTGATTACATTTCTAGATTGGCACAAAAAAATTATATGATAAATTAGCAAAGATTTCTTGATTCTTTAAGTTAAACAATGGACATAGAGTGACATGCTCTGTCTCGCTCGTGCCTTAAACTTACAATGTGGTATACGATGCGATTAGAATCTTTGAACCTTAAATAATTAAGCAATTTTAAAACCTAACTTAAGCAACATAACCACAATAATTTTAATATCACAAACCACTTTTCTTTTCAACTTAAGACCATGCGTTCTGCAAATTTTACTTTAAATTCAAACATCCTTAATACAAGAAGTTAACAAAGAAATTCTAAACGCCTACACAACCTTTAACCTTCAACAACCTAACTTGCTCGCCTTCTTTAACTCAAACTTGGCCTCAATGCCTGAATACTGGGGAGGAAAAACTTGAGACATAAGTCGATGACTTGGTGAGTGATACTTTGAAAACCTTTTTGAGGAAAACAATACAATCGCATAAATCATTTTCATTTCACAAACACAGGTTCAACGCTTCATATCATTAAACATAAATCACATAAACACACATTAGTTTTACATATTCCTTTCTACCAAGTATATGAACCATTCCCTACACCAAGATTTGGCATCTTGCGTTTAGACTACTGTGATGTCCTTTTTATCAACAAAATTCAAGAATTTTTCTGGTTGACTTCTTGTTGCTTAGGCCGCTAAGCTCAATTCACTCCTTTTATGCATTGGCCAGCTTCACTTTACCATGCAGTCCTTTTCTACATGACTGTCTTTACTCTTTATGTGCGTATAATACTAGCTCATTGATAGGAATATGACTAATGGTTTACTCTCAATCATAGCATACAATACAATCAATAAACATGAACTTTACTTGAAAGATAACAACATTAAATCTTCCTTCATAAAACATGTTTTACAGAAATCAATTTTCAACATAAACATGTATAAAACGAAAGCATGCTTTCTATTATGCACAATATAACGATTTAATTCTAAAGGAAGAACTTTGGAAAGCTTTTATTTTCATTTGAAAAATCACTCACGGAATTAATTCATTTTTCCTTTCTGTAGAACGTCTAATCCCCTTTTTGCTCAAAACTCCTTGAAACCCCAAAAGCTTCTTCTCACCAAGCTTCTTTCTTTTACGACAGAGTAATTCTAGTGATTTTGTTTTCTTAATCATTCTTCTACCGTCCCTCCTTTATTTAATTTAATTTTCAAAATAGCTTAGTCATTCTTTGAGCTCTTGGTAACTTGCTAGATCCTATTTACCAAAATTATAAATCTTTGCATGTCTAAACAGTTGGATTCCAACTCCACTGAACAGTTAAATTATAATGCTTTCGACCGAAATAGGTTCGAGATCAACAATTAAATCCTTTTATGTCTCCAGTCTCAACCGACACAGCCTCGAGATAGCCCTGAGATCCTTTCAATTTTCTCTTCTACCTTCAATCTTGGTCGAACTCGTGTCCGAGATTGCCAGAGATCTCCTTAGACTTGCTTCTCTATGTCCAATCTTGGTTCTACAAGCACCGAGATTGTCCCGAGATGAACCTTCTGCCTTCAAATCTTGCTTGGGATTCCACATGACTGCTCGAGATTCCTTATAATTTCCTTTCTACTTTTAGTCCCAAACGAGCACTACCCAGAGATGGCTCGAGATCCATCTCTAAAACCCTTCAATTTTTATCTCGATAGTTCTGCACCGAGATGCCCCTACCATAGCACTGAGATCTGCTTTCCATCTTGACCAAGATTTCTTAAGGTTGCCTCGAGATTTCCTTTATTTTTTAGGCTCCAAGTCTCACATAGAGTCTAATCATCTAAATATAGAAGCGACATCATCATTCCATTAAGAGCTAATGGAATTCTAACGACATGAACCAAAATAATTTTTTTAAAAATTCGAATACTAAAACATACACATGACAAGTTAAGGATCCAAAATAGAACATTACACCTGTCGAGTACTAAAATAGAATTTAAACCTTAATAAAAATATTCACATTCCAATACCCAGACATAATATATGCTAATATCAAATTGAATAAAGTTTCAAAATGATTTTTTATTCATTTAAGAAGAAACTTCGTCAAATGGTGCATTCCTTTGTACAAAAACCGATTGTTATAAACTTGTAGAGAATTTATTAGTTTAAAAAAACATTATTCTATGTGATTTTCTATCAAACTTTCTCTAATTGTAAAATTTAGTTAAGTAGAGTTCAACTTAGTTTTATAATTGATATGATCTTTCATCTTAGAGGTGAGCGGTTTGATCCCTCATCTCCACAATCGTTGTACTAAAAAAAAGTGTAAATTTGAAATTTTAACCAAACAAAAACATCCAATTTGAAGAATGGATTAGACACTTGTCCAGTTGGTTGTGTCAAAAACTAAAAATTTAAAAGATGTTGTTACTTACTTTAGATTACGTATCTTTTTTAGATTCACTTTCGGCGAAAATCCAAAATTAAATAAAAATTGTCATTATTAAGAATTGAGAATAAATGGACAATTAATTATGAACCCACGTATATCTATAAAGGGCAGCAAACGACATAAAGAACACAAAAAATCTCATCTAATTCACATTTTTCAATAAACTCATTAATATACTTATCCAAAATTACAATAGACGATTTCACTATCTTAACGCGTACACAAAACGAAAAAGTTAACACTAAATTTTCCAAAGAAAGAAATAAACATGATCACAAAATTTATAGCATACTCAATTAAATTAACTTAATATTTCATTTAGTCAATATCATCATTTAAAAAGAAACAACCCTAAACCCAAACATAATATATGCTAATATCAAATTAAATAAAGTTTCAAAATGATTTTTTATTCAATTAAGAAGAAGAAGAAAAAAGAAACTTCGTCAATTGATGCACTCCTTGTACAAAAACCAATCCTTATAGACTTGTAGAATTTAGTAGTTTTTTTTTTAGAAAAAACATTGTTCTATGTTATTCTTATCAAACATCAAAGTGTAAAATTTGGCTAAATAGAGTTTAACTTAGTTTTATAATTGATATGATCTTTCATCTTAGACGTGAGAGGTTTGATCCCTAATCTCTACAAATATTGTACTAAAAAAGTGTAAATTTGAAATTTTAATCGAACAGAAACGTCCAACTGAAGAATGGATTAGACAGTTGTCCAATTGGTTGTGTCAAAAACTAAAAAGTTAAAGGATGTTGTTACTTACTTTAAATTACATATCTTTTTTAGATTTATTTTCAACGAAAATCCAAGATTAAACGTAAATTGTCATTATTAAGAATCGAAGACAAATAGACAATTAATGAACCCACATATATATATAAAGTGTTTAGCAAACGACATAAAAAAGACAAAAAATCTCATCTGATTCACATTCTTCAATAAACTCATTAATATACTTATTCAAAATTACGATAGACGATTCCACTCGTCTAACACGTAGACAAAACAAAATGGTTAACAATGAATATTCCAAAAAAAGAAAAAAACGTGATCCGCAAAAATTATAGCTTAATATCTCATTCAATAGATTTAGTATCATCATTATCATCGCTTAAAAAAAACTATTAAAAAATTACTAAAAGGTATTTACAAAACCCAATAAAAACTTTAGATTTTATCAATGATAAATACTAATAAACTTTTATCAGAGTCTATCTCAAGAATAGAGACTGAGATAGACTCAAAGTCGTGTATGTATTTTATAAATATTTTCATTTACTCTCTTGTATTTGAAAATGTGTGTTGTAAAGTAAGTTTGTAAGATTAGTATTTTGGAAAGGTAAGATTAAGAAAGAAGAAGAAGAGAGAAAATCAGCTACAAACGCGTACTTTGTTTTGATCATATTTGGTTTGTTATTTATTATTACTTAATAAAGAAAAAGGTTATTATTTATTTATTTATTACTTAAATCACTGATAAAGTAAAAACAGAATTTGTTTGAAACGTATGAACAATTGATGAATCTTTTACCTTATATTTGGCAAGCTGATGTGTTTTTTTAACCATATTCCCCTTTCTCTCAAAATAAGAAAAACAAAATAGGTGATGCATTTTTTACCTTATATTTGGCAAGCTCATGTTTTTTTCACCCTAAATTTGGCAACGTTTTATTCTCAAATTTAAATTTTATTTTATTACAACTTTTTTATAAAAAAATTCAATTCATTTATATGTTAAACTTTGACCACCGTTACATACCTTAAACTAAGGAATAAATATCAATTTATATTATGAAATTTGAGGTTGTATCAATTTAAACTTTAAACTAATAATTGTATCAATTTAAACTTTGAATTTTGAAAGTTATTAATCTAAACTTTAAACTAACGAGATAGTTGCAAATATAGCAATTAGATTCAAAATAATTAAGTATATTTTAACATTTTTTAAAAATTGCAAATATAACAAAATCGGTCAAAATCTATCAATGATAGGAATCTATCACTGATAGACTATGTTACAAATATTGGTCTATCATTCATAAATCATAAGAGTCTATCAGTGATAGATTTTGATATATTTGAAATTTCTTAAATATGTTGCTATATACTTATTTATTATTCATAAAATTGTTGTCCATTATAATTACCCAACTAATAATTATATCAATTTTTAAATCTTAAATGTTCATAAATGCATCAATTTAAACCTGAACTTCCTCGTGACATAATGTTAATTGGCTAGAAACCCCTTAATATATAAATAAAAAATATAGTGTTTAATTGGCTAGAAAACATAGCTAACTTATTAAATCAATTAAATGTTTGATCTTTTAACTGAACTGGTTGAACACTTATCCAATTTGTTGAGTCATAGAACTTAAAATTCGAAATTACATATATTGTTTAGATTTTCTTTTAACGTATGTCTAAAATTAGATATAAATTAATTGTCATTACGAGGATAAATGACAGATGAACAATTGATGAACTCACGATTAGTGACGTCTTTGATAAACAACATAAGTGAGACAAAAAAAATCTCATTTGATTTAATTTCTCCAATAAAATCATAAATATCTTTATTCAAAGTTGTAATCAAATGATTTCATTTGTCAAACTTAAATCGAATATATCGATTAATGATCAAATCTAATTAAAAAAGAGTTAACCATAATCCCAAAATTTATTATTTTCTTTGTTATTAAACTAAATGTTGAATTCGTAACTTTGAATTTGAATAAATATCTTATCACTCAAAAGACTCTTACTTGAAACCATATCACATGTGCATTTAATACATGGACATATTATACATGCTTATTATGAAATAGAATAAAGTTTGAAATATATATATTTTTTTTGTTGATTTAAAAAGAAAACTTTGATAATTGTTGCATTTATGTGCATTTATTATCTTAAAAAACAATGTTACAATTCTAAAGTTAGACTTTTATATAAATTTATTCTATGATTGATTTTGTTATTCATACTTGATCTTTGTCCAAATTTTAAATGGGTTAAACTTTGAATTGAGTTGAAAATTTGCTTAGAATAAAAGTTGTCATACATTCTCAAGTTTAAATAATCAATTGGATATTTGATGTTTGATGGAAAATTTTGAAAAAAAAAATATAACAATAAATAGTAGAACGATTGAAAATATTTTGAAAAAGAATAAAAATCAAAGTTAGAGAGGTTACCCTAAAGGTTAAAAAGCGTTGTTCTTATTTTGTAGATAATATACTTATAAGCATGGACAAAATATGAGGTTTAATGTCTATGTCTATTTGGTTTATGACCTTTCAAACATGACACTTTAGTGTTCGAGGTTTGAAAAATGGTTCTAAATGATCTCCATATTAAAGTTGACTGTTAGTTGACCTTTGCACGTTTCTAAATGAGGGAAGTGACCTTTGCAAATTCCAAAATTTGAGAGAGTAAAGAAACAAACATACAACACTTGAAAATATATCTACATGGAGGAGAAGAAGCCTTTGGGACGAGGAGTTAGAGAAAGAAGAAAATCACAGAACATATTGCAATTTCCAGAAAAATGGGGGACTACTGTATAGGCTTTCTAGTCAGATGGGGAAGAGTTAGACCCCAAAAGACCCTTCACTAATAAGTTATTTCATCGACCTATGATATCAGAGAATACGCTAGTTTCAGATCTGGGTTGGGGCAACGGATCCCTTTTCAGCTTCAACAACGGATGAGGCTGGCACTGGGACTGGTGGAAGAAGATTGACTTCTGACTCTGGATGTGACCTTCCTGCTTCAGGGAATGTCCGAAAATCTTCTTTGAACCTCGCAATATTCTTTGCGCCTAGCCTCTAGACCTGTCTTCTCGCCTTTCTTTTTGGCAACCTATGGAATCAGAGCCAGAGTACGTACTCAAAGCAGAAGAAGGTAAAGAAATAAAATAAAGCAACACAAATGAATATAAAATTATTAGAATAATTACTATTTTAGTGGCACGCCATTTTTTCGTCAACTTCAACACATAAACAATTTAGAACTATTTTTCAAACCTTGGAAAACTAAGTGTCACTTTTGAAACTTCAGAGACTAATAGACAATAACATTAACTCTTTAAAGATCAAAAAGTACATTTTATCTCATAAATATTAATTAAATATTATTGTTCAAACTCAATTTCATGAACTGATTAATATTTGTCTAATTTGGTGGGTCAAAAACAGAAAATTCAAAATAATGTTTATTATAGCTAATAGAGGACTTCTAAATAATATTTAGTATAACAAGATGTGGTTATTATACTCATACATAATATTTGCCTCAAACGGTCCCTTTAAAGTTTAAGGTAAAATTGAAAAAACTTGCCACATTCGTATGTGAAAATTGATAATAACACTTTAAAACAATGGAAGAATTAAGAAACCTCTTAAAAGCTTTACTTGTAAAAGTTAAAAAAACATTGTGTTTTTAATTTGGTAGAAAATAATGTACTTATTAAAGGTTAGTGATAAAGCTCGATCCATACGTTCAATTCAATAAACCGATGTAACACTTGTCCAATTTATCTGTCAGAGCATTAAAACTCAAACGACTTTGTTACTTATCTTAGATTACATATCTAGCTTAGATTCACTTTTAACGTCATTATGAACGATCGTGGACGTATGGATAATTGTTTGATAAACGACAAAAATAAGACAAAAAAGAAATTTCATCCATTAAATTTACCAAATGATGATTTCACTCGTCTAACTTAACTAATGTTAGATTAATTTTGCTAAGGATAATAATTTATTAAAAATAATTAATTAAATTTAAATTAACTAAAAGATGAATTAATCTAATTATCACCATTTTTTTTTTATATATTTTGAAAAAGTTAAAAAGCATAAGAAATTTTGTGTATAAGATTAATATTTAGGAAAGGTAAGGTTAAGAACAAGGCAATAAAGGAACAAACAAGAAACATTCACCTACAAACGCGTCTAGTAAGAGTAGGATACAACCCTATAAAGACTCGTCGTGGCGCTTTATAATTGGATGTCGGCGAGATAATTTCAACGACAGTACCACGACCGGCCGGGGTAGTAAGGTATGAGTGTATACAGGGAATTGTTCCTCTCCAGTCTTTGTAATAAATTTATAAAATTAAAATCAAAACGAAGAAGAAAAAAAAAAAAAGAAGAAGAAATAAAATGGAAAAACGAGAGCAAGAAGACTTGTGAAACTCTCTCTCTCTCTCTCTGTAGTTCATAGCCAATTTCCTCCTCTCACTTTCTTCTTTCTTCCTTCTTCTTCGTCTTCATACTCAACTTGAGCGATTTCTCTCCTTTTTCATCTCTTCTTTTTCGATTCGATCTGTTTTTAGCTTCTTCAATTTGTGATGAAGACTTGACAAATCGGAATCCCCACGCTTTGACCTCCTGATCGAGGTATCTTTTTGACTTTAGCTTCATAAATTGAGGGTATTCTTCCATCTTCGATTATCAGATATGTTTTTTTTTTCTCCTTTTTCTTGTGGTAGTTTGTTTTGATGTTCGATACATGAGTTGAGTTTTGGGTTCTGGTAATTTCATGTTAATTTTGGTGTTTACAACTTCTTCTTCTGGGTCGTTACTGAAGTCTTCGAAATACTATTCTTTTTCTTTTTTGTTACTGTTTGGGGATGGTTTCTGTGGGGGTTTTGACTTAATTGGTTTGGATTTTTTAGTTAGTGTTGTGAATCTTTTGGTTTTGAAAATGGTTGGAAATCTTCATATATGTTTTCTTTTTTTGAAGTTGGGGTTTATGCTATTTGTTTTTGTTTTGTGGGTTTTTCTTTCTCCTGCTTGCTAAGTTTCATGGAGGTCTGTATAGACTTGTTTGTTTTGTTCGTGTTTTATTATTATATCTTTTAGTTCGCTACTTGTTAGTTGTTATTTTGTTTGATAAGACTGTAATATAAATACTAATTTTTACTAAAAAAATGATCTTTGTTTTCCATTTGGTTGTTTGGTTACAGATTCTACTTGCCGGCTTTGAACCTAGCATCGGTGATGCTAAAGATATAAAGGGAATCAAAAGGGTTCTCGTAAAGTAGAAAAATGTTGGAGGGTGGTCAAAAATTCCCTGGAATGATCGATTTAAACGAGCATGCATATGATCTATCGCAAGGGTTTTACCATAAACTTGGTGAGGGAACCAACATGTCTATTGACAGCTTTGCAAGCTTGCAAACAAGCAACGATGGAGGGTCAGTTGCCATGTCTTTAGATAACAGCAGTGTAGGATCGAACGAGTCTCACACTCGGATCTTAAATCACCAAGGCTTACGACGGCGTGCAAATGACAACCATACTTTTCAACATAGTGTTAACCGTCGCGGAAGAGTTACACATCACCTGAGTGATGATGCGCTAGCCCGAGCTTTATTTGATAGTAATACACCCACTCAGGGTCTTGAAAATTTTGAGAAATGGACTCTTGATTTAAGAAAGCTTAATATGGGAGAGGCTTTTGCTCAAGGTGCCTTTGGGAAACTCTACAGAGGTACTTATGATGGTGAAGATGTTGCTATCAAGATCTTGGAGAGGCCAGAGAATGACCTGGAAAAGGCTCAGTTAATGGAGCAGCAATATCAGCAGGAGGTGATGATGCTTGCTACTCTAAAGCACCCAAATATTGTCCGGTTTATTGGATCATGCCATAAGCCGATGGTTTGGTGCATTGTTACTGAGTATGCTAAGGGCGGTTCAGTTAGGCAGTTCTTGATGAGGCGACAAAGTCGTTCTGTCCCACTGAAATTAGCTGTCAAACAAGCTTTGGATGTTGCCAGGGGGATGGAATATGTTCATGGCCTTGGGCTGATTCACAGGGACTTGAAATCAGACAACCTTTTGATTTTTGCGGACAAGTCTATCAAAGTTGCTGACTTTGGAGTGGCCCGGATTGAGGTGCAGACAGAAGGAATGACACCTGAGACTGGAACCTACCGCTGGATGGCTCCGTAAGTCTTCTAAACCTTGAATGTTTGCTGTTATAATCTTCACCTTTACCAAATATTTCCTGCATGCTTGTTTGTGGCATTTATTTATTATTGTTTCAAAATGGTACTTAGTATTTTTGTCATGACTAAGAAATTATGAAGATTGGCCAAGAAATCGAGATTCGAAAATATTTTAAAGGCCTTTTTATATAATTTTGTGGTTGCTATTTTTACTTTCGTAAAATTATTTAATTTGTTTATTTACTATTTATATTATTGTTGTTGTGATGGATTAAAGAGGAGATTCTATTCCATGTTTTAGGCATAACATCCAAAATTTCTCAAGCCTGTTCATAATTTGTATGATCTCCTTTCTTATACAATTAATTGAAGCATGGTATGGGAACTCTGAAATTTGATTTTCCAGACTAGTTTCAGTATCATTCTCTACTAGATTCTGAGAAAATTTTCCAAGCTTATGCTTTTCTTTAAACACTGGTTTGTTTAATGTGCTGACGTTTGTTTCTCCATTTTTTTCCCTAACTGATTCTGATTTCATATGTATTTTTCTGCTGATACAATCAAGATTATCTCTCATGACTATTTATGTTAAGAATGCAGTACGAGAGAGGGAATGTGAAATTTTGCTAGAATTATATATACTAACTAATATTTAGTGGATATTTTGATTTTAACGTCTTAATCTTACCATTTTATTGCATTTGTTGGTTTGATATGTGATAATTTCTTTTTTGGATCTCGGTAAAAGTCCATTTGGTAAATTACCATTTACAGATTACACTTTAGGTCTTAAGTTTTTGCTTTTGCATCCAACTTGAAATATTAAATACTCTTTCAAAGAAGAACACTCCCGGTAAAGCAGCAACTCCGTTTCATTTTCATTTTTCACAATGTAAATTTATAGCTTTTACACATATACACATGTACACATGAATATACATATAACTATACACATATAAACAAATGTATACATACATATTTCTGCAAGTATGTTTGACATTTGCCCATATGGCTCTTTAGGCTTTTCCAGTAACCATTCTTCAGAAGTAGAATTAGTGATTAGATTAGGATTGTTAAGCCAGTTTTTCTCTCTTTTGGCTTTTCCAGTCACCATCCTTTGATCTCTTGCCCTGTTTGCTATTTTAGCTTATATAACATTCATCTTCCGTTCATTTTCATGCCTTTGATTTTCATTTCTTGCCCTTTATTTCACTTGTGTGTGTGTTGGGAGGGGGCAGCTAATAATAGATTGTTACATCAGAAAGCGTAAGGTCTTTGGTTTTTATCTGGCTCTGGCTGCTAAGGGGAGATATGGCCCTTTCTGGACAGATGTGCTAATTCCATATGAATGGGGTTGTATGATATTTCATTTACATCATTTGTTTATATAGGTGGAAGATCAAGATTACAAGGATGCTGGTTTATACTACAAATTTAGAGTTCCTAATCACATTTTATTTCATAGTACTCTTGGCAAAAGGTCCACCGTTACTGTAGTAGGGTCTCAATTTAAAAAAAAAAATCTTTGGAACATATCATCAGTAGATCTTTTATCATGGAATAGTTGTGGTGGGATGTGTGTTTGGAAAGGGCTGGACATTTCATTTCAAGGCGATCTAGACAAATGTAACTTGAAATGAGCTGTGAAAAACAATGCATGCTTGATGCCTCATTGAAGGTCATACCATCATTGTGCTCATGAGGCAAAGAAGGCAAGTTGCATGTGCCTCTTGTCATGGGTGTGTGCTTGATACACCTTAACAATAAGACATGGGTAAAGGAAAAAATATTGCTACATGTAGGTAATAATTCTTTCTTTCTTTGTTTCCCTAACCTTTTACTCCTTATCAATCCTCTTGAGACAACTATCTACTTGAGGCTCCACTGTTAGAATTTGACAGACAAGTAGCAAACCTTTCTTCCATTCTCAATCTCTTAAAAGAGGTTGTATTCTCGACAAATTCCATAATTTATTGGTTGGTGAGTTTTCTCCCTTTTCTTCTTTCATTCTTTCTTTCTTTCCTTTTTAAATTTTTTTTTTTTTTTGTAATTTATTATTCTCGGATCTCCCTTCGAATCCAATTAAGTGGTAAAAAATGCATCTGCACTTGATTTGGAAGGAAAAGTACCTGGAAAAAGAATGATGTTCTATTTCGTGGGTACTTCAGAGGAAAGATTATCAATTGCAAAGTATTCTCACTTTTGCTTGATCTTCTTGATGTACAATTTGAGTGAGGCTCAATTTTGGTCTTTTGAATATATGGCCCAGTTTATCCACCTTCGTTATTCTCACAATATTGACTTCTCTTGGGTGTTTTGAAGCACGTACGGTTATTATGGATCCGTTTGGTAACATCTCTCTTTCTTGTTTCTTATTTTTTGAAAAATAGAACTACATTTAATAACTTTAGTGTTTCTTATTACTTCTTCCTTTTTTATTGAACAAAAAAGAAAAAAAAAACATATTTGATAACCATTTTACGTTTGTGGTTCTCTGAAAATTTTAATTTAAGAAATAGAAGTTTTACATGAAAACAAAATTCTGTAATTAAATATTAAAAAATGTATGTTATATTTACTTTAGATATTGCATTTGAGAAGTAAAAAAAAAATACATTTTATTTATGTTTTGGAAATAGTGATAAAGAAACAAAAAATATGGTTTTATAGTTTCCAAAATTTCTTTACAAATGTGAAAATGTTTCTGAAAAATGAGAGAAGAAATATTTACCAAAAAATTGGAAAAAAAGAAACAAGAAACTTATCAAACGGGCTCCATGAAACTCAATCTTATAGTATGATTGGTAGGTAGAGATTCTAGGACATTCTTTCCAAACAAGGATCTATCTTCTATTAAATAGCATTTTGTGAGAACCTAATTTGGTGTAGGCAATTGAGTTGGTTTCTTTAAGATGATTGTTCAATCTTACCAGAGGTTTTTGGTTCTTTAGGATCTAGAGATAGGAGAACGTGGACTTTTTGAGTCCTTTGGCGTATATTCTTGAAAATGGTTTATTTTTTCTTACCTGGTCTCTGCTACTAATCATCATCCTCACACTTTTTGCTCAAAGTTCTAGAATTTGAAAAATTTTGAAGGTCAAAATTTTCTTCTGATGGTTGCCTTCTTGAGAACTATATGATGGTCTAGAAATCCTTCTCTTTTGTGCTTTGATCTCAATAGCTGTTCTTTGCAAACTAGTGTTTAAGGATCTGGACTACGTTTTTGGAGATGTCTCCTCCCAAATTTACTCACAACGCTTGCATCTCCCTTGATGAATTAGGGTTTGGTCCTCTCTATTTAGTAAACAAATTGTGGTTGATTTGTGTAAATTTCTAATAAGAAAATATCATGATGATTTAAATGTTTTGAAGAAGTTTCTTGGAGCAAGGGTAGCTCAAAGAAAAAGTCCCAGAAGTCAGTCAAGGAATTTTTTGGCTGCTTTGATAGCTTAGTATGACAACTGATGGCCTCAGTTTGAGGAGCCAGTTTTTTCTATTTCTATTGCTATGTGTTATACATTCTTATTGGGGTGACTCTAGACGAGGTTAGACCAAGGCAGACAGCTTAAGTTTGGTGGTCCATGGTTAGAGTAGCAATGACTCAATTTCTTCCCTTGGTTTAAGAGAAAATTTTTTTCTTGGAGTAATCTTTTTTTTTTTTTTTTTTGATAAGAAACAAATATATTCAATGAACAAAAGATAAACAGCCTAAGAGGCAAGGGACAAGAGGGTCCTCCTCGAGAGAAGCTAAAGAATAAGGGCTTTCAAGTTGTTGAAAATTATAGAAAGGCTATAATTACAAAAGTGTTTGGTGTAATTCGGACTCCACCAAGAAGCTGTGTTCAACACACAGTCCAAAAAGAATCAAAAGAATTATAGTTATCTTAAAAAATCCTACTATTCCTTTCTTTCCAAATACACCACAGAAGGGAATGGGTAGCACAACTTCACAAGATGTGACTTTTCGGACTATAACCTCTAACTTTCTTGGAGTATTCATGAGGATACTAATTCAATTAACTCTGCTAAATACTTGGGTAGTGGTTTAAACATGTTCCTTTACGCAACTATAGTTTAAGTTCTCACATTTTAACTTCCTTTGAATGGGATGTATTTCTTTCCTGTAACATTTCATATCATCAATGAAATTGTTTCTTATTTATAGAAAAAAAGACCTCCTAGTTGATCCTTCAGTCTTCACTTCTTGGGAAACTCTTTCGTTGCACTCCAATGTAGCATTTCCAAAGCAAGGGACAGAAGTATTCAACCATAATATCCTCTTTTCGAATTTAGATATCTCGCTATTCAAGCCCTAATCACCAAGTCTTCATAGTGTCTAGCAAAAGCCTTCTGTGAGATGAAGATATCCAGCAGCTGGCACCAGGGCCACTATAAATGAGTTCAACGTGAAAACAATGGGCGGTGTTTTTCTGTACCTTTCACAGAGAGTGAAAGCTAGATTGAATTGAGATATAGCAGGATTGATTTTTTACTTGGACTTTATTGTTTGTATTAAGACCTCCAAAGACAAGCAGCTGAAAGAATTCTTTACATTTCTTAGAGACCTGGAGGCCCAATATATTTACCAGAGAGAGCTTGGAGAACTAGTGTCTTTTGGTTACACAAAACTATTGCACAAGAAATATATGATTTGTAGATCAAACCATATGTTAGCCATTCACCCAGAGGTTTAGTACAGCTTTTTATCTAGCTTTTAACAACCTATCTTTCACGTTCTCAATGTGCGTTCTGGCTCTGAAACTCCTTTCTGTAACTTTGGCTTGAGCTCTCTTCCGTACAATGATCGACATATTTTTTATGCTATTCAATTAAGCCATGATTGAAAATTTAGACTTGATTCTTCGAATTGATATTTATAATATGGTTTCTGTCAATTTGCACTTTGAGTGATATTGAAAGGGATGTTCAATTATAGTTTTTGTCTATCAGCTAATCAGTGTAAATTTGTGAACTGTATGATTATACTAATATTCTAGCAGGTGACCTATGATTTGAATCTATGACCCATTAAGATTTACCGCATGGGTTTATTGACTATGTCCAACCCATGTTTGTCTTATAGTGGCCTAATTCAGATGGTTGCTTTCTTCCCTCCTGTTTTTTTCGCAGCCTTCTTGGGGAGTATTTTCTCTCTTTATCCCTATATTTTGGCCTTCTAGTATTCGCCTTTGGCTCTGAGTGAAACCCAAGCCTTATAAGTCACATCTTGCCTGTTTATTGTTTTACTTCAATGCAATGCCGTCTCTTATAACATGACTTTAGTTGGTAAACTACTTTTTCAGTCTTGGGTGATGGTTTTCTGGCATCATTGTATGATTTATTCATATGGTTACCCTATTGTCTTTCTTGTGATTTATTCTTTGCTTTATAAAAATATTAACTTACCCAAACCACTCGAGCTTGGTCTAGATTCATTAGGGCTAGAGAAAAAGCCAGAGGCCTTACAGAATGAGTCCAACCTATAGTGGCCACCAACTAAGAATTTATAATTCTGAGTTTTTTTTGTCAACCAAATATTTAAGTGAGTAGTTATCTGGTGATATAGTTAAGGATGTGCTGAAGTTGGTCTCAACCATATAAAAAATGAATAAAATATTTTCTTCAAGTATGCCAAGCCAAGTCAATTAAGTTTGGAATAACGAACTCAAGCTTTGATGTTGTGTTGTCTCTGTTTCTGCTAGTGATCTGGAAAAAATTCTACGTATAAATTTGAGAAGTTAAGGGTTGATTTTTCTGAACAGTATTGAATTTTGTTGTTCGAATTACACTATTGTCCTCTTTTGTTTCCTCTTCACTTTGTACCCCTTTTTGTTTGAAATGGTGTGTTTGTTTCATAAGAAAAAAGCGAAAGTACACTATGGTTGAGGGTTGTTTAAAGTATCCATCTGCATAGGGAAACAAACATAGTTCAATATACTTTTATATGCAAATAATTTCATGTATCGACTTCCAACCTTGCTGCATGAAATGGAAAGTTTGAATATAGCATCAAATTTATTTTAGAGCACTTAGTTATTATGACTCACTAACATTTCTAATATTACGAAATTTGTGCCTGTGGTAGCTGATTAAGTTTTGCTAAGTATATTTGCATTTTGTCACTTGTTACCAGTTAGCATGTTACTTTTCACGGGAAGCTTGCTGATGATATATTGTTAGCTTGTGTTATATTTGGAGTTGGCTTACTATTTAAGGTTATATGAGGATTTTTTCTTCTTTTCGTTGTATGATTTTGTAGGGAGATGATCCAACACAGGCCTTACACACAAAAGGTGGACCTGTATAGCTTTGGTATTGTTCTGTGGGAGCTCATAACTGGAATGCTTCCGTTCCAGAACATGACAGCTGTTCAGGCCGCCTTTGCAGTTGTAAACAAGGGAGTCCGTCCTATCATTCCCAATGATTGCTTGCCCGTTTTGAGTGACATCATGACCCGGTGCTGGGATCCCAATCCTGATGTTAGGCCATCATTCACCGAAGTCGTCAGAATGCTTGAGAATGCACAAACTGAGATCATGACGACGGTTCGTAAGGCTCGTTTCAGGTGTTGCATTACGCAGCCGATGACAACAGACTGATATTATGTTATAAAAAAAAAGAAAAAGAAAAAAAACTGAACACATTGAAAATGTTAAGGTCAATAAGGAAAGAGAGACAGATGAAGAAGAAAGTGGAAAAAGAAGAGGCAGATGCAAATAGAAGGTGATTTGTTGGTGTGCTTATCTTTGTGTATTTATCCTATCAGATTTTAAATTTATCTTTTCAGACATACAGAAAGGAACAAAAAAACACTCAAAACAAAAAAAAGTTATGATGAAACCTTTGGACCTTCTTGGTTTTGAGTTTCGTATTTTACTGAATTCCTGTTGTCGACTTAACCATTAAAGAGGAGATTTGACGTGTATGTATACCGCTTTTGCTTGCTGTTTAAATTAACCTTTTTTTTTCCTTTTTAAAATATATTATTAATGGATGTCAATGAAATGTTAAACCTGCATTCCCGCAAATCTTCATTAAATCTTGTCCAAGTCTTTTGGCAGCAACCATTTGGAATCTTCTGTTCGAATTTTGCAGTGTGGATGGTGGTAGGTATGAAGGGAGTAGAGGCTGTTTTGTTTCTCGTTGTTCAAACGTCAATGTCTATGGTGATAAATTGATGGCAACTTTGACTGTGCAAGTGCTTTGTGCTAGTGCAGAGAGGAAAAATGGGGTATGGATTGAAGCTATTTATGAGATGTAATGAAGGAAATGATGAGAACGTTACAACTTTGGCATCTAAAATACCAGTTCAAACATATGCTATACTTCGTGATACAAGAAAGGTATTTTAGATCAAATTCACAAGATATCAATACTACAACAGGCATGCGCACAGCCACAAGTTAGCCAATGCATTGAAATGAAACTGAACAGAAGTTGTGGATATTTAGTGGTAAGCAAGATACAACTCATTGACTTTTCCTATTTAGTAATTAGTACTATGCACACTTGGACTCAACTTCACGAATCTCAGCAACGGCATTATGTTAGGGTACTATGTTGTATTACTCTCCCGTTATAGTGTGGCACACAATACCAACATCTATCTCTACCTGTAATTTTTGCTGATTCAAAACCAAGCCCTCAAATGCTTGCAAGTAGTTGGATTATGGTTTAATAGAACCTAGAAGCTATCACTTTGTCTAGCTCGTTTTGAGTATTTTCACCCAACAAAGATGCTACTTTTAGAGCATCCAATTTATTCGTCTAATCTTCTCATAAAAATGTCAACCAATAATTTTGTTGGTACAAGACTAAAAAGTATTTAAACCATTCTTTTATGTGTGTTGTGATCTAGGTGATCTAGATCTTAAATATAAAACATAGCAACCTAAAGGTGGAGACATCATAACATACCATCTTTATTTTAAAAAAAAAAAAACGAAAAATTATAATCTTCGATTTTTTTAATGGCTAACAATAATCATAACGGACTCATTGGGAAACTACCAAAGTCTCCAAATCGAACTCACTGGGGAACCAGCTCAGCTCCTGCGCATGCTCCATTTATCACCAACTTCATAGGTAAAAGCTTCAATAATCCTCTCCTTGTAATAACGATCCAAAATCCTCTCCTTGAAATAACGATCCAAAATACCTATTTTAAAGACTTAAAATGGCAAATGACCCGTATTTGAAAAAAATGTGAGACACCCCTTTGTAGATATCATGACCTCGATATTGCCATTTTTTTTTTGCTCTCCTCCTCTGCAAACTTCGGTGAAGAGAGAGAGAGAGTGAGGGTGAGACTATGATTCTAGTCCATGAGTGTACATTATGATAATTTCAACCGAATTTGACTAAGGGTCATTTGACCTTATTTTCAAAAATTGGATCATTTTGCTTTTTTTTTTTTTTTTTTTTTTTTTTTTTTTTTTTTTTTTTTTTTTTGCTTACTCTCTCAATGAGAGAAATTAAGTTCATATCTCAAACTATTTGCATTTTTTTTTTGTTAGGTCTGATATCATTATCTTGCCATGTTCATTTAAAGAAATTCAAGTCCATGAAGTCAAATCTTTGCATGGAATTCAAATGTGGATAGAAAAGAATAAGTAATTTGGCGAAGATAGAATGAGCGTTAAAGTGGATAGACGACATTGCGTTTGAGGGAATTTTGGAAACAGGGATTAACGTCTGTGACTTACTTTCTCAAGCAACCTGAACTATAGGGACTCCTCATTCCACTCCACCACCACTTTGCTTCTTTTGTTGTAAATTCATTATTGAAGAAGAAGTGAGATGAAATGAAGTATATTGGGATGCTGTGATAGGTATGAACACTGTGGATCATATTCGATGACATTTTGTATGAGATGAATTTGGCGTCATGCAGACATTTTAAACTTAGGCCCTAAAGAAGGAGGAGGCTTAAGCCTTCTTGTTGTACATCTGAGGAAGGATATGATAGGATAGGATAATAAAGAGGGTTTTATAGATATGATGCAATTAGGGAATAGTTAGATTTAAAAATTCTCATCTAAATTTCACCCAATAATTTTTAAATTGTTGTTGATATTTCAGGGGCTTAAGTGTCAAACCCAAGTACATTTATAAAAATATTTACAAAAATTAAACAGAGAAGAGAGGGACTAAATATTGAGGAGGAGGATAAAAGGGACTTATGGATGCTTCCATCATGTGAAAGCAAATTAAACCCAAAAACAAAGTTAGATAGTCTTTAACCTAACACCATCAAAACACAACAAATGGAATGAGCTCCTTATGAACAGCCTTGTTTCTATTATTTCAAATCGACTAGACTCCCACACAACCCATAGCAAAATTGCTAGAAAATAAGGAAACAAACAATAGCAGCACCATCAAAATTGTGAATTATATATTCAAATTTTCTTTCAATCATCAACTAAAACAAGTTGTATGTGGTAAGCTAGCAATAAAACCTTATAAACTTACAGATTATAGCTTTAATAATCCATAATTGAACTCTGACGTACTTTAGGATTAGGAAAATTTGTGTTCATGTATATAATCAATATAAATAAGTTGATACTAATTATAGCTGGTTAAATGTTCGTTTTACCCTTATAATTACGTCTTTTTCTTAAGTACAATTGATGCCTCTAATAAACAATGTGTTTATAGTCCAACCAAACTAAGTTCATCTTTGGCTAGTAAGAGAGTGACTCCCTTGTTCAATACCCAAAATAAACAAAGAGAGCTACTCATCTACTTACCCTATATGGGTAGGAGTGAATTTCATATCGTGAAATTATGTTCTCAGCTTTCCACTTAGTCAAGTTTCCAAAATGGTAGGCTTATTGAGTCAGCAACGAGTCCATGTAAATCAAAGAATTGACCTCACTAATAAGAGTTTATTAATCATTTAGGATTAAGATCGAGTTGCACACGATCATCCTATGAAATATTAATCTCATCAATTAACATATTTTCAAAGATGAATTAGGTATTTTGTGGTCTGGTCTTATACAAACTTTTCGTGTATGATATCTTATTCACATTTTTTCACACGAATGATTTGGATCAAATCATTTGAAACTATTACAAAGTTTGTTGTATTTATAGTGTCACTAGAATAAGGCACTCAACTGTATATATACACTATAAACCATAATTTAGGTTATTTCTTGAACATAGTTTATCTTGTATGCCAATTACATATTGTTCAAGACTAGATCTAATAACCACCATTTTTTGGGTTAATTGATGAATTAATATTTCATAATCAATAATTAAATTAATGAACTAATAAATTACAAGGGTTTAGGACACAAATCCCAAACTACGAGTTGTGTGTAATATCTATTATCTCAATTCACCAATGAGAAGGATAATTTTGTAAATTTGATGGATATTCATTAAGGAAGTTTAAGTCTAGAAGACACATCTTCGAATGCATAATTAACTTGAACAATTGTTTCATTTCTCTTTCATCCTCTTTTGCGTGGGTGATTTTTTGGATATTCATATTGTAAGGAAAGAATGTGAAAATTGAAACATGAAAAGTGAATTTAATTAAGTATATTAAAGTCAATGTTTTTACAAATTGGATTTAAACTACCAAATTAGATGATGTTTGAGGTACAAATTTAACATATATGAAAGTTAAATTTATAGATTTTTTAGTTGATTAAATTATGTTTGATTTAGCCCAACTCCATTGAGTTAAAGTGATAAAATTTTGAATTTTATATTTATTTGAATTTATCTTGTAATTTGAAGAATTACTAAATAACTAGCTACAAATAACTTGTTTCTTGCCTCTCATTCCAAAACGAAAGTTCTCTCCTTTTTCCTCAAATATCTTCAATTGAGGGTAAGTGTCTAAGAGTTCCGCTAGATCTAAATAGCTTGAGGTTGCAATTCTACTAGAGTTCATCGTTGTTCCTAATGAGATGATCGTTGCAGCATGCTTACAGTTTGTGCAAAACAAATAATTGTCTTTTAGACATAGCTTATTAGAAGTGGGTCTCGGCTACCCATTGATAACATCTTCAACACATCTTAAGGTTCTTAGTTATTTCAATTCATACTAAAACAAGTAAAATACCAACAAAGAAAAGTAAAAGTGAGACAAAAGTTGGTAACCCAGTTGACGATATACCACCTACATCTTGGGGACACTGTGTCCAGGAAAGATAATCCACTAATATTAAAAGTTAAGCAGTTTACAATATAGTACTTAAATGCAATACTCCTACTACAGTGACTCACGTGGAGCTTAACTAAATGATCACCTAGGCTATCCTAAATGTGAGACTCTCTCTCAAGTATATTTAGACTCCCCTAAATGTGAGTTGCCCTCACTCTCCACGTGCTTATGCTCCCCCTAAGAGTAGTAATACTAGTGTCTTCACTTCAGCTTCCAACAGTAAGTGTGAGACTTCCTGTAACGACAACATTTTTCCCTTTAGTTCAACAAACACCCTTCATTGATGGATCTTAGGCTCACCTAAGATAGAGAATTCTTTCTCGTCCTTGTATCTTAGGCTCCTCCTAAGACCAAGAATTTCTTATCGACAACAATAGTTTAGGCTCCTCCTAAACGAGAATAATCTTCAATATGTTGTCCGAAGAAACTTACGGTGGAAGCCATGAAACACATTGAGCAACTAACAAGAACACAATAACAAACACAATGACTGTAGAAAAAACAACTCTTGCTCAAAGCACAAACATGTTTGCAAGAAAAACACTGCATTTCCTGCACAATAAACAAATTTGGCAACCTTAAAAGGGTTTCATAATTTTTTTTTAAATAATCTAATCCATAAAGGAAACGAATCTTTTAATGTTAAAATCGAATGTAAAGACTTTATGCGAGACAACTGAATGAGATGTTGCTTTTGAAAAATACGAAACCAACTTCTAAAATCTTCGACACTTGTTAGACTAGTAGGCTTATTTGTCTGGATCTGAATGTTATTATTATATATAGGATGTGTATTAAGATGTAACAAGTTTACTAGTGCATTTTGTAACAAGTTTACTAGTGCATTCAATTCTTATACGTCAATTTCTCCAACAACTAAAACGAGAGCAAAGAGAAAGAGAGCAAACTATTCTAAAGACCAAAATTCCAAGGATTTTAATTTACTTTAAAGGTAGTTGTTTTAAATGACCAAAATGTTGAAAGTATTTTCAATATATCAAAGTATCACTGCCCATCAGTGATAGAATGATAGGCATGATAAACACTGATACATATTTATTAATGTTAGTGATAGACACCTAACTCTACTGTACTGACATTTTATGATGTAATTAATAAGCTTAAAAAAATAACAAAACAACCATGTAATAAGCTTAAAAGCTAAAAACCAAGAGAAGAAAAAAAAAAACATAGGGAGGCTTAGGGTTTGGTGCAACGGTAACAAGATATTCCCATTTCCATATTGCAAGAAGACTCCCTCTATTTGGTGTTCATACAATTGTAAAGGAAAAATACGGGAACATAAATTGGAAAGAGAAAACGAAGTAATTTTCAAAGTTTGTAAGTCAATCTAATGTGAGATTTGATAACTTGCTTGGGATGAAGATTTTATTGCTGTCATATAGTCCAGTATCCACATATCATGTTATAATAGAAGAGAAAAGGGAAAAAACTGCATTCTTCATACAATATTATACCTTACTCAAACGACTCAGCCCAAATTTCAAAAATTAATGGCGCTTCATTTCCTGGAATAAATTTGCCACTCTAGGTGATAATCTTGGCAGATATTTAAATAGCTGTTGCATGGAAAAAGCCAATAACAAATGTTCAGAAGGAAGAAAAAAATATGATATAAATTAAAATACATCACAATCTAAACATACTTTTCAGTTTTCATCCCAAACAAATTTAGCTGAAATTTCAACCCAATCACAATCTAAACATACTTTTCATCCCAATAAGGAAGAAAAAGTCATGATCTTTTTTAATTCATATCACTCATCTACGGTTAATTATAACACATAAAAAGGGTTTATGATTACAGAGCAATGCTAGAATTTTTTCAGATACCCTACCCACTTTTGCTTACATTTGTGAATTTGTACAGTTTATAGCCTCAGCCAACACAAGGCCTTTTTTGTAATTAATATACTCACAATAATATCAATTTAGATTCGAGGACGTTTTTGTAATCCCCCCTTTTGGAAAAGGGGCACCTTGTCCCTTGGTTCGATAAGCTGTCTTGGCCCATCGGTCAGTGCCTAATGAATGCGTTGGCTTGTTTTTTATAAATTAATAACACTAATAATAATAATAAAGTTTTATAATTGCAATATTTTCCTAACTTAAGGATGGATGTAATATCCATTAAACCTTCAAATAGAAGTTAAAAATATTAAAAACTTGATAGACTTGGCTATAGTTTATCAACATTACGTCCTTCACAATCTTATGGGAAAACTGAAATTACAGGATTAGAATATATCAGGCTGTCTTAGTCAAATCCTTAATTAATATGGGATTAGAATTATTTTTCTTAGTTTATTGGGATTAGCATTAGTTCCTTGATTTGTTAGGATTAGGATTAGTTTCTTAGATTAACTAGGATTAGGATTAAGATTAGTTTGCTTTCTCCAAAGAGAAATTGTGACTTTATTATTGGAGATTTCTTCCCTTTTACCCTTTAGGCTACATCAGAACAAAGTATATATACCATTTTTCCACTGAACAAGCTACGTTCATGTTGGCAACATGCTGTAACCCAAAGTGCAGTTGGAATATGGAAAACAATATAGGTAATGGAAAAATATTTTTGGTCATACCCAAAGTTTCACGCATGCATCCATCATAACCGGAACCAGGCATATAAAGATGGTTATCAAAGACTGATCAACCTCAAGGCCATAGTGTTCAACAATTATCTCTAACAGAGTCTGCCAACCGGATTCAGAATGATAACTGCCACAAAAAAGAAAAACATTTTAATAACACGTTAAAATTGAAAATATAATTTCTGTACGGCTCGAACTAAATCCATAAGCGAATTGTATAAGATATTGGGATAAATACACACAACCTATGGATAACATAATATTGATATGCCAGCTCTGAGATTTGCATGCTATAGAATATGATAATTCATGATCACAAATTCCTACTTGTTATTTTCTACATTGAACTATCTAATATAGAATGCCTCAATTATTCTAGCTTTTCTAATTAAGGGCCTCAAATTCCTTTGCAATCTATGTCTCCATAATTTAAGGAGGTCAAAAGCTGGCCAAGCCAGTAGGCTAGATCTTAAGATCACAAAATATGTCATCAAGCTCTCTCTCTATGCAGAAGTACTATAGATAAGTAATATCCATTATCATATCTGGCACAAAACGAATAGTAAGTTTAGAACCACGATCGTGTATGAAAAGAATCGGTAGAACAATAGTAAAGACTGAATAGTTACCCTAAAAAAATATCTGTAATTAATATAATTAAAAATGCCTTCCCAGTATCTGATATATTACTTATTATTTTATAACCTGTAAATTTCAGCAAAGCTACCTGCAAAATCCAAGGATGAAAAAGAATTGATAAGTTGTAGAACATTTTAGATCGCATAATTAACAATATAGCATAAGCAAAAAATAATAAGAAATCAACAAAAAAATATAGCTAATGTTTTAGCTAAAATAGTTTGTAAACTATTCAAGACTATTTAAAACATCATAAAAATTATGATGCTTAGACTACCAAGATATTTTTGTCCCACAAATGTAGTTTTGCCTCACAGTCCACTCCTACTGTTAGTGAGTATCAATTTAGCAATATTATAATGGAGTTGATGCGGGTATTTGTGACATATTTTGGCAATGCTCAATCAAAAACTGGTGTTATTGAAAGAGGCTATTAAGAACAGATCAGATCATGAAGGACTCATTCAATAACTGAAGCAGTATTAGATCCTTACAATTTTTGCCCAAAAAGTTAGCATCAGGAAAATGTTTATGCAACACCATCAGTGGAGTTTGCTTTAACTCACATAAGGACTTGCATGGCAACCACTAAATCCCATGACACACATTTCCTTTTTAGCTTTGCATGTTTGAAATTGATTTTGATATTGTTAAATTCATTTTTGTAAATTCAACATGCCTACAATCATTCAAAATCGATTTAATGTTTGATTTTACATTTTTAAACACGGTTTCATACTATCAAAATTGATTTAGAATTATTAAAAACATGTTTTGGAGTGATTTTGAACATAACAAAAGTTATTTATATCCATTCAAGATCATTCCCAAGCATACCCTTAATCTTTTCATTATTAATTATGAGAATTAATAAGTGAAACTCCATGGATTTTAGTTATTGTCAAATGGAAAGCAAGTTTTTTTTGGTTAGATTGAGTAATGATCTCGGGAGATGCCACTATAGTTGAGGAGTAGAGGAGACCTTTTTTTGTTTGTCTAAAGAAGTGCTTGGGGTTAGAAGAAATTTTTGTAGTCAAGAAGGTATGAACAGAGAGTCCATGCTTGCACAAGATTTTAATCAGTATGTAAAAAAGTTTCTGTGGTGTGGATCTGCTGCAAAATCCACTAATAGGTAATCAAATTTCATTCATTACAACGGGTGAATCAAGGGGGGGTTTCCAAGAAGAATGAAGATAGAATGGTTACTGCAGCACTTTTTTCTGCATTTTCTTAATTCATTCTCAACTTTCGGATAGTGTTTATGCATTCATTATTTTTTTATGATGATTGGAAAATAATGTTAGGATGATAAAGGGTAAACGGTATGGCAAAATTTCAATCACTGATAAAAGCCAGAGAGGGAAAGAGCAGGTAACGACTTACTTTACTTTGGTTGAAGTACAAAAGAATGAATAATGAGATCCCAAATACCATGTCTGACCATATATTGGCAAATGCTTTACGATTCTCTAACCTCCACTCATCTCTCAATGTTAACCTGTTGAAGCAACAATAATTCAGCCAGAAAAAAAAATTGTAGAGTTTTTCATATCAAATGGAATAGCCTGTATACAGAAATCACTTACATAAACTAAAATACACAATTATGTGCATATACGAAAGGTGTATGAGTGCAGAAGAGGTGTTTTTTTAGTATGTGTGTAAACTCAACCAAAAACCACAACAAAACAGCACATACGATTGTTATCATATAAGACCCTTCTATTTTATTTGCATAGGACCACTATGAGCATAGACATGCTGATTATTTTCAAGTGCAAAAATGTAAGCAAAATGGAAATCCAAAGGAAGGCATTAGATCTAGCAAGATACAAAATCTCTCTATTTTGACCACCTCACAGTCCCTATAACTGCTCCATAATACAGCAAAAGAAAAGCTCTAAACAACAAAGATATACCTTATCTCAAACTAAAATAGCAGTTAAAAGGAAACCTCATTCATCATGTTTTTAATGGAATACCTGACTGTCGTTGAGAAAATAAAGAATGAATATAGGAGCTTACAAAAAGAAGAAAGCCCACAAAAGGGAGCCACTACAAGAAGGGACTCCAATCAAGTAAAATTAACGAGTAATTAAAAAAAGTCCAAACTCTAAGGCCTAGAGAGACAAGGATCAAACGAAGACATCAAAATCATTACTAGAGCTCTCGCTCCCCTTGAAAATTCTATTGAATAGCACACACCCCAGCCTATGACAAAATCAACCCTTTCTCTAGAAAGGGTGAATCGAAGAATAACTCCTCAAACGACTCCTTGAAGCCTGGGAACTAATAAGGCAGTAAATCAAAACCTCAAAGAAACCACACCAAAAATAGCCCAAGCGAAAAAACAACTCCAGAGGATATAACCAACATCCACAGCTACCTTAAAATACAACAATGAGCCCTGACCAAGGAGGATCTGCCACATAAAGAACTTCACCTTCTTGGATATGTTTATCTTCCACATCGATGAAAGATAGAGGCATGAGTTTGGGAGAGATTGGTCGGGCAATAAAAGAAAGAGGGGCAAGAAAAGCCCAGGACCTAAATTCTCCCTACAAAGATAAAAGATCCAAGACACCTGTCGACCCAAGAAAGAAGAAGGAAAGGTAGAAGGTGGAGATTCTGGCAGAAGAAGGATTGACATCACCGAATGACTTTGTAAGTATCTAACAATCTGTTAAGTACTTAAGCACCTTGGAGAACCACACCCCAAAAGCTAGCTATTGGAGTGGGAGAGCCAAGCCACTTAAGCACCACATTGGTCATCTCATTCTAACCAATGTGGGACAAGGACATCCCATACTACCTTGGTTCCTAACATAACCTCCCTGCAATGCAACACACAGAAACCAAAAAGAAACAAAAATAATAGAGCACCGAGATATAATGCTTTGATTTCACTCAAAAGATAATTTCCTTGATACAATATCAAGTCTCAAAGGAAAATAAACAAGAAGAAAACAAAAACTAGCTATTCGAGAGAGTTGGAACTCTCCTTGGCCAAACACAGCCAAACAATCAAATTCTCCATGCCCCAAACTGACCCCAAAAATCCTATTAAAACATCCAACCTTTCCTTACTTAAGCGTGTTTCATTTGACAATTAACAAACGTATTGTTGTGCAATTATCCTCGCTTAGCCTTTCTTGCATAAGTATCCACGATAGAAGGTCATATAGATTCCTAGAAGCACAGAGTGATCAATTCCTGAAGTACTTATCCTTCCAAAAATAGGTATCCCCTCCCATCCCTCGTAATATTAAGAATAAACTGAGAAAGCAAAGAGTACTCCAATTAGATATCTTTCCATGGATTTCTAGAGGTGTCTTTAACCACACCACCAATCCAATTAAAGAGACGAGGCCCATACTTATTAAAGATAAACTTGTGGCATGAAGTGTCAGCTTCATAGTAGAATTGCCAGATCCATTTAGCCAGCATGGTTGTGTTTCTCAACTCTCACATTACCAATGCCTATCCCCCTTGTCCAGTGTCCTAGAAACTACCCCCCAATGCATGAGGTGCAACCTGCCCTCTTCAACGATCTCCCATAAGAAATCCCTCATCATCTTCTCAATTGCTCTACTCACCAAGCTAGGATTTCCAAACAGAGATAGAAAATAAGTAGGACTGCCACTCAAAACTGATTGAATGAGAATGCACATAAAACTGATTGAATGAGGATGAGTCTTCCCCTTTCAAGAAGTTCTTTCTCCGAAGAGGCAAGCCTCTTGCGAATCTTACTGATGACAGGATCCCAAAATGAGGTGTTCTACAGTACAGGGGTTATTGTATAACTACTGTTGTATAGCTACTGAATAGATTCTGTTTAGCTTCTGCTTTATTTCCCCTGTTTTTAAGTTGTTACTTGGTAATTGCCTGCACCCTTGCATTTAGGAGCATTATTAGTAATCACTTGAATAGCATTTTGAGGGCCAACATCATTAATCACATCGTTCAGCAAATTTGCAGTAAAATATTTATCTTTGACCTCACCTGAGCAATCCACCGCTTTAAAAACATTGGTTTACCATCAGTGATTGCAATAAAATTTATCAATAGTCTCCTACTATTTTTTTTTTATACTCAAATCTTGTAGGATCAGACGGGTTGTACCATGAGATTAGTCAAGGTGTGCGTAAGCTAGCTTGGACACTCATGTGTATAAAAAAATGAAATGTTTCCATCTCCCTCATTCAATCTTTGATTCTTGGTCACATACTACCAAAATGGTTTGGAATCATCTTCAACACTAGAGGATGTGAATGTACTTGCCGCTCAAGGAATCGTAGACGATTGATTACTATTGCTAAATGTTGATGAGGAGGAAGATGCCATCTAGCATAAAAAATTGAAAGGATTGGTTAAAAAATGACCTACTGTTTTTCAATAAAGAAAAAACCCCCTCATTACAAACACTAGAAATGTAAATGAGAATAAAAGAGAACCAAAATGTCTAGTGAAAAAAAAAACAAAAAAAAAAACTTTAAAAGGAGTGGCGGCCATCCGGTGGTCTTCTGAGCAATGGTGGTTTGAAGAAGGTTGATGCACGGTGAGGGAGAATGGCGGGGCGAACGCAAAGAGAGGGAGAGGAATGTATTGGGTTATGAGGGGCCAGAACTAAAACTTAGGGTTTTATTTTCTTTTATTAATATCAAAATAACTAAAAAGGAGCCCCATGTGTTCTCCTGTGTCGGTATTGGACACGTGTCTGACATGGACACTCCATTCAAAATGAAGTGTATGTGCTTCATAGCTAGGTAGTTACTTTAGGAAGCCACTATTTTTCAGCAAGTTCTCTTTTATTTTTTACAAGTGTTTTAATTGCCTTCATCCTATAAAAGCATGTTTTCTATGGAGTAAAAGGCTGATTTGTAGGCTTTAAATAGGAGTTCCTAGGTTGTAATTAGGTATTATTCAAACAAAGATTCATTCAAGATTTCTACAAGATTTTGTTCTACACTAAGATGTTCCAAGGCGAGGGTTATGACCAATGAGAAGACCAAGGAACCGCATAAATCATTAAACAGCAAACAAATCTTAGGCTTTCTAGTCTAACGCATGTTTGGCAATGAATTAGTCTCTCAGACGTGCCACAATCATAATGAAAATATAAAAGGACTAGGATGTTTAACTTCTCTCTAGAATCAATATTCAGTATTTCCTTCTCATGAACAAACTTTAGTTTCTCCTCCAAAGAAAAAAATTATGATGCAAAACTTACGCTCTATGCCGTAATTCCCACCATAACTCTTCATCGGAAAGGGGAGGAGACTTTCCAATTTCCATCTCAAGTTTGAATCTTTCTTTCTCAATTTTCAGTTCCTCAACCATCTCGAGCTTCTGGTTTCTTCTCACATCAAGCATCTCAGCTGCCAGTGGCACTTTCTTGACATACCTGTTAGAATGTAGGAACATTACAGAAGTTGACAGAGATAATTTAGAGATTCAGAACAGTTACCAAAGGGAATCTTTAAAAATGATTTCAACGTGAACTTAAAAACCTACAGATAGAAATTTTTACAAGATTAATTATCAAAGAACCATTAAAGAATCTAAAATACCAAATTTCATGCTTTGAGCATGACTAGTTTTTTTCTTTTCTTTCATTGTAATCCAATTATTTAAGTTTTAGATCTCCCGTCTACATAATGATGGAAATATATCATAAGTAAAAAAGAGAGAAATTGGAAAAAAAAATATACCTTTCAATTTCAATTATAGCAATGAATAATAGCAGCTCCAAATGAAGCACAATTCTTTTTTTTCCCCCAAAAAAGAAACAAAATTTTGATTCAAAACTGCTCTTTTATATGCATATATACATACGAAAGAATTCAGAAGAATATTTGGAAAAGTAAAGAGCATGGGGTATGGTGGTCAAGCTCATCAGTCATCAAGTGTATTGTTTGCCTATGGCCACGTGCTAGATACATCATTTTTCATCATATAATGAAGTGGAGTAAAAGTTTTATGCATCATTTGATAACATCTCTTATTTTTAGGCAGGACATGTCATAATGTAAAACTACTCATCTATTACCTATCAAGAAAGGGCATGAGAACATAATCATGAACCACGAAATCCAATGCCCAAGGAATAATAATTAAAACTGTGAGAAATTTTGCCTGCAAAGATGAAAATGAAAAGAGCTCAGAATAGGAGTCGTTTCATTCTGAAAACAATGTGAAAACCAATAATTTCAAAGATAATGCAGTTCCCTGTTCAGTTGTATATTTGAAAGGGATCCAATCAGCTTAAAAGTATGATCACTGCTCCGTGAGAGACTAATGTTCTCAAAAAGTTTTGAACATATTGTAATAGAAGATTTGAACACACTGTAAAAGAGCAAAACATGGATCCTATTTATATCTAGCAGAAAATTGATGCATTCTTAACAAATATGCCAGCCTTCCTTGAATTCTTATGTCTAAGAAAGTATATATAGAGACTGAAAGAAAAATGAGAGGGTTTGTTTTATTTTATCCTTTTCTTTTAAAAATGTTAAATGCAAAGGATTTGCAGGCCAGTATGCTGTGTGGAGGTGATCTAGTGGCTGGTGAAAAGTTTGTAGATCGGCAGGTGGTCTTTCTCAAGAGTAGGATGGTGTCAAAAAACAAGCACCCAAATAGTGTTCTAAACTCCAACCAGACCACTTGATTTTGTCTTGGCCAAAACGCACACCAAACAGTTTATCTTGTCCCCATCTCCCAATCAAACAGTCCCCTTCTCAGCCTATGATCCCAAATTAATTATTGAGGCATCTAAAAGCCAGCTATAGAAGCATCATTTCTGAGAGAAATGGAATACAGACCAGAAAAGCACTAGTCAAGAGGCTTTGTCCCATGAAATTATCTACAACAAAAATTGGGACAGAGCTTACATAAACTTTTCTCACAGAGATTTTAGGTTTATTGAATTTCATTTGTCTAACCCCATCTCCGGACCTTAGGTAAATTCTTACCTGAGAAATGAGAACCATGAGGCAAGGTAACTAGGTGATAGACATAGATCACACCACACAAGGGAATGTGAATCAGCACTATAAAAGTCTGTATCTTCCAACCTCATAATGCAAGTCCATTTAAACTCTTGATTTTTTTTTTCTTTTACATCCAGTAAAACCTGACTAAGAAATAGAAATAGGCCCCTTCTGCTGATATGGCCCAATTTAAGAAATAGTATTTTGTTGACAATCTCTATTCCATAAACACAAATACTTCTTCAGCCATCAACAAGCCTAATAAAGAAATTGTCTTTACTACCTAAATATTGAAGACATTTGGCAAATGAAATGCCACCTAAGATGGTGCCAGAGGAATCTATACAGTAGCAAGGTCAAGATCAGGGAAAAAAAAGTTATACAAATACAACAGAGAATCAGCTTACATAAATTATTTCTCACGAACAGGTAGAGGTTTACCTAAGATGGCAAAATAAATGAACTTTCCCCAGAAATGAAAGGGAAAGGTGAGACTCTTTCAGTGTGAAGGAACTATGGCAGTGAGCAAGGGTTTTAGTAGGGGTTTTGGGGTGTACGGAAGGGTGTGAAGAAATTGAGTGGGAGCAAAGAAAGGATAGCTCAGCTCTGGGATTTCTTATTTGCTTAATATTTCTAAGTTTGTTGCTAATCATTTTACAATGTAATTGAGGAACTTGCTTTGATTTTTCCGTGAAGCACATCTATATATATGTGCGTGTATATAAGAACAGGGCAGCCTCGGCCTGTATTTTGCACAAGTTACTAGAATAAAATCTCAATAGAGTAGTAAACTAAGTTGATTGTGAATGATATTAATACTAGTAAGAACCTGTCCATTTAAGATTATACAACATTAAATACACGAGCTTACCGAATTTAAGGAGGCATACTGGAATACACGATCTTCATAGAGCATGTCATCCTCTTCCTTCCCAAGAACCAAATCTCTAACAGACTCAACAAATCCCTTCCCAGGAACTAAATCACTAGCATCAGACGATTCTTCATTCAATTCCCCAAGACCATTATCCCAATCTTGACTCCACGAAGTTCGAGCATGGTTTGTGTCGTCATAAAGCCAATCAGTCCATCTCTGCCCTTGTTCATTCCTCACATCTTCCTGTGCTTCCTTCAACTCTATAATAGCTTCAGCTCTCTTCTTCCACGCCTCAAATTTTTCATCATCAGACAAATCCTCATCACTCGCAATACTCTCCAACTCATCCTCCAACATTCCATCATCCTTCAAACCCAGCCAATTTCCATCATCGTCAAAGAAAAACTTCTGCCACCAACTCCTTTTCCTCGAATACCCGTTTTTCTTAGCATTAAGAACATGCCGATAAAACCCTTTTCCCTTACGACCCAAAGCAGATAATTTATGAAATGAATTGCAGGAAGGAAAATTAGAAAGAGAAGATACCTTGGTGCAGTCATGAAAGATAAAGTGGTGGGGTAATAGCATTGAAGTGCTCATCAAGAACATGAGGATAAACCCACATTTTGGGGGTTTACAAAACAGATAAATGCAGGGTAATTCAGAAGAAATGAGAGAAATGAAAGAAAGAATTGTTGTAATGTATATAGATGATGTTATTGAACATGGAGAAGAAAAGGGAAAGAATTGAATGAGATCAAAATTCAAGAAGGAATTGAAGTGGGCATTGTTGAGAGAGAAAGAAACAAAAGAGAAAGGAAGAAATGGAAAGTTCTTCCCTCTCGTGAATGAGGTTGGAGTTGGAGTGAAAGCTGTGGAGAATGGTGAGTGTGAGAATCAGATGGTGAGGATAACGGTAGTGTACACGTAGCTACACATAATTCCACAATTACGTAATTAACCACTCTCCCGGATAGCATACTCTATTTTATTTATTTATTTACCCTTAACACTTTTTTTACTACTCTCACATTTTTAGAATGCAGAAGAAATTTAATTAGACTACACCAAATTATTCCTCAATGTGTGAAGACGAAGCTAAGAATCCACGTTAGATTTCCTCCAAATTTTGCTTAAACAAGCTCATGGAAAATCAGACCAACACATATATGTTTGTACAATACAACAATAAATTTGACAACTTTTCTTAGAAATTAAAATATTTATACTTACATGTTCTTCAAATATATTTTGAAGGTTTTTTTTTTTTTATTAAACAAATGATTTATAGAGGTGGGTTTATGAAAAAAAATCTTTGTAAATACATTTATTTATTAGGGCATGTTTGATAACTTTCGTGTTTCTTATTTATAGAGTTTTAGCATGGAAAATTACATGAATATACAACATCTTGGTCCATCAACACATGATCCACTGACTTAGTGGACTTGACGCCATTATCATGATCAACGATCTAGCCCACTAAGACTTAGATGGATTATCCAACAAAATGTTTGATTTTTTCACAACTTAAGTTAAGGGGTATTTTGGTATTTTCATAAATTTAGTCAAAGTCAAACTTTCACAAAAAAAAGGTCAATATTTTGACTTTTTATCATTTTATCCTTCTTGACTAATTTCAATCTCCCAAGCATAAATCCACATTCATTTTTCGAAATTCAAATTACATTTGAATATATACTCAGTTAAAGTTTGATTTTTTCAAAGTCAAAAGTCAACATTTTGACTTTTGACAACTTTAACCAAAAGTTTATTCCATATGAGCTTGCAGGAGAACCTAATAAACCTATAGATTATGGACTCCAACGATCTGAGATTAACTGACTAAACTCTTTTAGATCAAACTAATCAATATTTGTTAATTAATGAGTCATTATACTAAATATTGTAGTTACACTCACCTTATTATAGATATATTTGTGTCCATATGATATAACCATGATCAGTAGGTTAATCATCACAAGTTGTTTGTAATTTTGGTTGGGTCAAAATCGTTTTACCCCCCAAATTACATCTTGTTCCTTAAGTACCATTGATCCCTCAATAAACAATTCGTTTAAGGTCCAACCTATAAACCGAATCCCTTTTTCTTGCCAATGAAAGGATGAGGCCTCTTGTTCAAGACTTGAATTCAGTGCTGAAGGGAACAACCTTTTTACTAACCTTATAACGGGCATAAGTGAATTTTTTCTTGCACTCTATGTCCCTAACTATCCACTTGGTTTTACCCCTAAAACAGAAGGCTTACTGGGCTAGTGCTAATGAGCTACCTCCACCTATGCAGATTTAAGGATAATCTCGTGTGAACAAGAGTTCATAGTTCGCTCAAGAATAAGATTAAGTTAAACAAGTCATCAATAGACTAACTAATCAGTTTTATACTGTAAACAATGTCCTAACGTAAAAGTAACTACTTTATGGTTCGGTCTTACGTAAACTATTTACAAAAGAAGCCCCCACTTTCATGACTCTACATGAATGATTCATGATCATATCGTTTATACTAATTACAAAGTGGGTCGCATCCATAATGTCCCCAAAATAAGGCACCCAACCTTATTCATATACTATAAACCATTTAGACTATATACTCAAACTTGATCCATTTTTATGTCTCTACATAAAATTCAAATGTTCAAAATAGCCTCGGGACCTTAGTTTATTGGATTTAAGATTATAGTATGCAATTTCACTAATAATTTCATTAATAACCACTTTATTGAATAGAATATGATTTAAATTACAAACTACGTGTTTTATGACATAAATTCCAATGCAAACAATTTTTTGTTTATGTTTATGTTTTTCAAGAAACAGAAAACATGAATAGTTATCAAACATAGCTTCATTTTTGTGTTCTAAGAAAAGAAAAGAAAAGGAACGAGAAACATGAAACAGAAAACAGGAAACAAGAACATTATCAAACAAGCCCTTAGATACTCGTTTTTAATGTTGCATTTTGTTGGGAATACCACTTGTTATGACTATACCAAACTCCCAAGCACTTGATATAGTTTTATGCACTAATTCGAGAACACAATCTAAACAAGAACGCAACAGCCATATAATCAAAGAAAGTGATAATAAGCGACACAACGATATATAGTGGTTCGACCAATTCGGTCTACATCCACTTTGAGAACCAGTTTGGAGGGATTTTATTAAGAGCAAAAATAGGATACAATTACACAGTTCAACAATAATAAGCAATTTGTAATCAACCAAGACAAACCCGACTATACCGTCAACCCAATGCCAAGAAGGACTGAGAGACCCACACTGAAACCTCTGATACCGAGACCTAAACTTGTAGAAAGCCCAATACTGAAGCGAACTCGGTCGAAACCTAATGTTGAATGACCCGTAGAAAAGTAGCAGCAATGCCCGAAAAAACCTTTTACCCGACGCCGATCAACACCGGAATAAATCCGTAAACATGCGTCGTTCACTGCCAGCTTCACCATGAACGTCGTTCATCGTCAATAGCATGCAGAAACTCTGACGTCAATGCTCCGTCGAACGCCTCTGTCTTCCACCCCCTCTTCCTTAGTGTGACTATCGGCTGCTATCTTACTTTTCCCTCTTTTCTTTTGTCTTATTAAAAGATCTAAGGTAGAAGGTGGGAATAATTACAAATTTTTCATAAAGACAAATTACCACTTTACCCTTAACTTAAAACTCATTTTACTAACTCTTAAATACTTGTCATTTTTCTACAAATCTCCCTCATGATAAGCTATTTAAGACACCAAACTGATTCTCCTAATCACCCTATCATCCAGAATTAACCTTGAGCTCATCTAACCAGTACTTAAACCTATGAGATGGAAGAACCTTGGCAACCAACCTAGCCTTATACCTAGGTTTACTGTCACCTCCTGGCTTAATCCACTTTGTTTGAATGAGTTTCTTAATAGGAGGCTTTGGAACCAATGACCATGTCTGATTCCTTCTCAAAGAAAACAACTATGCTTCCATAGCATCATTCCATTGTTTCTTCGAATTAGATATAATATCGTCACTGAAAACTCCCTCATCAATCAAAGTCCTCTCTTGTTTAGACTGTACAACATCAAATTCAGACTCATATATAGCCGATGTTTGTGAAACTAGTGGTGACTGTTCACTAGATACATCTGAACTTTTCCTTGCTAGTCGTACTCCAGAATCAATTCTGACCTCTGTCACAACATGATCAACTGTCTGCTTTGATGTTGTAGCAACACTACCTGAAACTGCAGTACCTTCCAACACATACAGACCATTCCTCAAAGTTTCCCTCAGTTTAATCAAAGAACCCTTGATAACTTTCAAAACTCCGTTTTCAGATTTAAAAACATAACCTAATCTATCTAGTTCACCAAGAGATATTAGATTACATTTGAGTTCTGGAACATACCTCACATTTGTGAGCTTTCATATCATCTCGTCATGTGTTGTAATTTTAACTGACCCAGTTCCCTTGATATCACAAGTATCGCTATCACCCATTAAGACTTGTCCCCCATCATTTTTCTGAAAGTCAATAAAAAAATTTCGATTAGAAGTCATGTGATACATGCACCCTGAATCCATGATCCAAGCATCTTGCATATGCCTATGAGACACCATCAAGACCTTTATTGAATCAAAATCATACCCTTCAGTAACATTTGTTGCACTGGTCTCAACCTTGCTCTTATTCAAAGGGCAATGTTTCTTAAAATGTCCTTCTTTATGATAAAGGAAACACTTTCTAGCTTCCCCTTTGAATTCATCCTGGAACTCTTCTCTTTTCCTTTCCAGTTCTTTTTGTCAATTCTTACTCTGGCCATGAGTAACTCTCTATCCATGCGTTCTTTCTTAATTTTTAGATTTCTAGTCTTTAAGGCATCCAACACTACACTCATGGTCAAAGAATCTCTACCGTATTTAATAGATGCCTTAACCTCTCGATATGTTTCAGGTAACGAGTTTAAAAGAATCACTGCTTGATTCTCATATGACATCTTCTCATCCATGTTATTGAGATCAACTATAATCTTCTGAAATTCATTCAAGTTCTCTTCTAAGCCTTTACTTTGGTCCATCTTATATCCAAAAAAATTTCTCCTTTAGAAATAATTTATTTGGCAATGACTTTGTCAAGTAAAGACTTTCTAACTTCTTCCACAACTCTCCTGTAGTAGTAGCCTCATCTACAAGTCTAAGCACATCATCTGACAGATACAGAAGGATCGTTGAATAGGCCATTTCATCCGTATCCTTTTTCTCACTTTCTGTAATAGTTTCTGGAAGGTTCTCTTCCTCTAAGATTTTAACTACTTTTTGTTGAACTAAAATAGCTCTAATCTTTTTTTTCCAAAGAGAAAAATCATTCATCCCGTCAAACTTAGCCACCCCAAACCATGTTGAAGTCATCTTTACAGAACTGATTAAACCAAAAATATGTAAACTGCAAACTACCACACCAAACCAAAATCTTCTTTTAGATCGAATGAAGATACCACTTGTTAGGAATAACACACCCAAGTTCTATTACCATTTGTTATGACTATACCAAACTCCCAACCACTTGATATAGTTTTATGCACTAATCAGAGAACACAATCTAAACAAGAACTCAGTAGCCAGATAATCAAATAAAGCGATAATAAGTGATACAACGATATATAGTGGTTCGACCAATTCGGTCTACATCCACTTTGAGAAACAGTTTGGAGGGATTTTATTAAGAGCAAAAATAGGATACAATTACAGAGTTCAACAATAATTAGCAATCTCTCATCAACCAAGACAAACCCGACTATACTGTCAACCAAATGCCAAGAAGGACCGAGAGACCCACACTGAAACCTCTAATATTTAGACCCAAACTCGTAGAAAACCCAATACTGAAGAGAACCCAGTTAAAACCCAACGCTGAATGACCCGTAGAAACGCAGCAACAATGCTTGGAAAAAACTTCTACTCGACGTCAATCACCACCGGAATAAAGCCGCAAATGTGCATCGTTCACCGCCAACTCCACCACGAATGTCATTCACCGTCAGTAGGATGTAGAAACTCCGACATCAATGCTCCGTTGAACGCCTCTGTCTCTCCCTCACCCCTCTTCCTAATTAGTGTGACTGTCGATTGTTATCTTACTTTTTTCTCTTTTCTTTTGTCTTATTAAAAGACCTAAGGTAGAAGATGAGAATAATTACAAATTTGTCATAAATACAAATTACCACTCTATCCTTAACTTAAAACCCATTTTACCAACTCTTAAATACTTGTACACATTTCAAATGAAACTATTTTCATGTATTTTATTGATATGCTTATTTTTGTTTTTCATTTGATTTTGTATTAATAAGTGCATATAACATAGGAGTTTTTTTTAAAATATAAAAAACCAACAAAATATTTACACTATATAAGACCCTAACGTTTTTTTTTTCAAGATTCTTTGTAGTTTAAATTTTGTTACCCAAATCTAAATGGTTGTGTACCAATATCCCAATATAAAATATTTATATTTGGTACACTAAGATTCTTTTATATTGGGTACACGATCGTTGATTTTTGTTCAAGATCGTGTACCAGATATAAAAGATCTTGGTACACGATCTTAAATCAAATAACACTTTGAAAAAAAATATTACAAAATTTATGGTTGATTGAAAACAAAGATCATGATTTAAAAAATATATAAGAGAAAAATTGACGAAGAAGAGAAAAAAGAATATGAAAATGGAGGGCAAACTTGGAATATTTTTAGAAAATGATTGACTTCAAAAGAAAAGGAAAAAAAACGTCGCCTGAGAGATTCGAACTCTCGCGGGGAAACCCCATGTACTTAGCAGGCACACGCCTTAACCACTCGGCCAAAGCGACTCTTTCGATAAGATATCAAATTACTAAGCTTAACAAAAACACTTTGTTCCCAAATCGGTTTACTTAGCTCAACTTAAATTCCATAGATAGAAATACATTTTTTTTCTCTCATAATAAACTGTTTTAATTTTTTGTTAAAATACAAATACCTTTCCCTTTCTGAAAATTTGCAATACTTCAACAATATGTATTAAAACAATCCCCAAAGTAAAAATTCTTTAGAATTTTAGTATGAAAAAATTGATGTGATAGTACTTAGATGTTTTCTTTTTCTTTTTCTTTTTTTGGATTAAGCTTCAATGAATACATGGATCATTTTATTCTAACATTCTAACTATTTTTCTACATAAAATGTCAAGAGTAATATTATAATTGAGTTTTTTTTCCCAACAAATGGCAATATACTTGGATACTTTTTTGGTTATTATTAATTTAGCTTTCTTTTATTTGTTTGTTCATGGGTTTCTCATGACTATTTCTATATTAAAGTATATTAAAGGAACGTTAAATTACAAATTTAGACTCGAAAATTTTCATTTTTGTGTCATTTTTATCCATAAAACTTCAAAATGGATATGATAGGTTCTTACACCTTCAATTTTATGTTCAACAAATTCATAAACTTTGAAAAATGAGTATAGCAATAGATTCTTCAACTTTCAAATGGAAAAAAATGATTGACCTATTACAACAATGGAAGTTTTAGTCTTTGTTAGACATAGGACCTTTCTGCTCATATAGCTTAAATAAATATGTTAATTAACACAATTGTCTATAATTTCTTACTTTTACATAAATAATCTAATAAAATATTATTTTACACAAAATTTTGGTTGAGTGTGCTCCCTAATACCATTCAATTATATATGCATGTGTGTCCAAAAGACGTATGTAAAGAAAGTTTATCGCGATCATGAACTTCCTAAAACAATATTCTTTTCACAACTTACACATATAAGAAAACTCTTAAAAGTTCAAAAATTGTCCTCTCATGCAAGAAAACAAGAATCGATAAGAATTTTTATATAACACAATATATTTTATATATATTTGAATTTTCTAAAAATAAAATAATTTGTTGAACAAGATAATTTGTACACTTTACTAACTTATATACTAAGCAATATATGTGATGTACATTTAATTGAAATATCATGTGTTAAATGAATATTATCCAAAATTAATGAATAAGAAAGCAGAGTCAAAATTCGAAAATGATGTTAATAAGAAAAGAATTAAATATTTTGAAAGGTTTGAAATAAAATTGAAAATGTTTAATTGATCTAAAATAAAAACTAAAAACTCCTAATGAAATAATTAGAAATATATATGACCTGTGTGATACATATGGTATGCAAAAGATTTTATAGTTTTGATTTTGATTGATTAATTAATTTCTAAATGTTTGAACATATATATAATTTATTAGATACAAAATTAAAAGTTTAAGACCTATTATATATTTTTAGAGCTCGAAAACCTATTACATAATTGAAACTTAAAAAAACTACTACACTCTATGACCAAATAGGTACAAATTTAAAATCTCATGAAGTAATCTTATAATTTAACCTAAAATTGAGTAATTGTGTTTGTATCCATAACTATTGTTTGCAAGTGTTTTACTACTTTTTCATTCACTTCATACCCTATATTTCTAGAGTTGGAATTAGTTAAAACTCAAAAACTATTAACAAAAAACAATGGCTTTCATGAGTATGAGTAATAAGTATGGTTTTTCTTCCTCTTTTATTTCTTGATTTTTGTTGATTTAAAATGGACCCTAAAAATAATTACCAAGTCTAACTTAATTCAATCATTAAAGATTTAAGTCTTAATTGATATTACTACTCGTTTATAATCTTAATTAATTCAATTTCAAAATTTTAGAAGTCATAAATGAATTTTTCTCCTACAAACAATTATAATTAATTGCCCTAGAACTAAGAAAATTCTTTTTATCACCACTTTTTATTGCATCATATTATTACAAAAAAAATACATATTGAAATATTACATAAATCTAAAAGATATTACTTTTTTAAATTAAGAGACCCTTTGTTTTCTAGTCATCTTAGATTTTCATAATATAGGCATCTAGATTATCGTATTTATTTTGCAGTATTGTTTTGCAGTATTGTAAGATGCTTGACATCTCAAAATTCTCAAGCATCTAGGATGCTTAGACGGATAACATTGAGAATGTTTTGTATGTCTTCCTACCACATGGATTTTTAGAATTCTAATATACCCATTTTACAATTTTATCATTATTTTATTTTATTATTTTACCTATATATTAATCTTCATTTACATTATATATTTAAAATAAATAGTCAACAATATAATCTTATTATTTTTAACGAGATATTTAAATTAATAATTATTTTATAAAAATATTAAAGTATAATATATTATTTTGTTGAGAAAAATAACATATAAAAAAATTCTTTTGAATTTGACAATAACAAATAGAAATCATACAAAACAAACACAGTAACCAACTCAAATAGAAATCATACAAAACAAACACAGTAACCAAATATCTACAAAAATATTTCTTCAAGCAAACATGATAATCTAACGATATCGAACGTCTATAATTTCAAACATTTATTATTCTGGTTATTTACATTACTGAAAAATAAAAACCACTAAAAAGTTTATTACAATTGCACTCATAAATTTTTATTTTGATCAACTACTCTAAGTGTTTGCAATCAAGTTTCAACCAACAAGGCTACTTGCATCTTAACCTTCAAACTTCTAGGTTAAATTGCAAATTTGATACCTAGGGAGAAAATTAGAAATTAGTTTTTATAGTTAAGAAAAAGTACTTATAATTTAGTCTCATAAATAGTTTCAAAGGTTTGATAAAATTTCCATAAATATTTCCATAAATAATACCTATTGTAGGGACTATTTAGAAAGGTTTTACCAAACCATTGACATTCGTAATTTAACCAAAACTAAAAACCACAAAAACAGCACAAAGACAGTTCGGCACTTGGGAGTATGAAATGCATATGAAACAAAGTTTTGAGCATCAGAAATTATAGAAGCTAACCAAGTAGAATCAAAACTCACAACACTAAACCAGCTAAATAATTTCTTACCCAAGAATGTGAACATTCATTCAATATAAAAATTAAAAAGTTGAGTTAATGTCAAATCATCCAAGAGGGGGGAAGACCCTGCCTGCCCTATGCTACAGACATAGACATAATCTGGCGAGCTATACCTGGATCTTGTTGCAACAGCTCCCTCAAGTTGTTCTCCACCTCAGCCATCTGCTTCTCTAAATACTCCTTTGAGCTCTGCATATGTTCAACAAAACCATCTTTCATGATGTTTGTCCAAGATAAAACAAGAATATCATTATATATACATATAAGAATACCTCTAAGAAAGTTCAAAGGGAAACATTCAAAGCACACTGCATTCCAAGTCTCAAGGACACTTCCACCAGTTATAATGTTACTTACACAAGTAATTTGAGATAAAAGGGAAAGAAGGGGTAAAAACAGAGGAATAAGTTTGTGTTAAGACTCCCTTAACCTGAGCATGGCTAAAACAGAGACAATACTCTGCTTAATATATATTGCAATAATATCACCAGTTCAACAAGCCAAAATAGAGTAAAAGAGAACACAAATGGAAGGCAAGAACAAACAAATAAAGAAATAATCAGCTCCTTTGAGAAGGCTGGAATCCTCTCTCCTTAAAGCTCACAGCAGTTTTTTACCAAATAAAACCTAAAAATATTGATCCCCAAAACATTCTTTATTTATATTGTCAAACAGGTGGAACCCTCAGGTATTTCCATTCTCTCCATTGGCCTCTCCCGAACTCATATCATCAGGTGCATTTCCCTTCCTGCCCCTCCTTTTATATGTATGAGGAATTGGAGATTTAACAGTTTGCTTAGTAAAATGCCAAGAATAAAAATAATATCGTTGGCATCCAACATTCAAACTCTTCAGCAAACTTTATTCTTAGGGCTACAGTGTGAAACTCATTCACACAAAAAAGAGTAGAAAAATGTCAAATTGACTCAATCGAGATAAATGTGTGGAAATCCCAAGAAATGCTCGAAGAAAATAACCTATGTGCATGTGTGGATAAATTTAAACGTACGTACTGAAGTCAGAATTATTGAAGGCAAGAAAATATACAACTAGGAAGGGCAAGAACATGTTATTTAGTGAAGTCAAATGCAACTAAATCTTAAAAAAGAGACAACGTCAATGACATGTATACACAATTGGGAATAAAAAAGTAGATGTCCCGTCTCTGCAGAGGAAACTAATTTTAATATGTACCTGGAGCGAGGCAATTGCAGTTTCACTATCCTTGAACTTTTGCTCCTGCTCATTCATTAGAACTGACTTTGACTCTAAAACAAACCTGGTCAGGATGAAGCAACACAAAGTAAGAGGATTTCATCTGAACAGTATGGGAAATGAAAGATCTAAACTTTAAGTCGATCACTTAATTGTAACATAACTCACGTTCTCCCTGCACCACAAAAAATGATGAAAGGAAATCAGTGATAAGTAAAGTGAATCTAACAAGGTTTTACTACTACACGTTTTGCCAGAATCATGATTTAGACTAAGGATGAACAAGCTTCCGGTTAAAAATAAAGCTTTGATAAGTACCAATAGATTTGTATGTATTAGTGTCTTCAGCCAACTGTTTAAGTTCCTCCAAGGTCAAAAAAGCGCGCTTCTTCTCTCCCTCCTTGTTTCGTATCTGGGTTTGCAGCTGTAAAGAAAGGAAAAGACCAGCTTTAACTCATAAAGTCAAAAATTCTCTGTTCAGATAAAGTGACGTAGAAGAATGACAAAGAACAAATTTGTAATGCACAAAAGACAGAAACTGCATCAGTGCATCTGGAACTTAATCTTGAGATGTTTAGGACTTGCCTTAGTCACTATGCCATGTTATGTTCCTGACATTCCGATATAAACTGTGACATCAAATTACTATTTATAATTTTTTTTAATAATTTGAATGTAATTTTATTATTTTCCAATAAGTTGGGTATTGTCATTTTGCTATGATCTATGATATATGATGCATTTTAATGGAAGACTGTTTAAACTCTTGCCATTAAGTCATTTTGAGAAGATCACGATCATATCCATTGAGTTTTAGCTTTCGTGTTTTTTCTTTCAAGTTCAACCAAGATAGCTTCTTGAATTTTGCAATTTAAGTGTTGAGTTGCATGCCAAGAACATTTAAGCATGATTGATTATCCTATCTTGTTGTTTGAGTAGTGAGCAGGATTGATCATCCTATCTTGTGGAGTGCTTGAAGCCCAGATTAAGGACCTTGTTCTTTGTCTCGTAAACTTTCTTCAAAGGGCAATTCATGTCTAACTCAATCCTTAAGGTTAAAAACGGATCAATTGAGGGTCTTGGTGTTTGAGAATTGAGAGTTAACATACCCAAAAAGGATTCTTGTTTCCAATTCACTAGGGATATGGATTTCATATGGTGAAAAGGTAGAACTTATAGTCTACATTTGTGAAATATGCTTCTCATGAGAAGTGGGAAAGCATGCACTACCTTCGCAGAAAGATATCAAAAGCTTCTAAAGAGTCCATAAATTGCAAAATTTGAAACAAGAGAGCAAAAGTGTAGAAAATTGCAAATTATGAGCATGAGGAAGCTACCACGGACCGATTCTACAAAGAACTTGATGAGAAGATTGTCGAGATGTTTGATAATTGAAAAGAAAAAATTGACCTTGTGAGGATTTGTGGTGCCATCAAGATAGAAAGGTAACTCTAAATGGAGATCTTCAAGGTACACTAAATCTAAGTCTAGTTTCAATGGCAACTATTACTAGAAATTCTTAACCTACCATACATTGTTAAGGTAGAAAGTAGTTAAAAGAAGTGCATGTTGCACCTATGCATGAGAGTCATGTTTAACCTAGAAAATCATTAGATAGCAAGGAATTACATGATTGTAATCTTACCAATACTTTGAACCACTTATTAATGGAGAAAGATGTGTTAGTAGTAGTGGGGTTGAGAGAGTAGATGATAGTGAACTTGAAACTAGAATGCTTTGTGATGACATTGCTATAGAAATGGAGGTCATAGCAAGTAAAATTGGTCATCATGAATAAATAAGTTATCAAAAAAGCCCCTAGATTGAAACAGTTCCTCAAAAAGAGGACCTAAAGAAGTCAGAGTAATAATCTTCATCTTTTTCTTCCAAACTCTTTTAGTCTCATTAACTACCAAAACCATCTCCGCGACTTCCATGTGCTCATTTTTTCTTTTCCCTACTCATCCTACTGTTTTGGATCTAGTTAATCAGAAGAACATTCATCCTAAACCAAGAAAAGAAAACATGAGCATATGGAAGTCGCGATGATGGTTTTAGTAATTCATGCGTAGAGGGCAAATTGAGGGAAAAAGTGAATGATTTGAAAAATTCCTTAGAAGAGTCTTTTTTACAATTAAGAGACCCAAAAAGCATAACCCAAATGATGATTTTAACTCTCCTTGGACAGCTATATAGGAAAAAAATGCTAAAGATTTTTCAAATGTTTTTTATTTTCTAGAATACTTCTATGAACTTTTGTAATTGTACCACTTACAATATTAACCTAGATTCGAAGGTGTCCTTACTAACTAAATACTGAGAAAAAGAATAAGCATTCCAATCATCAGCACAAAAGCTGCAAGTAAGCCCAATCCAGACAAGAATTACAAAAACCTTTCACTCCTATAGGCGCAAAAGATTAAACTAAACAAATTCCAGTAAGTCCAATAAACGAAAGGGAATTTACCTGCTTCAGCTTTCCAGTAATTTCAATCATGCGACCTTGAATTTCCAAGAAAGTCTGATTGGAGAAAAGAAAATCAAAGGCTAATGCATCGAAAACATAGGAGTTGTGAGAGGAAAAGCAAGATTGAAATAGTAAAAGTACTCACAGCTCTGTTCACCTCGTCCGCCATTTCGGAGATCGGAGCTCGCGTAAACGATGCTTATTACCAATACGATTTGGTGCGCGGTCTAAGGTCTGATGTAACTGCGATGGATCCGGTCGGTCTTTTTTTCCTTTTTCTGTTTTGGAAAAATATCACTTTGCTGGGTTAGTCTTTTGTTTAGCTTTTATTTAGTTACGAGATTTTAATAATATTTCATTTTAGTCCTTAATATGACCGAACCGTTCGTAGGTTAACGTAAGATTGACTAGGATGATGACTGGACTGATGAGATGGCAATTTTAAGATTGTTAGGGTAAGAATTCATTTTAAAACTAAATAAAGAAATTGAAGGGACTTGAATACTGCATACGAAGAGGAAGACCCACTTAAAGAAGAAACTTCACCATATGCAATTTTCTCTTTTTCTTTCTAAAAGAAACAAGAAAGATTTTTTTGTTCTTTTTTTTGTGAGAACTAGAGTGAGGGTTTTTTAATTGTTAACATTTGAGATTTGTTCATCATTAAGATTCAATTTTGTGTATAGATTTGTTGTGGATTTGATTTGATATTTGTTGTGAATTTGATCTAATTTATTGTGTGTGTTTTTTTTGTTACGTGGTTCGATGTATGTCGTTTGTTTAGTGTAGTCATGTCCAACAAAAAAAATTTTTTATGAGAAAGTAGAGAATCGTATAATTAAATTCAACAACAAATAGAAATATAAGGAGTGAGAGGTATTCAACTCCTACAAAAATATATATTATGAGTAAAAATATGTGTGTTCTATATAAACTTTCTACAAATTAAATTTAAAAAATACTTATTTTGAATGTGATGTTGAACCCTATGAAGGCATTTCTTATTCGACCCCTAGTTGTCTTTTTTCCATTGAACCTTTACATGATCTGACATTGTGATCTACTAACTTAAACTTGCTACAATGAATTTTTAGTTGACCCCTTGTTCGTGTTCGAAAAGGTCCTACTTCATCTACATCTTGCTTCCTTTGATTTCTAGGTCAACCTAAGGGCCTTTTGATTGTAGATGGAAGTAATGGTTGCATTGTGGTCACAGGCCAAAGGGACAGACCATTCAATAGTTGCACGAAATGTGATTAGATCTTCATTTGAGTTTGCTTACTATATGCTTCATCAAGAAATTCTTCAAGTTTCTTTTACATAATAAATACAATGAATAGAGTGTGAGCATGGAATTCCACAGAAGTCTCATTTTCTACCCGAACATGTTCTCTTGTCAAGGTAAAAAACAAATTGGTATCACCATATTCAACCTCAAACATCATATTTCTAGCCTATATCAGTACAATTTTCCTAGAAAGGGATTTACATTTCTCCAACCTTTTCATAATTCTATGTCCAAAGTCCTCCAACATGTAAACAACATAACATACTTCTTGGTAATCCTAATCATCACTAACTTCCTAATAGTTTCTTCCTAATAGTTTCAAGTAACTGAATAATTGGTTTACTTCTTGCTTGCAACATAAGTGCATTGAAAGACTCACGTACATTGTTCAACAAAAAATCACACTTTGAAGTAGAAGAAAAGACACGCCTAAATACGAACTTAGCATGTAACCCCATCAAATATTGATATGCTTCCATGTTTAACTTACCAAACTCTGTCATCACCTCATCAAAATTTCTTCTATTTGTACATCTAACAACATCCTAAAACAAAATTTTCAACACCAACCCTTTAAACATTTTTTGAAAATTTGCATATACCAATGTCGCAAGCAAAAACGATGAGGTACATTTGAAAAAAATACCGTTAAATGTTGGCACTAGACCCTATCAAAACAAGGAATAATTATAAATACAAAATTTAAATATCATATTATAATTAAAAAGAATCACAAATCAAATTGACATGTCAAAAGTGTTACCTTTTGTTGGACAAAAAAAATATGTATCCTTTAGATTCAAAGTATCAGATAGAGAAGGAAGATTGAATCTTAACCATAATAATAAAGAGAGATGGAGGGAGAAGTTATCAAATAACTCACTCCTACTCCCTTACATAGAATAACTCCTTGAGACACACACCTTATCTTATTGGAAAGCAAAACTTGTAAATGTCTTACTATCTCTGTTCTCTTTTCGAAGAAGCTACCGTCGTTTCTTTTCCCACAGCGATTTGTCATGTTGCTTGACAAGACGTTTACTTTCTTGCCTCAATCTCTTGGGTAACACTTTCATGCGATAGGACCTCTGGTTTACGCTTTTCTCTTTCATCCTTCCTTGCAAGATGTCTCAACACTTACTCGAAACAACTTTCTCACAAGACTTTCCTCAACAGGATGTCTTTTCTGGATCAGGGCCTTACATAACTAGTCGAAAGTTTGTGATTGAAAAAGATAGATTTGAACTGGATTTCCAAGCTTTATTTATGAAATTGTATTTAAAGCATGTTTTGAGTTTAAGTATTCGAATATACTAGATTTGTGATTTATTTACGAAGTATGAGTTTCAAGTTTAGAGATGAGTTATGAGAAATGTTTAAGCTGAACTTTTAAAGCATTCAATTTGAGAAATGTTTCTATACACACGAGATTTATGAATATGTATTTGAATGCTGAGTTTCTGAAAGTATTTTAGTAAAGAAAATTATTTAAGCAAAACTAGATTTAAGACTTGCTTGATGCAAGAAATTTACATGTGTCTGCTACTTTAGTTGAGTTAAAGCTTTAGCATATGATTGTTAAATATGTTTTAGTCTATACCTAAGATGTATTGAGTTGATAGCAACCCTACGAGGGAGATTATCTTGTGCATAGAGGTCATGTGATGAGGGTATTCATTAGATTCTTAGAGTTTCCATCACAAAGATTAGATAGAGTTGAGGACCTCTAGGGATGCCTAGATTTTCCATCTCATAATAGCTATAACGAGATAGGGTGGTGCTACTAGCGCCTAAATCTTCATTTCATAGAAGGTATAGCAAGAAATAAAAGAGGAAGGTTTACAAGTTAAGCTTGAGAAAAAGAATTGATTTGCTAAGGTACTTATTGATCATAGTTTTCTATAAACATGTTTTGTTTTTCAAAGTTGTCACTCAAGGGGCTTTATAGCTCACCCTTATGAAGGAATGGAATTTTGATAGCAGAAGTATATGAACGAAGTCTTTCTTATTATTCTAAAGGTAAAAATCAACAGAGAGTTGTGGATTTCTGTGATTTTGTTTGATGAAGAAAAAACGTTTGAGTTTTTCTTTTGTATAACAGATAGATCGTGAAAACTAAGAGTAGAGAGCTTAAGATTAATTCTATATCTTAACCATTTTAAGAGAGATTGGGGGGAAGTTATCAAATAACTTCCTCTCCCTCCCTCTCCCTCTCCCTCTCCCTCTTCCTCTCCTTTGAGAGTTATTCTATTAATTAAAAATATATTAATTCAAATTAAATTAAATTAATATAAATTTAAACCATATTATATATCATATAATATAGGGGCTTTTGCAAAAATAGCAAAAAAAAATTATTATAATAAAGCTCATGTCACAACATTTTCTGAATTTGCAAAAGTAGCAAATTTAAAAGTGATGACCATCTAATAGCCTTATGATTACTGTCTGATAGCTCTTCGATAGCCTTATGATTACTGATGATTATGATATAATTAATTTTGTCATATTTGCAATATGCAAAAAATTTGTGTCATGAGTTGTTTTTTATAAATGTTTTTGTCATTTTATGCAATTTTCCTATAATATAAACTTTATATTATATCATATATAATATGACCAATAGTTAGATCTCTCATACGACTTATAGTTTTAATATGAATCGAATCCATATTAATTTTAGCATATAGTTTATTTATGAATCTTATTCATATTATTATTATTATTATTTGAATCATATTCAAATATTAACTTCTCTCATAAAAACTTTATATTATAATATATCAAATACATTGTATTAATTGTATCATATACAATTTATTTCCTTTAATCAATTTGAACAATTCAAATTAATCCAAAATAAATTTGACTCTCATTTATTCTTATTAAGTTAACAAGGGGACCTTATGGACCTATAGATTGAAGCTCAAATTATATGAGACTAATTAATTAAACTTTTATATTAAATTAATCTTCATTCATTAGCTATCAGTTGTTCCACTAAAGACTAACTGTTGCAATTTTCTTATTGTAGATATATTTTTGTGTCTATTAGATATAACCAATCAACAGTGCAATAACCCTTCACAAATTGCTAGTAAGTATAGCTAAGCAAAAAATTACCATTTTGCCCTGTAGTTATATCTACTTTCTTAAGTACTACTGATTCCTCTAATGAACAATAAGTTATTGTCCCACTATAACTAAACTCCTCTTGGGCAAAGAGAGAGTGTGGCGCCACATTGTTCAAGCCTTGGAATCAACCCTTAAGAGACCAATTTCTCTACTTACTCTATCTATAAAGAAGAAGAGAATTACATCTTGTGTAGTTGTGTTCCCAGCTCCCCAATCTGATGAATCCTCAAAATGATAGGCATATTGAGTCTGCGACATAGGCCACTCTCACCCATGCAAATCAAAGGACCGCCTTCATAGGCAGGAGTTCACAACTCAATCAGGATTCAGGTCAAGTCATCTATGATCATCCTGGTGAAATGTAGTCTCAATTAGTAACGGTGTTAATAAGAGAGACTATTCATTTCATGGTTCGGTCTTATACAAACTCTTTGTATAGAATACCCCGCTCTAATGTTTCAACATGAATGATTAGAATCAAATCACTTTTAGCACTTTAGAACAACTATAACAACTACAAAACAGGTTGTATTTGTAGTGTCACTAGGATAACTGGATAAGGTAATCCAACCTTATCCATCTACTACAGACCAATTATGTTATCTTTTAAATATAATCCACTTGTATGTTTTCACATACATGTTTAGGTTATAGAACTTTGGATGCTAGTTTATTGGTTTTGTGGGTTAATGGAACTAAATGTCAAATAAAATAAAACACTTTATTTTATTAGATAAATAGAATGCTTGTATAATACAATTACAAATTACAAGACCACGGAATTTAGGGTATCAACCTCAACACATTGATCGCCTAATTCCTCTACATAATCTCAGTACCTCTTATATTATTCAATCAAGCTGTCATTTATCTTTATTAACGCTTTATTACTTGCTCGACATGCCTAACTTCTAGAAATATTTACTTCAAAGCCTTTCCTCAGGGCTTCAATGACTTCCACTAGTGACCAATCAGGTTGGTCTTTAAATCTCTCTAAGTAGGTTCTTGTGATCCAAATAGAACTCATGTTTCTATTTCGAAAATATCTAAAACATGTATGACAACCTTCATATCTCTTAATTTGAATTGTGTTATTGTTTTGGATAACACTTGCCTGCAATTTCCATCTGCATTCTCCAGAACAAATTGCAGTCATTGTCATTCGTATCTTGTCATTCTTAGTCAATTTCACGTTACATGATTTTGTAGTAGCATATTGTTTTATAACATCTTTTAGAACTTTTGGACTACTAAATCTAATTGATAACTTGTAGAAATACAAGTTATTGCGTACTTTTATGTAGAATAATGTGACAATTATACGATATATAAAGGAAGATAACTCATGATTATTCAAGTTTAAACAGAACAAAAGCGTTTTGCAAGTAGCAAAAGATACATCACCCGTTTTCACGATCTCTATTGTTTTAAGCAGGCTTTTGATGAAAAGAAGTAGAATTACAAGCTGAAGGAGTACATCATGTGTCTTACACACGAGTCAACTTATTACCAAGAGATGAAGAGACTCACACTAGGTGATATGAATCATATGAAGACAAAGTTGGTTAGTGGGGATGTCAGGTAAAGAAGGACAATACGGCGCGACCTCACATATATGCAATGATCAAAAGTCAGGATATGGCAACCCATACCATGTCCCATCAACTTAAAGTTTATAAATCTAGGTTTGTCATATATATTGCTCTAACAATAAAGTTTATTGAGAAATTAAAATTTCAAACAACCTCGCTCTGATACCAATTGTTGGACGGGTATGACAACTGGCCTAGAGGGACGTGAATAAGGTTTATTTAAACTTTTTAATAAATATGCCAAAATTAAACTAATTAGATAATTTTTAAACTAAATATAAAAAAAAAACTAGCTAATTTATGTTAAATAACAAGATCGATAAAAAGTGTGTAATAGAGTATACAATCAATCTCAACCAACAAGAATATGCAACTAAAATAAAATTAAAAAATAATTATAAAAGAGAAAGAAAAAGACACCGAAATTTTATAATGGTCCTGTCAAACTCGACATACATCCACTTTCCCTAGCACACCTCTTAGAATTTTGATTGAAAACCTTCTTTGGACTCTTTTCACGGATTAGAGTAGAATCGCTACTTACTCCTTTTTTTGGGTTCAAGAGCAAATCTGATTCTTTCCACGGGTTAGGATCCAACCGTCATAACATTTTGAAGCTTTAAACCACACAAAAGAAACTTTCTAGAAAGAGTGAGTATACAATTTTGAGCTCACAATACGATAAGAATTCTCTCAGGAACAAGATGAAAAGAATGAAAATTGGAAGCTTTAGAGAGAATAACAATGGTGACTTTTGCAATTTTTTAGGACGTTACTCACAATGATTCTCTATAATAAAACTCAACTACATAATAATAGGTATCTAAATTGAGCATTTGTAGAACAGAAAGAGCATGTGCACATGGAATTTCCTCAAAATCTCATACTCAACAACTACATGATACCAAGTCTAGCTTCACTATGAACGGATCATTTCCATCAATTACCTTGTATTCAGTCCAATGGGATTAACATAATAGATACGATAAGTAAGAGAACAGTAATAAGTATAAATACATATATTTGAGATAGATATAGATAAACTGTTATGTGTGTCTATCCAATGTAGACTGCTATTTGTGACTATCCAAGATAGATATAGATAGAACTATGTCTATCTCGTAAAGACACAAATAGCATCTATCTGTGCCTATTTGAGATACAAAATTAGTGCTCCTCAAGCACAATTAGAAACCACTGTAGTTGAGGATAAAGTTGTAATTTTTGCCTCAAAGTCATTTTTGCAATTATCTCCATATGCTTTTAGGTCTCAAAATTGTAAAAAGAGGAGGGTGCAAATGACATAGGCAGTCAAATAACACATTGAGAGAGAAAGTGAGATTTTAGGCATCTAGTGAGAGAAACGTTGGGGTTTTCATTCTGTGAGTGCAACCGACGAGGGTGGACTCTGGTTGGAGTGAGTATTAGTCGTAGACAGTGTGGGTGGTTGGAGTGAGTATCGGTCGTAGACAACGTGGGTTGAGTCTGGTGGTCTATTTTCGATTGTGGACAGCCTAGGTGTTCTAGATTTGGTGTGGGTTTGGTTTCAACGAAGAAGGTGATGAAGAAGGGTAGCTCCGTAATTTGTGAAAATACAATATGTAGGTTTCAATGATTTTTTTTTTGTTATATAAATTGTAAATAGTTTAATATTTTGTTATATATTGGTGGATTAAATTTTTTGTAATTATAAAAGTTGATTTCTCAAACACACCTCTCGAACTAACATAATTATAAAAATTATAATAAATTATAACAATCTTATAAGTTTGAGAATGAGTTCAATTTTTTATCACTTAGAATCCAATTTCCAACTATGCAATTACAACTACCCCACTATAGGGTGATTTTGCCATTTTGAAATTTATCATGCACACAGTGTTTCACTATTTACAAATATTAAGAATTTAGGTAAGAAATTTTATTATATTGAACTGATTTATTTACATATTTCAAGTCTCATTGTATAGAGACCTTGATGGGTAGTTTACAATAATTGATTCTAACAACTTTGTAACAAACTAATTAATCTTTATTTAGCCAATACTTTTCCTCAAGTTGGAATATGAATGTCAATAATTCCTAACTTGGATAGTATTATGGATAAAGTGGAGAATGGTAAGGCTTTTGTGAACATGTATGCTAGTTGTAAACTGGATTTGATTGGTAGGCTTTGAGGAATCCATCAACTATTTTGTCACGCATAAAGTGGCAATCAATTTCTATATGCTTTGTTCTTTCAGGAGGCTATAACAATGGCAGCTTGGTTATCACAGAAGACTGTTGTTGGTAATAAAGATGTAACATGAAGATCGGTGAGAAGCTATGTAATCCACATGAGTTCACTAGTAACTAAAGCTAGTGCTCTGTATTCAGCTTCTGCAGAGGACCTTAAGATTGTGGCTTGCTTTTTTTATTTCCATGATATTAGAGAGTCTCCCAAGTAAATACAAAGGCCTGTTATAGAACGGTGAATGTCAAGGCATGCTCCCCAATCAACATCAACAAAGGCTTTTAGGTGGAAGGTGGTGACTGGTTTGATCACGATACCTTGGCTTGGTGATCTTTTTAGATATCTTAGTAGATAATGTGCAACATCTAGACAGTCTTTTATTGACCTTTAGATGAATTGGTTGAGGCGATGAACAACAAAGCATATATCGAGTCTAGATATTTGTAGGTATAGATACTTTGACTGTGACTATTTTGGCAACTGGTGAGAAAGTCTTGAAAAAGTCAATCCCTTCTTGTTGATTGTATCCTTTTGCCACGAGTCTTACTTTGTATCTATCTACTGTGCCATCTGGGTTGTATTTGACTTTGTAGACCCATTTGTTGCCAACTATGTGATGGTTTTTCGATAAGGATACAACTCTCCATGTATTTATTCTTTCCATTGCTTTGATCTCCTCAGTCAGAGCTTCCCTCTAGTTTTGGTGTTTGATTGCTTGATGGTAGTAGGTTGGTTCAAAGACAATAGCAACATTTTGCAAGTAGTGTTTATGGCTTTGGGAATATGCATCATATGAGATGTATCACGTGAAGGAGAATGGGGTTGGAGGTGGTGTATTTATTTTGGCTATGAGGTTGTAATGGAAGTCTTTTAGGTAGGAGAGTGGGCAATGGTTTTGAGATGATCTTCTTGGTGTTGTGGATACTACTTCTTGAGTAGTTTCAGTGGTTTCTTCTGAAACTTCAGTAACTTCTTTTGTATGATGGTTTTCAACAATATAGTTTTCTTCATGAGTGACTTCCGGTATGTCACATATGATTGGTTTGACAATATGATTCAGGTTGTCATTCCTCTTGTCAAGATTGTCAAAGAGGGGGCAAGGTGTGACAAAGTGTTCCAGAAAGTCATGTGTGGTGGAGTCATGTGACAAGGTGTTCTTCTTGATGGAGAAGAATGGGAAAAGCTCCTCAAAGAACAATACATCCCTGGAAACAAAGAACTGTCTTTTAGTTATGTCATATAATTTGTATCCCTTTATACCTGTGGATATCCCATTAATATGAAAGGGTATGCTCTTGGATCAAACTTGGATCTATTTGTAGATAATGTGGATGCATAAGCAAGGCATCCAAAGACTTTGATGTATGTGCAGTCTGCATCCTTTTCAAACAGGGCAGCAAATGGTGTTGTATTAGATAAGCATTAGTTAAAACACATTCACCCTACAAGGTTATTGGCACTTTGGATTGGAACATTAAAGCTCTTGTTACATTGAGGAGGCTTTGGTACTTCCTTTCAACAAATGAGTTTTGTTGTGGAGTATTAAGGGCAAGAGAATTGATGTGTAATGGCAATGGTAGCAAAGAATTCTTTGAAATTTAATTTTGGGACATTGTCAGACCGGAAGGTCTTGATTACTTTTGAGAATTGAGTTTCTACAAGTTTAAAGAAACGTTGGATGACTTGTAAAACATCATTTTTATTTCTCAAAAGGTAGATCCAAGTATATCTTGATTTGTCATCAACTATAGTCACAAAGTAAGAGTGACCAGCATGTGTTTCAGTTTTAAAAGGATCCGATATATATCACAGTGCACTAAGTCAAGGACATTTTTAGCAACATTATTTAAAGCAGGAAAAGAGAGACAACGTTGTTTGGCCAATGGGAAAATGTGGCAGACTTCTTTACAGTTCAAGAAGTCAGAAATTTCTAGTTTGTGTGATAGGTCTTTTAGTCTATTAACTCATGGATGTCCCATTCGTTTGTGTCAGGTGGAAGTAGATGCTTTACATATCATGGCAGTGTGGCTTTTAGATTCTATACTGAATAGATAAAGACCATTGAGGAGTTCAACCTTCTCGATCGTTTTTAAAAGCAACTTGTTCTTAATGATGCAAGTAGTGTTAGTGAAGGAAATAGAGTATCTTCTATCCTTGAGAAAGGCACTTACTGATAGTAGGTTATATTTAAACTCTGGTATGTAAAGGACATCTCGTAATATCACATCTTTTGCTATGGAAATGTCACCCATAAGTTCAAGTGTAAGTCTTGTTTTGGTAGGTAAAAGCATAGATACATTTTCAACCAAACGAAGCATTTTGAACATGGATTTTTCATGGCAAATGTGTGTGGATGCATCAAAAGTGATGATCCATTTGTTGTTTTTTTTATAGTTGGTAAATAAAGTAAAGAAGCAAATACATGTCACATAGGTAGTCTCTCTTTTGGCATTTCACCATTTTGAGGAGGGTTGAGATGAGTCTACAACATACTGATTAATTGTGAATATTGGTCATTGGTAAGGCTAGCAAAGAAGACAGAATGATTTGACTTAGACCTTTCTGTTCCCTTTTCATTGTCAACTTGAACGTGGTTGCTTTGTCTTTGTTGATGTACTGAGTTGTTGTTTGCCAATCTGTGTTCGGGATCCATCCATGTAGTTTGTAGCATTTATCTACTACATGGCCTCTGTAGCCGAAGTTGGAGCAAATTGGATGTGTATCTTTCTTCTTAGATCGATCAAATGAGGATCTTTTATCAGCATTAGTCATCAATGTGAATCTTTCGATTGGTGAAGAAATTCTAATGGATCTGTCTCTCTTCTTGAATGATAAGGGAAAATACCTTGTTTATTGGTGGTAAGGGATCAATGAGGAGAATATGTGCTTGGATTTGAGGAAGATCATTACGAATTCATTTAATTCCATGAGGAAGATCATTACAAATTCAGAATTGAGGAATTCTATCATTTTCTTCGCACGTACATTCATCAATGGGTTGGTATTCTACAAGATCCTACCATATGGTTGTTACTTTGACATAGTATACTTTTATTGAAAGATTTTTCTATGTAATTGTTACAAGATCCTTTCGCAATTAGTAGATGTGTGGACCATTTGACTGTCAATATCTCTCCTTAAGTTCATCTCATATTTCTTGGACATTTCTATTATAGATGAGGTTGGCTGCAATTTCCTTAGAAATTGAATTTATGATCCAGAAGGCTATTATGTCGTTGTTGCATTTTCATGCCGACAGCAAATTTCCTTCAATGGGTTTCTTGATTGTCCCGGTGACAAAACCTGTCTTGTTCTTCCCTAACAGTGCAAGAATCATAACTCAACTCCATAAGGAATGAATTTATGATCCAGAAGGCTATTATGTCGTTGTTGCATTTTCATGCTGAGAGCAGATTTCCTTCAATGGATTTCTTGATTTGTCATTGACAAAACCTGTCTTGTTCTTCCCTAACAGGGCAAGAATCATCGCTCAACTTCATAAAGAATGATTACTTCATCCTACAAGGGGTGTGGAAACAAGATTTGAGGTTGGTATGATCACATGATGAAGAATGTATAGGTTAAGTTGGACATAAGTTCCTATAAGAAAATGAGAGAGGATGATGGGTTATTTTTTATCACCGGATTCTCTAGTGTTGTCATAGTAAAAATTGACTAAAAGAAAGCTCAAAGGGCAAGAAGGAAAGACATCGAAAATGAAAAAAAGGAGGCAGAGTTTTGGATTCTTATCTCTCTCGGTAAGAAATTTTACGAAAAACTAAATGAGATGAAAAAAAAAAATTAGAAAAAACAACTCCTTTTTTTTCATATGTTGCAAATATAACATATTATTTTAAATTTGCTACTTTTACAATTGACATATAAACCCTATTATCATAAATTTTTTTGCTATTTTTGCAAACGCCCCGGATTTTATTATATTGAACCGATTTATTATCAAGTACAAGTCTCGTTGTATAGAGATCTTGATAGGTAGTGATAGGTAGTTTAGAGTAATTGATTCTAACCACCTTGTAAACTAACTAACCTTTATTTAGCTAATAACATAGAGCCAAAAAAAATAGAAATAATTGTTTTAGCACATGGAAGAGATCATTTACACTTGGGATGAAACTATTGCTGCATTTTCCACAGGAATATTAGAATAAGCTTCTTTTTTTTTTCTCTCTTTTCTACGCTTGTTGAGTAGAAATGATTATATATCTTGTGGTGCAAATGAAGCATAGGGTTGGGCTAAATGCAAAGGAGTAGTAGTGGTGGGTTTGATATCTCTATTGCGCATGTAACTCAAGAACTGTTCAGGCAACTCCTCCAAAAGTGCTCCAACTAAAGATATCTCTCCTCCTGCATTCATTTCAATCATATCCAAATACATAATTACTCTACAATTTAAGAGAAAAAGTTTGTCATATAGAAAACATCACTATACGTTACTATAACTTACTATGTACTTCTAGCATTGAAACAAATTGTACAATGTCCCTTGTCGCTACACGACCTGTACAACTCTCCAATCGGTGTCCATTATCCGCATCAAGAACCTATAGCATAGCACCATGTAAATTTGTTTTTAACATTCTTAATGACCAAAGTGAGATGATTTTTTTCTTCTTTTTTTGTCAAACCAAATGGTTGGAATGATTGGTAAAATTAAAAACATATAAAATTAAATTACCTCCATTTGTTTAAAATCTGCCCCTCCAACTCCTACTATAAGAATTGACAATGGAAGATCAGATGCCCTCACCAAAGCTTCCATTGTTTCTTGAAGGTCAGTTAAGACTCCATCCTACCAAAATAGATCATAAAAGTCAAAAATATTTTTAAACTAAAGTTAAATCTAAACTGCAATATGCAGTTTCTATTATACTTTTAGGACCTAGTAGAGAAAAAAAATGTTATTAAAATCAAGTTATTATTATTTTTAAGCTATTTTGAGTACTTGTTATACACTTTTTAAAAAAAATGACTCGTTTTTAAAATTAAACACTTGAACCGTCAAATCATTCACACCCTCAAGCGTATAATTTGAAAGCAAAGACACATATTAGAGCAAACTTTGCAGAATGTGCATAGTCAAGAATTTTAAACCATTTTACAAGTTTCAAATTTTCAGTACTCCTACTAATTGAAAGAGGCATTCTTCATAAAAAAATAAAAAAAAAGAAGTTAAAAGGTTTTCAAAAAATTATAAGACTAGAACTTAAACCAGTTACACAACTTTGAGACAAGTTGTGTATAAGGTGGTTTCAATTCTCTTCTCTTTACTTTTTAACTTCAAAAGAGGGTTCTTTTTCTGAAAAATAAAATATAACATCAGGGGAAAAAGGGGAAATTTTAATTGCATATTGATATCATATTAACAAAGGGAATTCAAGTTGATTGGTGACTTACCGTAATAATCAGCAGGACAAAATACTTATTTATGTTGGCAAATAGAGAGTGGGCAGCAATTTCTGCAGCCTTATTGATCACTTGACCAAATAAAGTAGGTCCAGCTAATGAAACATTGCGAAGAGCATTTGCATATGCTCTCATTATACCTTCCACTCCTTCCACCTATTAATAAAGTTGATGTTCAATTCAAATGAATGGGAAATAAAAGCAAAGAAAAGACAGACATAAAGCTTAAAGGGTTGAAGGTTACAATATTGAAAGTAGAATAAATATAGAATTGTAAGAACCTCAGGTTGAGTTGGATTTGTACTCAAGTTGAAACAATGCGAAATGTTGCCATCCCATGTTCTTGCGCCAAAGCCCCAAGCTGGAAACCGACGATCAGTGTCGTAAAATTGAATTACCTCCCCTACTTCCATTATGGCCTGCCATAAGGTCAATGGTTTGAAATTCAAATCATATTTATATCACCAAATATAGAGATTTAAACTTAAACTTTCAACCAATAGAACAAATTACAAGTTATTAGTGTATATTGAATCTTTGAATCTTCAAATCTTCAAATAAGAAGTTAAAAAGAAAGGTTTTTTCAGAAGTATGCAAAAGAATAAAATGTCAAGCCCTTCAATAGTTGCCTGAACATCAACATTTGCACAAAATAAGACCAATAACTGTAAAGGGCTTTTGAAAAATTAATCATTTATTGTGATAATAAAGAATAGGAATTTAAACAAAGTATTAAATTTAATTATAATTTGAAAGTATAGTTGAAGTGGTGTGGCTAACCTGCTGGTAACTATTCAAACGTCCACTACGGTCAATGTAATGCAATGACTCTGGACTGTAGGGATTTCCGTTAGAAGCTGCAAAAAGCATTCAAAACATGAACACTACAAAACTTTACGAATTAAAAGGATCGAATTTCTAAATATGCTACCAAATACAAAGAAGACATAAAACATGAAACGAAAACATTTCTTTCATTGATTCCACACTCCTTAACAAGGCAAGGTGGGATGAAACTTTACGCCTTTCCCATCCTCATCCTAATAAATTTTGACATTCCCCTTAAACCCTAGCCACAAACTTTGAGAAAGTCTATAACTAATGACAAGGATGAAATTGAAGTTTCAACATTAAATTAGACCTAAGTAGAAAAATAATATGTTGTTTTTCCTAGAAAGTACCTGTAAAATCAACAGCGACCATAAAATTAAGCTGAAATCCACTGGAAATGTAATCAATAAAGCTGAATTGTGTTTTCTCAACAAAGTGATCTACAAACAGCTGACCTTTCAGAACCTAAAAGCACACAATTACATTCTATTAATTTGAAGAAGAAAAAAATGGAAACTGATTCTGGAATTGTTAGAGATCAGACCTTCTCGTAGCCACCATGAGAAAATGGAATAACAAAATTTGCACCACTTTTTTCTCTGTAAAGCTTTTCAAGATCACCCATCGATTTCTGGAGTTTACTGAATAGATGGAAACACACACATGAAGAAGGACGATTAGATAATAAATTATAACATAATTTCAAAAACAGTTTCAATCTTGTTCGATTACTTAAACAAGTCAATTTTTAAATTGAGTCTTAACCAACCTATAATAAATCATACGAAATCTAGCAAACAGAGAATACTCGAAATCTACTCATAGAGATATGTTCAAATCCTAGTTATTGTGTCCGGCTACAAGAATACCAATAGCAAGCTACAAACCTTCATGTGTGTTTGGCATGCTTTTTTAATGAAAGTGCTTATTAGTTATAGATGTCTAAAACTATTGTTACAAAATTTTGAAGAATGGTAAACAATGTTTTAATCAATTAAAAGAACATTGTAAAATTATCATCACTCGTAATAAAATCATTTGAGAAATTCCCAAGTCGAATGAAAAAACACATGAGGTTCTTCTAGAGGGAGTATTACTCACTTTATTCCAAAAATGCATATATACTTAAAAAATAATTCTTGTTTTCAAAACATGCCAATCACTGAGTTCAAATGAATAGAAACTTAAATAATAGAATTTCTTCCCTCATCCTAGTTTAAGCTATAATTTGATTAAATTTTTCCTTAATGAACCTACATACTGAAAAAGTAATGAAAGGGGTCTAGATATTGATTAATACAAAATAGTTACCCAATTAATTCATGACTGCCATTGCTATTGAAATCAAAGCACTCAATGACCAATGGGTTATCCTATATTTAAAGAAAAAAAAAATTATTAAAATTATTATATATAAAATAAATATTATTTAATGAGAATAAGATTCAGAAGGTCATATGCTTGCCTTGTCACCAAACTTCTGCATGCTCAAGCATAATGTTCTCCAAACAGGATTAAGATTATCTTTAACCACTTCCGTTTTACAGATTGGAATTGAGCCTCCACTTTCAACAACTCTAGATATTCTCAAGAAAGGATCCTAAAATAAACAATTAAACAAAGAGCATAAAAATCAAGAGAATGGAAACAAAAACAACAGTGAGTTCAACATTAATTTTGAACTATTGGCAGTGGCTTAAATCACTAAACAGCAGATAGTCAAATGTACTTATAAAAAAATTCAAGGATAAAAGTTACAACTGGTGAACCGTGAAACTAACACCCTTAACTTAATTTACAAATTTTGTAAAACTAGTGGATAGCCATAAAGGTTGGTAAAGAAGTGGTACTATTATTTTGTAAGACTAGTGGACAGCTATGAAGGTATGTGAATAAGTGATACTATTTTTTGTGGATATTTGTTATTTTAATCCTAAATATAGTGTAACTAGCTTCAGACATTTGCTGTTGAGTATTAACGCTGTTATTCAAGTTTAGCGGCAATATAGGGAAATTGAAAGCTTTAAAGTGAACATCAAACTTTAAACAACACAATGAAAAAAAATTAAAACATACACTTTTAGAAAACACATCTTTATTGTCAAGATGAGAACAACGGAGTACTATTTCGACGATACTTCTTGAAGCAATTGTTTCCTCTGCTCGAACAGTGAGAGACCCACCCAAGTTTCTTGAACCTCCATGCCTATCTTTCAGACATAGAGTTAAACTACGACTCTGTTTGGTTATTATCTGCCATGCCAAAAATCAAAGAGCAAAAACAGAAATATATAAAGAGAATGTACGTAAAAGGAATTTTAAAAACAAAAGGTATCTTGAACCATAACTTTTAAACAAGCTGAGTTTTTACTTACCTCTGAAAGAACACAACTAGCTTCTCCTAGAAAATCTTGGTCACTCAATTTAATTGTCTGCAAAACAGTATAAACAAAGGTTTGAGCTAGGAATTATGTCTGAGGTAAATGATGTAAAAACGACAAAGAATGAAATGAAATGATTGTATACCTTCACAGGGACATTGCAGTATTGGGTATCAATGTCATATACACGAAATCTGAAACAAAAAATGGAAAGAAAAAAAATTAATGGTACGTTTGGACGAAGTATATAAATAATTTGTGTCTTTAGAAGGAAAAAAAATGGCGACAAATACCCAGCCAATGCCAATAGTTTATGTTTCTTCCTAGTTACAAAATCTTACAATTCAAAACCTATCTGCATGTTTTATCGTGACCTTTTCTGTTAACTTTCATTTTTAGTTACAAAGATAGGAGAGGAGAGACATAATCCATTATGAAAATAGAAACTACTCGTGAAACTTCTATCAAAAAAGCATGTTACAGATTTCACTTTTCTCGTATGTTATATAAGATTTACCATTCGGTATAAGCATTAATTAACTTTTTGAGTTCGACTTGATTCTGTGTTGATATTTTAAATTAGTATGAAGAAGAAATAGATCAAAACATAAATCAGTTACACAACCACACAACCACCACAAGACACCTTTGAGTCACAAACTAGATCTCATATCATATGAAAACAACATAGGGAAAAGCTTACATCAATGGCTGCACAGTCTCAAAATGGAATGCAACTGATACTTTCTCTATCCACTGTGGGTTTAGGTTATTCAAAATAACTTCAGTCCTACCTATCTCTTGGAGTACTCCATTCTTTTTTATGTACACAACCACCATTGGATCGCTCTGAAAAGAAATAATAACAACTTGAAAACCATAGTAAACTATGAAATAATACAAAAATAAAAATAAAAAAAATAAAATAAAATAAAATAAAAAGAGAATGTTATGATAACAGAAAAAGCTCTTGCTAGGAAGAAATGGAAACGCTTAAAGAAGAACATCGTTTTAGTGGTGGAGGAATATGTACCTTTGAGGTAATATCACGATCAAGCAATTTTGATGCTGACAGAGAAAGCTGCAATATTTAAAGTTCATTAATTATGATAAAACCAACAGAACCTATTTAAATTCTCAATTTAGTTCTTGCGAGAATTTGTTGTATCATCCAAAAAAATTGTTTAAATATATGAACACTGTATGCTACTCTAATATAGATGTCACTTGACACATGAAACTTACTATAATAATGATGAAGTTAAAAATTTAAAAAAAAAAAAAAAAGATTCTTAAACACTTCTACTCCAAAGGTGCATGGTTTAAAAACTTAATATCTCAATTCTTAAACACATGATCCTAAAAGGCTGAGTTGCACTTTACATGTTGCTGGGCCCTTCAGAGAACCATAATCCTTTTATATATACATATATATAAAACAAGGAATCATAATCCATCTAAACACGTACAAAATGAAAAATAAAGTCAAAGATTCGGTCAAATGTTAAATAATAGGGAATATAATCTTCATATTTTAATAAACACTGACATTATATGTGAGGATGTTCGTGTAGTATACACGAAATAAAAGAACTTGAACTAGAAAACAATAAGTAAGTACAGATAAAACAAAAAGAAGGGTACATTTCTATTCATTTAAACATGAGAATTACTAACAATTCATTTAGAAATCTAGAAAGAGATAAATTTTATTTTGTTTTGATCAAATTGAAAAAACCACCCCAAAAGTATAAAATAATTGCAACTACACCCACAAATTTTTACAAGATTAGACTCTTAAACTTATAAATTGGACCTCTAAATGGGAAATGTTCAACCCTCAAACTTATACCATTGTCACAATTTCTTGAAGTTTGAGAAAATTGTAATAAAAACTACCACCATAACCTTGGAGTGATTTATGCAATTTTCTATTGTTTTTAAGCCTAACGTCTTGGTACATTTCAGTGATAAACTAACCCGAGATAAAATAATAAAAGTTCAAAGTAATTTATATGAAGTAAGAAGAAATTACAAGTTGCTTATTGGTTGGGCGCTAAGAATGGTATTACTTGGGATACTACACTTGGAAAATATGCAGACAGAGTTATATGATGGGAAATTATTCTCCATTTGGTGTTTCTATTTGAACTTTTGATATAAGTACTTATACACAAATTAACTTACAAACTTAATTTTCCTTTTTCAGATTTGCATTTATTTTGTCGTTGAATTTTAGACGTGCAATAAATATTTTAAACTAAAAGAACAAGTTCGATTCTTCTTCTTTTTCTGTACAAACAAGATAGGAAGCAAATGTAAGTCAACAGTTGAATACCAATTTTTATGTTTAACACGTATATTTGACAAAATAAGATTCTTCCATTCTCAATTTCCATAATATATTTTAATAATACTCTGATGGACAAATTGCAAAATGGTATGGTGGGAGTTACAAGTTCAATAGGTCATCCAAAATTTGAAATTGTGTACAAATTATATCATTAATATAAAATTGAATATTCGATTTTTATTATTTGTAGATCTAATTTTTAGATCTATTGTAAGTTTGGGTCCAATTTCAATAGCTTTAAAAAAATTAGAGATTCAATGATTATTTAAATAATTTAGAGATAACCGGACTACCCAAAATGTGGTTGGATTAAAAGTTTTGGTATTTTTCGGGTTGCTTTGAAAAATTCAGATCAACCAAACCTTGAGTCTCCCTCCGAGGGCCATCCTCTCAACTCTCAGTCTCCCTCACAACTGACTGCTAACAAGTTGGTAACCCAAACTTTAAACTTTAATTGCTAACCTTGGTACCCTAAACTTTAACTTGTACCCTAGCCAGAACGGCTCCTCATTTCCACCGTCGCCAGATTTTCATTTTTGTTGCTTCCATACAGAAATTTCTCTCCCAATAAACAGAACGTGATTGTTGGGTTTCGTTGTTTTTGTCGATAGGTTAAAATTGAATTACTAAACCTAACCCATATTCTACGGTTGGGGTGAAAAATTAATTGGTGTTCGTAAATTAGTTCGGCTGCCAAAACCAGTTTACACCATAACAGTCAGCAAGTATTGAAAATTTGGAGGAGTAATTACGAGAGTGAATTTAGCAATGGTCCAATTTTGATTTATGAAGTCAAAGTGGACGCCCAATGCGATTTTTTAAAAAACGACATAAAGTATTCGGTGGGCCAGCGGGGCAGGATTTACCTCAACTTGGGTGAACAAACCCTCAAGACCATGCGATCGGAAGTAGAAATCAACGGCGTCGTTCTGCCCACCCCCACTGCTCTCCGTCACCGAGTTACCGGCGCTCTGTTGCCCTCCTCCTACCGCCGCCTGTCCTCCTCTAACATCAGAGAAACAACCTCCCATATCCTCTTCTCCTCAATCCGCTCAAAAATCTTCAAACAAACAAATGAAGAATCAATATCTCGTAATAATTAAACAACTCCAAGATCACCACTCTCCCTCTCTATCGTCTCAAAAAACAGAAAGATAATCCCAATCGTTCTTTATTCCCTCTAAGAATCTCATATAAACGTGCCAAAACCTCCATAATCTTTCACTCTCTCATCAATCGCACCCGCAACAACAATCCAACTTCGAACAACCGTTTCCTCTTCCCCTCTAATTCTTGATTCCGTTGGACAGTAAAAACTCAACAGAAAAAATCCCTCAATCTGAAGTTCGCAAAAGCAATCAAACCTCGAAAGTAGAAAGAAATGGCTGCGGCTCCCCCCTACAGTCAGCGATTCCGTATAAAAGAAAAAAAGAACCCTTAGAATCCGAATCAAAGCGGCGGTTCACGATCTACAGCGATCGTAAATTTCAACTATATTACACGACTTGTCGTTGAGTAACGTTCCGGTAATATTATTGCAAACAATTGAAAGTGGTTTGGAATTTGGATAGCTTTGAAATCCCACCGCAGGTTTATTTATAATTCTGAAGCTCTAGACCCCATTGGAAGCTTCTTGGAACTTCCCACCAAAATCCCTATATAATTTCGCCTATGTCTAGGTTTTAATTTTAAGCTGCCTAACATATAGAAATTGTAAAATTAAATTGAAGAGTTCAATTTTGTTCAACATCTACGTAAGTACATTTTCACTGCTATCGATATAGCATATCAATGATTATCAGTCTATATATAAATATTATAGAAAATGAAAAGTTATTTAAGTAAAAATATTATATTTTGGAAAAAAAATAAGTGTGAAGGATACTTGTTTGAAGAAAATATATTTATTTAGAAAAAAAAATAATTATATTATGGAAAATATAATTATTTTTAAAAAGTATATTTATTTTAGAAAAATATAAAGAGTTGATTTGAGGAGGGATTGCATGAGAAAAGGAGAATGAATAAGATTTATTTTAAAATAAAAGTTGATAATTATATATTAGAATATAATTATTGGAAAAAATGTAGTATTCCACATTTTTATGGAATTTTTATTGATTATCTTAAATTATTTGGAAGTTATCGTGAGGTTCTCGAGTTAAAATTAAATTATTAAATTAAAATAATTAATTTATAAAAATTTAACATAATTAATTTATAAAATTTTAAAATAAATGATTTATTGGAAACAAATTTGTTGATGAAAAGAATTGAAAATTTGAGTTGGTTTGTGATCTTTAAATAAAAAATTGATTTGGAATTTGAATTAATTAAGTATATATATAAGGATATATATTTAATTAATGATTTTTATTTTTGGTGGAACATGGTGTTAATTATTCGGTTTTGTATAAATAACTAATTTGGAAAAGTAAAGTTAATTATAAATGCACTATAATTATAATTGTTAAAAAATAAGATAATTAACGAGGAGAGATGGTTGATATGATTGGATGAGAAAATACAATGGATTTAATTAAGAGATAAATAAGATAATTAATAAGAAGATGAAAAGAAATAATAATGATAAATATTATTATTATTATTTGGGGTTATAAATAGCATTGGAATACTTAAATTGAAAATTAAAGAAAAAAGAAAAGAAAAGTTCTTCATCCTCCTTACTGAGATAATCTTTTGAGTTTTGCTTAAGATTGGTCTCTTTGGCAAAACTTAAGATTTAAGTGAAGAATTTTAACTATCAATGACATTTTTATTTTGTTAGTAAATATTTGGGTGTTTTATTATATTTATGAAAATTGACCTAATATAAATCTATTATTAAATTATGTATTTCGAAATGAGTTTAGATTTTTTTCTCTAAAAAAAAGGGTTTTTCCCCTTTTTTTTTTAATTGAGTTTTTCACACACCCTAGAGTCATTTCCATCTATATTTCCCTTTTAGGAAATTGTTTTGTAAATTTTTCTATCCATATTATATTATGGAATAAAAATAGAGCTTGACCATTCAAACTTAATATAATATTCTAAAGTTTTCTTTTGATTATTCAAAATAAGGACCCACACGATAATTTTAAATCATGAGTGAGTTCACGTGCCAATGCCCGTGTTCTTTTTATTGTTTAATTTTTTTTAGAAGAATGGACAATGTGTAAAAGTCAATTAATTAGATTTAAATAATTCTATCACTGTGTTCTTTTTTACCATTTAATTAATTAGATTTAAATAATTTTTTTTTAGAAGAATGGACATTGTATATCAATAGCTATCGAATTTGCTATAGATTGTAAATATTTTGTAAAATCTACTATTTTTAAAAATTTCTCTAATAAAAACTTATCAAAGACATTCATGTAATTTATTCTAAAAAAGAAAAAATATGAAAAAAAGAAAAAACAGAAAAAGTTACTAAACAAGTCATAAATTTAAGATTTAATGAAGGTACCTAGAAGAAGAGATATTCTTAGAAAATAATAAGTTAAAAAGAAGTAAATAAAAGAAAAGAAAAGAAAAGAAAAAAGTGGATAGGAAAAGAAAGAAGGGAGACCTTGACTTCCCTTCAGTGGAAAAGGATATTTGAAAAAGAGGATGGTGCGTGTAAAGCAGATGGCAACTTCCCTTTACGCGCTATTAACTTTTCAGTACTCAACGTGCTCTCAATTACCATTTAAATTCATATTTCACAATAATTCCTCATACCTATTCTTCCTTCTTTTTCATTACTTCCTTTGTTTTTGAAAATAAACCATTTTTCTAAGGGATTTTTGTTATTTTAATAGAATATAAACTAATGTTTAAAGTTTAAAGTTTTTGTAATAAAAGAAAATAAGATTAATGCTTGGATCTTTCCTTTCATTCGAATAATCTTGTAAACTAAAATCTATTTTGAAAGACGATTCAAACAGTCAAATTGTCATTGGGCTAGAAAAATGGAAGGTTGACTTTAAATAGAAGTCTTTGCAATACAAAATATAGAAAATGTATTTAATACAAATATTGAGTAGGAGTGTTTGTTTTGTATTATAATAGGTTAAACATATATATGTAGTTTATCTTAATTTACTATGATATGTCACAGTATAATATGATGTTTTACTAAAATATTTATAAAATATTACATTCTATACCTTAGATGTATTTCTTTAACTTTATAAGAAAATGTGAGGAAACAGATTGATTTTCAAAAACAAAAAACAAAGACCCTAGTTTGGTAACAATTTCGTTTTTTGTTTGTGGTTTTTAAAAATTAAACCTTCTACCTCTAAATTTTAGTTTGATATCTACTTTTTGCCCATGTTTCAAAAAATCAAGTCAAAATTTTGAAAATTAATTAAAAAAAAATAGTTTTTAAAAATTTGTTTTTGTTTTTTTTAATTTGACTAAGAATGCAACTACAAATCTGAAACCATCCTTATCCCTACTATATTAAAAAAAGGCTAGGAGGGGAGAGATTTTCAACTTCCCTCATTGCTCCTACTCTTTTATTATTACTAGTCGGTAACACGTGCTATGCACGTTAATTTTTCACACAAATAGTATGAAGTTATATTTATTTATTCATGATTTTTAAAAATACATTTTTCAGCTTCATTTCTAGAGAGATCTCTTACTCAAGACTTGTTATGTGTGTGTATAAATCAAATGAGCTAAAAGATATATATAATGAATTTGATAGTATGACTATGAAACAATCAATTCAATCAAACTTTAGATTGATGAGTAGGACTTTTTTATATGTACTAATTACAGATCAAATATTTCAATGGATAGGAATTTTGGACATCGACATTGACTTGATTATTATTTGGACATTTGTGCTAATTCTATACATTTTATGTATTTTTACCATATTCAAGAAGGGCAATTATTTTTAAAAAAAAAATCTCAAGAATTATAATTTAGTTATTGTTTTGAAACGAATAATTAAATTTAAATGAAAATATGTTATTGAAATAATACAAATAGAGAAGACAATTTTTTTTTCCTTTGATCCCACAATTTTAAGATCCATAATATACTATCGTGGTAAGCACATTCTACATCTTTACATGATCAAAAGCATACTTAAGTACAAAACAATAATTAAAAATTGAAAGACCTAATTCTTTGCTATCATCATGCCAGTTTGTTATTTTTTTTTAAATGAAGCTTCTGAGTCTCTTACCGTTCTCTTTTTAGTCTCTCACTTTTAAATTCTTCATCCTTGAGTCCTCGTCAATTTCTCTGCATCTTTTTTATTGGGTTGATTGCTTGTTCCTAATGTTCCCAGACATCGCAAAAATATGATGAAGGTTCGTAGACTTTTGTAACACTGGCCCACAAATCTTCATTTGAACTTGTTGGAACACTAATTTCTTCGCATCCTAACTTTTTGTTATGAGTTGTAAACATGAATAGAAAAGAAAAGAAAAAAAATGGAATATTATACCTAAATATTTGAAAAGGAAAAAAATTTGAAAGGTTGAAATAAATACAAAATAATTAATATGAGATAAGAGAATGTGAATAGGTGGGAGTTAGAGGGATGTGAATGGTTTGAGAGAAACGTTAGTGATATAATTAATTAGAGAGAAAGTTAAAATTATTAATACCCAAGTATTTATGAATAATTAATTTCAAATTAAATAAAAGATAAAAAGCAAATTACAATAAAACCAAAATAGGAAACAAACAAATCTAATAAGAATGGCAAAATTGGAAAAAGTTTGTCATCATCCATACTTTTATATATACTATAGATTGATATCCATTTTACCTACATTCATACTCTTCAATTGTAAGTAGATGACCTTTAATTTTACGCTCTTTTATTGCGACACTCACATCTGAGGCAAAATTCTAAGTTATTTTGAAACATTTGGAGAAAAAGAACACTCACACCTCGTGCAAAGTCCAAACTATTATTAACTTTACTTTATAAAAGAACAGGAGTAAAGTCATTTTCAACCTAACACACTTTTGAAAAATAGGAGACTATATCTCTCCTAATAATATAGTAATCACCCATTTTTGTACTTGTTTTCTTGAATGAATTTTGATATTTTTCATGCAAGACCACATATGTTTACGACCGTTCTTTCTCAAATTTGCTCTCTTTGCAATGCCTTTAATTATGGATGGTAATCAATATCTAGATGTTGAGATTGAGATTGTTTTCTATATCTGTTCTTTCTTCTTGCTACTACTTCATTGGTAAAGATGTGAGGATTGAGAGATTGAAGAAACTAACCATAAAAAATGAGAATGCAACTCAATCACAGTCTAGTAAGGTAGTAAGGTGGAGATAGAGATGAAAATAAAAGAGTAGAATAATTTGAAAGGAGAAAATTTTAAATTAATTTAATATTATGCTTTCCTTTTATTTGTTGAAGATAGAGATATGGACTCAGTTAATTAAGGTAAATTTTAGACATGGAGGGAAGTTAGAAAATATTTAAATTTATTTTACTATTTTAAAAATATTTCTATTATATATATTAATTTAATGTTCTTCTATTTTTCAAATTCACGGTGTCAACTAATAAGAGATTTGATACTAAACTCTCTCTTTTTTTTTCTTTCTATTTTTAATTAATAAATAAAATAATTTTACGACTATTCTCTCATTCAAAGAATATTTCTCCTATTTTAATTATTTATTTTCCTTTTTTCTTTTTACAATTATTGTGAATTAGAGGTTAGATGATAAATTTTTTATTTAAAATAATAAATATAGCCAACAACTTTTTCCATTAAAAATTATATAAAAGTTTGGCTTTTATTTATTTTTCCCCTCCATTATATCAAATTTAATTTGCAATCATTTTTAACTTTATTAATTCATATGTTTTTATACATATTTTTCTTGTTATAGTTTTATATTTCAATAAGGATTCACTAAAAAAAGAATTATTTTCCTTTAAAAGTTGTCTAAATATATATATAATATATATAAATTTACTTGAAACAAAAAAAAAAAATGTACATAGTTTTGTACACTATTTTAAACGGCTCCATTTTGTATCAAATATTCAATCATTAAACTCAACAAAAGTTTAATCAAAATTTTGTTTTAAAAAATATAACTAAATCATCCTTTAAAATTTAATATATGAATTTGTATAATAAAAATTCAAACCATCCCAAGTCTTCTAACTAGTTATAAGAAAATGAAAGAAAATATTTCAAAATTTAAAAGAAAAAAAGTATAAAATATAAAAGTTTAAATGAGATTAAAATAATTATCAAATGAAACAGTAAATAATTATTAAAAAGACATTTATTGGAAGAAATAAACTAAAGTACAAATAAAATAATGATGAATACTTTAACACTCAAGCCAAAAGAATATATATGAATCAATGAATACCTTAATTAATTGAATATATTAATAATCTGCAGCTTCCCTTTTTCCATTGAAAATAAATTTTATAGTTAAGTGTGTTTGTGCAACCCCAATATTAAGAACACAAATTAAAATTAATAAATGGAAAAGACATTCCAAGACTCATGCAATTTTCTTTTCTTGTTTTTAAAGAAATAAAAGAAATAACATATTTAACTATTCCAAGTTGACCAATAATAAGAAAAGATATATAAAGTATTGAAGATAGAATAATCTCTATTTCTTTAATGCTGTTTTTCCTAACATTGTTAAATGTAATGGAATAGTTACATAATATACATCGTTTTTTCTTTTATATATTATTAAACATCGACTATAGTAAGAATTAATTAACTCATAAGTTATTAGACATTTTTAAATATAATAAAATAAATTAAAATATTTATTAACTATAATAAAATTTTAGATTCTATCAATGATACAAATTGATAAATTTCTATGACCGTTTATTAATGTTACCAATTGAATGATATCATTGTCTATCAATGTCTATTATTGATAGAATCTGAAATTTTGCTATATTTTATCAAATCTGTCATTTTTTACGATTCCCCTAAGTTTTTTTTAATACTAACCAATCTAATTGTACAAACAATAATCCCAACAATCATTATTTTTTACACTAATTATAAGTAAGAATCGAGTGTCGAACTTAAAAAATATCAATAACACAAACAATCATGTAAGTTGGGTTTTATAATTACAATAAGTATTTTAAAGATGAATTCTTATAGATAGCAACCAAAAAAAACTATTTACAAAATGTAATAAAATATTTAAACATGTTATCGAAAATTTGATAAATTTTGCGGTATTTTATGTAAATAGTTTCAATTTTTTTTTTGCTATATTCGAAAATATTCTTTATTTTTTCACTTTTTTTAACAATTAATATTTTTATAAATACTATATATTTTTCACTCACCGACAAATTTAGTATAGATTTAGAGAGGCTTGAGCCTCAACTTTATGCTCTTTATATAATATATATATATAATTAAAATAATATTATTTTTTTCTATATTACTTTAACAAAATTTCTGGATCTACTACTGTTTTCACTTAGCTTTATGATTGAAAAAAAGATAAATACTTTTTTAATCATCCTAAATATTAAACTATAAAATTTCGAAGCTTAAATTTTTTCTAAATTAGCTGAGTTAGGCTTAAATTGACTATATATATATATATATATATATTTGTATGTATATCAAAGTTTTAGTAATAAGAAAAAAGGGAGATGCATGTCTTAGTGTCACACAAATGTTTGAAGGCAGAGGTAGTTAGAAGCTTTGGATGACATCATCAGCTGATGCGGGATGTTGTGACATATCATATAACCATTTGCCATAGGAAAATTAATGGAAATTTTCTTGGTAAATAACTTTTGTTTTTTCTTGGGGGAATATTTTGGTCATCGGTTTTTTTTCTCTTTTATTGATGACCAAGATATATGTCAATGGAAATTTTTTATTTTAAAAAAGTTTGGCTATCAATTTTCTTTTTAATTAGAAAACTAGAATGGAAAGAAACCTAGAAATATTATTGAGAAATAGGAATGGATAATAGAGTTGGTCAACATGGAAATGAAAATAGACTCCCAAAAAAGCTACAACAATCGATCTTTTTTAATACAACAACTATCTATGGTTAAAGAATCGAATCTTGAGAAGAAAAGTCAATATCAATTAGTGTAAACACACGTTGGTAAAAAAAAAAACTACGACAATCTCAAATCTTATAGAATAACTATTTTTTGCTTGCTTACATGCTTAGCTTGGTTCACAAATGAAGTCACAACCAGGTGTGAGATCCTTGGAGCTGAAGCAAAATGATTTATCTATAATTATTACTATTTTAAATATTTATTTGTTTATTCTTGTCTAAAGAAATTTTGAATTCCTTAACCTAAATAAAATCTATGATATTTTTAAATTTTTTCTTTAGATATTTATTTTCATACTTCAACATAATCCTAGATAAACCTAATTCACACACTAATGACATATTGTGGATACTTGAAGACTATTCTCAATTAGTTGGTGTTGTATATATAATTTTAACATTTTTGAGTATTTTCAATGTCATGCTGGTCTCGTCATAATTCTTAGAGCAAGACAAACATCGATGCTTAAGCTGAGAATGGGTTGTCGTTGGTGCAAGTGTCTTTGGCTAGGGTTAGAGATTTCCTACATTTCTATTATGGGCACGACATGGGATCGGTTGGCATTGAAAGCAATTTTATATAGAACAAGCAAATCACAAAGAGGACTAAATAGCATTTCAACCTTTTGACATGAGGCATATCTACAAACATGTTTTGTTTGTTTTTTTCTACACCAACTATAAGGTGAGGGTGAGGGTGATGATCGAACCTTTGACGTTAAGAAAAGGTCACTTCAATTACCAGTTTAAGCACACTTTTGATTTTTTTCTTTTACTTTTTTTTAATCTTTAAAAAGGTTGTCAAAATCAATTACTTTTTGCCTCAATTGACAAATAAGAGGCCAAATTTCTAATTTTCTCATTGTTGGAACAAACTATGAATCGTTGTTGTGTTGTAGAAGATCTACTACCTTAAACAAAATTAGTACAACTTTGATGCTAAATCACATATGTCGGTTTCTCTCTAAGGTTTACACAACCTCCAAACTCAAGCCTGCACTCATCAAAGAAAGGAATGGAATTATAGGGAAAATGCTTAGGAAACATAGAGAAGATCGAAAAAAGAGGAATGTATTCTATGTAAAATAATTTTTTTTGAAAGTTTACACAATAAAGAAGTAGGGGAGGAAATTTGTAATGACCCAAACTTTTAAACTAAGCTGAGGTCATTACTCAAAATATAAAACAAATGACACTTTCATGAAAAGAGGAAAACTAAAATCTTTATAAAATTAATATCAATAAATGTTCGAAAGACATAAAATTTGCAAAATCAGTATTAAAACATGACTCGCAGGTTCTAACACTTTTTAAAAGAAATAAAGATAACTAAATAAGACAAAATTTTAAATAAAATGCCTAAAAAAATACTGAAAAACTTATAAATAGAAAATGTGAAAGCAAAACGAGGTCCCCATATGGAGTGTCACCGGACCTTCTTGTCACTCACCAGCTTTCTAGACCCTCTACCTTTTGACCGAAATATTAAGCATAAAAAAGAGTGAGTATATAAAATATATCCAGTAAAGGACTCACTATTGGTCCCGCTAGGTGATCTGTTAACCTCTCGTTAGGAACATAATAATAATGTTGTATGTCCAATGGAGCACACTTGGGCAGATGATCCCATAGGAACACCCCTAGTTGTGCGAGTGTCGTAGGTACACACTCCTAAACATGTGTAATACGTAGTTACACCCCTAATTGTGCAAGTGATCTCGTCGGAACACTCCTAGTCGAGTGAGTGACCTCGTATGAACACTAGTATAACTAACCCCTAATCATGCATGTGATCTATAGGTATACCTCTAATCATGTGAGTGGTCTCATAGGAACACCCCTAGTCGTATGAGTAACCTCATAGATAGAAACACAATCGAGGTGGGGTATAAAGTTTAACGGCCAAAGTTAACAGACACACCACAACCTAAAAGCATATAACAATCAACATAAGCATGACGTGAATAACAGTCACAATAGCCCATAAAGCATAACAATTCATAAAGCATGGAATCCATAAATCATGCTTAATCATCACGTAACATCACTCAACATCTATACAAATCAACTAAACATCTTAAGTATCATCGATGCATAATCCAATCTCTTGAATGTAGTTTGAAGGTCCAGTAGTAAAATCTCTTATCTAAGAGATTAACTAACATATATTCCCTAGTTGACCGTCAAAGTTTTTCCAATGAACAGATCCTAGATCGTAAAGGGAAAGTTCAATAACTTATTTATAAAACTAACAATTAGCTATTGACCCAAAATTTCTCCCAAATTAATTACCCAAAGTTAAGGTTGAAGCCAATTCACATTTGATTGAGAAAAATTCTACAACTTAATTTCTCCAAAATTTAGCCAATTGAACATTCAATGAAAAACTCTAGTTAAATTCAAAATAAATCTATTTTCAAGCCAAAACTTAACAATTTGGTATACCCAAGACTCAATAAAAAAAAAACTCAAAAAAATGGTTGGAGCTTGACTCGACTTGGAAGGAGGCTTGCACGCTTGGCTTGGCTTGGAAGGAAGAGATATCGCTTGTTGTGTTAAAGGAGGCGCGACTTAACAAGGCTCGGATGGAAGGAGCACTGCGGCTAAGATGTAAGACGCAGAAAGGACGGCGGCTCGAGATAGGAAACTTGGCGCGGGAAGATGGACGAGGAGCGGCTGAACGGAGAAGAAGACCGGTAGGCACGAGGACGGAGAACTTCAGCTGGGCTATGGTGAGCGTGGACAGAACAGCTGCAACTGGAGATCGACGGACGATTGGACATTGATGATTGGCGATGAAGCTCTCGGCTGACAGCGAGGCGAACGAAGGAGATGAACTTGACGAAGGCGGCGAGCTAGGGTTGAACCGAGGAAGAAGTTGAATACTGTAAATGGGGATGCAGGCAGACCAAATGCCTTTATTTAATATAATAATAATAATAATACATACAATATAATTTCTTTTCTCCTCATTAACTCCCTATCACTCAACACTTTAACTATCTTCCATCACATCACTTTTCTCTTTTTAAAATACTTTTTTTTTTCCTTAAGGAGCGGTTTTGGGAAAGGAAAAGAAATAAAAGAAATGGAGAATAAGTGGAGGAAAATTATTATAATCCTTGTTTGGGGTGAGAATTATGAAAAAAAAAAATATATATTTTTTTTGTATTTTTTTTCTACGTACGTCCAATATGAGAAAAAAAATTGATTTTTTCTTATTCATGGATATGAAATTCTTGTTTTTTTCGTGAACTCAATACAAAATGAAAAATGCGATAACATTTTTTGCATTTCTATAAACTTCTTTCTGTTGTTCGTACCGTAAAGTTTCTACAACAAAAAATTGTATTCAAATTTATTTTCTAGTTAAGTTGTACCGTAACCCAAATACACAAAAAAAATTGTATTAAATTTTTTTGTTGATTTTGTATAAATAACTTTTTTACATGTAACACCCAATACACTTTCAAAAGTGAATGCTTTTTTTTTTCATTTATACAGAAATTTTTTCTTCTTCTTTTTTTACATTAAATCCAATATACAAAATAAATTGTACTTTTTTTTTTGCTTTGTGTGTTTTTAAAAAATTTGTTTTCTTCGTGAAAACGATAAACAACATAATATCAGTTAAAGGGAAAAAAATGTTCTTTTTTCAAATGTAGTTAAAGGAAACTTCAATTACGTAGTTCATTAGGCTAACGGAAAATAAACAAATAATTTTTTTTCATTTGTATAAAATACATATTTTTTAATTTGTAAATTCAATAAAAAAATAGTAATTTTTTTCATTTGTATTTTTAATTTACCAAAATTTAGAATTTTTATTGAAAAACATGTTCAATTAGTTTTAAAAAATACGATGTCAATTGTGAACGTTTTGTATGCAAGCTTTCGGTGCCAATAAATTAGTTGATATGTTATGTGCGAAAGAAATTATATCTATTTTTTAAAATTGATGTTGAAAGTGCAATATCGAAAAATTGCACATCGTTAACAATCGATTTAAACAAATAACGACGAACATAATAGTATTGAAATGAATGAAAGACGAAAAAAATTTATTCAGAATGCAGTTAAATAGTGAACGTCAATTACATATGATAATGCAAAATAATAATAATAATAATAATAAAACAATGGAAACCAAAACAAAAACGGAAGCGGACAGACAATCACGGGATATTTGATTTAGAATTTATGATTTTGTGGAATTAAAATTAATTAAATATTTGTGGGTTGAATATTAAATTAATTGTTGAACTTGGATTTTTAGTGTTGTTAAATTTGAATTTAATTAAATATTTTTGAGTGTTTATTTAATTAAATTAAAAAGTAAAATTTTGTTAGAAATTTGATAATTATATGTATATGTAGATATATATATAATTGTTATGAAAAAATGAAAAATAATTATATTTGTTAAAATATAATTATAAAAAATATTTACAACTTATAGCAAATTTTATTACTGATAGTCATTGGTATGCTATAATGATATAAAACTATCAGTGATAGAATCTAAAGTTTTGCTATAGCTTGTAAACATTTTAATTTGTTTTATTATTTTTAAAAATGCCCCAAAATATAATATATTTTTTATATTTGTTAAAATAATATATATATATATTTCTTTTATTGTTCTATATATATATATTTCTTTTATTGTTCGTTGAGAAAAGTTTGATATGTTTGTATTTACTCAAGAAAGAGAAGGATTAAGATGAGGAAATAAGAGGAAAAAGGGGATTGAGAGAAAGAAAGAGAAGAAATAAGAAGGATCAAGGGGAATAAACTTATTACTTTCCCCCCACTTAATCCTTGCCCCAAACGTGGAAAGGACCTTTTCCTTTCCCTCCCCTAAACATCATCTAAATAATTATATTTTCATCAATATTACTATTATTCTCTTCCATAAATAATTATATATATACCTATATATAATTCACCAAAATTTCTTAAGATCCATCGATTTCTAAATAAAACCACACAACATACAATTTAATATAATTCTCAACAAAGCCAAAATCTAAATCCTCTATTTAAGTAAATATTTTCTAACCATATTTAATTAATTCAAACTAAGATAATTAACTCCAAAATTATCTTAATTTTTGGGACGTTACAAAAGTTTTATGAGATTAATTCAATAATTAATTCAAATTTGCCAAATAATTTTAGGAATTAATTTTTAAAATGGAAATTCCTAACTAGTAGAAATACAAGTTAGTTTTCCTCTTGATTCAAGATAAGAGAAGGAAGTTAGGAGAAAACGCATCAAATACACTTGAAATTGTGTAATTTGCTTACTATGCGCTTACACATGTCTACAATGTATTGACTCTTAGATATTATGACTTAAAAGGATATTTTTCATTACAGGGTTTTATTAAAAAGGTGAACATGTAGGCCAAAGACAAGGCGAAGGACTTTCTATGAATACTCAGAAAGGATCATGTGAAGAGATGCAAAGAAGGAAACAAAAGTTTCTACTTTCACCACCATAACAATTTAGAAGTTCCTTTGTAAGAGAGCTGAATAGGATATTGAATTTGATTGATGTTGTCAAATGCGTCACTTAAGATTGATTACTTGCACAATTTGGTTGCATGTGGGTTTAACTTCTATGAGCTCGAGGAAGAAAGATATGGGTGCATATGAATCGTATTGTTAGAAATAGATTGTGGAAAAATGAATGAATGAATTCATCTTCAAGTTCGGTTCTTACTATTTCCCCTTGTTTCCTAACACATTTTTACCCTTATATTACTTTTTGAAAGCATAGACAAAATCAAAATGTTTGATTACCACATTTAAAACGTGTCTATTCAATATGTTATGTTATTTTTTCTGTTTATAAACTAACAATCAAGCTAACTCATAGACCATTTAGAAGTATTTTCCTAACCTTTAAGACTGAAGTTCATTTTGAAACTATAGGGACCAAGTAGACACTAACCTCAAATCTCAACGATTCAAAGTACATTTTGCTCTTTTTTTTATATATAAAAACAAAATTTCTCGTTTTCAAGTGATAGATAGAAATTTTGAAATACTAAAATTATTAGTACAAAAGAATTAATTTGTTGTCGTCAAAATATTTGATTAAAACTAAAAATATATGTTTTTCTATATATAAAAATTAAATGAAGAACAAATAATATTAATAAAATGAATGTTGAGAGTGGGATTTGAACCCACGCCCTTTCGGACCAGAACCTTAATCTGGCGCCTTAGACCAACTCGGCCATCTCAACGATTGTTGTTCATGATAATATATATAGAATACTATTTTATTGTAATATTTTAATTTCAAATTATTTGCAATCAATTAATTTGATGGCAATAGTTCATAATCAACTCAGGAGTGATAGTTGGAGTAGAAAAAAAGATTTAGGTACAATTGATTTTATAAAATTAATTTCTAAGCAATCAAATTTTTGTTTGGTTCCAAACTTTTAAAAATGATTTTCAACTATTTAAAATTGCTTTTCAATCATTATGTTTGATTTCAAGAGAGATTTAAAATTACCAGATTATATTTTAAATTTGAAAATTATTTAACTAATTAATTATAATAAATATATTTTTTATTCATTTATTTTTACATCTATTTTTTTAAAAAATGTTTTTATAAAAAAGTTAACTTTGCTCAAAATCTGTAGATGAAAAATGGTTATTGTTTACACGAGATTTTCGGATAAATGTAATTCATGGAATTAAACTTTGTATATTGATTTGTTTAGTGGATACAATTTCTAATATTTACTCATTTGATGCTTTTTCTCAATACAAATTAAAACTTAGAACTTCTTGGTTTTCAGTCTTCAGACGATGTTGTAGTTGCAAGTCAATTTGAGCTTTGATCTTCTGGAATCCAAGAAAATTTTAATCTTTCAAGTCTTCAGCCTTTTAGAAGATGATCTCGACGTTGATAAGAATCTCGACGTTGATAAGAACTTGCACGTCTTGAGGGCTTGTAGAAGTTTGAGTCTTCAATTCTTCAGAGCTTCATTTTTTCATAGATTCAATTCTTCCTTCAACCAAATATCTCTAAAATGAATGAGAATGTCTCTATTTTATAGAGAATTTTCATGGGCTTTAGATGGATTTGGGCTTGGGCTCATTTGACTGTTGGGCTTAGGCTTGGGCCATTTGCCTGATGGGCTTAGACTCATTTGCTGTTGGACTTGGACTTGGACCTATTTGTTTGTTGAGCTTGAGCTTGGGTCCATTTGATCATTTTTTGCCCAATTTTTATATTTAGGGCCTGAATTGGATGGGGTATGATAAAATCTAATGACCCAAACTCAATCAAATTATAATTATCACATTCTTTGCTGTGACAACATGGTAGAATTTAATTGACTGAAATTTCTTGCTCAACAGTTACCAATGGTGGTCACTAAAAAATGGTTATTAAAGGTTGACAATAGTGGTTGCTGAAGTTGATCGAAGGATTGACAACGGGGCCAGGGCGGAGCAAGGGACACTCTCCATCCCCATCCACGTAAGGAATCCCCATCCTCGTTCCCGCCCCATTCCCTATTTTGGGGAGTCGGGGGTCGGGGATTAGGTCCCCACGATAAAACTTCATCGTTTCTGTTTTTTAAATTGTTTTTTATTTAAATTAATAAAATAAAATTTTAACAATTTTTTATTTAAACTTTAATTAAAAAATAAGTTAATTTAACTATTAAATGATTTTTTTTTATAAAAAAAAGCATACAAAAGCTAACAAATCAGGCTACTGTTTTTAAATTTAAGTAAGAAATATGTTATAGATAAATATGAATATATATAATAAAAAATGATTTGGGGCAAGATCGTAGACAGTTGTTAGAAACATGGTAATTCGAAGTTGTAATAAATATCAACTTTATTAAATTATTTTTAATAGTTTTTAAAAATGTTGGAAGTGATTCTCGTACAATACCAAAGAAGAATCACTTGATAAGTGGTACTTCAAAAATCAATCTCAAGTGATTTTTCATTGTTTGAAAATCAATTTTATTTTATTGCCAAACATGATTATATTAGCTAAAAGTGATTTTGACAATAGCAAAAGTAATTTTAGTCATGTCAAAATCACTCCCGAACACCCCCTAATTTGATTATCTTTTTTGCTACTGTAGTTTTACTTTTAAGGCAATTATGTTGGAATTTATGTCCTAAAACATGTATCTTGTAGTTTAAAATTATATTTTATTCAATAAAGTTGTGATTGAGGAATTATTAGTGAAATTGAGTACTATAATCTTGAATCCAATAAACTAAGGTCTTGAGCCTATCTTGAGTAAATTTAAACTTTATGTAGGGACATAACGTGGATCGAGTTCGAGTCTATAGTCTGGTCTATAGTATTGAATAAGGTTGTCGTCTTATTTTGGGGACACTATAGATGGGGTCCGTTTTGTAGTTAGTACAAACGATGTGATCATGAATCATTCATGTGGAGACATGAAATTGGTGACATCTTATGTTAAGGATTTACATAAGATTGGAACCATGAAATAGTCACTTTTATGTTATAACACTACGTTGACTGTATAAAACTGACTATTTCGATTATTGATGACTTAGGTAACTTAATCTTAGTCCTAACTATGAGCTTTTGTTCACATGGAATTATCATTAGATCTGCATAGGTGAGGGTAACTATCAATTTTGGCCCAATAAGCCTCTCATTTTAGGGGAAAGATTGGGTGGATAACTAGAGACATATGATGCAAGGTGAAATTTCACTCCTTTCCATCATAGGGTTAGTAGATAGGTTGTCCTCTTAAAGACTTAATCCAAGTCTTGAACAAGAGGCTCTGTTCTCTCATTGGTCTAAGAGGGATTTAGTTTATTGGTTGAACCTTAAACTAATTGTTCAATAGTGGATTAGTGTGACTTAAGAAGTAAGGTCTCTCGGGGCTGAAACAATATTTTGATCCAGCCAAGGTTACAAAAAACTCGTGAAGGATTAACTTACCAATCATGTTATATCATATGGACACAGATATATCCATAGTGAGAGAAGTGCAATTACATGACTTTAGTGGAATGACTCGTTAGTTAACAAACGTTGATTAACTCGATCTAAAGAATTTAGTCGGCTAATTTTAAATCGTTGGAGTACATGATCTATATGTCCATTAGATTCCCCTACTAGCTCATATGAAATAACTAATAACAGTATGTTGGATTAGTTCGAATTAGAAAAAGAGAGAAAAACTGACAAGTATATATGATATAACAGTTGGTTTATAGATAGAGCTTCATGTATAATTGTGATTTAACTATTAAGAATATGAATATGACTTCATATTCGAGAGCTCAAAATTAATGGAAATTGTAAAAGTTACAAAAAAGTAAAAAGGTTGACTTTTGACTTTGAAAAGTCAAACTTTGACAGACGATAAATTCAATTGTGATTTGAATTTTGAGAAAATGAATTTAGATTCATGCTCAAAAGGTCGAAATTAGTCAAGAATGGCAAAATGGTAAAAAGTAAAAAAATGAATTTTGGTATGAAATGTCAAAGTTTGGACTTTGACTAAAATAAGGAAAATACCAAAATGCCTATTGACTTAAGTTAGTGGAAAAGTTAGGTTATCCCACTAACTCTTAGTGGGATGCATGGATAATCATCGTGATGACACCGAACTCCCTAAGAGTGGATAGTGAGGTATTAATTAGTTGCAAAGGTTTTACATGTTAGTTTTTTAATTATACAATGTTTTGAAAAATCATTTTCAAAATTCTTTTTGATAATTTGCTAAATTTTTTCACTTATTTTTCACAAAAGTCTTCACCTCTCTCTCACACCAAAAGTTGGTTCTTCCTCCAATTTCCATTACTTTTTCTCCTTTCAATCCTACACTCACCGAGTCCTACAACCCGATTATGAGTCTAGAGAATAGCGGGTCAACGCTAGTGGTGGTCCCTGAAGGGATAAAAGTCTTTGGCAGCGGAAGATTTTACAGAACCATTTGAAACTCAAATTAATTGAGAACTAAAAAATATCAGTGCATTGGAGAAATATTTGCTGAAACAAATTTCTAAAACCTAAAGACTAAGCATGATTTCTATAAATTATAGAGACAATCATAGAGGAAGAAGACTTACGTCGTTGACGACTTTAAATTTGTCAAATACCAAACTTGAGGCACCACCACTTGGAGATCTTCCTATTTTCTAGGATGAGATTGGTTTGTGAAACCCAATTGGAATGAATTTTTTTTAGAGAGAGAATCTCTGAGAGAATTCGCAAAGAGACAAAGGCTTAGATTTAAAAAAAACATGTTTTCTTGTGCGTATTTATAATTCCTTATTTAGGAAGTTAGAGAGAATCATGAGATTCTATTAATTTAGTAAATACTAGTAAAAGACACGGGCATGACATGTATATGTTTAAGTTGTGCTAAATTTAAAAGTAGAAAATTTAAAATTTAATAGAATCAGATGTACATGGGAAGAGTTACAATAATTATATTAAAATATAAGAATTTCAATGTAAGACTTGCATATATCAAAAAAGGATTTCTTTATAAACAATATATATATGTTTTGTTTTGTATAATTTGAAGGCAACTTATTGTCACCTATGGGCTCTTGATCCAAACTTTTGTTGTCTTCAAACATTAGGAATATATATTCAAACATTAGAAATTGTTTATCTTCGTACTTTATTAATTGTCATTGTATACTAGTTCAATTAGGATCTCAATTAAATCCTAATCAATCTAAGAATAAGCTTCTACCCATTTAATCTATACTTAATTAGGAATTTTGGGCCTTAATTAAATAGATCACATAATAGGCCCAATTTAATAAAATAACCCAATGTGATAAATTATTCTTTGACTTATTAGATACAAAGTTTTCTAGTTGTACCATATAAATTGTCTCATCAATGTTTCCTTTAAGAAACATAGTTTTCACATCCATCTGGGATAGCTCTAAATCAAAGTGAGGTACCAATGACATGATTACCTTGAAAGAGTCTTTCGACGAAACCAAAGAAAAAGTTTATTTGTAATGAATGCCTTCCTTTTGAGTAAAAAACCCTTTGCAACAAGACGAACTTTACATCTTTCGATTTTGCTTTGTGAATCCCTTTTGGTTTTAAATGTTCATTTACAACCTATGGGTTTCACTCCTGATGGCAATTCGACAAGTTTTCAAATATCATTGTCTTTCATGGATTTTATTTCCTCTTTCATAGTATTTATCCACTTTTGAGAGTTAGAACTTTGTAGAGCTTGTTGGAAGTTGATTGGATCATCTTCCATTATGCCCATATTATCCTGATGTTCTTGAAGAAACACAATATAATCATATGAAATTGCACTTCTATTTTCTCTAGTGGACCTCCTTAATGACACTTCTTGGGGTTGTTAAGTTTGAACTTTAGGTTCAATAGGAACTTCATTCTTGTTTTGTTCTATAATTGGTTCTATAGTAAAGTCAGAAATTGGAGCCTGAACATCATTTATGCCCACATTAGGAAGAGAAGCTAATTCCTCTTTAAAGATAATTTTCTTTATGTTGTCTTCCCCTCAAACTCAACATCCTCAAGGATTCTGGCATTTTCAGTCTCAAAAGCAATCTCGAAGTGGGATCATAAACTTGAAACTCCAAGAATGCTCATAATACCCAACAAAATAGCAGCTTAATAGTTCTTAAGTCCAATTTTCTTTCATTAGGCATGTAAGGCCCAGGCTCAGCTGAACAACCCTATATGTGAAGATGCCTAATACTAGGCTTCTTTCTTGTCCATAAATCATAAGGGGTTTTAGCTATTGCTTTAGTAGGCACCCTATTGAGGATATATGTGAGTCTTTAGTGCCTCACCCTAGAGGGATTCTGGTAAAAAAAAAAAGACTAATCATACTTCTTACCATATCCTTAAATGTTTTGTTTCGTCTTTCCGCCACACCGTTCATGCTGAATTTTCTTGGCATAGTGTATCGCGAGATGATTCCACATTTTCTCTAGGTATTTGGCAAAGGGTCCTGGACGTTGTACACCTAATCCATCATATCTACTGTAGCGTATTCATTTTCACGATCAAATTTGACAACCTTAATTAATTTTCTTTCCAAGTTGAAGTTCAACTTCAGCTTTAAAAGACTTGAAAACGTCCAAAGATTGAGACTTCTCATGAATTAAATATAGGTACCAATACCTTGAATAATTGACTATCAACGTAATAAAGTATTGTTGTCCATTCCAAGAAGTCGTAGGAAATGGGCCACAAATGTCTGTATGTATTAGTTCTAGGACGTCTGAATATATGTTGGCACCTAATTTTGTTCAAATCAAGGGAGTCAAGAATTCCATCTGACACAAGTCTTTGAATTCTCTGTTTAGAGATGTGAACTAAACACTTATGCCACAACATAGCAAAATTCTTATTTAATTTACGCTTTATACCACATGATTTAGATAGCAAGACCTTGTTAGATGAAACATAAGAATCAAGCATGTATAGGTTATCAATTAAAGAATTGGTGCCAATAAGCTTGGAGTTTTGAAAGAGACTAACTTTATTATTTCCGAAAGAACAAAAAAAACCAAACTTGTCCGAACTAGAAATAGAAACTAAGTTCCTTCTAAATGACAGTACACTAAAAGCCTCATTCAATTTTTTTTTTTTAAAAACAAGTTTTTAAAAGTAATCTAAAATTGCTAATAACTTAAACTGCAACTGCTTTGCCATCGCCCACATAGATGAATTTTTTAGAATCATTTGGCGGTCGGTTCCACAGGCAATCCTGCATAGATATACTTATGTGAGTAGTAGCACCAAAATCTATCCACCAAGTATTTGAAGGTACAGAAACTAAATTAACTTCAGAACAAACCAAAGTAAGAGTTTACCCTTCTTTACATCCATTTGTCATATTTAGGACAATCTTTCATGAGATGACTTTTCTTTTTACAGAAGAAACAAAAAAATCTCCATAGCTTATTTCTTATTTTGCTAAGATGTCCTTTCTACAACATCTATATTTTTCCTTTTCTTCTTACTATGAAAGTTATTTGCCAAGTGAGCACTTTTTGTCCTTTCTCTCTTAATCCTATCTTCTTCTTGCACACATTGTGAGATAAGCTCATTAATACTCCATTTATCCTTTTAAATTTTATAACTTATTTTAAACTGAGTGAATTGTGCAGGAAGAGAGATAAGTACTAGATGTACGAGTAAATTTTCATTTATCTCGATATCAAGTGCTTTTAAATTACCAACGAGATTAGACATTTTCATAATGTACTCCCTTATGTTTCCATTGCCTTTATACCTCATGGAAGTTAAAGTAGTCAAAAGACTAATTTGCTTCCTCTTTTTCATTTTTAGCAAAATATTTTTCAATTTCGGTAAGAAACTTTTTGGCATTTTCACTTTCAGTGATGGAACCCTGAAAAGACTCTGGAATGGAGTGCCTAATAATCATCAGACTCATGCGATTTCACCGTTTCCACTACTCAATACTAGCCAAATTCTACTGTTCCTTAGTAGAAGCAGATTTATCGGTCCTTAATTAAATAGTTTAATTAGGATCCCTATTAAATCCTAATCAATCTAGGAATAGGTTTCTACCCATTTAGTCCATATTCAATTAGGAATCTTGGGTCTTAATTAAATAGATCACATAATATGCCTAATTTAATAAAATAACACAATGTGATAAATTATTAATTTACATACATAGCCCATACTTTAATTAGACGTATTATTTAAATATGTCTAACATATCAACGATAGATTTTGCTGTATTTGCAATTTTTTTAAAAAAATGTTGCTATATACTTAACTATTATTCCTAAAATTGCCATAAATTATAATTACCCTTTGACATTAGGCTGGTTCAGTTGTGTTTTGGATCGGCTCAGCTGGTTTACAAGTCGGTTCAAGCCCAACTTTGGTGTTTTTTCATACAGTTCATGTTAAAATTTATGTCCTAAAACTCGTGGGTTGTAATCATATTTTATTCAATAAAGTCGTTATTGATACTATAATCTTAAAACCAATAAACAAAGGTCCCAAGACTATTATTGAGTAAACTTGAACTTTATGTAGAGACATAAACGTGGATCAAGTTCGAGTATATAGCCTAAATAGTCTATAGTATATGAATACAGTTGGACACCTTATTCTGGGGACACTATGGATGCGGCCCGCTTTGTAGTCAACACAAACGATGTGATCCTGAATCCTTCATGTAGAGACATGGAAGTGGGGACATCCTATGTAAAGAGTTTACATAAGACTGGAACCATAGAAATAGTCGCTTTAGGTTAAATACCATTGACTTTAATAAAACCGAAAATTTCGTTTATAGATATCCAATGTAACTTAATCTTAATCTTGAGCTAACTATGAACTTCTGTTCACATGAAATTATCCTTAGATCTGCATAGGTGATGGAAGTTCAATGTCGCTCGTCCAATAAGCCTTCCATTTCAGGGATAAGATCTGGTGGATAGCTAGAGACATATGGTGCAAAACGGAATTCACTCCTACTCACTCTAGGGTTAGTAGATAAGTTGTTCCCTTAAGAACTGAATCCAGGTCTTAAACAAGGGGCCCCGCCCTCTCATTGGCTCGAGATGGATTAGGTTTAAAGATTGAACCTTAAACCAATTGTTCAATAGTGGATCAGTGGGACTTAAGGAGCAAGATATAATCTCAACGGTAAAACAGTACTTTGACCCAGTCAAGATTATGAACAACCTGCGAAGGATTAACTTACTTATCATGGTTATATCACATGGACACAAATATATATATAGTGAGGGGAGTGCAACTACGGAACTTAAGTGGAATAACTCATTAGTTAACGAAGGTTGATTAACTCGGTCTAAAGAGTTTAGCCAGTTAATCTCAAATCGTTAAAGCCCATGATCTATGGGTCCATTAGGTTCCCCCGCTAGCTCATAAAGAATTAACTTAGAACATTAATTATTGTGGAATAATTTGAATTATTCAAATTAGGTAAAAAGAGAGAACCGACGAATATATTTGATATATTCATCGATTATAACTTAAAGATAGAGCTTTATATTTAAATGTGAATGCGGATTCATATTCGAAATCTCGAAATTGATGGAAAATGTCAAAGTTGTAAAAAGTCAAAATGTTGACTTTTGATATTGAAAATTCAAACTTTGACCGATTTTATATTCAAATGTGATTTGAGTTTAAAAAAAAAGAATGTGGATTCATACTCGGGAGGTCAAAATCTAAACATCACGTGAGGAGAGCTCACAAGAAGACAAGAATGGTAGTTAGAATGATGTAACTTCACAAGGGTAGATGACAAGGCTGACACACTCAGAGGAACAGAGTTTTTCTGCCGAAAAGCAGCCTATACGAGCACTTTATCTCCATTAAGAGAAAGGGGGGACCAAATAGGTCGAGAGAGAGAGACTCAAAATGGCTGGAGAAAAATCACAGAGAAAGAAAGAGCTGAAACAAGCACCTGGAGAATATGTAGTCGTGATTAAGGATAAGATCATTTGTTGTTGAACTCTTAACTTGTAGTATCATTTTTCATTCTTCTATCTATCCATTCTTTATTTCATTGTAATGTATGTATGGTTCATATTGTACAGTGGCAAAAGGCCTATATTCTTTATACATAGATTGCATGTTTATACCTTTTCAATCCACCATTTCTTAACCTCCCATCAGTCTTTGTGTTATTAAATGAGGAGAGTTGTGATAAGTTCTTGATAAGGAGTTCAACTTATAAACCTTATCGCATTAGTTGAGCTATGTTCATCACTTGGCCAGTGTAAGTTGCCAACTACTCGAAATGGTAAGTAGCAAGGATAGAACTAATGCGCGCAAGAGAAAGTTTGGTAGTGAGGTAGCTTCCAACATTTGTGTCCCAAAAGGAGAACAAGTGCGGACAATAGACAAGGAGAGGTTGTCGTCCTTAAACGAGAAGTTCTATAAGTATTATGAGTCACGATCTCTAGGTATAATCTGCTTGAGCAAGCATAGTCATTTGTATCCCAAAAGGAGAACAAGTGTGGCGTTTAAACACTTCGAGAGAAGGTCACCTTAATCATGTGCTAATTATGCAATTATAGCGCGTCAAGACTACCGCAACACTTACACATCTAAAAGTACGTAGAATTTCCTTCACCGAAGTGAGTTCGACTTGTTTTCCATTTAGCTTTAATTTACTCTCTGTGCATGAGTCTCAAACCGTAAATAAGTAGTTGTAGTTAGCATTACGTTCCTTCTAGTTGATTTACATAAAGCCTAAACAATAAGTGAAACCTACAACTAACACCTATATCAATTTCCTATGTTTGACCCTGGATCACCCAGATAAACCTAATGTTCGCGTGCACTTGGGCGAGTAGTAGAAAAACTTGTACTCAACGAGGACTTAAAACTTATGCGATGAAGAAGTACATGGGAGCACTTCAATTGCAGTGATCAGAACTCACGATTCATCACCCGAAATCAAAAGCACGCAATACTAAAAGTTATGATGAGTGCATTAAACGCCATGACTTGACTTAGAGAAGTATTGCTTCTTGTGAAATGAGTAAGTCCACAACGAAAAATAGACAACCACTTTATACACCTTCCATCAAATTCTTACTTATGGAGGGTGGGTAAAGCACATCTTTCAAAATCAATACCTTTCTAAAGGTGAATTTAAATTCAACCTCACCAATTCTTAAAAGTTGGGTGATATGAGAATTATCAAGCATTACAGTTTTAGGTTGAGGAGTATAAACTTTGGACCAATTTTTGTCATAGAAGACATGTCTATTGGCTCCAGCATTAACCCACCATCCTTCAAAACTTGGAACCATAAATATATCACTTATCATAGCCACAAATGGATCTTCGGTAACATTGGCTTATGGCACAGGTCCGTGTTCTCGAAGTCCGAATTCAAGTAATATGTCCACTTTTTCCACAAACAAAACAAATTGGTTTGAAGTGTTGTGCATATGCTTGGTTCTTATTCACTTGTTTGGATTTCTCTTATTAGAGTTATGATATTTATTATTCTTTTTCGTAAGATTCTTCTTTGGCTTCAAAGGACTATTTTTTGGAATATGACCCTTGGATGAATTATCATTAGAAGAGATTGGGTTTACCTTCGTGAGACTTTTATTGTCCGCTTGGACCAAAGCATCTTGTCCTCTTGCATACTCTTCCTCCACACGAATGCAAGTAATAAATACTCTAGAGAAATTTTCTTTTGCTTATGGCATACTTTTTTTTGAAATTCTCTCCATGTTAGTGGAAGTTTATCAATTATGTCGGCAATAATCAAATTCTCGCCAATCTTAATTCCTTTAGACGCTACTTCAACCACTATCATTTGAAAGTTTTGTGCTCGCTCTACCACAAAATTTTCATCCACCATTTGAAAGCGAAAGGAGCGATGTGCAACATACTTTTTCGTAGCAACTTCTTCAATATCATATTTATTTTGCAAGGTTATCTATAGTTTTTTGGTAGATGTGAAAATAGTATCATAATAATCATAAAACTAACCAGCAAGGCAATTTATAAGATAATATAGACATTTGTACTCATCTTTCTCATATTTATCAATTTTGTCCTGGTGTTCCATAAACTCTTCAACATTCATACTTTTAGTATCAATCTTCCTTGGGTTCTTTTTTTTGTGAGGACGCCACTTTGAAAAGGTTAAGGTAGAACAACACTTACCCTTTCCATCTTTTTAAGTTGTACTCCCTTAAATTGAAAGGGCTTGTTGAGATCTATAACATTTTCATTTGGCTTCTCAATAGTAGACTTCATCTCTTAATCTCCTTAAAAATGATGGAAAAATTACAAATAATAGAGGAACAAGAAGAAACACAAATACACAAACAATTAGGTTGAGTCACAAATGTTTGGCTCTCTTTTAAGAAGATTCAAGCCCTCTCCACAATATAACAACCCAACTAAAACATTGTGTAGCGCAAACCACTATGCACTAAAGAGTTGAGCTCAAAGCTACACAACTAAAAACATTCTTATTTTGACCCATTGCTCTTAAAAGAGTTAAAAAGAGAAAAGTATACGTTGAATCTTTGTTGGTGTGTATTGAGAGAAAGAGTGGATGAAATTTATACATAATAATGATAATACTCTTTGAAAACTCATTACGTTTTCTATTAATAAACCTCTCCTCTTTAACTATTAACTATTAGAAGTAACAACACATGAGCAATTATATAATTGAGGTATGATGTGTTAATCTAGAAATTGCAAATCTTAACTAATGTCAGTACAAAAAAGATCCTCCCAATTTGTGACAAACCAAAGATAGTATGTAAATTCAAATTTCATGCTCTATAATAAGCAAACTCATGTGATAAACATAGATTCCAACATTCTCAAAGCTTTGAATAATTTCAAACCAAATTGAAAAAAAGAAAAAAGACAAGTAATAAACAGAGCTTTTGCATTTGGCATTGCGCCTTGTACGCTGCCAAAGCGAAATAAAAGGACTTGCTATCTTTCTTTGTGCTTTCTTGGATCGTTCTCCTTGTAGCTAACTTTTCTCCTTCATAATCTGTATTTTGTATATTTTCTTTTCTGGAGCCTATCGTCTTACTACTGTACATTTTTGTCTGTTTCCGGGAACTCGATCAGAATCCGGTGAAATCCACTCAATATTCTACTACCCATTTCAGAATTTGGGGGAGACCTACATTGAATTTGGTCCCAATTTGGAACGGTCATCAGTTTGTAAGGGGGCTTTGACAATTTGTAGAAGTGGGTTATTCGTATTCAGGAATGGCAATTGCTGCTGTTGTTCTGTTTTGCCAATGATTATGGGGTTTAAAAGTGTTGCCGGTTTCAGGTTGAGTTCCCATGGGAATTTGTTTGAGCGGTGAGGCAAAGGGTGACCAATTGAGGGGTTCGTCTAGAAGGAATTCAGGTAATGCTTATGACTTATGTTGTTCCTATAAGTTTTCATTTCATTTGATTGTCTTCTGTTTGCGGGTTGATATCTTCATCAAATGAATATTACTCTGAACCTTGAAGTATCATACATTCTGGATGTTGTTGGGTTGGTTCTATTGGACAAATGATTTTTCTGTTGTTGCTATTTGTTCTAACTTTCACATTATGACACATTCGCCTACAGAGGGAAAAATGCTCAGCCTAAAACCAAGACCAATGCAATAGAACTAAATCAAAGATTGTAAATGTCTCCAGATACTATTGGATGTTTGTAAATATTGACCTCTCGGAAACTCTTAGCGAATTATTGAAATGACTTATATGGATTTAATTTATGTCACCGTCTTCATATTGAAAATTTCTCTGCTCCCTTTGGATCTTAATACCTAACGGTGGTCATCATCGTGGCAATCAAAGCATGTTTCTCTTGCATGTAATATATCTGCCCAAGAAGTCTAGAAATGAATACACATAGGGGACATTAATTAGACATGACCCAAGTCAAAGACACATTTATGAAAAGATATATACACATATACAGTGATGTAGATTTGGTATGTTTTGAACATCTTTAGTGGTTTTATGTTTGAATTTTTTTTTGTTCCTTGTAATTTTGATAGTTGCAATTCATTCTTCAAAAGAAGAGTTGAACCATCTTACATGGACGTTGATAATCTATTTCTTGTGATGGGTCGGTTCAACTCCATTTTTGATTGAAATTGACATGTTGGATTAAGGATAGTGAAGAATGACTAAAAAGCGAACTTGATAAAATCTAAAACCAATTTGAGCCAACTGCTTGATAATCAAATGAACCAACTAAAACAGAGGCATTCTAAAATAACAACAAAAAATGATTGAATGGACTAAAATTGACCCAACTGTATCATTTCTTTCTTTTCTTGTTGTTTGTTTGTATGTTTTTTAATTAAACCAAATCCACCGATATTAAGTAACCAACTGACTAGGTTCAGTTGGCTTCCTGTCACTCTCACACTCTTCTTTGGCATTTTTATGTTTCCAAAAAATCAGGATATTTCTAAAACCAAATAACCATATTTTAAAAAATCAAACAAAAAGTCCAAAACCTAATAAGCATATTTCTATAAAATCAATTCCATTTTTTATCATATGATGTTTAGATCTCTCTCCTGGTGTAAATTCACACACACACACACACACACACATTAGGATTACAATCTTACATTTCTCATATGACAATGGAACAGCATTATATAATCCCTCACGACACATGTGTTTTTGTAATTTCATACCATCAATAAGTTCTGATTGAATTATTCTTCTTAAGAAAAAGAAAATATTTATTTTTCATTTTAAAAATGAAATATGTCTAGTCTACAACTCTACAGTCTATGCTATACATTTTGAGAAAAAAGGGGATGTTTCTTATTAGGTTTCATGTATTTTCCCTATCTTTTTTTCTATGCCAGTATATTCCTGAGAGAAAGAACAATGAATGCCTATTACCTAATCCTTTAGTTTTCTGCAGTACTGTTTTTCTATGCCGTTGTGTTCACGAGTGAGAGAAGAAGGAATGCCTAATCCTCATCCTTTAATTTTCTTCAGTATTTTTTTATGATTTATCTATGCCACTGTGTTCCCCAAGTGATAGAGAATTGTGAATATCTAATCCTATACATGAAAGGCCCAGTTCTTGAACCGTTGGTGTCTATTGTCTAATATGTGTCTGATAACAATCGCAATCTATTAAGAGCTGTATCTAACATTAGGTGTCCAGTATCATGATTTGGAGGTAGCTATTTTCTGCGATTTAAATAGATACTGAATTTGAATGCGGTTCCAAGAAACATCAAAACTAGTTTAGGATTTGTTCTACAAAATGGAAATGCAGTGAATACAAGGACAGTCAAATCCCCCATGCCTTTTTGACGAAGTCACGCCATTGAAGTTAAAGAGGAATTTCTCTGAATGTACTCATTGGTAATTGGTAGTCAAGCTTCCCAGGGACTTCCAACCAAGTGAAGACTTGGAAAAATTCAAAACATGATTCTCAAAAAATTGTATGCACTAACGTTGTTAATACAGCCAAGGGAGTCACATGGCATGATGGAATCGGACCTCCCTCACTCAAAAAGGGAGCTAGGGGTAGTTTCTCTCAAGCAAAGGAACAGAGACCTCATTTTAAAATGGCTATGGACTTACCCAAGAGGAAAAAATGCTCTGGAGGATTGTGGTCGCAACTATTTATGGGGTTGAGCTCTGTGGATGACCTAACAAACTGGGTGGATGTAGACCTGAGTTGAGATAGAAAAAAAAACAGGAATGGTTTTATTCATTTTAAAATTTAAAATTTAATTTTATCTTCGGTTTTTGAAGTTAAAATTAGTAAATGGCCAGTGTGTTTGTTTTTGCTTTTTGAGAGGATACCTGGGTAAGGTGGTCCCTTTCTCTATGCAATTACTGAATTTATGGACATTGTTTAAAAAGGTGGCTTTTATAGCAGAATATGTTGTGGGTGAGCTTCAGTCTTTGAATTTAGAGGTTAAGAGATGATTGTTTGACAGAGAGGTGGCTAAATGTGCCATCTATGCTGAAAAACTAGATGTGGTTTGGATTGGAACTAGCCAAGACAAAACCTTTTGGAATTTAGAACCAAATTGCTTGTTAGCGGTCATCCATCTTACTAATCCAAAAGCCAAGTTGAGAAGTCTCTCGTGAGTTGCATCTGGACATTCAAGATTAGTTAGAAAGTTGAGTTCTTTATTTGCCTTATTCTTTATAGGAGTCTGAATACTGTTGATTAATTGGAGGTAAGATGGCAAAAGGTGAAGAATATTTAAACCATTTGCCAACTGCATTCGAGATTTATCTATTCCTTACCTCATGTTTTCCTAATCACGTCCTAGTTGAAATTGCATTGTGGATAAACATCAACGTATTGTAGATATATATCAATGCATATTCTCAACATGATACACCAGCATTGTAACCTTGGAGTTGGAGAACTATCGTGATAGAATTCAAATATAGGGAAACAATGGAGGTTACCTATTTTCTTTCTTTGCTTGAGGGATGCAGTTTTAGGGTGGGGAGAAGGGATGTTTGTGCTTGAAGTCCTAACCTGAGCAATGTTTTATGTGTAAATCCTTGTTCAGTTTACTTTTGAATCCCTCCCCTCTAGGGAATCTGTTTTCAATGTGGTTTGGAGGATTAAGGTTTCTAAGAAAGTCAGGTTTTTTATTTGGCAAGTCTTATTTGGTCAGGATAACACTATGGATAGGCTTGTTAAGATGAGGGAATATGCTTTGTTGGGCCTTTTTGTTGATTGCTTTGTCGAAAGGCAGAGAAAACCTTGACCATCTCTTTTGGGACTGCTGGGTGAGCACGTGTGGAGTTTTTTTCTGCAGGAGTTTGGCCAAAGGCATTCATTCAACGATTGAGGAGTTCCTCCTCCATCCACCCTTTAGAGAGAAAGGGTGTCTTTTGAGAGGAATGATCAGGTGTTTCGTGGTAGGGAGAGGGACCATTGCAAGGTTTGGGCTTTGATTAGATTTCATGTGTCCCTTTAGGCTTCCGTTTCAAATACCTTTTGTAACTATTTCCTAGGTAATATTTTAAATAGTTGGAACCCCTTTTTATAGGTGTAGTGCTTTGGCAGGCTGGGATTATATATATATTATTGATGATATATAATTAAATTTGCCTTCAACCACCAACTTAAGCTTTTGGATGAATTGGTAGTTTAATATATATATATATGTATATATATTTATTTATTTATTGAGATATAAACAATAACTGTACCACAAGATAATCTAAGTTATTTGAGGTACTTGGACCCTCTCAATCTTGAGATCACGCTCAAGCCCAAATTCACTCACCAAAATATTGTTTCTCTTCTCCATTCCCCTCCATCTCTATTGATAGCCAAAAAGTATAACGAACTCCCTAGCTAATTACTAATATACCTTTAATACTCTAATAATACCCTAATACCATTCCTATCATATTTGTGCGTTCTAGAATTTTATGAAAAGACAAGGAAATAAGAGTCAATTGTCCCTTGCAAAAGATTTTTGAGTTAACCCTGTGGAAAGTAAACTCTGGAAATTCAATATATTGGTCTGGATCGCCATTATTGTGGAAGATTAAATTCAGCTGAAATCCTTAAGAAAGGATGCTTTTACTTGACTATTCCCAAGTTTATTGCAGTATAACTAAAAGAGAGTCAATCATTTTCCTTTTCGTTGTTTTCATAGAAGGAAAATGTGGGAATCTTTATTTCAAGGTTACAAGATTGCTTGGATATTCAATTTTATTGCAAAAAGCAACGTGCTTATTTTTCTTTGCAGCCCTCTGGAAAAGAAATAAGAGTATCTTTGATGAAAACAATCCTTGTGAGAAGAAAATTTTGAGATGATTATACTTTAGTGGCTTCTAATCTTGGTGTGTTCTTTTTAAACAATTTGAGGAATTATTTATCGTTTGGCATTAATTCTTGTTGGGATAGGAAGTTTTCTTGTGATTATTTTTGGGTTTATCATATCTTTGTATTAGGAAGTTTCTTGTAATGCTCTATGGTGGATGGTGCATGTTATTGGGAAAGGGTAAGGTAATTGGTGGGATCAAATTGTGAAACCATACATAACTTTCACGTTATTGATAAACTTTGCTTGTCTTCCAAAAAACAAATTTACCTTACTGATTTTTTTGGCTCATAGGGTGTTTTTTTCATATATATTATTAGAGATGGCTCGTGAATCTCCTTCTGGACCAGAGAGAACCACAAGTGGGTGTTCCATGGTTAATAAGCATATTGATGTTCTCCGCGAAACCCCTGCTTATAGTGATGTTGAAATTTTTGCATATGAGGAGATGAAGTTGGCCACAAAGAATTTTCGGCCAGATCTAATTCTAGGAGAGGGTGGTTTTGGAGTTGTATACAAAGGATTTATTGATGAAAACATAAGACCAGGTTTTAAGACGATGCAGGTTGCCATTAAGGAGCTAAATCGTGAAGGTTTCCAAGGTGACAGGGAATGGCTGGTATGGTTCTTTTCTGCTAGCTTATATATTTTCCTAAACTTGAGTTGCATACATTGGTTTTGACGGTGTGGTGTTATGATAATAATTTCTTTCGACAATAGCAAAATATTTCGTTAGAAGTTTGAATAATTCACAGAAAAATGTGCAGAGTGTTGCTATTTATTTGCAGAATTATTAAATTAACATTGTACGCTAAACTTTCATGTTTTTTTTCTTCTTCCTTTGATAACCATTTACAAAAATTCCATTGAAAGTATGAAAAGAGAGACTATTGCTTAAAGGGTACGAACTCCAAAAGGACTTGAGAGATAGGCAAAGACTAATGACTTTTTTAGAATAAATTGGCAAAAACTAATGACAGGAATGTGATTGGTAAATAATTAGAGTATTAAGGGCATGCTAACAAGCCTTCAGAGAAGTTTGGTTACAAATATGGCAAGTGGGAAGGAGGAAGATAGACAATGCTTTGTGGAATGACCATGCTTGAGAGTATTCGCAAGATTTGGAGGGTCCAAGTACTTTGAAGACTTGGTTTATCTTATATTTTTGTTCTCTCTTATAATTAGATATATTCGGGTTCTATCAATTTGGTATATGATGTAGTAGGATTAGGATAAATTGGGGTGTCTTGGTCAAATCCTTAATTGATTAGGATTAAGATTGGTTTCCTTGATTGATTAGAATAGGGACTAGTTTCCTTACCTTATTATGTTTACGATTAGGATTAGTTTCTTTGATTAATTATGATTAGGATTAGTTTTCTTTTCAATTCTCTATAAATAGAAGTATAAATTGAAGGATTCTTCTCTTGTATTGATAAAAAGAACGTTTTATTACTGGAGATTTCACTCCTTTTATCTATTAGGCTACATCAAGATCAAAGCTATTCGATTCTGGCCATGGAGTTTGTTGCTAATTACGAGAAGAGGGATGGATCGTCTAATTTTGATTCTGGATTTATTCCTAGATTCTCTCTATTCCCTTCTAAATACAGGAAAACTCAGTTTCAAAGAGATTAGCGAACATATTCCTAGATTCAAGTAAGAAAAGCTCTCTCTATTCCATTCTAAATATAAGAAAACATAGTTTCAAAGAAATTTGAGAACGTATTGAGTAGGAGTTGATATCAGAAAAGATAGAATGGAGGAGGAAAATACGGCTGAGGCTGATTTCATGGATAAAATGACTGAATTGTTAGAGGTTGGGGAGAAATACATTGCAAGTAGTGATGAAGTTCCTGTGTGTGATGTGTGATTGGGAAAATTAGAGTTTCCAACCTTCAAAGGTGAGGAAGGGAAAGACACGAACAGTAAGTCATGCTTGGTTAAACATCGTGTTGTGGAGTATTCAACACTAAAGAGGGAAGAGTTGAGAGTGGTATTTCCAAGGAGAAATCATCAACGATTGGTGCTGAAGATGGAAATTTGTGGGAGGCACCAACAAAGGAATGCAAAAAAGGGATGGAGGGAATGAAAGGGGCTGATGGTTTCAGAATACGCCAATGTGGACGGAGCGAAGAGATCACCAGGGATCATGGCTCCGAAGGTGGGAGATGAACACTTGGAAAAGGCGCTGGTGCAAGGGTATGGAAGAGATAGCAGAGGGATGGGAATATAAAAAATTGGTGGAGACCGTTGCAAGAGATGAACAAATTAGCGGAGAAACGCTGTTGAAAATTTTGGGAGATGGCCGCTGTGGGGGAGTTGAGTCGCGGTCACTATAGTAAGAAGAAAAAAAAGAAAAGAAAAACCCTAATCATATGTATCAACGTGGAGAGGAATCTAGAAGAAAGTGGGTTGGCAGGTTGTTTGTGAGAACCTAGAAGAACCCTAAACACTGACTTACATGGAAACCCGAGTACTGATAGAAAAACCATGATATCTTTGTTCTTATTGTTTTATGATAATTTACGATAGGTACGATGAGGGAGAATACACAAAGACATAAATAAGGAAAAAAAAGGTTTAGGGTAAATCTTTCCATAAATGCCCTATGGGACAAGCCTTAATTCTAACACAGACTATAATAATCCATAGACTTATTATAAACCATAGACTATAATAACCACAAATTATAATAACCCACTCTGCGACCCAAACGCCCCTTTATAGTTTAACATATTCGGGTTCTATCGAAGTGGAAAAACTAAAGAGATGCAAAGTAACCACAGCTCATGAGAAATGATATAACTTATAAACTTAACAAAGAACTAATACATCAAATTGAATCAAGAGGGTTAGCATTGAACTGTCCGGAGAAGTTGGAATAGACTTCTGAAAGCTCCATCAAGTATTGGCGAAGAGTCTCAATCTTCCTTCTAACAAACAGCTACATGGTTTTTATTTGAAGCTACTAAGCCAACTGATGGGTTTAAAGAAATCACGTTCAAGTTAGCAAAGCATATAATGCCAACCAAGGACAAGTCATGAGCTAGTTTCATATATTCACACAAAGCCTTATGCAAATGCACATCGCTTATGGAGAACAAGCTTTGAATAAGTTAAGGATAATGATTACAATGTATACAATTAATACACACTGACACTGATTACACATCTGACGTCACTGATCATAGTGTATATAATTTCCCGTTTTCTTCTCTGTAATGTTCTTATTAGTCCATAACTTGTGAGCTATTTTAACAATATCAGTAAATGATTTACTAATTTGAAAATAATTGATTGTTTTTTAACAATAATATTATTCTGACTAGTAACCCTTGTAAACCAGGCAGAAGTTAACTCTCTGGGGCAACTTAGTCACCCTAATCTTGTGAAGCTAATTGGTTATTGCTGTGAGGATGAATACAGGATATTAGTGTATGAGTATATGGCTAGTGGGAGCTTGGAGAAACACCTTTTCCGCAGTAAGTTTTGGTCTACGAATGAAATAAGCACTTAACTATACCTAATCATTATATTTCTGGATTTTTCAAGTGTTATAATTTTAATCACCAATGCTGTTGTATGAAGAGCATGAATTGGGTCAAGTTAGGTACTTAATTAGCCGCTTTGTGTCCACTGTGTGATTTTAGATTATGCTGTTAAATTTTTTTTTTTTGGCAAACTTGAATGCTCTTATCAATGACCAAATGCTGAAATGATTAGTTGTTCTTTCCATTGGAAGCCTCCTGGGAGATTTTAGATTTATTATTAGCCTTACGTTAGGAACTCATTACCTAAGTTAAAGTAAGTCTGTAGCAGGACTTCAAACATTTGCACAATGCCTACTGATCGGAAAATATATGTTCATCCATCTGCTAATCTTGTAAAGACTGAAAAATGAACTTTCGAAACTTTTGAACTCTCCCAATTAGCCAAATACTGTAGCTATAGGTTCATGATAGGACTGCAGAGCAGTGAGCAGTTGAATAGTCTATGGCATGTTGGAGATGACTTCAGGCCAGGGTGAGTGGAAATTATCTTGTTAGGTAAATACTTGGTTATTTTCACGATGAGAACATCATGTAAATAGCTTGAACATATATCAAACTCTTCAATAACTGTTCTCTTTTATTACTAGAGTGTGGTGAAATTTAAATTGGTGCAACGACTGCTAGATAAATTAGATTAATGAACCATAAACCGTTCTGGTCACTTATAGAGCTGATATTTGCGGACGATTTGATGCCTAAAGGAACATATTTGAGGGAGAAAGTTGTTGAAGGTTTTTTTTAATATAATATTATTATCTTTTTGATAAATACTGAAAATAGTCCCTAAAATTCATTGAGAAGGAATAGGAGTGCGATTGCCTTCATTCATCCATTGAGAGGGAGAATGTAAGTGTGGTGGGGGATCAAACAGAGGAGGAGGATGAAGGTCTCTCCTTTTTTTCTAAGCCTCTATTCTCCCGTTGTTTGCCCTAGACCTTTTGCTGGTTTAAATTGGTGCCAGTTTTTTACCCAGGATAAGCATCTTGAATGTTTCTTTTTAAATTCTACGATTGCGGAAGGAAGGATCAAATCAATTGGTTGTTTGCATAGTAATTGACGCCTTTATCTAGTGTGCTGCAGAGATCAAGAGTCTGTTTGGTAGTGAAATCCGGAAACATAAATATTTGAAAACATGGGTTTCAATAAAAATAGAGTGGTATTTCATGTTTTCATACATGTGTTTAGACCCTAACTTAAACAATTGTTTCCAATGTGTTTGATAATATATTTTTGGTCGAAATACCATTTTGGTCCCCATACGTTGAAGTTTGTTCGATTTTAGCCTCTATACTTTCAATAATCCAATTTTTCCTATACTTTTAATAAATCTTAAATTTAATCATATTTTTACCCAAAATTGATTAAATAATAATAATTTTCATGCAAGAAAATGAAATGTTTGCAAAACTTATAGCACAAAGTTATGGTTAGCTAAAGAGTTTTTTTTTAAAAAAAAGTCAACAATAAAGTTCTCAAGGTTTATTCAAATTATAGGAACTAAAATTGGACAAATCAAGGACTAAAATTGAACAAATTTCAAATTATAGGGACCCAAATGGAATTTTAATCTATATTTTTAAACCAAAAACTATTAGTTACCTACTCTATTTTAATTACTTTATACATGTCTTATGTTAAAAAATTTGTATAATTATTATTTATAATTCATTACATGATAGACAATACATATTTAATAAAAAAAAAACATTTTGAGTTTATAACATGAAATACTATATTTCTAAATGTTCTTGTCTCTCTTTAATTTAATTCAGCCTTTTAAAATTTAAAATTCAAAATCTTGATACACGGAAAATATAAAATGCTTTCAGAATTTTCACTGTTTGGTTTACGAAATCTAACCGAATTCAAATTGTTTTTCAAACACATTTTCTGAACATAGTGAATTTGAGAAACATAAAAACTGAATCCAGATTGCCTACCAAAATGAAGGTTGTTTTTTGCCTTACTAGGTAAAACCACCCAATCTTGATAGATTCTCCATGAAATTCTATTGAGAGAAATGCAAGTTCATTATTTCACAATTAATAATAGAAAAAGGTTCTATTTTTAGAGAAGAAAAAGGTTCTATTATTTGTGGTAGCAGGGGGTTGATTTCAGGGAATAGTAACTGGGAATTAAACGAAATATGGCATTGAAGCAGCACATGGTATAAAAGATGCCGGGTATTAAGTGCCGTTGAAGAAGCCAAGGTGAAATGCAGAAAGGCATTGCACTGTTTAAAGAAGAAATTCATACAGTGCTATCAAGGATTGTGCAAAAAGGTAAGATTAAGGATAAATTGAAGCCGTAGACAAAGGGTGGTGCCCATGGCAGAGGATCCTTTGCATTTGAAAAGAGACAGTAAGAGTATGAGCGTCTGGTGACGGTTCAAGCAATCTTAATATCCTTGCTCTGGTGTTTCAATTTTGTTTGTGCAAACTTGGGTTACCTATTTTTTGCTGAAATAACTTAACAGTTGAAAGTGGTTGCGTTTTGCTTGGATGGTGGGTCTGCACTTGGCGTCAATGGGAAGAGACGTGACCACTAATTGAGATTGGGAAGAATTCAAGTCATTGATCCTGAAGTTGTTCCATCCAACTTAGGAAAGGTTGTGTGAGAAATTTGCCACTGCAACAAGAGTAAAGGATATGAGTGGTGGACAGGCAGAAGGGGTACTGAAATTTGTTTTGGATAGTATGTTAATAGGCTTAAAGAGGAAATTTGTACTGAGCTTTAAGTGTTAAAAACCAGTGAGCTGACTGAAATAATGGAGACGGCTGAATGATTGGAAACAAAAAAATCAATCTGGGCTAAAATAAGAAAGGAGTTTAGGGTTTTGGTTTGGTCGGGGAGTTCAGTATCTTTCTCCTTCGAGTTCTGCGGTCTTTGTCTAATGGGAGACGATGGAGGTGCTCTCTCTTCTTTCCTTGATCGATAGTTTTGACATTAGGCTTGAGAGGAAGGATGTTGGGTGTGAAGTCCTTTCCCTTTGGATGACTTCTTTTGTAGGTCTTTCTTTAGTTTTTTATTGGATCCGTCTCCTGCTGTTGAGTCGGTCTTCGATGTGCTAGGGAGGATAAAGATTCCAAAGAAATTCAAGTTCTTTTTTTGGGCGAGTTTTGCATGGGTTTGTAAACACTACGGATAGGCTTCTGGGAAAGATGCCTTTGCTAATGGATCCCGGCAAAGGAAAACCTTGATCACCTTCTTCAGGAGTGTCAATTTGCTAGATCTATGTGGAGTGACTTCTTTCAAAAGTTTGATTTTGCCCTTGCTCGTCAAATGGATGTTTGTTCAATGATCGGAGAGTTCCTCCTTCATCTACCTTTCAAAGAGAAAGAGAGGCATTTTTCTTTGGGATGCTAGAGTGCACACAATTTTGTTGGATTTTTGGGAGGGAGAAACAATAGATTGTTTCGTGTTATGGAGAGAGATCCTAATAAGGTTTGGCCCCTTGTGAGATTTCATGTCTCCTTTGGGTTTTTGTTGAAGTTTTTTGGTAATTATTCACTGGGAAATATTCTTCTTAGTTAGAAGCTCTTTCTCTGTTTAATAATTGTTTTTATTACTTCATTTTAGTTATCATGTAGCTTTTTACTGACATTATATATTGATACTATTGAAAGTAGAGACAAAGAGCACACATCGATTTATGTTGAAACTCGAGTACCGGGAGAAAAACCACGATATTTTGTTCTTATTATTTTCTAATCAATTTACAATAGTTACAATGAGGGAGAATAAATAGAATACACAAGGGAATAATAAAAGGAAAAGATTTAGGAATTAGGGAAAATATTCCCATAATCTTTCCATAAATACCGTAAGGGCCAAGCCTACTAATTCTAACACTCCTCTTCAAGTTGGGACGTAAATATCAATGAGGCCCAACTTACTAACACAAAAGTTGAAGTTTGGTCTGAGAAGCTCATTGGTCAGAATATCAGCAACCTGTTGACTCGAAGGGATGTACAGAATGCATATGCTCCCATTGTCAAGTCTTTCTTTGATGAAATGCCGATCAATCTCAACATGTTTAGTTCTATCATATTGAACATAGTTGTTAGCAATACTAATAGTGGCTTTATTATCACAGAAAAGCTTCAATGGTGTCTCACATTCCTGATGAAGATCAGACAGGACTTTTTGGAGCCAAATTTTCTCACATATTCCAAAACTCATGGCTCGGTATCCGGCCTCAAAGCTGCTTCTAGCCATAACACTTTGCTTCTTATTCCTCCAAGTTATAAGATTGCCCCAAACAAAGGTACAATAACCTGAAGTAGACTTTTTGTCAACAACAGTTATTGCCCAGTCCGAGTCAGTATATGCCTCAATGGTCTTTCTATTTGTCTTTCTAAACATCAACCCTTTACCAGGTGTTGTTTTCAAGTATCTCAAAATTCTGTTGACAGTTGTCATGTGTTCCTCATAGAGAGCTTGCATAAACTAGCTGACAACACTCACAGCAAAGGAAATATCAGGACGAGTATGAGATAAGTAAATTAATTTACCCACAAGGCGCTGATATTGATCTTTATCAATTGGAACTTGATCATCAGAGTTTCCTTGTTTACAGTTGAATTCAATAGAAGTGCCAGCAGGATGACATCCCAACATACTTGTCTCGGTTAGCAAATCAATGGTGTATTTTCTCTGAGACACGGAGATACCTTCTTTAGATTTGGCCACCTCCATTCCAAGAAAATATTTCAGATTTTCCAAATCCTTGATTTCAAACTCAAACCCAATCTTCTTCTTTAGTTGAACGATCTCATCAATATCATCCCTAGATAGCACAATGTCATCAACATAGACAACCAATATTGCAATTTTCCTTGCCTTTGAGACTTTGGTGAACAAGGTGTGATCAAAGTGTCCTTGATTGTATCCCCGAGACTTGATAAAAATGAAAAATCTATCATACCACGCTCTTGGTGATTGTTTCAACCTGTATAAGGATTTCTGAAGCTTGCAAACCTGATTGTTAAATTGAGCTTCAAATCCTGGAGGCGGGCTCATATATACTTCCTGTTTAAGATCCCCATTCAAGAATGCATTCTTAACATCAAGTTGATATAGGAGCCAATTTTTATTTACTACAACAGACAACAAAACTCTAATAATGTCCAACTTTGTAACATGAGAAAAAGTCTCAGAATAGTTAATCCCATAGGTCTGAGTGAACCCTTTTGCAACTAGCTTGACCTTATGTCTGTCAATTGTACCATTTGCCTTGTATTTAAGAGTGAACACTCATTTGCATCCCACAGTTTTATGTCCCTTAAGTAGGGCACAGATCTCCCAAGTCTTATTCTTTTCGAGGGCCCTCATCTCTTCCATGACAACATTCTTCCACTCAGGACAATCTAAAGCAATGTGGTTATTTTTTGGTATCACAGTAGAGTCAAGGTTGGCTGTGAAGGCTCTGAATTGGAGATAGATTCTCGTAAGAAACATAGTTAGCAATAGAGTGCTTATTGCAGGATCTGGTACCCTTTCTTAATGCAATAGGCAGATTAAGTGAGGGATCAAACTTACTGATATTTTCTTAACGATCCTCCCTAATTCCATTTATAGTAACTCTTGCACTGACCTCATTTTCATCATTATTGCCCTTTCCATCCAGGATGACCTCAGTATCAACATTACCATGTTCACCTATATTTTCAGGAATATCTGTTTCGGACTTGTCACTTTCACTCATTTTAATGTCAATATGTGAGTCAACAGAATCAGTCATACCTTGATCTCTTAAAGGTTCAGAATCTTGGACTGGAGCTAGCTGATTAGTAGGAGACCCAACTTCATTTCTAAGATTCTGTTAGGATTCTAACAATAAAATACCAAATATCCTAACCAAATGGCTAAACAGAGGCAGCACTCTGTAAATCTTTATTTATGTATAAGCCAAAACACATCCAACAGTAGGAAACAAGACCTAGTCTTTAGAAAAAACTTACCCAACTCCTTTATACGGGGCTGGATATCCTCAGGCTACAGCAGCCTTTACTCTCCTTGAAATAACCCAAAAAAAGACCTAGTCTCCCCCTACCCCAACATGACATATTTATACCTCTCTCTCTCATTCATCCTGGCGGGCCCCACCTGCACAATCCTCCCCCATTATTCCCTCATCATTAGCTGCTAAGGAATTTCCTTTTCTACCCCTCCTCTTATACGTATAGATAATAGGAGGTCTTACAATACCCCTCGGTTCTAAGTCCACCTTGTCCTCAAGGTGAAACGTGGGAAATTGCTGATTCATTTGATAAACCGACTCCCAAGTAGCTTCACTATCTACTAATCCCTTCCATTTCACGAGCCATTCATTAGCTCCCAATTTTGTATTCCAGCGGATACCCAGTACGGTTTTTGGTAACAATTGCAACTCAAAATCTTCAGTCAGGCTGGGATGTTGAAGTTGTACCTCTTGTCGCTCACCAAGTTTCAATTTCAGTTGGGAGATGTGGAAGACGTTATGGATATGAGTGTTATGATATATATATATATATTTATATATATATCATATGTCATTTATTGTAATTGTACATAGTCTCTAGGGTTTAGTTTATTCTCTATATAAATATGTAACATTCCTTTGACTAAACATAATAAGAAATATACTTCTCTGAATTCGAGCTTACATGGTATCAGAGCAGGTGGTTCAGGGAGGTTCTGTGTTCAAGCCCCTGCATTGTCGTTTCTTCCCCAATTAAAATTGATTCCACTTGTTGGGCCTTTCAAATATTTCAAGCCCACAAGTGCGGGGAGTGTTGGTGATATATAATTAAATTTGCCTTCAACCACTAGCTTAAGCTTTTGGATGAATTGGTGGTTTAATATGGTATCAGAGCCAATTAGGGTTTCGAATGGCCATTAGCTTCCTCCTCCATTAGGTTTGAGTTTAGGTTACCTTCCGCTGACCTTTTGTCGACACCACCCATACCATAAGAAGCCCCACCTCCAGACGCCCAAGTCTGTCTTCGCCGATCGCCGGAAAACACCGCGCGTGGCCTTCACGCGCCGCCGGAATTTCCTTAGTCGTCACCCACGCGCCGGCGCGTGAGAGCGCGTGAGACGTCCGATTTGTCCTCCGTCTTCTGGGCTTGTCTCGAACCATTGTTTCCGCTCAGTCTGTACCATTGGGTCTATCAAATAGCATTCGGGTTCGACGAAAACCGAAGGTTACGCTATTAGTTTTAGGTCCTTTTCCAATTTTACAGCTGTTTGGATTGATTCTCTCTTTGTTTGTGTGGACTACAATCATTGTGACTTCAATATGGCCGACATAAAAAATTTGGTAGTCTCCAACGTTATTCCCTTAACCTCTAAGATCACAGAACATAAGTTAAATGGATCTAATTATTACGATTGGCGTCGGACAATTTTATTTTATTTGAGAAGTACTGATATGGATGATCATATGACCGAAGATCCCCCAGAAGATGCAAAGCAAAAGAAGGATTGGCTTCGTGATGATGCCCGTTTATATCTTCAGATCAAAAACTCAATTGAGAGTGAGATAATTGGATTGGTTGATCACTGTGAGTCGGTTAAAGAACTTCTGGAATTTTTAGAATTTCTATATTCAGGTAAAGAGCAACTGCATAGAATGTTTGAAGTTTGTATGCAATTTTTTCGTGCGGAACAGAAAGCTGAGTCTGTCACCAGCTACTTTATGCGGCTTAAGAAGATCACCGCCGAGCTTGGCTTGTTGTTACCTTTTAGTCCTGATGTTAAAGTTCAACAAGCTCAACGAGAGAAGATGGCTGTCATGATTTTTTTGAATGGACTTTTACCTGAATTTGGAATGGCAAAGACACAGATTCTCTCTGACTCTAAGATTCCATCATTAGATGATGCCTTCACTCGCGTCCTTCGCATTGAAAGCTCTTCGACGGGTGTGTCTATTCCTCAACCCAATAGTGCTCTCTTTAGCAAGAACAATAATCCTCGGGCAACTCAGAGGAATAGTATTGATCATCGAAAACCAGATTCTGTAGAGATTGTTTGTAACTACTGTCGTAAGCCAGGCCATATGAAACGTGATTGTCGGAAATTGTTATATAAGAATAGTCAACGGTCTCAACATGCTCAGATAGCCTCCACATGTGATATACCAGAGGCTTCTGTTACTATTTCCGCAGATGAGTTTGCTAAGTTTCAGAATTACCGAGATTCATTACAAGCGTCATCTTCCTCTACTCCGGTTGCATCCACTGTTGCCCCAGGTAATACAAAATGTCTTCTTACATCATCTACCAAATGGGTCATAGACTCTGGTGCCACAGCTCATATGACAGGTAATCCTCACCTATTTTCTAGACCGTTGTCCCCTGCCCCTTTTCCATCTGTTACATTGGCCGATGGCTCCACATCTTCTGTTCTTGGCTCTGGCACTATTCACCTTACCCCATCATTTTCTCTCTCTTCTGTGTTACATTTGCCTAACTTATCCTTTAATTTAATTTCTACTAGTCAACTTACTCATGACCTCAATTGTGTTGTCATGTTCTTTTCTGGTTATTGCTTGTTTCAGGATCGTGTGACGAAGAAGATTATTGGTAGAGGATATGAGTCGGGAGGCCTTTATCTCTTTGATCATCAAGTATCGCAAGCTGTGGCGTGTCCTGTCGTTCCCTCTCCTTTTGAAGTCCATTGTCGTTTAGGTCATCCATCTTTGTTCGTGTTGAAGAAACTTTATCCAGAATTTAGGTCTTTGTCCTCTTTAAATTGTGATTCGTGTCAATTTGCTAAATTTCATCGTCTTAGTTCGAGTCCTCGAGTCGATAAACGAGCAATTGCTCCATTTGAGTTAGTTCATTCTGATATTTGGGGTCCGTGTCCAGTTGTATCTCAAACAGGATTTCGTTATTTTGTTACTTTTGTTGACGATCATTCTCGTCTAACTTGGTTATATTTAATGAAAAATCGTTCTGAGTTATTATCTCACTTCTGTGCCTTTCATATTGAGATAAAAAACCAGTTTAATGTTTCTATCAAAACTTTCCGTACTGATAATGCGGGTGAATACTTTTCTCATTCTCTTGGCTCTTACTTGTGTGAACATGGCATTATTCATCAGTCTTCCTGTGCTGACACTCCATCTCAAAATGGTGTTGCAGAACGAAAAAATAGGCATTTACTTGAAACTGCCCGTGCTTTATCGTTTCAAATGCATGTTCCAAAAACCTTTTGGGCGGATGCTGTCTCTACAGCTTGTTTTTTGATTAATAGAATGCCTTCCTCTGTTCTTAATGGTGAGATTCCCTACCGTGTTCTTTTTCCTACCAAAAATTTGTTTCCTATTGCTCCTAAGATATTTGGTTGTGTCTGTTTTGTTCGCGACGTTCGTCCTCATCATACTAAGTTAGATCCCAAATCCTTGAAGTGTATCTTCTTGGGTTATTCACGTGTTCAAAAGGGTTATCGTTGTTATTGTCCTACCCTTAAAAGGTATCTAGTTTCGCCTGATGTTGCATTTTTTGAGGATACACCCTTTACTTCATCACCATCGAGTTCGTGTCAGGGGGAGGATGACAATTTTTTTATATATGAGGTTATCTCTCCCACACCATCCTTGTCTATTGATGTGCCTCCTTCCCGCCCGTTGATTTCTCAAGTCTACTCACGACGACCTCCACCACAACCTTCATACTCATGTCCTCCATCAATGCTTCCTTCATCATGTGATCCGGGGCCAAGTGATGATCTTCCCATTGCTCTTCGCAAAGGTAAACGTAAGTGTACTTACCCCGTTTCTTCCTTTATTTCCTATCACCAGTTATCTCCCTCCACATATGCTTTTATTACGTCTCTTGAGTCCACATCTATTCCTAACTCTGTTCATGAAGCTTTATCTCATCCTGGCTGGCAAAATGCAATGATTGAGGAGATGACTGCTTTAGATGATAATGGTACTTGGGATTTGGTATCTCGTCCTGCAGAAAAGAAGGCCATTGGTTGTAAATGGGTGTTTGCTGTCAAGATGAATCCTGATGGAACAGTGGCTCGATTGAAAGCTCGCCTTGTTGCCAAAGGTTATGCTCAAATCTATGGAACTGATTATTCAGATACATTCTCTCCAGTTGCCAAATTAACTTCCATTCGTCTATTTCTTTCCATGGCTGCTACCCATAAATGGCATTTGCATCAACTTGACATTAAGAATGCTTTTCTTCACGGTGATCTTCAAGAGGAAGTTTATATGGAACAACCACCTGGGTTTGTTGCTCAGGGGGAGAGTGATAAAGTATGTCGCCTTCGAAAATCTCTGTATGGTTTAAAACAGAGTCCTCGTGCGTGGTTTGGTAAGTTTAGTCAAGCTCTTGTATGCTTTGGTATGAAGAAGAGTACATCTGATCATTCGGTTTTCTATCGCCGATCTGATAAGGGTATAGTTCTACTAGTTGTATATGTTGATGATATTGTTATTACTGGAAATGATGCATTGGGTATTTCGTCTCTCAAAACTTTTCTTCAGGGTCAGTTTTATACGAAAGATTTGGGCCAATTGAAATATTTTTTGGGTATTGAAGTGATGAGAAACAAGAAAGGTATTTATTTGTCTCAACGAAAATATGTACTTGATTTGTTGTCTGAGACAGGAAAATTAGGAGCCAAACCAAGTGGCACTCCGATGACACCAAATCAGCAACTTGTTAAAGAAGGAGAATTGTGTAAAGATCCTGATAGATATAGGAGATTAGTTGGGAAGTTGAACTACTTAACAGTGACTCGACCAGACATTGCTTATTCTGTAAGTGTTGTAAGTCAATTCATGTCTTCCCCTACAGTGGATCATTGGGCTGCAGTAGAGCAGATTTTGTGTTATCTAAAAGCTGCTCCTGGACGTGGGATCTTATACAAAGATCATGGACATACGAGAGTTGAATGTTTTTCTGATGCTGATTGGGCGGGGTCTCGTGAGGATAGGAGATCAACTTCTGGATATTGTGTCTTTGTAGGTGGCAACTTAGTATCATGGAAGAGTAAGAAACAAAATGTTGTTTCTCGTTCGAGTGCTGAGTCAGAATATAGAGCTATGGCACAATCTGTGTGTGAAATAGTATGGATTCACCAACTATTATCTGAGATAGGCTTCAGTATTACCGTGCCAGCTAAATTATGGTGTGATAATCAAGCTGCACTTCATATTGCATCTAATCCAGTATTTCATGAACGAACTAAGCATATTGAGGTGGATTGTCACTTCATTCGTGAGAAAATCCAAGATGGGTTGGTGTCCACAGGATATGTGAAGACCGAAGAACAATTGGGAGATATTCTAACTAAAGCTTTAAATGGAGCAAGGATAAGCTATCTGTGCAACAAGCTGGGCATGATCGACATATTTGCTCCAGCTTGAGGGGGAGTGTTATGATATATATATATATATTTATATATATATCATATGTCCTTTATTGTAATTGTACATAGTCTCTAGGGTTTAGTTTATTCTCTATATAAATATGTAACATTCCTTTGACTAAACATAATAAGAAATATACTTCTCTGAATTCGAGATTACAATGAGCTTTTGGTGGTAACTGGAGTCGGTATGCTACTTCTTCAATCTCTTCTATTATGGTATATGGTCCATAGTGTTTGGGTGCCAGCTTCTCACATTTCTTCCGGGCAAGAGACCGTTGCCTGTAGGGTCTTAGCTTCAAGTAAACCTTATCCCCCACCTGAAACTTCAACTCCCTCCTTTTCAGATCAGCCATTTTCTTCATTCTATTCTGAGCTGTATACAAGTGTTCCTTCAGAGCGCTAAGCGCTAAGTCTCTCTCCTGTAACAGAGTTTCAACTTCGTTGTTAGGAGTCTTATTATGTCCGTATGATAATAGAGGAGGAGGAGGCCTGCCATATACTGCCTGGAATGGAGTTGTTTTGGTGGAGGCGTGAAACGTTGTATTATACCATAATTCTGCCCAAGGAATGAACTTGTCCCACTTGTGAGGCTGTTCATTACAAAAACATCTTAGATATGTTTCCAAACATCTATTCACTCTTTCCGTTTGTCCATCTGTTTGGGGATGGAAGGTCGTGCTCCTCTTGAGGATGGTACCCATGGTTGCGAATAATTCTTTCCAAAAGTTGCTGAGGAAAACCTTGTCATGGTCGGTGATGATGGATTTGGGAATTCCATGTTTTCTGACAACCCTGTCAATGAATACTCCAGCCACTTGCTTTGCAGAAAAAGGGTGTTTCAAGGTTATAAAGTAGGAGTATTTACTCAATCGGTCCACTACCACCATTATAACATTCACTCCTCCGGCCAAGGGTAACCCTTCTATAAAGTCCATAGACCAATCTTCCAGAATTTGATCAGGAATGGGGATGGGCTGTAACACGCCTGCAGGTTTGGTGGCCTCAATTTTATTTCTTTGGCATATGTCACATGTTTCTACATATTTCTTTACCTCTTCTTTCATTCCCTGCCAGTACAACTCTCCACTCATTCTCTTATAAGTCCTTAAGAATCCGGAATGTCCGCCCAAGATGGAGTCATGGAAGGTGTGTAACAAGGTGGGGATCAGAGAGGAAGTCTTCAATAACATTACTCTTCCTTTGTAAAACAATCTCCCCTCACTCCATTGGTACTTTTCATGATTCCCAGTATCTTCTTTCAATTTTGTTATGATCTTCTGAAGTGTCTCATCCTTTTCTACCTCTTTAACAACTACTTCCATATCAACAATTCCAGTGGTCGTCATCGTATTCAATTCCATAGGGGGTTCCATCCTCGAAAGAGCATCCGCAGCCTTATTTTGAAGTCCCGGTTGATAGAGAATTTCAAAGTCATACCCTAACAGTTTTGTGAGCCATTTTTGAAATTGTGGCTGAACTTCCCTCTGCTCCAACAAATATTTCAAGGCCTTCTGGTCTGAAATAATGGTAAATTTCCTCCCCAAAAGATAGTGTCTCCATTTTTGTACTGATAACACCACAGCCATAAGCTCCCTTTCATATATAGATTTCAATTGAGCCCTTGGAGATAGCTTCTGGCTAAAGAAAGCAATCGGATGCCCATTTTGGGAGATCACTGCCCCTAATCCAACTCCAGATGCGTCAGTTTCGATGGTGAAAGGAAGAGACCAGTCCGGTAGTGCCAAAACTGGAATTGTAGTCATTGCTCTCTTCAATCTCTCGAAGGCTATCGAAGCTTCTTCATCCCATTTAAATGCGTTCTTCTGTAACAACCTGGTTAGAGGGGCTGCAATCTCTCCATATCCTTTTACAAATCTTCGATAATATCCCGTCAAGCCTAGGAACCCTCTCAGATCAGTTACCCCTTTCGGTTGAGGCCAACTTACCATACTTTGGATCTTATCACTATCTGCCTCCACTCCCTTCTTAGATATCTGATGACCCAAGTACTGTATTTGAGAATGTGCTATGACACACTTCTTTTTGTTGGCAAAGAGTTAGTTGTCTCTCAACACCGCAAACACCATTCCCAAATGTTTTTCATGCTCTACAATGTCGGCACTATAGACGAGTATATCATCAAAGAAAACTAACACACATCGTCTTAGGAAAGGTTTAAACACCTGGTTCATTAGTGATTGGAAGGTGGCAGGTGCATTAGTGAGGCCGAAAGGCATTACCAAGAATTCGTAATGTCCTTCGTGGGTACGAAACGCAGTCTTCTCAATGTCTTCCCCCCTCATTCTGATCTGATGGTACCCGGATTTCAAATCCAACTTCGAAAATATTGTTGCCCCATTCAACTCATCCAGTAACTCATCAATGACGGGTATAGGAAATTTATCAGAAATGGTCACCTGATTTAGCTTCCTATAATCCACACAGAATCTCCACCCTCCATCTTTTTTTTTAACCAATATAACCGGACTTGAGTAGGGACTGTGACTTGGCCTAATTATTCCAGCTTGTAGCATCTCTGCTACTAGTTTTTCAATTTCTTCTTTCTGTATATGTCCATATTTATACGGCCTCACGTTGATGGGTCTCTGCTCAGGTAACGTCAGAATACGGTGATCAACTTCCCTTTTTGGTGGCAGCCCTTTTGGTGTCTCGAAAATATCTGCATAGTACCTGAGCAAGGATTGTATCATGGGCATCTCTTCTTCGTCTCCTTTCGTTTCTCCTTCCTCTTCCAAGTCCTCTTCCTTTTCTATTTCATAATTTTGTAGTTCCAAGAGAAAGCCTTGGTCTTCTACTTCCCAAGTTTTTTCCAGCGTTTTTAAAGAACACTGTGCCCTGATGAGAGAAGGATCTCCCTTTAATATTATTGGTTTATTTCCTACCATGAAGGACATAGTGAGTGTCGGCCAATGGATCTTCATGGTTCCAGTTGTATCAAGCCATGGCATCCCCAGAACCACATCAACTCTTCCCAACTCTACAGCTAAAAAGTCCGCTATGATGGTTAATTCCCTCAATCTCAATTCTACTCTCTTACAAATCCCTTTTCCCAGACAACGTGTACCATTCCCGATTGTTGCTCCGAATTTTGTCCCTTGGGTGATCTTCAGTTGTTTCTCCTCCACCAGTGCCTCGTGAATGAAATTGTGGGTTGCTCCACTGTCAATAAGAACTATCACTTCCTTTCCTTCTATCTGCCCTTTTAACTTCATGGTTCCTTTAGATGTAATACCGGTGATTGTCTTGAGTTCGATCTCTGTCTCTTCTAATATATCTAATTGTTTTAGTTCCACAATTTCCTCGATGCTCTCCTCCTTTGAGCTGCCTTCCTCAGCACTTTCTTCCTCATTGAGAATAAAGAGCATTAGTTCTCTCTTTTCCTTAACCTTGCATCGGTGACCCGGAGAGTATTTTTCATTACACCTAAAGCATAGGCCCTTGTCCAATCTTGCCCTGAATTCAGTGTCCGACAGTCTCTTCACAGGAGGTTCACTTTTTTGATAGTTTCCTTTGATGGGAATGGTAACTTGTTTCATCTGAAACTCATTCCTCTTCTGACTACTCTTCTCATTATTCTCGAGTGGCTTCCCAGACCCTCCTCCTTTCGATTCTGTTTTTCCCCATTCTGCTTTAGCCAACTGCAATGCTAAGTTCCTATCATTCACTAACTGTGCTTCCTTCATACATTCTTCCAAGGTTTGAGGGTACCTACTGATCACTTCAGCTTGCAACGCCGGTTCCAAACCAGTCACAAAAGCATCCATTAATACACTTTCAGCCATTTGAGGTAATGGCGCCGAGTAGTTGACGAACTTCTTTAAGTAGTCATTATAGGTTCCATCTTGCTCAATTCGAATTAACCTTGCTCCCAAAATTTTTTGTCCAGAATCCCGAAAGAACTCAAACATTCTCCTCTTCAAGTCCTCCCAGTCTTCAACCTTCTTGCGATTATTACTCCAGCGATACCAGTCAACCTCATCTTGTCCAAAGCTAACCACAGCTACTTTGACTTTCTCCATGTCCTTCAAGTTGTTAATCTCAAAAAAGTGCTCGGCTCGGTATACCCATGATTCAGGGTTCTCTCCCATGAACATCGGCATCTCCAACTTTTTATATTTGCTTCGATCTACATTGGCAACATTCCCTTCCATGGTGGTTTCCATCTCCCCCATCTTCCCCTTAAACTTCATAACAGAACCATCGAAATTGCCCGACTCCTCCCTTCTTTTGTAGCTATGACTTTCTCTCATCTCCTCAGCCATCCTATCCATGGATTTCTTCATTTCCAACATCATCTCCTTTAAGCCCAGGATTTCTTTCTCCGTCCCATCCACCCTATCTTCTATTTGTCGTTGAGCCATTAATCGCGTAATCACCCCCAGCTTTTGAGGCTCTGATACCAGTTGTTAGGATTCTAACAATAAAATACCAAATGGCTAAACAGAGGCAGCACTCTGTAAATCTTTATTTATGTATAAGCCAAAACACATCCAACAGTAGGAAACAAGAAAATAAAGGAAGAACTATATAGAAAAAACTTACCCAGCTCCTTTATACGGGGCTGGATATCCTCAGGCTACAGCAGCCTTTACTCTCCTTGAAATAACCCAAAAAAAGACCTAGTCTCCCCCTACCCCAACATGACATATTTATACCTCTCTCTCTCCCCCTACCCCAACATGACATATTTATACCTCTCTCTCTCATTCATCCTGGCGGGCCCCACCTGCACGATCCTCCCCCATTATTCCCTCATCATTAGCTGCTAAGGAATTTCCCTTTCTACCCCTCCTTATACGTATAGATAATAGGAGGTCTTACAGATTCCTCCTATAGTAGGTTTTCCAAGGAACTTGGTTTGTAAGTAGGACTTTGTAGTGAGGATCTGGGCTTGGTATGGTAACAAGAGTAGGACTGGTAGACTCTAAGGATATCACCCAGTTAGAGTTAGACTCTTCACTCTCACTCTCCCCTTGAAGATGGCTAACAGGAAAGACAAGGCGATCTTCGAGAAAAGTAACATCCATGGAGACAAAGTACTTACGAGAAGACGGGTGAAAGCATTTATAGCCTCGTTGATGCAAAGGGTAACCAACAAAAACACATTGCCTGAGCTTGAGGAGTAAACTTAGATGGGTTAGGGCCATGGTTATGAAATAGGGTGTGCACCCGAAGAGGAACATCAAGGATGAGACGGGTAGAGGGATATGACTCTTTAAGACACTCTAAGTGGGTCTGGAGATGTAGGACGAGAAGGCATTCAGTTGAAAAATGGGCTGCCGTGAGAACAACATCACCCCAAAGATAGAAAGGAAGGGAAGTAGACAACCTAAGAGAACAAGCGACTTCCAAAAGGTGACGGTTTTTGCGCTCGGCTACTCCATTTTATTGGGGGTGTAGGCGTAAGAACTTTGGTGGACAATGCCTTTGGAAGACAAACTCATTGAGGGTGTGGTTTTGGAATTCTCGACCATTGTCACTCCGCACAATAACAATCTTTGTATTGAATTGCATTTCTATGGTGTTATAGAAGTCTCAGAAGACTGAGGTAACCTCAAATTTGTCGGAGACAAGAAAGACCCAGGTAAGACAGGTATAGTCATCAATAAAGGTTATGAACCACCGTTTTCCAGATGAGGATGAGGTTGTTATTTTGGATGGTCCCTAGACATCACTATGAATAAGAGTGAAAGGGTGGGTTGGTTTGTATGGTTGTGAAGGAAAAGAAACCCGATGTTGTTTGGCCTGAATACATACATTACAAGATAAGGTAGACACATCAATTTTAGAGAAGAGATGAGGAAATAAATGTTTCATATATTGGAAATTAGGTTGCCCTAAACGAAAATGCCACAACATACAGTCTTGTTTAGAAGTAGTAAAATAGGAAGATAAAAGGCTAGTCTTAGAAATACTACTAGAAGAGGTATCGTCATCAAGGAGGTAGAGTCCCCTACTATGTCGGGCCTTCTGCTGGAGCTGCACGTGCTGAACAATACCCTAAGGGCCAAGCCTACTAATTCTAACAGATACACTCTTATGTTTATGCATGCAAGTGTTGAAAAGGACGTTTTAGATCTTATTGAGCAATCTTTAAAATTTTATCAAGTGGTTCAAATAATGTCTGTTCATTTTCTGTTAGAATTACATAATCTCCATAGATTTTGGGAATTGTGTCATAAACTTTAAAATGTTTAATTATGCTTTAAGGTTTCAAAATATTTTCACCTTTGGTTCATGTTAACAGCCTGTAGTTTACGACTGGTTTTCCCCTAAAATTCAAAGAAGATGTTGTGTTTTGATGGTTAGTTGAATTATTTAGGAAGTTGAGCATATGCTTTTGTTATAGTATATATATGATTATAGGAGCTTATTAAGGTTTTAAGTCACACACCAAACTGAGTTTGAATTTCAGCATGGAAATTACAGAAATGAGAAAGTAACTCATAACAATTTTTCATAAAATATCACTAAGACTTTTATGTATTATTGAATATATTAATTTAGACTATGACCTTTTATGTAGGAAAATAAATAGACCTCAAAGAAACCTACTAAAGGAAAATACATAAAAGGAAAATAATAATAATCATAAACCCTAATTTTCCTTTAACAAAATATTGAAATCCAGTTTTGGACACAACTGGACATGGATATCAAAATGAACTAACTCGAAGGAGGAATTTTCCCGTTTATCTAATCTAGGACTATAGCTAAGATGATGAAATTTGGCAAACTAACTCGAGTCAAAATTCAATGAAGACAAGTTATGAAACTAAAAACAAAGCTTTCTTAAGACTAAGAGATGGCTGACCAAGATCATAATGAGCATCAAAAGGGGAAACAACTACAGAACAAGCAACGGTTGTTGACGTTGATACTTGGTGATCAAAACTGTAAAGTCCTCCAGATACACGTCCTTTCCTAATAATCTTCTATGTTACAAGATCATGAAACAAGCAATAGCTAGGATAGAATGAGACGCAACAATTAAGGTCACAAGTGATTTGACTAATAGAGATTAAGTTAAATAACAACTGCGGTAAATGTAGGACAAATGACAGAGAAAGGGATGGGGTGAGATTTACAGTGCCAGATCCAATAAGATCCATCTACTAAGGTAACACTGGTAATGGATGTAGATGACAAAATTGTAGAAAATAATTTGGGATTACCTGTCATATGAGTAGTAGCACCACAGTGTATGACCCATTGTGTGGAGGAAAGGTGACAACGATTCATGTTACCTGAATTAGCAATGATTGTAATTGGGGCACATGCAAATGATGAAGGAAATGCTTTCGATGAGTTTTGGTTCTTACGAGATTTAGTAGACAAACCATGGATAGATTAAGCCCGCAATTAAACTAAATTAGACATCACACCTATATGGAATTGAGACAAAATAGGGCAAAATAACCCCAACTCCTAGAAACAATCGGATTTTTTTTAAAATATCGTCACACCTAAATGGATTAAATGAAACCAAAGGCACAAACTTACCGTAAACCATGATCTGAGACGAACCCAACCAACGGTAGCCCAAACGAACCTCCCACACGTTTTGACTTGCCGACGCGTGGTGACGGGGCGAAACCCGTCTGGTGGCTCGTGAGCCTCACACGCGATGTTTTTCAGTGACGAAAAAGATAGACCTCAGCGGCTCTCCTCCTGGGTTGGACGGTGTCAACAAACAGTCACTCAAACCGATGACCGAAATGGAAAACCGAAAGTTTGTCATAAGCACAAACCTAACGTAACCGTCAAACAAATATTCTAAACCCTACACAACTCTGATACCATGTTGAAGTTAGAACAAAATATGAAATAACTCCTTACTTCATTCTATACAATAGAATTTTGTACACAATAGAATTCAATATATATATAGGCATACATGGAAACCCTAAATAAAGACTAAGAAATTAAAATAAAGGACAAAAGACTAATAAGTTCCTGTTATATATATACTATAGCACTTTTGAATATGACCTTTACGTGTCTCAGTTGAAATAAATACTTTTGCAGATTGCTAGATACCCTTCAATATGAGAAACATGCATGTTGATTAATTCTGATTTCCCTAATTGTTCTTTTTTACGGTGTTAGGAGTGGGTAGTTCACCGAGTTGGGCGAGAAGAATAAAAATTGCATTAGATGCTGCAAGGGGACTTGCGTTTCTTCATGGTGCAGAAACACCTATCATCTATCGTGATTTCAAGACATCAAATATCTTGCTTGATGCAGTTAGTTTCTTTCCCTATCATTTTGTTTTATTAGTCGGACGATATTCTTCTATAGGGTCAATAGTTAAGTTTTTCTACTACAAATTAGCAAAGCAAAAGTTTGACATCCAATTCAACTTTCTAGGTAAGTCGGTACTGGGATGAACAAAGAAGAATTTGTGCTTATTCAGTTCTTTTTAACTTCTTTTGCTGAATTTCGAGTAACCTTTATCAGGACTTCAACGCTAAGCTTTCAGATTTTGGCCTTGCCAAAGAAGGACCTATGGGAGATCAAACTCACGTGTCAACAAGAGTGATGGGTACATATGGATATGCTGCTCCTGAATATGTAATGACGGGTGAGTTTGTAGAAACCTAATACAAAAAATTACATTGCCTGTAATTTTTTATTCTTTAGGATTAAGTCCGTCCCTTCAATTTTGGTATGGTATAATTGAAGAAGAATGTGTGCATATATTTGTTGAGTTGGAGTAGTTTAGCCACTGCATAAGCATCTAATCTCAGTCATGATTGCAAGGTAATAACAGACCTATGTGAATAAATTACTTTATTTTATCAAGTTCATTTTATTGAAGAGAAGAAAAATAAAGAGTGATTTGCTAGATGTATCCCTTCTTTCTTCTAGTTCTTGTATGCAAAGGATGAACTTAAGTAGGTTGCTACCCTTTCCAAGAATTTAGTCCATGTATTGACATTACCAGGACATTTAACTGCCCGAAGTGATGTCTATGGATTTGGGGTGGTTCTACTTGAGATGCTTATTGGGAGGAGAGTAATGGACAAGACCAGACCGAGTCGGGAGCACAACCTGGTTGAGTGGGCTCGTCCACTCTTGAATCACAACAAGAAACTTTTGAAGATATTGGATCCTAGACTAGAAGGACAATATTCAAATAAAGCTGCAATGAAGGTTGCTAATTTGACTTATCAATGTTTGAGCCAAAATCCAAAAGGCAGACCCCTAATGAGCCAGGTGGTAGAAATGCTGGAGGGCTTTCAAAGTAAGGAAGATACGCTTCCCAGTGAAGTCAGTGGCGGTCAAATTCTCTATCAGCACACATCTGACAGTACACAATAGAGCTTCTGGATGACAAAAAACCAATGAAAGAAAAACCGAAGGGCAGCATGGAAACACAACAAGCAAAGTGGACATCAGAAAGACCTCGATCTCTGTCACCGTCCCCAAATTTGATTTCCCATGAAAAATCAGCATCTTTTGAAGTTGAACTGGTTTTATGTGTTGATTGAATAGATGCTGAAAATGTGCAAATTCTTGCTAGATATTCATTCGATTGCCTGGTGAGTATTCATCATTTATACATATTATATACATCTGTACACAATATATATCTATATTTATGGGTGTAACATGTTCACTTTCTGTCCTGTTTTTATTCTCTCTTTGTTTTATACATTAGCAAACACTGCTTGTTTATCTCGTGGAGTTAGTTGATTTGTACTCATGACCTGTCCAGTTTTAGTAATGAGATAATCTTTTGTGGTACTGTGGAGTTTATGCATGTTTTGTTTTGTTTTGTTTTGTTTTGTTTTTTTGGATAATGGTAAATGAACAATGTCTTGTTTTATAGTAGTTGGTAAAAATGTCTTTTTTTCTGTTTTTCTTTTTTCTTTTTAGTATAAATTGGGAGGAAGGATTTGAACTTGAAATTTCTTGGTTCTCAGTACATACAAAGGTCAATTGAGTTAAGCTTTTGTTGGAAGATGTTATATTTAATTGTTAGGTAAGTAAACTTATTGATCTCGATTTTAAACATAAATATTAAGTTCATATCTTAGTTTGATGGTAATGACTTTTGGGTTTGATTTGTTTCATTTGGATATTGAAGCCTTTGTCATTATTCTGTAATAAATTGTTTGACATAGATTTTGAATATAGCATAGAGACAAAAGCTCTCTTTTTTCTCCAGATTTACGTAACAAATAATCTTTGGGTCATATATTTCATAAATGTCTTTATACCTGAATTTCCATAAAAGGCTTCTAGGGTTAATTTCGGACCAAAGTACCCCTTATTTATGATCGGTAGCTGGAAAGAGAAATCGACATTGAGAGTGTATTTATTTGTTGTTTAATTGGAATGAGAAAATGTAGTTATTTGGCTGTTTGGTTAATTCGGGAGAAAAAATGCATTTTACGTTCTTTCAAAACAAAAATTAAATATGTAGATTTTGTTTGGGATTTTTTTTCAAAAATATAAAAAACCTATAAAATATTGAGATAAATGTGAGAATGACAAAATTTTGAATACCAAACTGAAAAATAGCTAATCTAAAAAATATTAAGATTTTTTACAAAACTGACTATTCCATTTTTTTTTTTTACTTTTTTTTACCCATCTATAACCATACATTTTTCTATAGATACGGAGCGGAATATCAGTCACAAATACAGTGTATTTGTAAACTTATCTGAATATCATAGTCACAAATATAGTGTATTTGCAAACTTACCTATAATCCACGTACAGATTTTCAGTATTTAAATCAAATTAATTAACATTTATTATTTAATTCATAAAACTTATTTATTAATTAATTATTTAATTCATAAGACTTATTTTGAATAATGATATCCCCTACAAAATGGTTAAGAGAATTTCAATTCATTATATTTCATAATATTTTGAATTCAAATATTACACCATATCTCTAAAATAATGACAAACATAAGTTCAGCATTTTTTTATTATTTATATTTCAAATTATGTAAAAAGAATTATGATTATAGATAATACGTATGGTTAATAATCATTTAAAAATAAAATTTTAAGATCCCCTATAGTCGTGCTAATTCACTTATTATGGTTGATTTTATTTTTAAAAAAAAACTTATTTTATACTACCAATTATATTGAATTCATATTTTAGATAATACCCCTAAAATAACGACAAAATAAATTCTTAATAACAATTTGAATTTAAAAAATAAAATTCAAATGGTTATAATTTAAAATTTAATAACTTATATTCCAAAATATTTATAAAAAAAATTTATTAAATGATACATAATAACAATTTAAATTTAAAATTTTTATCCACTTATTTTTGTTAGATTTTTAATTTAAAAATTATATTCTTGTGGTAATTCTAGAGTATATTCTTGTGCCAAAAAATTATACTATATATATAATTGGCGTTTTTCACGTTGGAATCGCTCGTTACGTTGCAATGTATGTAGCAAACGCTTTCCTCTGATCCGAGTTTGTTGCATAGTGGTTGGGCAAGATTGTCATGGCAAGATTGTCAAGGATGTCGACGAGGACTACTCTGGTGTCGTGTTAAACGAACAATCTGGTAGAGGATTTGCCGAATTCGCTGGTGGCGTCGGTGATTAAAGCGACTTTGCCGTTTAATCTCCAAAAGGGAATGAAATGATGAAACATAAGATTTTGATTACTGGTTGATGGAGATCATCATCAGGGCAGGGGAAGGGTAAATTTACCTCTTAGAAGAAATACTGGATTGGTCCATGGTGGTATGATCTGAAGCAAAATGAAGATTGTGACTGGGGATATTTAAATTAGATTGAAAGAGTGAATTTTTGGGTATTTATATAAACTCAACTACCATGAATATGAGCTCTCAGTTTTCAAAAATAATATGGGCTAACAGAAAGAGCAAGTTGGCCATGTGTAACATTGGGAAGAAACTTATATTGTTTCAAAAAGACAACTTATGAGAAGGAAACGTGAAGAAGAAGAGAATGAAGCAGAGAATGAGAGAAGGTATGTTGTCTAAGTTGTAGTTCAATTCATAAAATGTACTATATCTAATAAATTCATATAACCTTGCTCAACATGATAATACCAAAAGTGTACAAGATAAACAACACAAAGATGAAGGACAAGGTGAGACAGACATGAATGAAGAATGTAGTTCATGGACGAAAGAAACAAGTGAAACAAATGAAGAATCAATAGAGATTAGAAAGAGAAAACATGATACGCCAACGGGAAAGAAGATATCTGATAAATGTATAAGTTATATGGAATTTTGCTATCAATTTTCTTAAGGAAGAAAAGGCCAAAGAGAATAGAAGACGGAAATGGGAAGCACCAGTGACAAAAGAAAAAGTTGAGGTATGTGTGATATAATACTTATTCTGTATACGTACATTGTATGTTGTGTAATTATACTGTATTTGTGAATATTTGTTGTCTATGATCCTATCCATTCTCTATGATGATCCTGCCCATTGCATCTGATTGATGTAAATTATAGTGTATTTGTTTATTATGTTTGGAGTGTCATGCATTATGGAGTCGGATTCTTTGAAGTGTAGCTAACTTATAGATTTTGTTCCATTGTTTTGTTTAACTGATGATAGTTTTGCATTGCTTTGTACTTCAAATTATTTGTCAATATCAACGCCCATGTATTCTGAAATATGTTGAATATGATTGTGGTGAATTACACTGTATTTAGGGACGAAACTTGAAACTCTAATAATTTCTGCAACTGATGGAAGGTTTGAAGGAGACAAAGGGTTTCAAGATTTTTTTGCGGTGGACTCTAAGGAAGTGGAAGATATTGAACCTGAAATTTGTTAGGCTTTGAAGAGTTTCAAGGGTTTGATGGTGATAGATGTTAATTTTTGGGTTTTGGGGAAAAATTAGAATTTTGATAGGTATTAATGGTGTGGTGGGAGTTTGATTTAATTTTAGAGTATTTGTGGTTTATTTAATAATTGTATTTAGGATTCTAATTTTTTTAACTTAGGTAGGGACATTTAAGACATTGTTTCTGCAATTTTTATTCCATATTTTTCTATTTTGCTATTTTATCAATTTAAATACAAATTTATCATTTATCCAAATAAACATTCTATTTTGCTATTCTTCTTGTCAGCCTTAAAATATTTACATTATGAAAAAGGAAAAAACTCATAGGCCTATTATGGAGAATATAAAAATGTCTCTGTCAACACACGATTAATCGGTTACACTCGACAATACATGATTAATTAGTTACATGTGCACGTGAGTAATCTTCTTCTGAACAATCATGTGCTACAGTCATGATACACGATAGTGTGGTTTTTTTAACTATTGAAAAAATGCTTCAAATTTAATGATCGTGTTGACCATGCTAAACGATCATGTTGATTATGGAAAACGATCGTGTTGATTATGGTAAGCGATCATGTAGTCCAATGTAAATGATCATTAAAAACTTCAAATCTAGTGATCGTGTTGACCATGCTAAACGTGTTGACTATGATAAGCAATCGTTTAGATCATATCAACATGATTGTATAGTTTTTTTTAGACGATAGAAAAATGGTTTCAAATTTAAACGATTGTGTTGACAATAGTAAACGATCGTTTAGATCATGTCAAAATGATACAATCTTGATACTCTTGAATACGAGGAAGAAGAAGTAGCTTGAAAAAATCTTGCTGAAAATGGTAAAGATGAAATAGGAGATTTAAACATAAGAATGAACCATTTAAAAATATAAGAAAGAAAATTTGGAAAATGAGATAAAGAAATCTATAAGAGAAGATGAATAAATTGCAAAGAAGAAAAACAGTGACGAATCGTCCACAATATTCAATAGCAAATTTGGAAATTATGAAAATATTTTATGGTTGTAAATATTTTTTTATTTTGTTATATTTTTGTAAATTAACCTTTTCTTTGCCACAAAAATACGCATGAATATTTTTGTTTGGTAGTTTTTGAAAATATTGTATTAAATGTTTGAAATATACCACAATATACAAATAAAAAATTGACTCAATATTTATCATATATCATAGTATACATCATCTTCAATTGTACGCGTAAAGAGAAAATACAATTTAGTATAGTTTTTTCCATTTTAAATTGGAGAGAAAATGAATTTAATAAAAAAAATAAATCTCATTTTAAATTAGAAAGAAAATGCATTTATTGTAAATTTTTTCATTTTTCAATTTGGAGATAATATATTATTTTATTTTCCACTTCACGTTTGTAGCGTCTCTTCGATTTTCATAGTTTAATTTTAATATTATGTGATATATAACCTTGTTTGTTTTGGGTATTATTTGTTTTAATGTAAGATATTTCATTGTTTAATTGATGTATATACTAGATATTATGAATTATAGACTTAGGTATAACTTGTGACAGTAATATATTTTCTCGATGTTCTGATACGTATGTCAATATATCTTGAAACATTGTCAATGTTCCTTGATCATATATAAAATTAAGGAGAGGAAACGCGATGATCAACTGTCTAAAACGATTAATGTCATTTAGAATGCAATGGAATTTATGAATGACCAGTTGAAGGCAACACAGAATAGAAGAAAGTGCAACGTACGTGCAACGAAGGATGAACATCATGGGGAAGTTGTCAAACAGTTGCAGAATATCCCTAAACTGAGTAGTCGAGAGAGGGTGTGGCTTATGCAGATCATAGTTTGCAGTGTGGAAGACATAAAGGGATTCCTGACGATAGCCACAAAGCTTAAATTGGAGTATTGCACCGTTCTGCTGAAAGATAACATTTGATCAACTGTTGATTACTTTTCTTTCTTTCTTGTGTAGGTGGTTGTAGTGATTCGATGAACCTTTTTTTTTTTTTATTTGCTCATGTATTGTATACACTTTTTTACCAAGCTTATCTATCATAATGAGTTCATATTTGGCTAAGAACGTATGACAAATATTATATTGTCTTGTTTTCTTACCTAAGTAACTACGTAGATAAATTGTAGCGATGTATGCGTAAACTAATTTCAAACACAATAACCTAAAGATATGAGAAAATTACTTTGTAGAGATTAACCATAAATTTATCAAATGAGAATCTTAATCAAGAAGATTTAATAATATCAATTGAGGATTTATGTGTTTTTCATGTACCATATATGCGTATGGAAAAAAAGAGTAGTGAAAAACGTAGATTAAAACTAAGTTTATTAAATGAAGATCAAAGTTAACCAAATTTAGTGAAATCAATTTAAGAAAAATGTGTATTTTAGGTACCAAGTATGACAAAAAAAAGTAGTGAAAAACAAAGATTCAAGCTAAATTTATGAAATGAACATTCTAATTAACAAGATTTAATAAAATCAGTCGAAGAAAATGTGTATTTCATGTACCATGTATATGCATGGCAAAAAAAAACAGTGAAAAACCAAGTTTGAAGCTAAATTTAGTAAATAAACGTCATAATTAACGAGATTTAATAAAGTTATTGAAGAAAAATGTGTATTTCATTTACTATACAGGTAGAAAAGAAAAGAGTTGTAAAAAAGGTATATACGTTGAATTGAAAAATGAAATTAAATTTCAAAAACGAGAATATTTTCATGCAAAAAAACCCAATTCTCGTGCAATCCCGCCGGAAATCCGCACAGAAAAATTAGGTGGAGATGAAAAATGGGAATAAGCCGGGAACGGGGTGTGAGATCCCTAGCCCCATGGATATCTCTAATCGTCTCGTATTTCTTATTCGTGTGTACGTGCTTTTGAAGAAGAGTAATCAAGCATTCAACCGAATCGAACCGGTGGTCATATGGTTTTTAACTGAACCAGCTGATCCACCAAACCCGTTTCTCTTTTTCGTGTTCTTCCGCCAATCACTCGCTGGGCAGAGGTTCGGGTGTTGGACCGTAGTGGCACGACGTAGCGGCGGAGACACCAGCAGCAGTTTTGGTGTATGTAGAGGCAGTGGTACCCACGGACGAAAGAGCAGAGACCCAAGGGAGAGGGAGGACCAGCAGATCCGTAGAGTCGGCGGTGGTTGGTAAACAGTAGGCTTCGCGGCAGAAAAAAATATATTTTTCTTTTACCATGTTCAATTCTGTATATTATTGAAGATGATTGTCTGCTTACAGAGGGATTTACAAGAGTGTATATATGCACCAAGGGGATTAGGAAAGCATAATGTAGCTTAAGTAGATGAGATTCTAGTTGGCTAGTTTATAGCACAACATATTTGGTATTGCAGATGATATGCACAAACACTACCACCTCTGCCATTCGTGGACAAAGATTCTTCCTCACGCTTCTTAACAACGCCACTACACTTCCCCAACTCCTCCAAATTCAAGCACAGTTAATCCTCCATGGTATCCACTATGATCTCTCTTCGATTACTAAACTTACCCACAAGTTCTTCGACCTTGGGGCCGTTGCCCATGTGCGCCAACTCTTCAATAAGGTTTCGAAACCTGATTTATTCTTATTTAATGTCCTTATTAGAGGCTTCTCCGACAATGGTTTGCCTAAATCTTCGATCTTTCTCTATACCCATTTGAGAAAAAAGACTAATCTTAGGCCAGACAATTTCACTTATGCATTTGCGATTTCAGCTGCTTCGAGACTTGAGGATGAGAGGGTTGGTGTCTTGTTGCATGCGCACTCCATTGTTGACGGGGTGGCGTCAAATTTGTTTGTTGGGTCTGCAATTGTTGATTTGTACTTTAAATTTACCCGTGCTGAGTTGGCTCGTAAGGTGTTTGATGTAATGCCCGAGAGGGATACGGTTCTTTGGAACACGATGATATCTGGATTTTCCAGGAATTCTTATTTTGAGGACTCAATACGTGTTTTTGTGGATATGCTCGATGTTGGTTTGTCATTTGATTCTACAACTTTGGCCACGGTGCTTACAGCAGTGGCAGAGTTGCAGGAATATAGACTAGGGATGGGTATCCAATGTTTGGCTTCAAAAAAAGGACTCCATTCTGATGTTTATGTGCTTACAGGATTGATATCATTGTATTCAAAATGCGGGAAGAGTTGCAAAGGAAGGATATTGTTTGATCAGATTGATCAGCCAGATTTGATATCTTATAATGCAATGATTTCTGGTTATACTTTCAATCATGCAACTGAGTTGGCAGTTACACTATTCAGAGAATTGCTTGCTTCCGGACAACGTGTTAATTCAAGTACTTTGGTGGGCTTAATTCCAGTTTATTCGCCCTTCAACCATCTGCAACTTACTCGCTTGATTCAAAATTTAAGCTTGAAGATTGGTATTATTTTGCAACCTTCGGTTTCAACTGCTCTTACTACTGTTTATTGTCGACTAAATGAAGTGCAATTTGCAAGGCAGTTGTTTGATGAGTCTCCAGAGAAAAGTTTGGCTTCCTGGAATGCCATGATATCAGGGTATACTCAAAATGGGTTGACAGATAGAGCAATTTCTCTTTTCCAGGAAATGATGCCTCAGCTCAGTCCAAACCCTGTTACTGTCACCAGTATACTTTCAGCTTGTGCGCAACTTGGAGCTCTAAGTATTGGAAAATGGGTTCATGGCTTGATTAAGAGTGAAAGACTTGAATCTAACGTTTATGTTTCTACTGCATTAGTTGATATGTATGCAAAATGTGGAAGCATCGTGGAGGCTCATCAATTATTTGACTTGATGGTAGACAAGAATGTGGTAACCTGGAATGCCATGATAACTGGTTATGGTCTCCATGGACATGGCAAGGAAGCACTAAAACTCTTTTATGAGATGTTGCAATCTGGGATTCCACCGACCGGTGTTACTTTCCTTTCTATCTTGTATGCTTGCAGTCACTCTGGCTTGGTGAGTGAGGGAAATGAAATTTTCCACTCTATGGCTAACAATTATGGTTTTCAGCCCATGAGTGAGCACTATGCTTGCATGGTTGACATACTTGGGAGAGCTGGACAACTAACAAATGCCTTGGAGTTTATTGAAAGAATGCCACTGGAGCCTGGTCCAGCTGTTTGGGGTGCACTGCTTGGCGCTTGCATGATTCACAAGAATACAGAGATGGCCAATGTTGCTTCCAAAAGACTTTTTCAATTGGACCCAGAAAATGTGGGGTACTATGTTCTACTTTCTAACATATATTCTACTGACAGGAATTTCCCCAAAGCTGCTTCAGTAAGACAAGTTGTTAAGAAGAGAAAACTAGCAAAAACGCCTGGTTGCACTCTAATTGAGATTGACGATCAACAATATGTGTTCACATCGGGGGATCGATCCCATCCTCAGGCCACAGCCATTTTTGAGATGCTAGAGAAGTTAACAGGGAAAATGAGAGAGGTTGGATATCAGGCAGAAACTGTGACTACTGCTTTGCATGATGTAGAGGATGAAGAGAAGGAGTTAATGGTGAATGTCCACAGTGAAAAATTAGCAATTGCTTTTGGGCTTATTTCAACCAAGCCTGGAACTGAAATTAGGATTATCAAGAACCTCCGAGTTTGTCTAGATTGTCATACTGCAACTAAATTTATATCAAAGATCACTGAGAGAGTGATTGTTGTTAGGGATGCTAATAGATTCCATCATTTCAAAAATGGTATTTGTTCATGTGGAGACTACTGGTGAAAATAACATTCCAGTGGCAGTTAAGATTTTTGGATTGGAGGAACCATAAAAGCCGGAAGCCGTTGACATTTCATGATGCAGTTGAAATAATTTATTAATTGTAGATATTATGATTATTTTCAAAGAAGGTTAAACTTAACTCAGGAGAATCATTAGGTATTTATTGATATGCTATGAACCATGGCAATACAAGATTATACGGTTATACTTGTCGGATAGAAATGTAAGAGATACCAACTTAACCCTTTATTAGATTTCCATCCATTAGTTTTTCCCTCTTCGTTTATTATAATCTGGGTTTCTTTTCCTTCATATGAGTTAAGCACAGAGGTTTGCTTGTCAATTTTGTTTGTACGACCTTTCACGCCTTTGTCTTCCATATTAATTATTGAACATTAATTGAAAACTATACTTTTCCAGAAGATTCAGGCTTCAGCTGCATTCTCCTTTCAAATCAGTTGTTCATAAACAGCATTGAAGTTGAATATTAACTTCTTGTGCTGTAGGTACGCAGTTAGGTCATGCATGGCTTTACATTCTCTTTCTTCAGAAATTGTTTGAATCCAGTAATAGTTATTTGCAAAGGAGAATAAACGGTCTTGGCTATGTTTCTGAGGGTCTTGAGCATGGATTGGTCACAACGTTTGCATGAAGTATTTATATTTATTCTCTTCCATATTTAATTTTTTGAATACTCAGGAGGTCCGTTTGCTGCATTTAGGAATAAATTATATAAGTGCGTATCCGAGAATGTTAATCCTTGATATTACATCATCTTTGGCTATGAGCCAGAAGTTGCCTATTTCTATACACGTGTGTGAGCATATTTTTCCTATCTTTTGTTTCATTTTGTCTTACATGAAGCCATTGGTCATTTTTACTAGATCTTTCATATCAGTTGCTCTCATTTTTGATTTCTAAACTGTTTAATATTCTGTTTATTCTAGAATCCATGAAGAGCTTAGTCTTCTATCAAAAGAAGATGTACAAATGTTAATAGATTGAATCATGGGAATCTTGATTTCTATACTGTGGTGATGAAGGTACCAGTACAATATTGTAATTTTCTATACGAGTAATTGTTTTGTGTACACAAACTGAATTAAACAAAGTACAGACACGTTATCTTCATTGTCCACAAAACTAGTCACATTGTCATACTACACAAAAATTTCACTCTTTACTTTTATTCATTCTCGTGCTTCACATAATTTTAGTTCTTCTATGTGCGATGTCCATGCATATAAATCTCCTGGATATGCACATGAATATTCTGGTGATGCACACATCAAATAACAAGAAAGAGAAGAAGTCTTTCAGCAATTTAGTCCACATTTCTTGGTATCAGGTCCCTTTGTTTTCATCACAAATGGATCAATTCGGACCCAAAGCAAGGAGAAGATTGAAGCCAACAGCACAGACCATATGACAACTATTGTCGGTGTGCGGTTTTGGCGGCCCATCAGACCCTTGAGGAATGGGTAAAGATGAACAATCACCCAGAAGGCAAAGAAAAGTTTCCCAAAGAGAGGTCCCCATGATTGATACCCATTGTTTATGGCATCTGAGATTCCTGCAACAACTCCCACAAGGTTGATGATCAAAATAGTTGTTGGAGGGATTAGGAGGGTTGTCCATTTGAAGGCATATAATTCTCCAAAGTCTTCATCGTCTGTTGCCTTGGATGTAACTGTAAAGCTAGTATCAATTCCAGCCAATACCTTCAACAGACCTTGTATAACAGCAAATAGATGAGCTGAAATACCACCAATGACCCAGAACTGCTCATTTCTCCACCATTCCTCAATACTAACTCCACTCCATTTAAGCTCAAGAATTCCCGTAGCAAAAATGGAAAGAAACAAGGCAATGAAGAAGAGACTTGCAAAGGTGCTTATCTGTTTGTCCAAAAGCCAAAGATAATTTCGTCAGTGGATGCAAAATATCTTGCCAAGAACAATGGAGAAAATAAAAGCTTAATTAACTGTGTGTTCAGTTGTGAACGGGCCAATGGCCAGATAAATTTATCGAACACTATAGTTAAATATCCAATTTACACTTTTGAATTAATTATGCCTTCCTCTTCCCATTATTTTCTGCTTAAACTATCTTTTGTAGGCTATAATGTAAATGTTACTATATTTACCGGTGGCATGATAAACTTATCCGTGAGCAGGCAGATTGCAGGGAGGGTACAATAGGCGAGAAGTGGTATTGAAGTGAAGGGGTAGACAGTTGTGTTGACATATGCAAATCTCTCAAGCCACTTTAGCTTCCCGCCCTTGTAGCCATACCAAACGGGGCAATGGTTGCTGAAAAAGATTTCAATAGACCCGAGTGCCCACCGAAGCACCTGGTTCAGCCGATCAGACAAGTTGATGGGAGCTGTACCCTTAAATGCAGGTCTCTTTGGCATGCAGTATATGGATCTCCAGCCACGACAATGCATTTTGAAGCCTGTTAGAATATCTTCTGTGATAGATCCGTAAATCCAGCCCAACTGTACACACAAACATGACATAAGTTCCAGTTCCAAGTCTTAATTATATCCAGACCATATCTGACAATAACTTTTTGTTGGATTTAGGTGTTAGCGTGACAATAGCGAAACAAGGAGGAAGGTAGTGTTCAGATGTTTTCTAAAGTAAGAATTGTCGACATTACCTCCGTACCCCATTCGGTTTTGTCTTCATAACCACAACTGATTACATGAATTGCTTCCTTAAGCAGGGCTGCTGGACTCGAGGAGGGTGGAACACCACCTTCTTCCATCAAAGTAGACGTAACAAAAATTGATGACTGTCCAAATTTCTTTTCGAAATTCATTTGTGACATCAGTAGCTCCTTGTCATCTGCCAGTACTACTCATATAGCAACAATAAATAGGAGTTATCACAATATGATGGTAATGTATCCACCAAGATGCTAACCAACAAAAATGTACACTCACCTGCAACATCTCCATCCGCCCCACTCTTGGAGTTCTTGAGCTTCTTTCGACGTCCAAAGCATGGACAACAATCACAGCTTACCATTTTTGGGCGCTTAGGACCTTTTGGGGGTTCATAACCATATAAAGCTTGCCTCCTAAAGACACACCCCGTGCCGACATATACAGGTCCCTGGATTCCATCTAAACCTCTCATGTTAATCTGCATATCGAAGAAAATAGTTCATTTTTATGTTTTTTAGCTTTATCAGTTGAACAAGTATGCATGAACTTTCGGAGATGGGTTATTTACATCAAAGAAGACTGTGTTTCTGTTGGCATAACGATCATGCCTATCTATTCCATCAAATCTTTGTGGAAATTGTACATAGCACACTTTCTTTCCAACTTGAGGGTCCATAAGGAAACACATGGCCTCTCGTGCTGCTTTGCTATTGTTTATGTAGTGATCACAATCCAAGTTCAACATGAATGGAGCATTTGTAAGCACTGCAGAGACACGAATCTACAATTGTACAGAATGTAGGGGATTAGTTAAAGGAAAAGGAAAACGCTAGGGTTGGGAAAGAGAGAAACTTGACCAAGCAAGTTACCAAGGCATTCATGGCGCCGGCTTTCTTGTGATGCTGGAAACCTGGTCTTTTCTCACGAGACACATAAACTAGGCGGGGGAGTTCATTCCCTTCTGCATCAAGGCCTCCACTGTGACCTAGAAAGACTTGGATCATACCAGGATGATCTTTTGTATTGTTGCCTGGCCATGGTGTTCCATCTTGCATTATCCATCCCTCTGTGGGAATTTTCATGGCTTTCGCTACTTGAGCATTTATTCTGACCTTGAATTCTTCGTACTCTCTCTGCATGCAACAAAAAAATATTTCAAGATTTATATAGAGAAGATATGGTAAAACTCTTATAGCACCTCTTTCATAGTGTATGTTAAAATTGCATACCTTCATTGCTCGACGCTCCTTCACAAATGTTGGTTGGACTTTATCCTTGAGATAATCAATCTTCTCACAGAAGTACATTTCAGGTGCTCGTGGTTCTATGGAGAACTTCTTACAAAAAGGCACCCATTTCCTTGCAAATTCTGCAGTTTCAGACATTGCTTCAAAAGTAAGCATGGAAGCTCCATCGTCCGAAATGTAACATGAAATCTTATCAACTGGATAATCCATGGCCAAGATAGATAAGATTGTGTTAGCTGTTACAAGAGGAGGTTCCTTCATCGGATCTACAGTACTGACGAAGATGTCTACTGGAGCAAGCAAATTAGGTTCACCCTCTCGTTCATACCTACATTAAAACATCCATATGGTTATCTCCGATGATGAAATTCTTGATTTTGACACATACCCAACTAACATAGTTATTCTTTTCTCCTTCTCATTCTAGAATTGATATTACCTTAGGGATAGACGATCCAAGTAGGTTTCACGATCGATTGGGAACCATTTGGGGAACTGATCAAGAATCCATGAAAATGCAAACCAGATTTCGCATATCACAGAAGTTAGCCACAAACCCAATGCATCATGCACTGGATTTAGAATTCGGTATCGAAGGAAGAAAGCAAGAATAACGAGTCGGGCTACAATAACCATCCGGTATGGATTAATTTTGCTCGATGCTATTGGTACCTTCCTTGATAGTGGTTGTCTGGCTGCATCAATCCTACAACAGTTTCCTAGTCAGTTAATACATGGACTTCCTCAAGTGAAAATTAAAAACATCTGAATTAGAAATTCAGGAATTGTCAAAATTTTCAAGCATACATAGCCATGTCAGGGTCATAGCCATCATCAGGTTCAGGCCCAAGATTCCCTTGCTGTAATTTCCAATCATCCATTCTATCTTTCCAACCTTCCTCTCTCTTTTCATCCCATCTTTGACTCCCTGGTTTTTTTAAAGCATATCAGCTACCATATGAAAATGAAACTACATGTAGCTTATACGAGAGATTAGAACCTCTCTCAATTTATTGCCAAAACAATGGCATGGAGAAAATTTACCTGGTTCAGAAACTGGATATGGATGTACACGTTTGTGCAATGAAGAAGATAACATCTGCTCTCCGTAACCTTGAGAAGATAAAGGAAGCTCACCATTTGCCTGCATATGTAGATGTTTGTTTATAAATCTAATATTGACTCGGAAAAAATTTCCCAATTGAGGCTAAGAATAAAGTTTTGCTGACACTCACTGTCTGTGATCTTCCATACTGTGTGTTTTCTTCGTCATCTGGGCCTCTACCATAGCTCATCTTGCCATGGAGCATAGCTTCTGCCAGATGACTATGGTTGTTCCTCTCATCATCAATGTTGAACTCATGTTCAATGTCATCTATGTCTTCTTCATCGTCATCTCCCTCAACCCTTGGACTCCCTTCACAATACCAAAAAGTGAGTGTTTAAGAAAAAAAGAAAAGTTGAAACTAGTTATTCTTATTGCATTGCATTGCATAGTCCTTTGCTCTAGCTTCACCTTTGAGTCTCTTATATCTAGTTTTACACTGAGGACAATTTTGGCTTCCTTCTCTTCTTTCATACTCATAGCAAGGTCTGCAAACTGGAAAACCACATTCATTGCAGGCAACAAACAGATCACCATCCACAGTAAGCCCCACTGCATCACCACAGATCTCACAAACTTGACCATCCAAATTCTTCAACGGTTTCGGCTGCAGAAGAGAAGAGAAAACAAATAAAAAACAAGAACAACCATATCAGCGACAAACACACATACCCAAACTTTCTACCACTGCATTTTTTTTTATCAAGTTCATTACCTCCTCATGGCCATGAATGACAACAAGCTCATTACGATTATGAGACCCAGCGACAAGTCCAGCGCTGGCTTCCATGGCTGGAAATTGACACGAGGAGAGACTAAGCGTTCAGTGAAGGATGAGAGTTTGAAGCAAGGAATGTGTTTTATGAAGGAGGAAGGTAGAGAAGCAACAGGGTGGCATGAGATATTCAATTGTCTTCTTCACCTAATGTGTCCATGTAATGGGTGGTGAGTTGGTTGCTGTGTCAAAGTCCCCAGTCTTGCCTTGAAGTTAAGCTTCCTCCTCTTCACTATTCAACCGCCATGTCGAAGTCCCAACCATTGGGGTATCATTGCTGTTCTATTCTTCTTTCGTTAGAATAATTCTTCTTTATTAACTATATATTATGATCTCCAAAGCCTTTGCATATTGAGCATCCAATAGTCCTATAACTGATTGATTGTGCTAAAGTAAAAGTTAATGCAGACCATTATCTGGTTTCTGACTATAACCATGACTGCTCGAGGACATAGACACATCATTTTGATGATGCTAGCTTTTGTAGGATTGACCAACTCATCCTCTAAATTAAGAATTTTCAATGTATCTGTTAATAACTATAAACTCTTGATTATTTGTTATTAGTTAAAATGTAGCTACTGATTAGTATACACGTATAGATCCTATTTTTGTGATTTCAAGAGGACCATGTTTGTTTAGCATGAGAAGAGAAGTTGGGAAAGCTGAACAAGAATGGTAGAAAGATGAAGAGTATGCTTAGAATGCAAGAAGCTGATGATGCTTCAAATGCAAGGACTTGAAAACTTGTAAACCAAAAGAGCTTCAAATTGTTAGGTAAGGAAGTTGTAGTTTCTCCATCTGTTCTTGACTGATTAACTAAATCTTTTCCCATCTTTAATTTACACTTCAAAATTTTCTTTATATTATATATAAATTGGTTTGCCAAGCATTTTCTACTTGATCTCTCTTCTTTTTGGTTAGAATAATATAAATTAAGTTGGTCATTCTTATTTCATTTCTTGAGTTTGAAAACTCTCCTCTCTATTTTTGTCCCCTTTCAAATATTTGCTCGATAATTAAAAGTAAAATTAAATAAAATTATAGACCCTCTAATAATTATCTATTTTGAGATGCTCATTTTGGTCAACTGCTTTTACTCGAGGTTGGAATTTCCTTATAATCTATTTAATTTTATAAATAGATTAGTTCTTATTAATTACACTTATTTTTACTAATTATAATGTGGATGATTGAATCACAATTCTCGAAAATGAAATTGGTGGTATGAATTCATATTAGTTGAACTACGATGAATTACAAATAATGCATTACTTTGTTCGGCTTAGTTTTAATATAATGACCAATTAATTATCTCACTCAAGTTTCATTCAAATAGCAACTAAAATTATCTCCCATCCACCTCTCTATATCCCACCCTCTTTTCACATACATAGCATTTTATTATATCACTCACCACCTTTTTTTGTTTTGGAGAAACTCAGCTACTAAAGGAAAAAGTTCCCAAACCAACCCCGAACCATGAATTCGTTATTACAACTTCCAATTTGATTGATTATGTGCTAGTAGTTTGTTAATAGTTGCGATTACCACCTTATTTTTAGAATTAATAATTACCATAGGGTATCATAAATTTTAAAAAAAGAACAATAAAGATTCTTGCTTCTCTATGCTTCTCTCTCCATATCTGAGAAGTGCCCATCAGTTGCAGCCTCTAGAATTTGCTTGAAATGCATCAAAGACCTCATAGTCACACAACACAATATGTCGTTCCATCTTTTGCATTCCTCGTGTTATCATGGAGAATAAGGTATAAAAATATAAGTAAAAAAGTATAAGAAAAGAGACCGAAAGACAAATAGTAAACAAATTCTTAATTGTAAAGCCAACTTTGTCACCCTAAATTGAGAATGGTACTACGATTTTTGCATCTACAACTTAAAATTTATGATATATATATCTAATATGTCTATCATTTTGATTCATTAGCTAGAAAAATTAAATGAATTCCCATAAGAAAACATTATACAAATGGAGTAATTGAGACTCAATTTGTTAAATCACGGATTAAAAATAAAGTAAATACATATGAAAAGGAACTATATATAATATAATTTCTACATTACACAATTTCATAAGTTGGATACTTATAATTTATTTTCTTAATAGCTTAAATTTGTCTTTAGAAGTAAAAAAAAAAAGAAAGAAAGAAAGAAAGTAGATTTCTAGTTTTTATTACAAGTTCCTCAAACGTACATCAAACAACTCTTAAACATTTTCAACAAAAAGAAAAGAAAAGAAAAGACCAACTATCTTATTCTCAATTTCTACATTAAAGAACACCACGAACTCCCATTAGCCTCATCCTCAATCAACCTCCTCGATCTTCGGCCCAGCACCGCCGGACTGGCCGGAGCCGCTACCGGGCATATCATCGCCCATCGGAGCACCACCCTGATACATCTTAGCAACGATGGGATTACAAACACCCTCGAGCTCCTTCAGCTTGTCTTCAAGCTCATCAACCTCAGCCAACTGATTCCTATCCAACCATTCAATTGTTTCCTCCACAGATTTCTCAATCTTTTGCTTATCATCAGGATTCAATTTCCCAGCAAACTTCTCATCCCTCACAGTATTTCTCATATTATATGCATAGTTCTCCAATGCATTCTTAGCGTCAACCTTCTTCTTCACTTCTTCATCCTCTGCTTTGTACTTCTCTGCCTCTTTCACTAGCCTTTCTATTTCCTCTTTGCTCATTCTTCCCTTGTCGTTCGTGATTGTTATCTTGTTCTTCACTCCTGCGGTTTTGTCCTCTGCAGATACGTTTAGGATGCCATTTGCATCGATGTCGAAAGTCACATTGATTTGTGGTACACCTCTTGGTGCTGGAGGAATGCCAGTTAGCTCGAATTTGCCGAGGAGGTTGTTGTCTTTGGTTCTTGCTCGCTCTCCTTCGTATACTTGGATTAGAACTCCTGGTTGGTTGTCTGAATATGTTGAGAAGATTTGTTCTTTCTTTGTTGGGATTGTTGTGTTCCTTGGTATTAATACTGTCATTACACCGCCTGCCGTCTCTAGGCCGAGACTTAGAGGCGTGACGTCGAGGAGTAGAAGGTCTTGAACTTTCTCATCTCCTTCTCCGCTTAAAATTGCAGCCTGTACAAAAACCATGGACATGTTTGGATTAGTTCCTCATTCTCACAATTTTACCATTCCAATCACTAATTGACTTTAAAATTTAAGAACATGTAAAGGAAAAAATGATCCTAAAAAACGTACTCTTATTCAAAAAAATTTGGTAAAAACTGTTCTAATATAAACTTGAAACCTATATTGATTTGGTTTTTCTTTGAAATGACTCATTTCTAAAACTAAAGGAAAGACAGAAATTGATGGACAAAGGTAGATCGCTGATTAACTTAAAAACTTTGAAAAGAAGTTGGGAGAAAAATGAATTATTGATCCAATTCAATGAAAAAATTGAAATGTTCTTAGTTACCTGAACAGCAGCTCCATAAGCAACGGCTTCGTCCGGATTGATACTTTTGCAAAGCTCCTTTCCATTGAAGTAATCTTGCAAAAGCTGTTGAACTTTGGGAATTCTTGTAGATCCACCAACCAAAACCACCTCATGAACTTGACTTTTATCAATTTTAGCATCACGAATACATTTCTCCACTGGCTCCATACACTTCATGAACATATCCATACACAGTTCTTCAAATCTAGCCCTTGTTATCGTTGCATAGAAATCGATCCCTTCGTACAACGAATCGACTTCAATCGTTGTTTGTGTCGTTGACGACAATGCTCGTTTCGCTCGTTCACACGCCGTCCTCAACCTCCTCAATGCCCTGGCATTGCCGCTAATATCCTTTTTGTTCTTTCGCTTGAATTCTGTAACAAAATGATTCACAAGTCTGTTGTCGAAATCTTCTCCGCCAAGATGTGTATCGCCGGCAGTGGCTTTCACCTCGAAAATTCCTTCTTCTATTGTCAAAAGGGACACATCGAAAGTTCCACCGCCTAGATCGAAGATCAGCACGTTCTGTTCACCTTTACGAGAGGCTTTTTTGTCTAATCCGTACGCAATCGCCGCCGCTGTTGGTTCATTGATGATACGCATCACGTTGAGACCACCAATTGCACCGGCATCTTTCGTCGCTTGTCTTTGTGAATCGTTGAAATAAGCAGGTACTGTAATTACCGCGTTATTGATAGTTTGGCCTAGAAACGCTTCAGCTATCTCCTTCATCTTGGTCAAAACCATAGAAGAAATCTCCTCCGGAGCGAACTGTTTATCTTCACCTTTATACTTGACAACGATCATCGGCTTGTCTCCTGGTCCGGCAATCACCCTGAATGGCCAGAGCTTCATATCACTCTGAACAGACGGATCGGAAACTCGTCGGCCGATCAAACGCTTGGCATCGAAGACAGTGTTCTGAGGATTCATAGCGACTTGATTCTTGGCCGCATCGCCAATCAAACGCTCAGTATCAGTGAAAGCAACATAAGAAGGAGTGGTTCGGTTACCTTGATCATTGGGGATAATTTCAACACGATCATTGAGCCAAACACCGACGCAGCTATAGGTGGTGCCGAGGTCGATGCCAATGGCTTTGCCTTCAGTTTTTGCCGCCATAGCCGGAAAAGCTTGAGATTCAGAAAACAGAGAGTTGTGTGTGAAAGTGAAAGATCAAAGAGAGATTTTTGAGTTCCTTTTTTCGGAAAGTGGCGTATGAATTTGAATGAGATTTTTTTTAAGTATGGAGAAAGAATTGAAGATTGAGATTTATAGGGTTTGAAGGGAAAGATCGAGAGAAATGAAGATGGAGAAGAAGAAGAAGAAGAAGAAAAGAATGAAGATGGGAAGAGTTGAAGAGACTTCGGGAGTGTTCCAGTAACGGTCCAGGTGGCGGGAGAAACATACAAACTTACAAAACTCGGCCTCAATCTCATCAAATTTACATTTATGCCATTTCTACTAATAAACGGAGTTGCAAGTTGCAACTATACCTCCACAAATTGTATTCTCAAACTATACCTAAATTTAAGAATCCAAATCTTTTATTATATACTTCACGGTTATACTAAATTATAGTATGAGAAATTAATCTATGTTTAAAACGTTAATGAAAAATTCAATCAATTTTTTGAAATTTTAGAAAATAAAATAAATTAATTAATTAATATTTTATAATTTTTAAATTAAAAAATAAAATAAAATTGACTTTCAAACTTACTCGTATAAGTTTGAGTTTCAATTTGTGTATGGGTTTAACTTTTACAATTAGTATAAATAGGAGGTCCAATTTTGAGAAACAATGACGATGATGTCCTTTGGAGACGCTGAATTGTTGAAACATTGTGGGGGTGGGGTTAAGGGTATTATAGGAATTTAATGTTCCAATTATTAAAACGGTGGGTTTGGCGGCATGTATTAGTTCAAGAAAAAGAAGAAGAAGAAGAATGGGGTTTACCAACTAACAAGTGGCAACTCAACTATTTATGCTATCTCTTCCATCTCCTACACTATTCTTGATTCTTCTTCTTTAATACTTTTACTTTTTAAAAAAAAGAAAATAAATAAACAATAGCTTTTTCTTTTCTCTTTTACTTTTTACCTTTCTTCTGTATTGAAAAGTAAATGAAATATTCGAGAGATTTGAACTTAAATTTTGAGGTTCAAAAATAAATATATTTAATTACATTTAGATTTGTGAGTCAACGAAGGGGTGGTGGCGCAGTTGGCTAGCGCGTAGGTCTCATAGCTTAAAGAGTTATCCTGAGGTCGAGAGTTCGAGCCTCTCTCACCCCAATCTTTTTATACTGTTAAATCCACTATTTGTTTTGCCCGATGCACAAATTAAAATATTTTGTAAGCAAACATAGGATTCCAACTTTTTTTTTTTTTTCTTTTTTAACATTTTTCTAATACACATGGATACTTCGTATGTAATAATTGATATGTTTTCTGATTGTGATGCATTTTTAATTAGTATCATGTCCACATTAGTTATGAAGATATTTTAATTTTTTTATATTCCCTTCATCTTTCTATAACATAATAATTTATATTCCGTTGATCTTTCTATTATATAATAAAAATGTCAATTCACCGATGGCAAGCTATAAACAAAAAATACAATTACACACCTTATTTTAACCTATAAAACCACCATTGAAACAACCTAAGCTTCCTCATTTAACATTGAAGACAAAAAGCCAAAAGGTGAACTTACTAATTGGATGGTAATTAACATTCTTTCTTTAAATTGAGGTCGATTTGGTTGCTTCTACTAGAACTAATATAATTTTAATATAAGTTAAAATTATCAAAAGCAATATAGCTAAATCGTAATTGGCATGTATTAACTTCCTTCAGGGTGAAGACTCAAACCTTCGTACTAAATCATTTGTATATAGGTTAAACAATAGAAAAACAAAAACGTTTTTAGTTTCTGAGTTTTGAGTATAGTTTTCATCTAGTCTCTAGATTTTAAAATGTTTTGTATTTAGTACTTAAGTTTTGAGTTTGGCGTCACATTCAGTCCTTAAGTTTTGAAATCGAGAAATCTAAACTTGAGTTTTGTTTCAATATGGTTTCTCGATTTCAATACTTATTCTTTTAAGTTTTAATCTTGTTTTTTAAAAACTAGATACTCACTTCTTACTAAGTAATTAAAGATTATTTTTTTTTATTTCTAAATTTTTGTATCTGGTTCTATTTTTGTCCTTAACCTTTTAAAAAGTTTTGTTTTAGTTCCCAAACTTAAAAAAAAAAAAACTGACTACTTTTTTTTTCGAACATTGAGTAAAATAAATAAAATAAAATAGTTATTAGTATCCGACAAAGTAAAATAAACTAATAAAATAAAATAAATACAACTCAGGTATAAAATAAACGATTGGAAGGAAACGCATGCAATATTTTTTTCTAAAACACGTGTGGAATTGTTGGTATCGAAAACTATTGAGGAATTTCAAGCGAGGCAAAAAAAAATTGTTCTTTTAATAGGATGAGGGGCAGCGAAGAGCACGATGATGAGTTGGGAAGAGAGGGGTTTAGTTGGAGGCCGCCCAAAGAAGAGGAGTATAAGTTGGATGTGGATGCTTAAAAATGGAGTCAAATGGTATTGGATTAGGGACTATTCTTCATGATTCATAAGAACGGTGTTGAAGGTTGTGGCTTGTTTTGGACATTTTGGTTTGAGAAGTTTTAGCTTTGCCTTCTGTGCTTCACATAACTTCCAATCTTGTGTTGAATCTTATTCTCAAATTTTAATTAGAAGAATTGCACGAAATAACAAATTGGTGGGCTCCTTGATTCTTGACAAAAAAAGAATTTAATAAGTTTTATGGCAAAACATGTACGCAACACATGACACATATTTTCAATACGTCTAATTTGACTTCGGTATTGTGGGATATCTGAATATTCGATTACTTTGTATTTTCAAATACACTGTACATGGAATTGTTCGAAATGAGATCATACATCAATTTTCAATAGATGTAGAGTCTAATAGGAATGGTGTATTGGCAATCTAACGACTGATGAGAAATGTGTCATGATTTTCTCCCATTTTAAATTTGAATTGGTACTTTATATTAGATTTGATTTAATGTAATAGAAAAGATTTGATATATTTTGATTTCTTTAAAATATAAAAAGATTTGTTTATGTTATTTTATTTTTATTTTTGATAATATCAAAAATTAATTTGATTTAATTATTTGTTATAAATACTGTCTCAATTTCATTAAAGTATTTGTAATTGTGGGTTATCAAATTTCAAACAACCATTTTCCTCATTTATATAGAATATTTTAGTTCATTTAAATAAAAGATGTTTCTCCATTCAAACAAAAAATTCTCGTGATTTTTCTTCCTACATTTCTCCTCTAATTACTTCATATTATAAAAACAGATTATACTATATTTTTATAAAAGAAAATACATTATATTGTTATTGTATTTGTTAAAAATGGAAATATTTTATGATAAAGATTACTCAAATTTTCCAAAATTTTGGTCACTAGATAAATGTTCAATTATATTTGTAAAAATATGATCTATATATTCACAACAATGACAAATGTCTCTGCATTGAAAAAGTAAAATTTATCAAATAATTGTGTTGTTTTGAAAAGAATAATTTAATCTATTAATTATATCGTTTTCAATTATTTAATCTTGAGGTAAGAGACTCGATCCTCACATCCCACAGACTCTAAAAAAAACAAGCTAAAGAAGAAAAGAATGAATTTTTTATTTGCTTGAATGAATGAAAAATGTGTAGTTAAAGATACAATAAATTTCATGAAAATGAATAAAATGGATTTTCTCCGAAACTAAGAAACTATAATATCTTTATTTGAAATACTTGAAATCTAGATTAAAAGAATAAAATGGATTTTCTTCCAAACTAAGAAACTTATAACAATATCATCACACATGTAATGCAAACCAATATTTTCTAGTGTTTAAGAGGGTCGGTGAGTCTGAAAATAACTAGGGCTCGAGTTTAAAAATACAACGACATCGCAGAGCTGTCCAACCTTCCTTCACTCCCATGACACTCAAAATCTCCAATTAAACTCGTTTTGTTCCAAAATTGGTGTTAAGGGTTGGTCTTATCTAAATTATGCTTTCAATATTGTAAAATCAAGAAATACATACATAATATATAAAAACAATATTATATTCTGAATTAAACAAGATAAGATAATACATTTTAAACATTATCAATCCATCGTTGCAACATAGAAACCAAAACCAAGAGAGTTTACAAATATAGAAAAAACGATCTAATTTATTTATAAATATAGTAAAATTTGACTAACTAGGAGTATATTTTACCCTTTTTTTATATAATTTTTTTTCATATTCATAAATATTATGGAAAATAATAAATGAAAGAAAAGAATAGCACCCAATCGTCTTCAACAATTCAACAACCACAAATCAAACGTTCTGTAAACAAGAAAGTCATACTTGTTTTTTTTTTCTTTTTTTTCCAGTTCAAAAATTCAACAGAAACCACTTAAAAATAGATTATATCCCACAAAGAAATTTTTGGTTACACCGTTAACAATCCCCATTCCAATCTCATATTCCTCTTCTCAAATTAAAACACCATTTTCTCCATTTTTTCTCTACTCTGTCCACGGATTCAACACACACAGCAACAACAGCAAAGAAATCGATCGCAATTCGGAGAATAACTTATTGAAGAAAATGGCGAAAGGAGGAGCTCAGAAGAAAGATGTTGCAGTAGCGATCGATAAAGACAAATGCAGTCAATACGCTTTGAAATGGGCAATCGAACGGCTTCTGAGCAGAGGTCAAGTTGTCACTCTCCTTCATGTTAAACAAAAGCCGTCTTCTTCTGCAGCACATTCGAGTAAGAACAATAAGAAAAAGAAAATTATTTGGAATAAGGAACCCTAATTAATTAACCTTTTGAAATTTGAATTGATTTTTGTGTTGTAGTGACGAATTTGAGTGCGGATTCGGATGTGGATGAAGCGGCTTTGAATAGACAGCAGATTGAAAACCATGCGAGAGATCAGTTCTTCCTTCCATTTCGTTGCATTTGTACAAGAAACAATGTCAGTTTCTCTCCATCTCTCTCAAATTATCATCATCTTACAAATACTATTTTTTTTTCTTTTGGTAACCATTTAATATTTTTTTTAAAAAAAAAAAGTTTAACTAATTTCTTTTTAATTAGAGAAGTTTTTAAAAATCACCTTAGCTTATGAAGGTTGTTCAAATTTAGTTCGTATTCTTTTCATTATTTAATTTTAATCTATATATTTTTCATAATCTTAAATGAAGAAACTAAAAGTAATTAAATAATAATATAATTGTAACACAATATGTGAATATATTTTTAAATTTTACAGTAAAATTGTTTATTTTGTAAGAAAAAAGTACAATAAGCCATGTGAAAAGTAAATTTAAAATTTATTAAAAATGGAATGACTAAAATTGGATAATAAAAGTATAAGGAATAAAACTAAATAAACTTAAAAAAATGGTATTGGTTAACCATAGTTTTCACTTTTTATTTTGTTTTTAACGTCTTTTCACAAAAAAATGAAATCTAGAGTTGAAATATGTGGGATTAATTTCTTTTTTAACTAAAAACAAAATATCAATGAGGTATTAAACGAGGTGCAAAAAATAGTTTTTTAAAAAACTTATTTAGTTTTAATTTTCAAAAACTAATAACTATTGAATTAATCAAATCACAAGGGGTTAGATTAGAAACTTAGTTTAGAAAGTTTTAAATTTGTGTCTATTCGAGTTCATAACTAATAACAACTAAAAGTATTTAAAATGTAGGTATTCGAAGCTCTAACTAATTTTATATCAAACATTAAAAGATTTAAAAGTTCAAATCCTAACTCCCAATTAATATATATATATATAAATTTTTTTTAAGTTCGTAAAACTAACTTCTTTATTTTATTAAAAAATCATTTTTAACGAAAACGATTGGATGGTGGACAAAACAAAAAGTATAATCAAAGTAGTGTTTTTATGTCCATTTCAAAAACATAAAAATTTGTTAGCTATTTTTTTTCGGTACGTGACTTCAACCCAATATTTGAGGAAGAGATTTGAACTTTATACCTCAAATATACATGTTGGCACGAAATATTATTGCTAAATTGACTAACTCCAATTCGAGGGTAAAATGTTTGAATCTCTCATTTAATCTTTTAGATGTAATAAGTCAGAAACATAATCGAGCAACTACTTTAAAAGTTTTTTTTTTAATTATTAGTTAGCTTAACTAAATAATCTATAAATATTTGATGTGTTTGAAAGAACAGATACCATGCAATGAGGTGATGTTAGAGGAAGGAGAGATTCCAAAGACATTAACAAATTATGTCACCAAAAATGTTGTAGACATTTTAGTACTTGGTGCTCCTACAAGATCAATTTACAAGTAAATTTCCTTCCTCATTATTATTCTATATGCACTCATTTATATGTATGTATATATATATTTTGTCTTTAAATTTTTTAAAATGTTTAACGAGAAGTCTTCAAACTGTCAATTTTGTATAATTAATCTTAAAATAATTTTATATTTGATAGAATAACGGATATAAAAATAAACACAAATAACCTTCCAACCTTACTAACTAAATATATGGTCTCTCCTAATTTTGTAAATATTTGTTTTATACATGATGAACACCAACAAATCAAATCAAATTGAGCATCAAAACAAATTAAATTGCATGAACATATCAAACAAACATATAATTTTGTCCTTAAACAAAATCTAAAGGATGAACTTTAAAAAAAAAAAAAAAATTACTGTTCATTGGTTCTTCATAATGTAGGAGATTCAAATCAGATATCCCAAGTACTGTATCAAAAGGAGCACCAGATTTCTGTACAGTTTACACTATTGCCAGCAAAGGCAAGGTTACGGTGAAACAATCCACGGCTCCGGCTCCAGCGAAGCCCGTTGCTTCACCACGCACCCAGCTACAGCCTCCCCCGCCACGCCCTCAGCTGCTACATCAGCTCACAAACGCCTCCGAAGTTATGTCGTCGGAGACGAACCAGTCACACTCTCAATCAGCTAAATGTATGTCTCCTATATGCATATTCTAATTTCATCATTTGAGTTGAAACATAGTCTTGAGTTCTTGCAATTTTGTGTTACTTTTTTTGTTTTTACTAGGGGTAGAGCTAAAAGTTCATCTTTTTGATATAAATTTAAATTTTATGTTGGAGTACTAAAATTTTTTAATACTTAATTTAAAATTTATTAAAAAATACAGACACCAAAATCAAGTAGGCCAAAATGATATTTGAAGCAAAGAACAAATGTTTTTATATAGTGTGCCCACAAAGTTCCTCCTGATGGGTACATTGGCTTCAAATTATCAAAAGGGAAGATAAAGGGTTAAACTAAAAGATAAGGTCATAATTTACTCTTTAGAGATGGAAAAGGTCTATTGGTATCCTCAATAGTTTGTGTTTGGTGATTTGCTTGGCAGGTTTAGAGACTCAAATTAGCATAAAAAAGGTTCCTCCTCGTTCCTTCCAAGAAGATTGGGACATCAAGTACGTCGTCTTTGCCCTCTCGTATACACACACATATATTAATAAAGGTTTCTAGTTTCTACACGGTTACGTGTTATACGTAATGACTCAAATCTACAAAACAAATGAAAGCTAATTTTATAATGTTGTCACATAACACAACCAAGTTAGAGATGTTCTTGTCATGGTGAGACGCAATGATATGTATTAGGTAGTGAAGTATTATACGACATAAGAAGGATTGGTGGTAATAAAATGTTTGTTGAGGTGGGCAGGTCACCGTTTACAAGGCCAGGTTCAAGGGCCTCAATGAGCAAATTGATCGATCCATTCATGGCAGATTCGGACATATCCTTCGTTAGCAGCGGGAGGCGGAGCATGGATCATTGCTTCCCAGGGGCATGGAACTCCAACGCCGCCACCGGCAGTGACTCCTTTCGCCTTTCTAATGCCTCTGAGTTTGAAGTTTTCAGCCCAGGTCCAACGTCGCCAATGCTGGAAATGGGAGAAGGAACCAACAAATATGTTGATAGTAATATTAATGATCATTATAACAACACCTCTTCTTTCCATCAGGATATGTCTTTTTGCTCTTCACCAAGTGAAACCTTCTCTTGGCCTTCTAATTCTCATACTCAGGTGTTCTTCCCTCTTTGATTTTCTCTTTCTAGTGCTTTCGATTTTTCAATCTCTAATGATTTTCTTTGTGCAATTCATAAGGATGATGTTGAAGCTGAGATGAGAAGGTTGAAATTGGAGCTCAAACAAACTATGGACATGTATAGTACTGCCTGCAAAGAAGCCCTAACCGCCAAACAAAAGGTTTCTTTCTTTCCGCCATTAACCAAACCTCAAATCCATTCCTCTTACATCTATAATTTTGACTCAAAAACCGATTTAATTTTAGGCAATGGAGCTCCATCGCTGGAAAGTTGAAGAAGAGCAGAGGTTCGAAGCGGCGAGAATGGCGGAGGAAGCAGCATTAGCAATGGCAGAGAAGGAGAAGATAAAATGTAAAGCAGCGATGGAGGCAGCCGAAGCCGCACAAAAGAATGCAGCACTCGAGGCTAAGAGAAGAGCCAAAGTAGAGAAAATGGTGGACATGGAAGCACAACAAACGAGACGAACACTGTCATTTTCAGGATACGGTCATGCTGAAATCGGTTACAGAAAGTACGAAATCCAAGAAATCGAGACCGCCACAAAAGGCTTCTCCGAATCTTTGAAGATCGGTGAAGGCGGTTACGGTCCAGTCTTCCGTGGAGAACTCGACCACACGCCGGTGGCGATCAAGGTTCTTCGACCGGATGCCGCTCATGGACGATCTCAATTTCAACAAGAGGTTGAAGTTCTAAGTTGTATTCGACATCCAAACATGGTTCTCCTTCTCGGAGCTTGTCCTGAAAAGGGTTGTTTAGTTTACGAATTCATGGCGAATGGAAGCTTAGAAGATTGTCTCTTCCGAAAAGCGAACGATCCCATTCTTTCATGGCAATTACGATTCCGAATCGCAGCAGAGATCGCAACCGGACTTCTCTTCCTGCATCAAACCAGACCAGAACCGATCGTACACCGTGATCTGAAACCCGGTAACATTTTACTAGATAGTAACTACGTAAGCAAAATCAGCGACGTCGGACTGGCGAGGCTAGTTCCTCCTTCAGTAGCCGACTCAGTGACTCAGTATCGGATGACAGCGACGGCAGGGACATTCTTCTACATCGATCCCGAGTATCAACAAACAGGATTACTCGGGATTAAATCAGACATTTACTCACTGGGAGTGATGCTTCTGCAGATAATCACAGCAAGACCACCGATCGGACTGGCGCACGCGGTGGAAAGGGCGATTGAGAAGGGGAAATTTGAAGAGATACTAGATCCAGAGGTGAAGGATTGGCCGGTTGAAGACGCGTTGAAGTTTGCAAAGCTTTCGATTAAGTGTGCGGAGATGAGGAAGAGAGATCGGCCAGACCTTGGGAAGGTAGTGCTGCCGGAACTGAATCGATTGAGAACAATGGCGGAAGAGAGTATGGGAGTTGGGTCGTTCAGCTACAGTAGTACATGTTCATCCCCATATGCAAGCCAGACTTCTCAGGTAATTTCACATTTCAAAATTTGAAAACCCATATGCCTAATTAGTATAGTTTTGCTTAATTTCTTATACCTTGGTAAACAGGAAGTGATGAATAGTGTACAAAGACAGGTAGGAGCATGGATTGAGACCTCAAGCAGCCAATCAGATAGCAGCAGCTCATCATATTCTAGGGAAAGACCTTATTGGCTGGACTAGCAAAACCAATTCCTCTTCTTCTTCTTCTTTTTTCTTTTTTTTTTGTCTCCGAACAAAAATAATATAATTTTATAGCAATTGTAAATGCATTACTTTTTATTTTATCAATTTTTTGTTTTTGTTTTCTTTTTTGTTTTTCCGCCTCTTATTATCGGTGGATGTTTGTTCATGGGTTTGTCATTTGAAGCCAAATCCATGTGTTGGACTCTTGAAATAAAATTCTTTGAAATTAAGAAACCATGAGTTTGGAATATGTTTTCCTTTTTTATGAATGTCATATGTTTTAGAAAAATTTTCACTTAAATCTTTTATCAATGATCATTGATGACCATTGATATCAAATGTTAGCTAACTTCACGATCAACCATGATGATCGATGGACACGGTCACAACGATCAATCGTCTTAACCGTCGGCTTCAAATTATCTTGATCGTTGTCTTCGGATCGTCAGTGACCAATCATCTTGATCGTTGGTGACCTACAACTTTGGACGTTATTGTCGTCAGGTGAACATCTTGATCGACGACGATCAATCATTTTCGTTAATTATCGATGTTGCTCCTATTAACAAACGATCGTAGTGATGGTCAATAACCAATAGCCATGACCCTTGGCGACCGATTGTCATGATGGTCGACGACCAACCAATCGTCTTAAACATTGACGATTGTTGACCGTCTTCACCATTGATCAACGATGGTCTTCACCAAGGATTCCTACACTCTTTCTCATAGGTTTGAATAAAAATTTGTCGAAACTCTGAACACCACCCCTAGTGACCATTGTCAACCGACCATTAGGTCTCATTTCTCACAACTCCGTTTGCGAACTTTCGACCACCAACTCCAACAACCATCGCCGCAAACCTTGAAAAATTAATAAAAATGAATTTTTGAACAACTTTTTTTTATTCATTTTAAATTAAGTCTTTGATTTAATCACAATAATATTTTCTTAAAATAAGCTTTTTTTTTTCATTCTTCTATTTTCTTTTCTTCTAGAGTTTTATTTAATAATTATTATTATTATATCATTTTTTTAATTATCTATTTTCTCTTGTTTGTTTAAAAAACTAATATTTTCATCCTTTTAGGAGATTTTCAGATGAAAATTGATAACCTATCTATTTTGATATCAAATATCAATAAAATATATTCACATGTCTCCTCCTCTTCACAAATATTCAAATACCTTTCCATGTCACTTCCCTCTATTAATTATTGGCACAAATAACATTAGTTGACATGTTTGACAGTTCCTCAATTGAAAAAAAATAAAAAAAATTGAAGAAAAATGATTTCAAATAACGTAACTACTTAAAAATATTACAATTTATCGCAGTCTATTACAAATTGGACTATGATATTTTCATATTTGAAAACATCCCCTCCTTTAAAAAAGGAATAATGATATAAAAATTTAATAAAAGATTTGTTAAAGTTGTTGGAACTAAGTTTTTTAAAACAATTTTTTTATACTATGGTTTTTCGTTTGGTATCTATTTGGTTTTAATTTGTTTTAAATTATGTCTGTAAATATAATTTTTTATGCTTAAATTTTTTGTTATCTACCATCTACCAACATTATATATATATAAATAAAGGCAAGTTATAATTTAAAAACTAAAAAGAATAATTTTAACAATTAGTTTTTATTTTGAAATTTGCCTAAGAATTTAACTTTTTCTTTTCCTAAGATTATGTGGAAAATCATGATAAAAATAGAAATTTTTTAGTTTAAGAAAATTAAAATTTACGAAATGGACCTTACCTTTTCATTTATTTTTATTTTTCAAAATTTGACTTAAATTTTCAAAATAATCCTTAAATGTAAACAACAAAACTTTATCACTTATCACTCATCACTATGTTAAAATATAGTAATTATAGGCATGATTTTAGAAAATAGTGAACAAAAAATAAAATAGTTGTATAATGGAGCCTAAGAAATCAACATTTCTCCGTAATGTTTTTAGTTCACAGCAAAAATCATTTTTAAAGCCTGATGGTAGTTACAATTATATTATTAAACTTTTAATTTAAAAAATTATTGTTAAAATTGGGTCAAATTATAATTTTAAACTTAAATAATGATATAAATTATAACATTTGTATAAGCTTGACGGTTTTTTTTTTTTTTTTTTTGTCATTTATGAGTCTAATTTCTGTAATCATTCTAGACTTGATGGCCCAATTTTAGGAACTTTTCTTTTTATTGAAAGTTTGAGAATGTAATTATAACAACGAATAATTTTTGCATATTTAAGTTTAAAGTATAAGGAGATTTATTTTCCTAAATTAAATCATATTCCCATTTGACCATTTTGATGGTTAGATTTGAAAAGAACATATTTAATCTTTAAATTTGTATGCCTAACACCACATTAGTCTTTAAATTTTGATGCGTAGTAAATAACAATTTATTCCTTGTAATTTTAATTTTATAACTATTTAGTCATTATATTTTAGTATATAATAACTTAGTCTATCTACTCTCGTATTTATAAAATCGTGTCGTAAAAAAAATCCACAAAATTTCACTATTTAAAGACTTAAACTTTGTATCTTATATCATTGGCCTTAATTAATTTATGAGCTATTTTCGAATAGAGCAAAATGAATCAAAATAATCTACCAAATACAACAAAACATCATGGATAGGTGGACCGTGATAAACTTAGATAGATGATAATATTTGTTGGAATTTATGTTTTAAAACTTGTAGTTTGTAGTTTAAATTATATTCTATTCAATAAAAGTTGTTATTGAGAACTTATGTTTGTGAAAATTGAATATTATAATATTGAATCATAAACTAAGGTTTCGAGGCTATCTAGGGTAAACTTGAACTTTATGTAGAGACATAAATGTGGATCAAGTTCAAGTATATAGTCTAAACGATCTATAGTATATAAATAAGGTTGGGCATCTTATTCTAGAGACACTATGGATGAGTCTCGCTTTATAGTTAGTATAAACGATGTGATCCTGAATTGTTCATGTGGAGACATGAAAGTGAGGACATCATATGTAAAGTGTTTACACAAGATTGGAACCATGAAATAATCACTTTTACATTATAACACCTTTAACTATATAAAACCGATTGTTTCGATTATTAATGATCTAGGTAACTTAATATTAATCCTAAGCTAACTATGAAATTTTGTTCACACAGAAAGCTAACTATATGAAATTTTGTTCACATAGAAAGCTAACTATGAACTTCTGTTCACACAAAATTATATATCCTTAGATATACATAGGTGAGGGTAGCTCAACAACGTTGACCTAATAAGCTTCTTATTTCAGTGGTAAGACTGGGTGGATAGCTAGGGACATAGGATGCAAGATGAAATTCACTTATACCCGTTTTAACGTTAGTAGATAGGTTGTTCTCTCAAGGATTGAATCCAAGTCTTGAACAAGGGACCCCACCCTCTCGGGTCAAGAGGGATTAGGTTTATAGGTTAGACCTTAAACCAATTGTTCAATAGTGGATCAGTGGGACTTAAGGAGCAAGATGTAATCATAGTGGTAAAATAATATTTTGACCCAGTCAAGGTTACGAACAACTTGTGAAGGATTAACTTACTAATCATGGTTATATCTGATAGACACAAATATCTTTATAGTGAGTGGAGTACAACTACGAGACTTTAATGGAATGACATGTTAGTTGACGAATGTTGATTAGCTTAGTCTAAAAGTGTTTAGCCAGTTAATCTCAAATCGTTGAAGTCCATGATTTATAGTTTCATTAAGTTCCCCTGTTAGTTCATATGAAATAAACTTATAACAATATGTTGGAATAATTCAAATTGTTTGAATTAGTTAAAGAGGAGAAACCGATAAATATATGTGACATAAACGTTGGTTATCAATTTGAGATAGAGCTTTCTATTTAAATTTAATTTAAATATTAAAAATATGAATTCAGTTTCATATTCGAAAGCTCGAAATTGGTAGAAATAGAGTTGAAAAAAAATGTTGACTTTTGACTTTGAAAAGTCAAACTTTGACCGAATTTATATTCAAATGTGGTTTGAATTTCAGAAAAATGAATGTAGATTCATACTCGAAAGATCCAAATTGGTCAAAACTAATTACATGTAATTTTGCATGTAATTAGGTTATTTAAAGACTTTCGAAAATTTTGGTAATTTTTTTTTATTTACAAAATTATACCAAATTCATATTTCTCTCTCAAATCTCAACTCTAAACTCCATCTCCAATTTTCATATCTCTTTTATCTCTAAATTCCTTCACTTATCGGTCCAACAACGCGCTTCTAAATTTGAAGAATAACGGATCAACAATAGTGGCGGTCTTAGTTTATGTTCATGAAGAGATTACGAAGAATTCAAAAGCAATGAAGATATGTTTTTCTTTAACCTTAATTTCGTCTAACTAGTGTATTTGTAGCATGTTAATTTCTAAATAGTTTAGATGTAATTAGGGTAAAATTGATTTTGTTTTCAGTTGTACATGCCTTTTGCTTTCCATCCATATTTTTCTATAATTGTAAATATTTTTAGAGATGTTGTCATTTAAAACAATTTTTTTTTTTAATTTATTGTTTTGCTTGTGCAAGAAATTGTATTTAATCTTAACAATTAGTAAGGTTTATAAAAGACTTAAAAATAACAAAAGAAAATAGTGTTTACCAATATTTATTGTTGATAGATTTTAAAATTTTGTTATATTTGCATATATTTTCAACCCTTTAAAACAATGACTTACAATATGTATCGAAACAAACAAATAAAAAGATGTTTACAAATTTTAATGGAGAAGACTCAAGACTAAATTATTAGTTTTCATAACGGTTTAAAGACCAAAAACTTAAACTTTGAAGCAAGTAAATTATTATAATTTGATTAAAATAGTTTGTGTTTTGAGCGTACATTATTTTAGTTTATATTTTAATAGTATGTGTTTGATGTCTAAACTATTTTAGTTTGATAAAAAATTAGTAAACATTGTAGTAAAGAATAAAAAAATTATGAATATCAAATTATATGATTTTATGGTTCAAGATAATTTTTGTCACAGCTTCTAAATCTTTAATAAATGTTCGATGGAAAAGTACAAATGAGAGCTTTAATAAAATAAATAAATAAATAAAATAATTGGTGAGATGATTCCAATGTTTTAAAAAAAAATTAATCAGTATGATTATTATTTAAATGTCAACTTGGAAAAACCAAATTCTTGGCATAGTTTTTTTTTTTTTTTTATGTCATTAAAAAATCAAACAAACAAACTAGTCCCTTTCCATAGTCAGCAAAGTTAATTATTACGATTCATAAACACACGCTGGCTTATTATTTTTATTTTGTCAAACATATATGAATAATACAAGTCTATATCAATTGAACTAATTTATTCTAATTTATCTCTTAATATTTAATTCATTTTATGTAGTGTATTTTAAAACCTAGGTTTCCTTGATAAATGTTGTGGTTGAAAGGATACAAAGGAGGTTTAAACACATTTTTCTTAGTACTCTAAGATGAAAAGATGAAGGAATGAACTACAAACTTCTTTACCATTGATACATAATTTATGCTAGTCGAGATAAATTTTACTATTTTATGAAAGACATGAGTCATTAATCATTAAAGCGCTCATAGTTGGAATCATCCATACAATTTTTTTTTGAAATTCTATAATTCAAGGAATTAAAATCTAAAAAGTTTCTCATATATTTAAAATTTTGTAAAGAGTGGTTGGAGAACAGCACTTTGGAATCAATAGGAATATATATGTGTGTGTGTGTCATCATCATTGTTGTCATTGATCTCCTTTATTCTACACAAATAAATTGTTAAACCTAATGATTTATACATTCTGAGGGAAAATTGGGGGAATATTCGTACTCACCGTTGACTACAATTTTGCTGAAGCTGTTCTTGGATGGATTATACTCAACTCTTTCTTTCTTAATTTCTTTCAAATCCTTCAAACCTTCATCAATAGTTGCTATAAATTTGCAACCACAACTCCATAATCCACCGGAAATAAGTTCGATTCCCACAAACAAAACGCAAAACCAATCGGTTTCCATTTTCGAACAATTAGGGGAAAAAATGTCTCAGTGTGCTTCAGATTCGACCAAAAATGTGTTGCAAATGTCGATCAATGGCGATGAACCCCCGCCAGCTTACGTTGTCGAAGGCTCTGCAATGGGCGGTGCGGGGGAGATTCCGATCATCGACGTGGGAGTGTTTCTGCCGTCCTCGTCGCCGGAACCTGAGGCTTTGGACTCGGAATTGGGAAAATTGAGATCTGCTCTGGCCAAGGAGGGATGCTTTCAGGTTTTGATTTCCTTTCCATTCCTCTATTCATTTTTCTTCAATCCCCTCAACTAAAAAATATCTCAACTTTTCAAAGTTTTAAATTTCATAAATAATCTTAGACTTAAAAAAAAAGTTGCTCTACTTAATTTAATTTTTACCCCAAATTTCTTGGGTAAAATTTTATTGATATTTTTACATCTAATTTTTGCATGGCAAAAAAATAAACATCAAAATCACTAATATGGATAATATATACATTTACTTATTTAAAAATATTAAAATATTTATTTAATAATTTGAATTTAGTTTTCGAATTTATGTTATAATTTTTCTAAAATATCCATCAACATCAATACTTTAAACATGGCTTAAAACATACAATAACACGAAATCTCACAAAGTTTCTTAAAACGTAATAAATCAATAATTAGTAAAAAAAATCACTGATTTATTAAGCTATTATATATGTGTTAATAGTCAAATACATTTTTTTTTATTAATAATTTAATGTATTTTTAAACAATATATGTCAATATTTTTTAAACAAAACGTTTTTCATTTAAAAGTGTAAAAATGTACTTTTGAACATTTTAAAAAGTTTTGAGGCATTTTTTAAGTTGAGAGGTATTTTTGACGCAAACTATATCATTCAAAGGCATTTTTTTATTTTCTTTTATAAATATCATGTTAAATTTCATATTTTTTTGTAATCAAACTTTTGCAACTGTTTTTTTTCTACGAAAATTATGTATATTTTTTTTCTCTATTTCTTAGGATGATTTTTATATTATTTTTTAGCCAAATTCTAAAAGTAATTAAAAAAATTATAAATAACTTTTTTTAAATAGGTAGCTAACAAAACTTTTTTTTTTTAAAAAAAAAGAGATTTGCAAGCCCAAGTTTTAAAAATAATAGTTATTAACATGACTCTAGTTGTTAAACTTTAACACATCATTATTATAATATGTAATATTTGTACCTTTAAATTTGTATAAATAACTTTTTTTAAATAGGTAGCTAACAAAACTTTTTTTTTTTTTAAAAAAAAGAGATTTGCAAGCCCAAGTTTTAAAAATAATAGTTATTAACATGACTCTAGTTGTTAAACTTTAACACATCATTATTATAATATGTAATATTTGTACCTTTAAATTTGTAATAATTTAGTCTACCTTATAAAACATCTCATTGCATTTAATTGTTAATTTTAATTATGCAATTGACTTAACATTTATAATTTATAAACAAATTTGACTATAAAAATTTACTATAGGAACCAAAAGTGTTTAAATAATTGTACAAAGCAGGAGGAATTGGCTTTATACTTATAATTAAAGTTAAAAAACTAACTTGTTATACAAAAAGTATATGAGCTAAATTCTTACAACTTTGGAACTACATATGTTAAAAACATTAGAAAATAAAAATATATATGGAATACATTATTCATTCTGGAAAAAACTTATGAATAAAAAATGAATCTTAACATGGTGTTGTGTTAGTTTTCATCTTATTTGAATGAAGAAAACTAAAGTTATAAAAATAAATGAAGTTATATACCTTTTAAAACTCTTTAAAACAAAATTTAAAGTTCAGGAGGAAAAAATGAAATATTTTCAAAGTTGGTATTTTTTTTTTTTTATAATTTAAACAAGATTGAAGTTGATGTTTCCAAAATTCATAGTCATGACAATAATTTTAAAACAAAAATTAACAACAAACTAGTAGTATGGACCGACATTTAATATTTAGTGAAAATACAAAAACCATATGAACATATATAACTCAACTGAGATCGAGTAAAGCCTATCAATTCCTCCACCTCACGTATAATAATAAAATGATGAGATTTGGTTTAGGCAATTGGACATGGGATTTCGAATTCATTTCTAGACAAGATACGTGAGGTTGCAAAAGAATTCTTTGAAATGGGAGAAGAAGAAAAGCAAAAGTATAGTCCAAGAAATGAAGATGATAAATTCCAAGGCTATGGAAATGATGTGGTTGTTTCTGAAAAACAAGTTCTTGATTGGAATTATCGTATCTTCGTTCAAGTTTTTCCACATGATTTGAGAAAACTCAATCTTTGGCCAAATGGTTTCAGGTAAACACGTTCGTTTTGTTTCGATCTTTTTAATTTCGTGTATGTGACTCCAACTTCTTTACAGTTTAGGTTTAATTCATATTTTGGTTTAGTTCTGGTTACAAACCTTATTCCTCAAAGCCATGTGGTTTCATCTCATTCTCTTTTCATGAATTCTTTTGTTAAGGGTCCTCATTTAAGTTGGTCTTCATATAAATATATTTTGATTTTTTTAAAACTTTATGTGTTTGTTTTCTCGGCATTCTTTACTATGGTTTTTATCGTATTATGAACAAAACATTTCAATATTTAGTCAAATTCTAAAAACATAAACAATTTTTTTTTATAAAAAAGAAACCTCTCTATTTGTTAAGCATGCAATTTGATTTTTGGTTTTATTTTCCTTAAATTTGTGTTTATTTTATTCATGGTTTTCACTTTTTTTTAAAAAAAAAAACTAAGGATACACATTTAGATATTTTAGAGTGAAATTCTATCAACAAAATAAGGTTTCAAGAAGATTAATATTTATAAATATAACAAAACACTAAAATATTTACGATTCGCATAACAAAATAAAAAAGTTCATGAAATCGGTTATTTTTTTTAAATATTTCAAGTTTGTCATTCCTTTCCGTCTTCTTTCTTCTCTTCTCCTATGCAACTTTTCTTTTTCTTTCCATCATTTTTCTTCTCTTCTTCTGCAATTTTTTTTTTAATTTTAATCTTGATCTTTGTTTTCAATCAATCATAAATCTTGTACTTTTTTTCGGAGTGTTATTTAGTTCAAGATCGTGTACCAAATATAAAAAATTGTTTGTTACACGATATTTGCTACCCAAATTTAAAAATAGTTTACCAATACCCAACGATTTTTAAATTGTAGTCAAATATAAACGACCGTGTAGCCAAATCTAAATATATTACGCGCGTAAGTGGCCAATTAGTCTCAGTTGACTAGGGCATTTTTTGTATTTTCCATTGTAAGTCTTGTGAGTTTTTTGCGTTTTTGAAATTGTTTTATACAATTTAAATATTTTTTTGGTTTGTTATATCTTTTAAAAATGCCCTCATAAAAACTTATTTTCTTTTTAGTTTTCAAAATTTGCTTTATGGTTTGTAGGACCTAATAGTTATCAAAAGCGACGACAGTTTTTAGCTTTTCATTTTAAAAAATTTGGAAATATATATGCATCTTCCCATCCATGTATTTTTCTTTCATTTATTAGATGTTTGTAAGAGTATTACCATAGTTAAAAACAACTTTGTGAAGAAACAAATGCATACACAATTTTTTTTTTTTTAAATGATCTAAAGTACTTATGAGTAAATGTTTATATACAATCACTTTTTTAAAAATATTTTATTGTGTACTATATGTTATGTGATTTTTCATATTGTTTCGCCATTATTATCTTTACATCAACACATTCCACCTATGTTATATCTTTCAGAGAAATCCTAGAAGAGTATGTAGATAACATAAGGTTGGTAATGGAAGTTTTATACAAAGCGATAGCAAAATCATTGAACATTGACGAAGATAGCTTCGTAAAGCAGCTCGGGGATCGATCACCGATGAATGCAAGGTTTAATTTCTATCCGCCGTGTTCGAGACCAGATTTGGTTCTTGGAGTAAAGGCTCATACAGATGGATCAGCTCTCACAATTTTGTTACAAGACAAAGAAATGGAAGGTCTTCAAGTTTTTGTAGATGATAAATGGGTCAAAGTACCTGTCTTACCTTATGCTCTCGTTGTCAATCTTGGTGACCAAATGGAGGTAAGACCTTCTTTTTACTCTCTCTCTTTCTTATTCTTTTTTAGAAAATATAGGTTAAATTATATCTTTGGTTTTTTTTTAATTTTGTCATTATCATTTGATAAAATCTCGTATACAGTATGTATTTGGTTTGAGAAAATTTCGTTGATAGACTTTATTTTATATTTGTAATTTTTTTTAAATAGTATTGTATACTTGATTATTATCCCTAAAATTGTTACCAATTATAATTACCTTTTGACATATAATTTTGCTTGTTCCTTTCGCGGTGTGGTTTGTTCAATTTCAATTCATGAACTTTCAAATGTCCAAGTTTAATAAATCTAAAATTTAATGACTAGAAGTCGAGTGCAAGTGGATTAAGTTTGACTTTCTCTTCAATGAAAATGATAGTATATAATATTATATTGATGAATTGAATGGTATATATAATAATTGAAGATTATGAGCAATGGAATATTGAAGAGCCCAATGCATAGGGCAGTGACAAACTCAGAAAGGTTGAGGATTTCATTGGCAATGTTTCAAATACCTGAGATTGAGAGAGAGATTGGGCCAGTGGAGGCTTTGGTTGATGAACAAACACCAAAGAAATACAAAAACATCAAAAACTATGGTGCTATCAATTATGAATGCTATCAAAAAGGCATTGTACCAATTGATACTCTTAAAATCTAATTTTTCTTTTCTTTTCTTTCTTCTTTTTTATTTTAAACAAAGCACCTCAACATTCCCAAGTTGTCGGGTAATGCTTTATTATTATTATTATTATTATTATTTGAAAATAAATTTAATGGTTGTATTATGAGAGAAATAATATGTGAATGTTGATAAATATTTCTTGAGTGTAAACAATATATTTATATTTAGTAATTAATTAAAAAAAATACTAAGGAATTACTTTATATGAATGAATTAATTATTTAAGCTACGTTTTACTATTCATCTTCCAGACATAAAAATCTTACACTTTCGTGGATTTGAAAGTTCCTCAACAATAATGAAACTTTGTGAAACAAACATGAATTATATTAAATGTCGGTTTGAAATTGCATGTTAAATTTGTAAAACAAAACATCCTAAGATTGTTTTTATATCATCCTTATTCTAATTAGTAATCAATATTTTTGGGTGTGACTTAATTAAAGAGAGAAAATATGTACAAAAAGCAAAAAACAAAATATAAAATAAACTATATGATTTTATATTTTCATATTCATTAAAATAAATAAATAAAATCAATTTGTTAATGATTCTCCAATCAAACTGAATATAAAGAAAACTCGAAAAGAAAAAAAGGATCACTACAAGAAATTATGGATCTCTCGACGCAACAATTGGCAAGTTGGGAGATACAATATCTCTCAACTCCTAAATCCTATGTGGCAATTAGTTCACATCTCCCGATGCCTACACAACACGGGAACAACGACATTGGAAGATAGGATGAACTCACGATGCATACCATGAGGCATCGAGCGAAAAGAAAACATTTAAAAAATGATTATGTAACGCCCAACGTCATGCATGTAGGCGTCGAGAGATAGAAATGAACTCCTGACACTTTATTGATAGTGTCGAGAGTTGTGGGAAGAATTGCTGACTCTTTGAGTAAGGAATCAAGAGTTAAAAACATTCTCCAAACTCTTGATGCATCCTTATATACGACGTGAGTTGGCCTTTAAAAATCTCTAGATTTGTATTTTACAGATCTGCGAAGGGCAAATAAGAGAGCGAACGAACATTGCCTAAAACCCACAGTTGCTCATGCCATCGCACCATGACCGTCCTCCTCAATTACCCTATCTTTTCCGGTGCCGCCCTTGTCCTCCGGTGCCACTGCCGTAGCTGCTGCCTCTATCTCTATTGGTATGTAATTTATTTAAGCTAGATTTAAATTTTACCCTGAAATCCTATTTTGTTCACTAAAATCATTTGTGTCCTAAGATCGATTATTCTCTTGTTTTTCATGTGGTTTCTTGTCATGCCTTATTTATCTTTTAGGCTTGAAGAATCTTCTTTTGTTTTGAGAATTTGTTGAAGAAGTTTAATATTTGTTATGTCAAGACTTGCAAGTATATATATTTGTTATGTGGAGATTTGAAATAAGTTGATTTTGTCTATGGGGACATGTGCAAGTATATATATAATTCAATAAAGACATTTATAAGTTGATTATAGTTGAAGACGTTTAATACGTACCACATATTTGTTGAACGACCCGAAACAAATAACTTAAGGAAAAAAAAGTTATAATATATACTAAACTTGATTGATGTATAAAAAAGATTGAAAGTATAAATATCATTATCTTTCAAATATTAAAATAGAACATTTGAAAGTTGTATATGGACCAAACTTTTGAAATAATTTCAAATGAATTTGTATGCATGAATTTGTGTGTGTAGAAAGTGTTTTTTTTTGCCAACTTTGTATGGACACTTAGAAATCTTGCTCGAATCCTCCTACGTTGTTCGATATAATGATTTTCTAAAGAAAAAAATGCAATTAAATAGTCTTTGGTATATATGTAAAGCCTTACACAATTCCTAGCTTTATATGAACACTAAAAATTTTGTTGAGCGAAGGAATAGAGAGATTAAAGCTTTTAGATGAGATGTTGGATATGCAAGTTCATTTTTAGATAGAGACTAGAGAGCTTTTTCTCCTTTTTTTATTAAAAAAATTGATTATTGGGAGTACTTCAAGCTTTTGATTAATAACAATACATATAGACTTGCATCAAGTCAAACATTCTAAGATGTATCATACAATACAATATAAGTGTTGGAGGCTTCTTTACTATGGGAGCATTTATTAATGGCAAAGTGATATTTATATGTGCTAAAGTTCAAGAGATCCGTAATTTAAATCTTCTTAATTCCATTTTTGCTAACTTTCAATAATCAAAACTATTTATCTTTTAGGTCTTTAATAATGAACAAAAACTTAGAAATAAATTGTAGATTGAGTATAGAAAGGGAGTTTTTCAATTTCTAGAGGTTGCAGATGTTCATATTAATGATTTTGGACGAGCAAGATGTCAATGCAAGAATTGTATGAACTCAATGTAGAGTCATTAGAGGGTATGGAGCGTCATCTATTAACCGTTGAAATATCCCATCTTATGTGAATTGGGTATAATGGAGAGTGAGTCAACTTGCCTAGAGGTTTAGAAAGAGAATTACAACCCATTTGCATCACAATGACGAAGGAACTAACAACATTTTTTAACGGAATGATTTACAAGTTTCTATTAAAAAGGGAGAAGAAACATAACTTATTTAATGTAAGCTCTCTTTTCATTCTCCTTTTATTTATACTAATATGTCTTAAGTAGGGAAAAACAAGTTTAAATTCGATTGTCAATTTTTAAGGTTGAATTGTTTTAATATTGAAATTGGAATTTAATTTGTAAAGAAGAAAACTAATGCAAAAAAATAAGTTTATTTTGAAGTAAGGGACACTATGGTCATTTTCTATAATATCATTAATAACTTTTTTTGATTAAATAAAAAGAAAAAAAAAAAGAGAGAGAGAGAGGCAATTCGAGTCCTTCGTCGTAAAAGTCGAGTAGATCCCTCTTCTCAAAATTTCTCTCGCGGACCTCCGCCATCTCTCTATATCCCTCCACCGCCACACATCGGCGACTACTGCGACTGAGCGCTGATCAGCCAATCGCACCGCCGCTAGCTCTCGCCGCGCGCGGGATCGAAGTTGCTAGCCGATCTGTGTGTACTTTGTCCCTTCTCCGATCTGCCACTGTCTGCCTATTGGAAGTCGTTCACCAACTTCTGGCCGTCAGATTTTGTTCGTCTTGCACTCTGCCGCTTGGCCCAGAGTCACGCTACTCCCGAGATTTGTTTCGAGCTAGTTGCCCTGTCTGTCCGTGCGTTGATTGAGCCTCCGGTGTACTGGTGAGTGTCGAATCTCCGTTGTCTTATGATGCATTGTCGCTGAAAGTTTGATTCTTGAGTTCTGGGGTAAAATTTCATTGTTTTAGTTCACTTTCTATAAATATTTGGAATACCCATTAAGTTTAGACTTGACTTTAGCAATACCCATTACATTTTAGTGTTAGATTTGAATTTTGGAAGAGATTGGGTTGCTGTCAGGTCATTTGGAAGCTCGGAATTGGGCGTTTGGGCACAAATTAGGTAACTTTATTGAGCGGGTCTTGAGTATCCATTGAGTTTCGGCGTTATTATTGAAGAAACCCATAGTTTTTGGATGCTAGGATTCGATAGTTGAAGGCCGTTAGAGAATTGTCCTTTGAAACTAAGGTTACTTTGTTAAGTACTTGTAAGTTCTGGAGTAATTTCATTGAGTTTTCTTGAAGTTCTCGAATGCCCATTCAGTTTAAGCATTTAGATATAATTAGGCATGCTACTTGGGTCCTTGAGTTGAATGTTAAAGGTTGAAAATGGACTTTCCATTAACTTTGGGGTTTGCTTGGGTGTTCTTCTATAATCTTCGAAACATAAAATGGTTTTAGGTACTAGATTCGAATTTAGAAAGCCACTAATATGCTGTCAAGGTGATTTCCACAAGCTATCGATAAGGTTTTAGGTAAATTTAGTGAGCTCTCCCATAGTTCTTGAATACCCATTTAGTTTTAGCATGCACTTGATATTACCCATATAACCATATTGTTTTGTATGAGAGATTGAAGATTTGAAGAACTTGGAAGCATTGATCAACACGTTTAAGGTTGTTAAGAATTTCAAACCTGAAACTCAGAAAAATCTCAACAATAGCACAAGACAGGGGGAGCACTCTGTGGAAATATATTGATATCCAAAAACAGTGTTCGACAAACAACCAATAAGCAACTATGAGCAAGAAATAACATAATACTATAAGAAAATATCCCATCTCCTTAGAGAAGGCTGGAAGCTTCTCCCAAAAAGCTATACAACAACTTTAAACCCAATCAATACCTAAAAACCCATTCCCCAAAACATTCTCTATTTATACTCCCTTCACAGTGGGCCCTAAAAGTTATATTGCTTGGCTCGAATTGCACCTTGTTCTCAAGGTGGAAGGACGGAAACTGCTGCTTCATTTCGTTACCCTCTAATTCCCTATACAGATTCTGGCTTAAGTTGTAATTCAAACTTCTTGGTCAGGGCTGGAAATTGATGTTGCACCAGCTGGTTATGCCCCAACTTGAGTTTCAGTTGTGATATATGGAAAACATCGTGAATGCTAGCTTTTGGTGGTAATTCCAGACGATAAGCAACTTCTCCAATCCTTTCTATGATCCGGTATGGCCCAAAAAATTTGGGTGAGAGTTTCTCATTTCTTTTTCTTGCTAAGGATCTTTGCTGGTATGGTCTCAACTTCAAATACACCCATACCTCTGCTGAAAATTCAAATCTCTTCTTCTTAGATCGGCTTACTTTTTCATTCGGTTTAGAGCAATAGCTAGGTTTTCTTTAAAAGCATTAAGGGTCCGATCCCTCTCTTGTAGCAGTTGGTCAACACTGTTGTTGGAGGTTTTCTTTTCCCCATAAGACAGAATAGGGGGTGGCGGTCTACCATAAACAACTTGGTACGAAGTGGTCTTCAAGGAGGCATGAAATGTAGTGTTGTACCAAAGTTCAGCCCATAGAATACATTTATTCCACTTGGTCGTTCATTGCAAAAGCATCTTAAATATGTCTTGAGGCATCTATTTACTCTCTCGGTTTGCCCATCTGTTTGAGGATGGAATGCCGTGCTCCTTTTTAGCATCGTTCCATGGCTGAAAATAGTTCTTTCCAGAAGTTACTCAAGAAAATTTCATTTCTATCCGTGACAATTGATTTAGGAATGCCATGTTTACTTACAATATTTTCAATGAATGCTTCTGCCATTTGTTTTGCTGTGAATAGGTGTTTCAACATGATGAAATTTCCAAACTTACTCAATCGGTCTACCACCACCATGATAGAGTCCTACCCTCCTGCCTTGGGCAGTTCTTCAATAAAATCCATGGTCCAGTCTTCTAAAATTAGCTCGGGTATGGGCAAAGGTTGCAGTAGGCCTGCTGGGGACCATGCTTTTGTTTTATTTCTCTGGTAGATTTCACATCCCTCAACATAATTCTTCACATCTGTTTTCATTCCCATCTAGTGCAGCTCTCTGCTCATTCTTTTATATGTTCTCACCAAATCCAAGTGTTCTCCCAATATAAAGTCATGAAACGTGTGCAGCAAGGATGGGATGAGGGATGAAGTTTTTGGTAATACCAACCTTCCTTTATAGCGTAATTGTCCATTAATCCTTTTGTAATTCGGCTTCCCATTTGGCTCCCTCTTTAATTCCTCTACAATTTTCTGCAATTCTCCATCTTCCTCAACTTCTTTCATGATCATCTCCACATAAACTATTCTTGGGGCTGTTGAAACCATTATTTCAGTTTGCTAGTTTATTCGAGATAATGCATCAGCTGCCTTATTTTGTAGACTGAGCTGATATAATATTTCGAAGTCATACTCCAAAAGCTTCGTCAACCACTTCTGAAATTGAGGTTGGACTTCCCCTTGATCGATGAGGAATTTAAGCGCCTTTTTGTTCCGATATCACTGTAAATTTTCTGCCCAATAAATAGTGTCTCCATTTTTGCACAGCTAACACCACGACCGTGTGTTCTCTTTCGACGACTAATTTAGTTTGGGCCCATGGAGATAATTTTTGGCTGAAAAAGGCTATCGGCCTTGACTTATGTGTTAGGACAGCCCTCAATCCATATCCGCATCAGTTTCAACCACAATGGGAAGGGCGAAATTTGGAAGTGCCAAAACTAGAACTGATATCATAGCCCTATTCAATGTTTCAAAAGCCGCGGTAGATTCTTCACTCCAATTGGAGTCATTCTTTTGCAATAACTTGGTTAGAGGTGCCGCAATGTCCCCATAATTTTTCACGAATCTCCTGTAATATCCAATTCGCCCCAAAAATCCCCATTTCGCCATTGCCAGGATTTTCTCCCCATCAGCTTCCACACCTTGGCTTGATATCCCGTGCCCTAAATATTGTATTCTTGAGTGTCCGATTACAAATTTCTTCTGCTTGGCATAGAGCTCATTGTCTCTCAAAATATCGAACACTACCCCCAAATGCTTCTTATGTTTTATAATGGCAGAGTTGTAAACTAAAATATCGTACCAGCACAAAACGACGAAGGAATGGGTAGAAGACTTGATTCATTAACGATTGAAAAGTAGCGGGCGCATTCGTCAATCCAAATGGCATTACTAGGAATTTGTAGTGCCTCTCATGAGTCTGAAAAGCTGTCTTCTCTATGTCATCTTCCCTCATTTTGATTTGATGATATCTGGATTTGAGGTTGAGCTTCGAAAACACTGTTGCCCCATGTAACTCGTCTAACAATTATTCTATTGTTGGAATGGGAAACTTATCCGTTGTGGATATTAATCACGCGTGAGCTATTCTCGACCATGTATTTAGTATTCTACCATGGTTGGTTGGATGAAGGTTGCTATTGTGGCAGGTACTAAATATGCGTGAGCTTAGTTTGGCTGCATCATTCCTTGATCATGTGCGAGCTATTCTCATCTGTATATTTAGGCGCTATGCTATGGTAGACCCTTATATGGTACAAGTTCATTGGCGCATACTTGTGATTTATAGTAATACGTGATTATAACGTTTTAATTATTACTTCGTTATCGATTGCATATTTAAACATTCTTGAGAGCATGTTTTACGAGCTTTTACTTCTAAAAACTTGCCACTCGCTGAGGTTGAGATCCTCGTCATCGATTGTAGATTCTCGTTTTTTTTGTATGTATATACTTAAGTTTTGTAGTGCATCATGGGTGGTTAGAAGTAGCGAGAGTCATGCTATGGACATGTGTTTTGAGAGATCTCTTAGCAAACTATAATTCTTTTTTAACTAAATTCCTAGTTGGATATAAACTCTGATTGAGACTCTGGACTAGTTTGGATGAGTGTGTGGTGAGACATCAATGTTAATTTGAGTATGAAGAATATATATATAGTGTAATTTTCTATTTTCTTCTCTTTTCAGGTTTGACTGACCCATATTTTTAGGGAAGATGTTGTCGAAATTTCTATAGAATTTTAGGTTGGAAAATGTTTTTAAAAAGTATTTTCATGCCACAATCTAGGTTAAGAGGGAAAAACCTAGAACGGGGTTTGAAATTTTGGTATAAGAGCATAGCATGGTTTTGGAAAACCTAAGGGTTATGAGCAAAAGTTTTGGAAATCTAGAGGTTTTGCATTATATAGTCAGCATGAGTAAGTTGCTTGGAAACATGCTCATTTTGGTATACGACCCAGACATCCTACGGAGGGAACTAGTGACACTCCTTTAGTTTAGACGTGGGACTGAGGAATTTGAAGTTGAAGCCAACTGTGTTGAGAAGAACTTTGATGAACGGATGATGCCATGTTTGGCTCAAGAAATTGTAGTCGGTATGAGAGTTATGCAAGATAATCCCACGAAGAACTTCAAAATTAGGTATGAGAGTTATGCAAGATAATCCCACGAAGAACTTCAAAATTAAGTGTGAAGGCTTTGAGAGCAACAATATTTTTTAGAAACAACTAATCCCAAAAATGTAGAATATTGGTTGGAGATAGTAGAGAAATGTTTGGGGCCATGAGTTGTCCAAATGAAAGTAAGGCAAGACTTGCCACTCTCTTGTTGTAGAGAGTAGCATAGAACTGGTAGCGCTTCCCTAAGTAATGCTCAATAGTAGATCAATTAGTTAGAAAGAAGCCTAATGAGTTATTCATAAAAAACCTTATCAGTGGTCATTCCAAGATGCGAAGCGAAATGAATTTTGGAAGCTTCGATAGGAAATTGTGTTTATGGCAAAATATGAAAAGCACACCAAATTGTCCAAGTATGCTATTTTAGTTATACAAGATGAGGTGAACATATGAAAAACTTTTAAGGATACTTTAAGAAAGGAGATTCATATGCTATTACTGTTAGCACTGAATGGATGGTGTTGTTAAACATATAAATACTGCTATACAAGTTGCATAGAACTTGTTTGAGAAGAATGCTGAGAAATAAATCTTAAGGCTTTGGCAATCTAGTAGTCCAAGAAGGGTAAATATCTGCTGTTTGGAAAATTAAACTGTGCCTTAGTACTTCAAAGTAAGCTTCCCTCCTATGTCCTATCACCTCATGCCTGTCCCCTTTGTGTTGGTAACATGGAAAAGATTCAGTACCTTTTATTTGTCTGTGTCTTTGCATCTAAGTGTTGGTTTCGGCTTCTCCAAGCATTCAACGTTTGTTGGGCTTTTGATCATGATTTTAAGAACAACGTGACTCAAGTTCTTGCTGGTCTAGCCTTGAAGATGAAGACAACTGATTTATTGTGAGTAAATGCAGTAAAAGCACTCTTAGTTGAAATATGGTTTGAAAGAAACCAAAGAGTTTTCCATGATAAACCATCAACTTGGATGGAACGTTTTGAATCTGCTTATTTGAATGCATCTTCATGGTGTTCTCTGTCCAAAGATTTTCAGGATTACTCTTTGCAGGATATTGTGTTAAATTGACCAGCCTTTATAGCCTCCCCAATTTGAAGTTCTTGATCATTAGGACTTCCGGATCAGCCCTCTGCTTCAAACAATTTTTTGCTCAATCAATCAAGGCTTATTCTTCTTATTCTTCTTTGTTCTCAGCCTGCTGCCTATGATTTATGATTTTGCTTTGGACAAATTATTTTATTATTTTGTTTGGCTTTGTATTTGTGGCTTTTTTTTTATCTTGTATTGTCGCTTTTGGATGTGATGAGGGCGCTAAGGGGGTGTCAATCTAGTTGAGATGTCCGGGTGTGCTTGCTGATCCTCCCTCCCCCTATTGCTTTTTGTATATCTCTCATGTACATTGAGCTTTGTCTCTTTATTTTTCAATATTAATAATAGTGAGACTCGTATCCTTTTAAAAAACGGGGTACTCGACTAGCTAATCTTTCGAGCTTATCATATGAAAGATCTAGTGGCTGATTTAACCTTGGAGTTTGATGAGTTTATCAGAATAGATTTCTTGTCAACGTATCACACCACTATAGGTTTATATTGTAAAGGAGCAAGTGTTTAAGTAACAAGGTGACGTTGAAGTGAGTTCAAAAGCAATGGACAATTGTCTCGGCTTACCCATATTTTAGGGGAGATGCTGCTGAAATTTGTATAAAATTTTAGGTTGATAAATGTTGTTTTCAAAAAGTGTTTCTACACCACGATCTAGGTTAGAGGGGAAAACCTAGAACAGGGTATGACAATTTAATAAATGAAGCATGTAATGAACTATACTCTGGTTCAAATTTTCTTCCTTGAACTTTTTAGTTAAGTTGATGCATATCAAAGTTTCAACGGTTGGAGTAATAAATCCTTTGACATGTTACTAGAATGGTTAAAAGCAGCGTTTCTACCATCATTGTCAGTAGTGCTCTCTTTGAGACACCACATTGAAAGAAAGGATTTCTTTAGACTTACGAGGTTGAGGTAGCTTCAGCACATTTTCTTCCAGTTTGATATTTTCCAGCTCTAAATTTTTTTTCTGAGTAGATATGCTTTTGATCTATTCCCCATAGATATTATTGGTATCTCATGTGTCTGATTTGCTTTTATGTGAACTTCAGGTCAATGACATTGTCTTTTATGATCATGTTGAGATTTATACTAAGATTCAAATTTTCTCATTTGTTTATATACATTCATATACCCTACTGTATGGAAAATTATAGAACATCAAACCCGATTTTTATTATTTATTCTTTTAATAGGAACTAGTTTCATATAGAAAATTAAAGAATAGAAGGGTAACAAAAAGAAAAAAGCCCTTAAAACTCCTGTCAAGAAAGAGTTTCCAACTAAATCCTAGGTAGGTGGCATCCATGAATTGAACTCATTCCTCCAAATCCATTGTTATACTCATCACCCTTATTCACTAGACCAACCCATGAAGTTCACTATTGGCTTACTGAGTATTTTAAATACTCTACCTTTCAAAAAATATTTGTTTTCAGGGAACCAAAAAAACATAGGAGGCACATGACAGGTTGTTTGCTAATTGTGCCATGGAGATTGTATTTGCATTAATTTTGATGTTTTATTAGAACTTTAACATTCTTTTTGTTGGTTAGACCTTCATTGTTTCCAGTTTGTTTGTTTTGAGAATCTTAAATCCAAGTTGTTATTTCATTTCTGTTTTATTTGGGATCCCAACAGGAAGGTACTCTATTTTGTATTGGGATTGTTCCCAAAATACTCCTTTGAGGGAACAAAGTTAAAATTTTATTTTCACTTTGGTTAGAGGACTTAGGAAATTGGGTCATTATGTAATCTATTTTTGAAGAGCATTGGGGTATAATATGGAAGCATTTGTGTATGCAGTATGCATCAGTGAGCTGCATTTTAATTTTCATAGGAACAGTTAGAAGACAGTAAAATGAGCAAGTATGGCCTGCAGCTTAGGGTTAAGCCATCACAGCAGAAGCAGCCTACAAGACCACCCCTTCCTGCTCCTCTTGGATTTCAAGATGATGACGATGACGATGTTGAGAGAGAGATATCCCGCCAAGCTTCCAAGAATAAGGCGCTTAAGGATGTAAGTTAGCTTGTCTATGACTAATTCTTCCTATGTGTGTTGGTACCTTTTCCTTTACAGGTATTTATTGAACAAAGATAATGTCATAGCAAGAATCTCAGGGTTGTATGCTAGACTTATTTTATCTTCCCCCTTGAAAATCAAATCAGATTGAGGAGCAACATAAGAAAGCACTAGAGGAGGATCCGTCTGTCTTTGACTATGATGGAGTTTATGATGAAATGAAAGAAAAGGCTGTTCAACCTCGAGCTTATGATCGTGAAGAGCGAAAGGTATGTTCATAATTTGATTCAGGAACTTGCTTGGTTCCTTTGTTACTATTTCAGATTTCTTCTCTAAGGTAATGTTTTATCATTATTTCTTTTGAGAGATTTCAAGGTTTTATTTAATCATTAAAAATATATTTTTCTTAAATTTCAATTTAACATTTTTACTTCCAAAGGGTTTTAGGATTTTGCTGTTGCAGCTGTGAGCTCTATAACTTTACCAATGGTTGGGCCTTGGTATTATAAGTTTTATGGCTCTGTTTGAGATTGGAAGTTGTTAAATCGTTCAATAATCAAAATCTTTGAAACATGCCTAAAAAAACAAGAAGAAAAATTGAACTAGATATTATATTATACCAACTAGAAGTACTATATATGTATCTACATTTCACCTAGAGTTGTGGACTTCAGTTGAGACATTGAAACACAAATCAATTGAACTAGATGTGTCTTCGAATCCTTCTAGGTTTGAGCTAGAACTTATAATTTTATTTTTTTTTAAAAAAATGATATTTCTAGAATTAGGAACTGACGGAACCAGTGAGCTATCACTTACCTTTTATCTCACTTCATCTTACAAAAGAAAAAAATATATCTGTTAGGATCCTCCACCTGAAAATCAGTAAAATCCCAACAAATACAGAAACAGAGGCAGCACTCTGTGATATATATATTGATAACCCAAAATATGATGTCCACAAGAGATTCAAAAGACAAGAAAATGACAATGGAAATAAAGACAAGTCCAACTCCTTAGAGATGGCTGGAAACCTCTCCCTCTAAAAGCTTCAACAACCTTTACTACAAAAGACCTATCTGCACTGATACCTAAACATTCTATTTATACCTCTCGTTATTCCTGGGTCCCATCTGGTATATTGTTTTCCCCAATCCCTTCTCCTTGGCTTGACGTAAGGTTAAATACCTTTTTGCCCTTGCGTTCGTATTTGTGAATAATTGGGGGTCTAAGAATATCATTCTAAAACTTAATGAAACATAATAATGATATCTTAAACGAAATTGAATATGTATAAAATTACAATATTACCCTAATCTAATGCTTCCATTCGAGAAAACACTTATGGTCTCCCTGCCTTATTATTGCAGCCAAAGTATATTCAAAATTTGATGAAAAAGGCACAAGAGAGAGAGAGAGAGCAGGAGATTATATATGAAAGAAAACTGGCCAAGGAGAGAAGCAAAGATGATCATCTCTATGCTGGTAAGGATAAATTTGTCACCGGTGCCTACAAAAAGAAACTTGCAGAACAAGCAAAATGGATGGAGGAAGAGCGCCTTCGACAACTTCGGGAGGAGAAAGAGGATGTATGTATTGTTTTTCTTTTCCTCCTTGTGCCTTTTTATTTTCATTTATAATTTTATAAATTCTTATTATTTGTGTGATAGAATGAGCGAGTGCAAGCTCTTTGTATATATTATTAGAACTGTAAGTTTTTTCATATTTTCCTTGTTGCAGAAGAAACCAACCTTTCATTGAGAAAAAAATGAAAAAGATATAAACAGGGCAACAAGAGAAAAAACAAAAAAAATTCAAAAAGAAAAGTCCCCTTGAAGAAAGGGACTCCAATTTAAGGAAAAAAAGACCAGAAAAATAATTACAATGTCTTCAGGACCAAACTTCAAAGGGGAACATTGAATCAAAACAAAAGTCCAAACATCCCATTAGTCCCTCATGACTCTTAACTTTTTATTCTTATTTTTCCCCATAAACTCCAAGAAGCACGACTTTCCACAAAGATTTCCCACTCTAATGAAAAGATGAATTGAAATTTTCGATAATCTCCGTGATTGGTTTGAAACCCTTAGCCCTGTTTTTCCGCTCCATCGGGCTGGAGCAAACAATTTTGTTCAATCTTGGTTAACCCTTGGAAGGAGTCAAAAAGTCAGGCCCTCATAATTTGAAGGAAATTGAGTCGGCTTGTTGTCGTATGGACCCTCCATCCCTAGTCTACTTTGAAAGACGTGAAGGCGCGTGGAACTTTTGGTTCACCATTCAACATGTACAGACTTTTTAGAGGAGAATTGTGTTCAGATTCTAATCCCTCATGATAGCCATTCACCAAGGAAGTGCCACTCTTCTCCTGTCATTGTTCGTTATTTCAGGCACTGGAGTCTTTTTCATTCAAGGCTCATTTGCTTGGGATTACATTAAGCATCAACACCAAGAATCGGATGATGAATCGAATGTCAGTGTTAGTGTTGGAAGTAAAGAATTAGACCATACAACTCCTGCACTGGCTGAAGAAGAACCAGACATTGATCAAATTGGGTACTCCAACAAAGCATTATTTCTACAACAGCAGCAATCTTGATTGACGCTATGGAGTGTCAACCTAGTTGAGATGTCCGGGTGCGCCTCTTGATCCCTCTAGGTTTTCCCTTGCTTACGACTTTCTTTATTGCTCTCTTTATATAACTCTCTTGTACTCTGAGTTCTTATTAATAAAGAAGTTTTTGTCTCCATTTAAAAAAAAAATACAACAACAGCAAGCTTTAGTACAACCTCATCCCTTGTCCCTTTCTCAAATTCCTCTAATTTTGTCTTTGGTTGTTGCTTGTGGCTTCCATTTGTATTATCTTGGAATACGAGGGGTCTCAACGATAAATCTGAGATGATAGCCTTAAAGCACTTCTTACAACATCACCCAGATATTGTTCTCCTACAAGAAACAAAATTAGCAGATTGTGACCGAATTTATCAAAACATTTGAGAGCTCAGATGGGATTGGATGGATGTTCGTGGAAGCGTATGGAAAATTGGGTGGTTTGCTTACAATGTGGGGTGAAAGCAAGATTTATCCAATAGAATTTCTTAACCTTATCAATCAAATTCAGAACTCAGTGTAACAGGGAATGTTGGGTGATAAACATCTATGGAGCCACTAATTATAGAGAAAGAAGATTCCTCTAGGTGCAGCTTACTTCCCTTTCACATTATTGTTCGGTGCCTTGGTGTTTAGGTGAGGGATTTTAATATAACCAGATGGATTTATGAGAAATCGCCAGACTAACCAGAGGAATGAAGAAATTCAACAGTTAATTGAGAAAGTTGAATTGTTGGAGATTTTATTATCAAATGGGCACCACAAATGGTCAAGAGAAGGAAGTTCACAATCCCGTTCCCTCATAGATCCTTATCTTGTCAATAAGGAATTGGATTAGCTGTTTTCTAACTCCAGTGTAGAATGATATTTGTTTAATGCCCATTGGCTTCAAACACTGAATTTTTCCAATATGGCAGGGGTGAATTCCTGATGGAAACTCAGCATCCATAGCTACTGATAACCTTTGGTAACGAATGTTCTGTCTTGAACCATGCTTCTAACTTAAGATGAAACTTCTCGAACTCATATCAGTGATTTGCAAAATCAGAATCGATTTGCTTATTGCATTTGATTAGGGCTTCATCATCTAAGAATGGATTGATTATTATGGAAGCCTGAAAGAAATCTTCAAGAATAATCTTCATTTCAGCCCATGTGTGGAATTCCATCAATTTTGTTACTACTATTATGGAGCCCAAGTCCAGGTCAAACATGTCTTTCTCCTTTTTGACCCAAAATGATTTAGCTTGGAGGGGGGACCTTTAAGTGTCAACGTATGAATTTGGTTGATCTATGCCCCGTGATTCATTTGAAAGGTCTTGCCTTTGTGCAGTAAGGTGAGGGGTTTGAGGGATGTGTGGGATGATGGTCCCTACTTTCAGAGATCATTGTTGAGAACGATCGCCACCCTTGCTTGTTACTGCCTTCTGGGACGTGAATATTTAATCTTCCCCCTGACAATGGCTAAAAAGCGTACTCAATAAACCAGCCATCTCTATTTTTTAATTTTGCAAGTGGTGGATGTCAAGATCTACTCTGAATTTTCTGAGAAATAGTCCTGAGGAGTGGGGTTCTTGGAAAATTCTCTGGATGATCCATTCCATTTTTTATCTCTTGGCTACTCTGCGTGTGGGGCATCATTTTGGTGGTTCTAAGAAAATTCTCTGGCTGGCGATTGAGAGTTTCTCTTGGACTTTTTTGGGGTGATCGCAGTGGCAAAATCTTCTTAGACATCTTTTTCTTTTGATGTTTGCTTTTTTTAATTGTGTGCGTGTTCATGCGTTTAATTGGTGTTATACTAGTCTCCTTAAACTTTATCCTTTTTCCTCTCCCATTGGAGTCACTTTTTTATTCACATATTTCATTCATCCATGAAATGTTTCTATTTCAATAAAAAGGAAGAAGGGAGGGGGGGCGGGGGAGAGAAGGTTTATGGAGCTAAGGAAGAAGGAAGGGGGAGGGGCAAGAAGAGAAGAGAGAGCAAACCTGATTTCACGAGGTTGAACTATAGTAGTATGATCGCACCCTTTTAAAAAGGGGTGCGACAACTAGAAGCTAGTAGTATACCTGAGGTTTTCTTAAGGGTCCAGCCACGATTTATAAGAAATAAGGATTGGGCCATGAAACGAAAATGAAGCCCATAAGTGCCTCTGAGTCCAAGTAACCAAAATAAAGTCGTAAGAGCCACTACCATCCTCTGTTGAAGTTAGAGGAAATATGAAATAACTCACTTAATTTATTCTATACAATAGGTTGCATGCATGAAAACTCTAACTAAAAACTAGTAAATCAAAATAATGGACAAACGACTAATAAGCTCCTATATATATATTATAACACTCCCCAATCATGCCCAGCTTGTTACATAGGTACTCAATTCGAACTTTATTCAAAGCTTTTGTAAAGACATCCCTTAGTTGTTTTCCAGTCTTCACATATCCAGTAGACACCAAACCTTGTTTTATTTTTTCTCAAATAAAATGACAATCAATTTCAATGTGTTTAGTACGCTCATGAAATACTTGGTTAGATGCAATATGGAGGGCAGCTTGATTGTCACACCACAACTTAGTCAGAGCTGTAGTATTAAAATCCAACTCAATCAAGAGTTGATGTAACCACGTTATTTCACACACTGCTTGTGCCATTGCTCTGTATTCTAACTCAGCACTTGGTCGTGAAACTATGTTTTGCTTCTTACTCTTCCACGAAACCAAATTGCCTCCAACAAAAACACAATACCTAGAAGTTGATCTTCTGTCTTCTTTTGATCTTGCCCAATTAGCATCTGAAAAATATTCAATGTTCATATGACCATAATCTTTATATAAGATCCCACGTCCAGGTGCAAGCTTAAGGTAACATATAATTTGTTGTACTCCATTTAATGTTCCACTGTGGATGAGTTCATAAACTAACTTACAATGCTCTTACTGAATAAGCTATGTTTGGATGTGTTACTGTAAGGTAATTTAACTTCCGAACCAATCTTCTATATCTTTCAAGATCCTCAAATGGTTCTCCATCTTAAACAGTTGTAGACCAAGTATCATCAGAGCATTGCATGTTTGGCTGCCCATTTTCCTGTCTCGATAGCAAATGCAAATCAAGCTCATATTTTCTCTGTGACATAAAAATACCCTTCTTGCTTCTCATTACTTCAATGTCCTAAAAGTACTTCAACACTCACAAATCTTTAGTGTGAAATTGACTTTGGAGGAAAGATTTGAGAGACAATATACATGATATATCATTGTCGGTTATAACAATATCATCAACATATACAACAAGTAGAATAATTCCACTAATAGATCCTTGGTAGAAAACTAAGTGATCCGATTTGCTTTTATTCATTCCAAACTGCTGAAGTGTGTTACTAAATTTTCCAAACCATGCACATGGACTCTACTTCAACCAACCCATACAAGGATTTGCAAAGGTGACACACTTTATCGTTCTCCCCCGAGCAACAAACCCAAGTGGTTGCTCCATATAGACTTCCTCCTGAAGATCACCATGGAGAAAGGCATTGTTATTGTCAAGCTGATGTAAAGGTGAATCTTGAGATGCTGCCATAGAAATGAATAACCTGAAAGAAGTAAGGTTAGCAATAGGAGATAATGTATCAAAATAGTCAATTCCATGTGTCTGAGCATAACCTTTAGCCATAAGGCATGCTTTTAAACAAGCTATTGATCATTGATCGATCAAGATTAACTTTAATTGCAAACACCCATTTGCACCCAATAGTCTTCTTTTATGTAGGAAGTAACACTAAATCCCAAGTACCATTATCATCTAAGGCATTCACCTCTTCAATCATTACATTACGCCACCTAGAATGAGACAAAGCTTCATGAACGGTCTTAGGTATCGAGACAGAGTCAAGAGATTTAACAAACGAACATGTAGGAGATGGTAAGTGGTCATAAGATACATAAGATGCAATAGTATAAGTGCAAGAATGTTTACCTTTACGAAGAGCAACAGGAAGCTCATCACTTTATTTTGGATTTGAAAACAAAAAATATTTTGGGATAGAACATTCACCTAGAGGTTGCTGCCGACGAGAGTAGACTTTAGGTATTGGGGGATGATTAGGGGTAGCGGCTGGGGGTAGAGCAGGGAAGGGAGTTGGAGATGTGAGAGTATAGAGAAAAAGATCGTCCTCCTCCTCCTCCCCTAACTTACACTAGGCAAAGGGTAGTGAAAGGCTTATCCTCAAAGAAAATAATGTCTCGAGAGACAGAATATCTATTCAAACTTGGACAATAAACATTTGTATCCTTTTATGGCATGAGAATAGCATAAAATAATGCACTTCAAAGACTTGGGGCCTAACTTTGTTAAATTAGGACGAACATCTTGAACAAAACATGTATAGCAAAATATTTTAGGCTCAATAAGAAACAACGGTTTTGTTGGAAAGAGAACATGATAAGGAATTTGACCTTGAAGAACAGACGGAGGCATGTGGTTTATAAGAAAACAAATTGTGAAATTTGCATCAACCCAAAAATGCTAATGCGCATGCAGTTTCAAGAAGATGCCTATTCTTTCATTCGCAACCCCATTTTGCTAAGAAGACAAGTTATGAAACTGAGGACAAAGCTTTCTTAAGATTGAGAGGAATGGATGACCAAGACAACAATTGACATCAAGAGGAGATACAATTCCAGAACAAGCAATGGTTGTTGACATCGATACTTGGTGATCAAAACCGTAAAGTCCTCCAGATTCATGTCCTTTTCCAATAATTTTCTTTGTTATAAGATCCTGAAATAACCCATAGCCCGGATAGAATGATACAACAATTAAGGTCACGAGTGATTTGACTAATAGAGAGCAAGTTAAATGACAATTGAGGTAAATGGAGGACAAATGACAAAGAAAGGGATATGGTGAGATTTACAGTGCCAGATCCGATAACATAAGACTTTGATCCATTTGATAGGGTAACATTGGTAATGGATGTAGATGACAAAGTTGTATAAAATAATTTGGGATTAGTTGTCATATGAGCAGTAGCATCGGAGTCTATGACTCATTGTGTAAAGAAGGAAAAGCGACAGCTATTCATGTTACCTGAATTAGCAATGTTTTAGGGGCACATGTTAACGATGAAGGTGATGCTTTCAACAATTTAGTTGACAAATCATGGATAGATGGAGCCCGTAATTGAGCCAAATGAGACATCACTGCGGGATCGAAAACCAAGTTCTGAGAAGCTTTTAACCAATGGCAGCCCAAATTAGAACAAAACAGCAACAAATCCGAAGAACCAAAAGAGTATTTTTTCAAAGACCCTCACACTTGATTAAATTTTAGTAGAACCAAATACACAGATCATCTGGAAACACAAATGGAGACAAACCCAGCCAACAGAGCACAAAACAGATCTCCCACGTGCCAGCGCTGTGGATTTTGCGGCAGAGGAAGAGGTGGCGCGTGAGCCTCACACGCTAGTCGGATGGCTTTGAAAATCTGGGGTTTGGTAGATCGGTGGCTGGGCTCCTTTTTTAGCTAGGCGATGTCAAAAAAAGAACAAACTTCTGGCGGCGGCTGACAGACAACAAACAAACTTATGACAGCAAGAGTGGGCAAAATTGTAAACCCACCCCTCCAAAAAACCCTAGATGTTATAAAAGGGTTCTAAATTCTCAAACCCTAATTTTCTCTTACGCTTTGATACCATGTTGAAGCTAGAGGAAATATGAAATAGCTCAATTCGTTTTATACAATAGAGTTCAATATGTAGGCATACATGGAAACCCTAACTAAAGACTAATAAATTACAATAATGGACAAACGACTGATAAGCTCCTATATATATATTATAGCATTTTATATGTTGAATTTGGATTTACGAGTCCCCACTTTTAGTTTGTTTTAAACCAAAGAAATTTAAAAAAATTGAAGGACATTAATTAACTAAATTCTAATTGAAAGCGAAACCGTGGATGAAGACAGAAGGTAAAAATAGACCTATAACTATGTTGACTGGCATTTTCTACAGGCTTTCTGCCTCTACCCATAAACAAAGCCCTTGGTAGAGATATTTTTACAAAAGTATTCTATTTTATTTTATGTAGTATTTACAGTTTCTCATAAAATATATACTTATTAGTCTATTTTGTTTTGTTTAATATTATTTTTGTACTCATTTGAAGGTTACTAAGAAGAGCGACATGAGCGATTTTTACTTCAGTCTTCAAAAGAATGTTGCCTATGGTGCCCGAAATGCAATTGAGCCAAGGGCACCCCCAAAGAAGCTTCAGTTAGAGAAGAAAGAGAAGCAGACAGAAGTTCACATTTTGGAGAAGCATGAAGAGAGTTGTAATGGCGATACCTTTAATGACCATCTGTTGCAAAACTCGAACTTACCTTCCTGTTCAGAGAAGACAATAGAAGAGCATCCTCATCTTGAAGAACGCCTTTCGGTTTCAAACAAAATGACACCATCTAATGTAGAAGGTACTAGCCCCCCTACTTTACATGATAAAACTCCAGATCAAGAACAGCCCAAGCATGAGCAAAGTGAACAACCACCAAAGCATGATCACCATAAAAGAAATGAAGACGCTGTTGCTGCTGCAAAAGAGCGCTTTTTGGCTCGAAAAAGAGCCAAGGAGGTGTGAAATACTTGTCAAACTAGATTAAACTGAGTACTAATATGTAAATGTCATTGTTGTATCAAGAATATCTGATAATTATGTTCTTAATAGTCAAATTAGTCTTTAACCTTTGGCTGCAACATTGCATTTCTGTTTTATGGTTCGTGTGAGAGCTTCAAATGAAACCCGAAGAATGCAGTTGCTTGAAGTCACAGAAATTTCATTGAAAGTAAGTAAAGTTTCCCCTTATAGCAAATATCATCAAGTTGTGATTTATGAACTTTCAAACATATTTTGTTGCATTAAATGATGGTCCCTTTGTTTGTGCTGATGGAACGCCATTATTAAACTTGTGATATGGAGGCTAGAGATTGGACATAAGCTCCTGCATTAGCACCGCAGACACTTCAAGTCGGGAGAAAATCAAATTCTTCCAAACTTTATTATGTATGAGCATATGGAAAATGATTGTTTTTTTTTTGTTGGGATCCAAAACCTGAATGAAGCTTCTCAATGAGCTGATCATAGCTAAGCAACTTTGCTTTGAAAATCTCTCTATGAGGAAGAAGGTTCGCAATTTTGGAATACAACACAAATCTTTGTGAACATGTTTCTTAATAAAGTGGTCCAAGCTTGAAGATGGATGTTTATATGTACTAGTTCAGTAACAAATAAGAAGAAAACTAATTGTCAACACCGATGGACAATGAAAGCAATTCAAGTTTGTTGGTGGTACAATTTTGAAAAAATCATTTTATAATTGTAGGTACTTGTAAGCTTCAAACACAATTACTTCTTTTTTCTTTAATAATCAATTCTAGTCGGAAAGAAATATTTTAAGAAAGTGAGATTTTTCATATTCAACATTTTCAAATTTCATACATTTTATCAACTTAATGTACATTCTCCACCCATTCTAAATACTAGTGTTTTATCACGTGCAAAATGCACTTGTATTTTAATTTTTGAAAATCAAAATCAATTTTTTTTATTAATTTGGCTAAATATAATTAATATTTATTTTAAAAATTATCTAGATTTTAATTTTATATAATCTTATAATATATTACTTTTTAAATATATATATATTGTTGATATCCTATGGCTTATGTGAATATAATCTAAAACTAACTAAGATACTAATAATGTCTTAATCAACTTAGGAACAAAAATTGTAACTTTTTAAAAATAAACAAATATTAAATTTATGGAGAAAAATCTCTCTTTATTAAATCTCTAATTTTAGTCCACATAAATATATCTATTAATTCAAATTTTAACTAAATTTAATATTTTTTTTAATAATATATTTTTGTTTAATGATTCTATTGTTGGAATTTATGTCATAAAACTTGTAGTTTGTAGTTTAATAAAGTGGTTATTGAGGATTTATTAGTGAAAATTGAATATTATAATTTTGAATCCAATAAACTAAGGTTCTAAAGCTATCTAGTATAGACTTGAACTTTATGTAGAGATATAAATGTGGATCAAGTTTAAGTATATAACACAAACGATCTATAATATATGAATAAGGTTGGGAGCCTTATTCTGGGGACACTATAAATGCAGCCCATTCAATGTGATCTTGAATCATTCACGTGGAGACATGAAAGTGGGGACATCCTATATAAAGAGTTTACATAAGGCTAGAACCATGAAGTCGTCACTTTTACATTATAATATTGTTGATTGTTTAAAACTGACTATATTGATTATTGATGACCTAGGTAACTTAATCTTAATCTTAAGCTAACTATGAACTTCTGTTCAAACGGAATTGTCCTGGATTTGCATAGGTGAGGGCAGCCCCAACATCGTTGGCCTAATAAGCCTACCATTTTAGGGGTAAAATCGGGTGGATGGCTAGGGACATAGGGTGCAAAATGAAATTTAGGGTTATTAGATAGGTTGTTTCCTTAAGGACTGAATTCATGTCTTGAACAAGAGACCATACCCTCTCATTGGCCCGAGAGGGATTCAGTTTATAGGTTGGACCTTAAACTAATTGTTCAATAGTGGATTAGTGGGTCTTAAGGAACAAGATTAATCTCGGAGGTAAAAGTGGTATTTGACCGAGTTGAAGTTACAAACAATCTATGAAGAATTAACTTACTGACCATGGTTATATCAGATGGACACAAATATATTTATAGTGAGGGAAGTGCAACTACAGAACTTTAGTGGAATGACCCGTTAGTTACTAATATTGATTAGCTTAGTCTAAATGGTTTTAGCCAATTAATGTCAGATTGTTGGAGCCCATGGTCTACAGGTTCGTTAGGTTTTCCTGCTAGCTCATATGAAATTAACTTAGAACAATATGTTGGATGTAACGACCCAACTTCTTAAACTAATTTGAGGTTATTGCTTTAACCCAAAAACACTTCTTTTAAACATAAAAGATCGTAAAATTTGTTTTAAAATAAATAGACATCAAAGAAAGTTTAATTCAAGCCCTATTTCAAACAAACATAAAAGTTCAAAAGTATTGTATGTCAAGTCACCAAGAAACAAACAATCGTTCTAAACATAAAACTCATTTCAATCATCAAAATTTAAAAAAAAAAAAATGGTAAAACGTTAAGTGGAAGCATTTTCGAAAGATTCCCATATGGTGTTCACAAGTCCTTGTCTCTCGTCGATCTACCTCTCGTATTACCTTTGGCTTATAAAGTTAAATATAAAAAGGGTTAATATAAAAATATACCCAGTAAGAGACCCACTACTAGTTCCGTTAGAGGTAAAAACTCTTAACTTCCTATTATGAGGTACCCTACATCATAAATTTATAATATTATCTTGTATTAATGTCAATATTAAGTTCTTGTTTTAAATTTATAAAATACATCAGTCAACATGTGATTAATCGACCACACGCACGCATGAGTAATCTTCTTCTAAACGATTGCGTACTACAGTATAAACGAATCAACTACGATCGTTTAGGTCATAAAACACGATCATGCAGCTCTTTTTAAACGATGGGAAAATGGATTCAAATCTAAATGATCGTGTTGACTATGGTAAGCGATCGTTTAGATCATATTCACACGATCTTGTAGTTCTTTTTAAACGATGGAAAAATGGCTTCAAATATAAATGATTGTGTTGACCATGCTAAACGATCGTGTTGGCGATCGTTTAGATCATATCTATACGATCGTTTAGATCATATCTATACGATCGTTTAGATCATATCTATACGATCGTTTAGATCATATCTATACGATCGTGTAGTTCTTTTAAATGATGGAAAAAAAGCTTCAAATCTAAATGATCATGTTGACTATAGTAAAAGATCGTTTAGATTATGTGGAGTTCTTTTTAAACAATGGAAAAATGGCTTCAAATCTAAACGACCATGTTGACCATGTTAAATGATCGTGTTGACTATGGAAAGTGATCGTTTAGATCATGTCAACATAATCATGCAGTTCTTTTTAAACGATAAAAAAAACTTCAAATTTAAATGATCATGTTGACCCTGGTAAACGATTGTGACAATTGTAAACAATCATTTAAACCATATCAAAATGATATTTATACGATCTTGATATTTGAAAAAATAAGGAAGATGAAGTAGCTTCAAAGAATCTTGTCGAAAACGGTGAAGTGAAATAGAAGATTTAAATAGAAGAATAAATCATTTAAAAATAGAAGAAAAAAAATATGGAATAGGAGATGAAGAAATTTGAGATGAGAAGATGAATAAATCGCAAAGAATAAAAAGAAAGAAAAGTGACGAATTGTCCACAATATTCAATGACAAATCTGAACATTATGAAAATATTGTATCGGCTTGATGGACTTTTGCTTTTTGTTAAACGAGCTGTAAATATTTTTATGTTTTGTTACATTTATGAAAATTAACCTTTAATTTACCCTAATAATAAACAAATATAAGTTTTACAATAAACACACAAGGGAGAAAGTCACCCAAGTAAACAATCATTACGTGGATGAATTATGTTTTTAGAAATCATTTAGAACATTTGACATTATTTGTAACCAGTTTGCACTCAAACAAAATAGGTTTGGTTTTTCAAACTCCATACTTAAAAAATATAAGTTGCTTGTAACATGGAAAAGAAATTATTTGTAACATATTGTAAAAAATAATTACGTGGGATTATTATAATTAAAAAAATTATCTTTTAAAATTCCATAATAAGAACCATGTTATGTTATGGTTTAATTTTAGTATAAATATAGATGCATCATTTGAGTTAAATTTGCTATCCAAAGTTTTTGTTGCTTTCAAGTTTTATCTATTCATTCTTTATGCCAACCAAAGAAAAAATCGGCCTAAGGTAAAGCTAATATTTAGCTTTTGTTGCATTCTATTGTTTTGTAAGTTAACTTTTATTTTCACTTTTAAAACGGTAGACTTAATGAAGCATATCCTAGCTAATACAAGGTTTGAAACGATCTTTCCAAAATAATTGGAGCATCAAAGGGAGTGTTATTAGTAACACCACTCTTGAAAATATAAAAAATAAAAAGGAAAAGGCGTTAGAGGTATTGAAACTTATTGTCATAGATAAAGAGGTAATTATACATATTTGTTAAATTGAATTGTTTATCACTTCCTTCTTAATTCTAATGTAATTATTAATAATATTATTTATTAAAATTTAAATATAGTTTATTTTTAAGCTCCCCATGTCTACTACTTAATTTTATATTTATACAACAATTTACATAATATACAATATATAATATGTTTTCTTTTTTAGGCAACAAAAATTCAAATTAGTCTCTACGATGATTTGATTAAAAAGTTCCATGATGTTATAGAAAAAGAAAAATATTATAAAATTCAAATGTTGAAAATATAACCCAAAAAAAAAAACATTGTTATAAAGAAGCTCATTTAAGTTTTATTATATCTATAGTATTGTTATTTTTTAAATACTATTTATTCATTTTATAAAATATATATATTAATAGCAAGGTTCTCAAGTTATCTAGTGTATTAAAAATGAGCAAAAATGTAAAATTCTTCTATTTGCCCCTTCTATATTATTATTATTATTATTATATATATATATATTAGAGATAAAGATAAATATAATTGTACCCTAATAAGTAAAATGCTGAAAATAAAACTAATACTACAATCCAAATACATATGGTATTTCAAAATATATAAATATAAGGTTAATTTTCATAAATATAACAAAGCACCAAAATATTTACGACGTGTAACAAAATCGAAAAGCTTAGAAAGCTTATAAATATTTTTTTAAATTTCATATTTGCCCTTGATATTGCAACAATTTGTCACTTCTTTTTCTTCTTCTTTTTTGCGATTTATTCATTTTTTCTTCCAAATTTCTTCAACTTCTCTTCTAAATTTTCTTTATTCTATTTTTATTCATTTTCTCTTTCTTTCTTTCTTCTAGTTCCTCTTCCAAAATATCAAAATCGTTTAAATATCACTTTGATATGATCTAAATGATCACTTACCTAGTAAACACAATCGTTTATATTTGAAACTCTTTTCTCATCCTTTAACAAGAACTACACAATCGTGTGGATATGATTTAAACGATCGTTTACAATAGTCAACACAATCGTATAGCATGGTCAACACGATCGTTTAGATTTGAAACTTTTTTTCCATCGTTTAACAAGAAGTACACAATCGTGTGGATATGATTTAAATGATCGCTTATCAATAGTCCACGATCGTTTAGATTTGAAACTCTTTTCCAATTGTTTAATAATAACTACATGATCGTGTGGATATGATTTAAACGATCACTTACTATAGTCAACACAATCATTTAACATGGTCAAGACAATCGTTTAGATTTAAAGCCTTTTTCCCATCGTTTAAAACGAACTACACGATCGTGTAGATATGATGTAAATGACCGTTTACCATAATTAACACGATCTGTTTAACGTAGTCAACACAATCGTTTAAATTTGAAGTATTTTTTCCACCGTTAAAAAGAACTACACGATCGTGTTGATACTACTTAATACACAATCAGATATCATGATCGTTTAGAAGAAAATTACAAGCTCGTGTGGCTAATTAATCACGTGTTGACTTCGGCATTTTTTATATTTTCTATGGTAGGTGTGTGAGCTTTTTCTATTTTCAAAATTATAAATATTTTGCTAGTTTTTTTTTTTATATATATATAAAAAAAAACCCTAAATATAATTTAGTTTTGATTGGTTTTTAATAAAAAATATTGAAATCAAATCAATAATTGTTCAATTTTTAAAAAAATACAAACCAAAATGTATTAATTCTAAACTAAAAACACAAACCAAATTCATAAATGTATTTGGATGATTTGAATCGGTGGATTTTTGGTATTTCTTTTGTTGCACTTCTATTGCATACACGTACTAATGTATATGGACAATTAAAATATGATACCCATCCAAAATTGCTTTTGCTTCTAAATAAAAGATTTATAGAACAGCGCAACAAATACAGCGGCTTGGCTTCTCGTTCGAGCTTACACCTTCCTATTTAGAACAAAACGAAAAGGAAATAAGAGAAGAAACATCTCAATCTACAAATTCAGTGCTCTCTTCCTCTCCGGATTCCCATTTTCCAACAACTGTGTCTATCGATTTCTTGGTATACGCCGCTTAATTCATCTCCTTCCACCTTTACGATTCATTCTTTTTCACCTGTTTCGTTGCTCAATCTTTTTTCATTTCAACCCTTAAAAGGGTTTCTTGTATTATGAGGTTTAGTTGATTTGATATGCGTACTTCTTTTTTCTTTTTGTTCAAACTTTATTGGTTTTGTGTGTTTCTTTAATTGGATTATTTGTTTTTAAGTTTCTTTTGCTTTGTGGTAGTTCTCTTGTTGTTGGAAGGTGAATTGAATAAGTGAAGATATGGAATCGTCGTCTACAGAGGCTGTTCCAGAAATGCAGGTAAAATGTTTAGGCTTCTTATCCAATGTATTTTACTGTACATGTACGTATTGCTATCAAAACATTGATTCATTTTGCGAGTATATACTTGGAAGGAGGGAGAGGTAGGGAGTCTATCCTGCTGCATGTTTAACTTCTGTATATAAATGTTCAGTTTGATTGTTGGAGCTAATTTTTATCGACGAATTACTTTGATCGATAACATCTCTATTAAGGAAAATGATATAACAGAGGCTGCCTAATATGAAGAAACTGTGGGAATCTGTTTTTATTACATTGGTCTTCCTCTGGGCAGTAATCCTAAATCTTTAGCTTTTTGGAATCCCGTGGTGGATAAAGTTAAAGAAAGACTTGCCTTATAAAGAATGGTTTCTTTTTAATAGATGGTTGGCTTACCTTAATCAGGTCTATGTTGAGTGGTATTCCAGCGTATTATTTTTCTTCTTCAGAGCCCGTGGGAGGTTTTAAGCCTTTTGGAAAGGATGATGCCAATTTCCTTGATAAGGAGAGGAGGAAGGAAAATTTAAAGGATCAACGATCACAGTTGTTAGGTGGGAGATCATTGAGAGGCAATTGAGTTTGAGGGGTTAGAGATCAAGAATTTTAGGCTTCGTAATAGATCTTTGTTAGCTAAGTAGTTGTGGTGGTTCCACCTTGAGCATCTTTGGCATAAGAATATTTCTAGTGAACACAGTCCTCATCCTTTTTAAGTGGTTGACGAAAGGGGTTAAAGGCATCTACCAGAAATTGTGGAAGGATGTTTCCAATGAGCTCCCTTCTCTTGTTCACATTGTCCATTATGTGTTAGTAGAAAGGAATAACATGTACTTTTGGGAAGATCAGTGGGTGGAGGATATACCTTTTTGTTCTTTATCTCCTCATCTTTACCTTTTGTCTTCCCTTAAAAATCATCTTGCGTCTGATTTCTTGGTTAAGGATGGATGATAGGTGCTCCTGTTCATTCTCTCTTCGATTGGGAAGTGATTGGCGTAACCTATCTTTTGTCTTTGCTTGAGGGTTACTCTTTTAGGCGTGGGAGAAGGGATTTGAGGGTCTGGAGTCCCAATCCTTTGGAGGGATTCTCTTCAAGTCTCTTTTTAGTTGTTTGTTTGACCCTTCTCCCCTTGATGAGTTGGTCTTTTCTGTGCTGTGGAAGATTGAGATCCTAAGGAAAGTGAAGTTTTTTACCTGGCAAGTTTTGCTCGGCTAACATGATGGATCAGCTTGCTAGGAAGCTTCCCTCGCATGTTGGTCCACTTCGTTGTATTATCTATTGGTAGGCAGATGAAGACTTGGATCATATTCTTTTGCGTTGTGAATTTGTGAGAGCTGCCTGAGATTCTTTTTTTTTTTTTCAGACACTTGGGTTCCTACTTGTTTGACATGGTTACTAGTGATATGATTGGGGAGTTCCTCCTTCATCCGCCTTTTCGTGAGAAGAGACGCTTCTTATGGATGATGGGGGGTGGGCCGTTCTTTGGGTTTTCTGGGGGGAGCAGAATAACAAGTTGTTTAGGGGTTCTAAGAGGGTTTCTTTTGAGATTTAGTCTCTGGTTAGATATGTTTCTCTTTGGACTTTGGTTTCGATAACTTTTTTATTACTACTCTTTAGGCCCAATTTTGTATAGTTGGAATCTCTACTTCTAGGGGGGCTTCCTTTCTCTTTTGATGGGGTTGATTTTGTTTATTCCTGTATTGCTGTATTCTTTCATTTTTATCTCAATGAAAATTGTTTCCTAAAAAAAATCATAAATTCAACAGAAAGAAAATTATTCACATAAAAAAGCTTAGGATTGTTTCTCCTAAAGAAATAATACAATAATTCTGGATAGCCAGTCTACTAGAATCATTTATATTTATATTCTCACTTTTTATTTTGGGCTAACATTTTATTTGTCCCAAATTAATTGATCCTGTGGCAGGAAATACTTCTGGAGTTTCGTGCTGGAAAAATGTGTTTTGAAGGAAAAAGGGTTGTACCTGATACACGCAAAGGACTTGTTCGTATTGGAAGGGTGAGTTTGAACTTTTCATGTTTATATAATCTGATCTTTCTGTTATATGTTAATTATGGAATTGGTTTTCTTTAGAGCATTCTACTGCTTCGCCATATACAAAATTTTGCATTTGGTTGCATTTGGTTTCTTTTTAAGAGATTGTATTCTCAGTTGAAGCCAAACTTATGATAGACAATGGCTTTAGAACCAACTTTTGGGCTGTTGTATGGGTTGGCAGCTGGTTGGTTTATTTATGGTGTCTAATTTTTGTTACTTTCCTTTTCCCTTTAGCTTTACTCATATACCTCCAATGTCAAGTCTCTTACCCATCATTAAAAACGTGTGCCTGCTATGAACCTAAGAAACCCCTATTGTCGAGTCCCCTTACTTGTGGCTTTTGATTCATAATACTCTCATATATCCTGTCTTTCGGGACAAAGGAAGGGTTCTTTGGCAGGATTGTATCTTTGGACTGTATTGGGGCTTATTGCTTGTGATGATTAGGCATACTGATGTAAATGAGAGAATTTTATTAATGTTTTGAAGTTGTGAATACAAGAAGACAAGTACTCTATTTATAGGAAACTAATTCTAATCCTAATTAATAAAAGAAACTAACCCTTAATCCTAATAAATAAAAGAAACTAATCGTAATCCTAATAGATTAAGGATTATTCCATAATATCCTATTCCTACTACATCACATACTTTTATCAGTTTATGGGTTTGGAGGAATTTGAGATTGAAGTGTGGGATATTATGATATTTAATGCCTCATAATGGGCATTGGTCCCTCCCCCTCTTCTAGATTATTAGGTAGGTATTTGTCTCTTGGATTTGAGTTGATTTCATAGTTAGTACCATTTTTTAGTGTCTGAGCAAGCTTATGTGCACCTCGACTGATCTCACAGGACAACCTACCTAACTCTACAACATTTAGGTGTCAAGAAAACTCATGATTTAATTCCTAGGAAGGTGGTCACCCTAGATTGAAACCATGACTTCTTAGCCCTTTATTGAGGCAACGTCTCCTTTTTTACCACTGGGCCAATCCATAATGGTTCATTTCATAGTTAGTATTGTCAATTATGACTTTACTCTTTTTTGGGAGGGGGTGATTTTTTTTATACCCATGTATAATTTTCCTCCATGAAAGCATTCTCATTGTTGTTATTTTTTACAAAATACTACCTGTTGAGCTGGAGGCATCATTCCTTCCCTCCAAGTTTGTCTTCTTTTTCAAGAAATTGTATGTAGCCTCTCTTGGGAATTGGGATTTAAAGAAGAAAACATATCATTAGATGGCGTACTCGAAAGAACCAAGCACTAGAAAGGACTAAGCATATTAAAATCAACTTTCCTCCACCTCCCTCCATATATTTAACCATCATGGGTTGGTCTCGTCTAGTGGTAACAAATGAGACATAGTCTCAATAACTAACTAAGAGGTCATAGGTTCAATCGATGGTTGTCATCTACCTAAAAATTAACTTCCTACGAGTTTTTTTGACATCCAAATGTTGTAGGGTTAGGCGGATTGTCTCGTGAGATTAGTCAAGGTGTGCGTAAGTTGACCCGGACACTCATGAATATAAAAAAAGAAGAAAGAAACAGAATTTTCATTATAAAAGAAAGAATTGTAAACCATCGTGGGTTGGCTGTGGTAAAAAGGATACACAGTCTCAATAACTAACTAAGAGGGCATGAGTTCAGTCCATGGTGGTCACGTACCTAGGAATTAATTTCCTACGGGGTTCCTTGAAAATGTTGTAGAGTCAGATAAGTTGTCTTGTGAGATTAATCGAGGTGCAGGTAAGTTGGCCCGAACACACATGGATATAAACAAAAGGGTAGAGTGGTACATAAGTTGGGTGATTGATGTAATTCAAGCTGAACTTATGTCTCAAATGAATTCTCTGCCTATTCTCAGCTGGAGAATGGCTATTTATCGATGAATTGTATGTGGTAGTTACAATTAGTTTTGGTAGTTTTGGAGTATAACTAATCAGTTTTAAACAGCTGATTAGTTTCAACTAACAACAGAATATAACAGACTAACAATCTTATTACAACATCAGTGATTAAGCATCTGAGGAGATAAAAATACAGCTATTTGATTATGTGTTAGAGTAGGCTTGGAGGGTTTGAGATTTCAAAGCAAGGTCTGGTCCTTTTAGATCCTATTCTTATGTGTTACTCTAGGGGTTTCAGTAATAAATTCTTTTGTAATTATCTGTTAGGTCTTATCTCTCTTGGCCAGGATAATTTTCTTTCTTTTTTTAGTTTACCTGACCTCTTTTTTTCTTTGATGGTTTTTTTTGTTTGTCATTGTATCCTTTCATTTCTTCTATGAAAGTTCAATTATTCATTCTTCTTAGAAAAAGGCTCACCAGATAGTTAAAAGTGTGGCTACTTTTACGCCTATGTATATGTTTCCAATTCCATCTTTGTTGACCTTTATTACTTGAGTTTATTTACTCTTCTTGTTTTTTATCGTTTTATTTTTCCTATACAGTTTATGGTGGGGAGATATATTTGTTCTTATCGAGGTTGGGTGGGTCGGGGGGATTCCCTCACTCAAATGGCGAAAAAAGACATTTTTTTCAAAAGCAAGTAATTTTTATAGAAACTTTTTGCTTTTTGGGTCCATTTTAGCAATTTTTCAGAACCACTAGTGTCTCGTCTTCTGATTTTCCTCAACATTCTACTTAGGGATGGTCGAGTCACTTTGGTAGGATCCTCAGCTTCTATTGGGTACCTTCCCATGATAATTTCTCGTACTATATGTTCTATCCCTATCCGAAAATGTTTCCATTTCAATTATTCAGTCAATTGGAAAATCCCTCTCTTTGTTTTAGGGTGTGTTTAGATTGATTTTTGAAGTCTTTAATTTTTAAAATAATTTATTTTAAGATAAATTGAGGTGTTTGGCATTTATTTAAAATAACTTTAAAAAAAAGTGAAATTATGAATTAAATCTTTTTAGAGAAAACACATGCAACCAAAATTTAGAACAAATGTTTATTTGATGTTAATCAGGAATCCCTCCCAAATTTTTATTTTTCTTCCTTTGTTTTTTCTATTCTTCTTCTTATCTATTTTTCACTCCGTCATTTTTTTTATAAATCCTTTGAATATTTTTTCAGTGTGTTCATATACACTTAGATATATGGGTTTGCAAATGCTCCTCTCTTTGCCAAATTTACTCTGTGTTAACATCTGTGAAAGAAATCATGAGGACATCAATGAAGAACATGATTGTTCAGTTCGTGAAATGAAAATGAATGAAGAACGTGATCGAATTGCATACTTTTTTTTGTCTGATTGATATTATATTGTCTTTTTTTTTTAATATCCATGAGTGTCTGGGCCAGCTTACACGCACCTCAACTAATCTCACGAGACAACCCGTCTGACCCTACAACATTTGGTGTCAAGGAAACCTATAGGAAATTAATTACTAGGTAGGTTGCCACTATTGATCGAACCCATGACTTCTTAGTTAATTATTGACCTTTTTAGACCAATCGATGGTGGTTAATTGATATTATATTGTTTTGAACTTCAATAATTTCAAGTAACTAAAAGATTAATAATTTCAAGATGGGATTAATTTCAAAATATATATTTTTTAAAAAGATTCAGAATGTGTATTTCTTTATGAAATGAGTTCATAATGTTTAATAATTTTTTATGGTCATTTGACCTAAATATAAAACATTGTTAGTATAGAAAAAACCAAACATTGTTTTGCATATAAACATTTATGAAGAGATCTAACCAAACATGTAAGTGTTTAGATTTTAAACTCATTTTATAAAAAATGTTTTTCAAGACTTTCTATGATTAGAATCACATGTTTTGGCTTTGCCTTATTGCTGCCAAGGTTGTTTTTGGTGGACTTTTGGTTTTAGTTTGGTTCAGAGAACAAATCTTTATTATTGGACGGTCTTTTTCATTTTAATTCTTGTGCTTTGGGTCAGAGAAACCTTGTTTCCTTGCTTTCAGGTCTTTTCCCTGGTTTTTTGTCTAATAAAGTTTGTTGTGGAAGCATTTTTTCCAATAAATTACACTTATTGCTTATTGTGGAAGCCCTTTTTCCCCACCGTATTGCGGTCCACGTTTATATGGTTGACCAGAAGAGAAGTTTTCAAGTTTAGTTTGAGAGGGGAACAATGGGGTTTTCAGGGGTATTGAGAGGGATCCTAGGGAGTTATGGGCCCTTGTTTGCTTTCATGTTCCTTGGGCTTCAATTTTGAAGGGTTTTTTTTTTTTTTTTTTGTAATTATTCTATAGGTACGATATTGTATGATTGGAGTCTTCCCTTTTTTTGGGCTTTCTTTGTATGCCCCTGTATTCTTTTATTGTTTTCTTAATGAAAGTGGTTGTTTTCATTAGAAGTGTGCATTGTAATGCATCTATTAAAGGTGGCCTTATTTTATTTGTTTTCTTTTTGCCATTCTGTTTTTTCTTCTCTCCGTTAGTTTGTCCTTTGTCTTTAGTTTTCAAATAGAGAACAATTTTTATTGATAAAATGAAATAAAGGGGTAAAAACCCCAAGTAACTATAGGTGGATTACATAAAAGTTAGCCAAGTAGCAATTAAAGCAGAAAGGCTATAATCAGTAGACGGGGTGTTGACATTTACACCAATACAATGCACGAAAAAGAATGAAGTCCTTAAAATAATCAAACCAAGAAGAAATACCCTTGAAATTGTGACCATTTCTCTCTCTCCAAAACGTCGATAAAATAATAAATAAACAAATGAATAATAAAAAAACTCAGTTGAGAGCAAGTCATAATATTTTCTTTGCACCGTTGGTTCGTTCTTTGTATTTGGGAGTTTTTCTATATTAAATAAAGCTGGTTTTGTCATAAAGAAAAAAGGAAAGGAGGAGGAGAGGTACACTGATGTTTCTGGTTCTTCCTTCTGTTTTTTCTAATATAGGGCAAATATCAATTTATACTCTTGAACTTTGGGGTTGTATCAATTTAAACCCTAAACTGATAATTGTATCAATTTAAACCTTAAATTTTCATAAATACACCAATCTAAGCCCTAAACTTCTATACATGTCAATTTAAACTCTCAACTTTCATAAGTGTGTCCAAAGAAAACATAATGGAGGGTTTAAATTGATACATTTATATAAGTTTAAGGTCTAAATTGATACACTTGTAAAAGTTTAGGATTTAAATTGATACAATTATTCGTTTACGACTCCCAAAAGTTCAAGGTTAAAATTGATACAATTATTAGTTTAAGGTTTAAATTGATACAAACCTCAAAGTTCAGGGGTATAAATTTTGAATTTTCCCTTCAATAAATTTATTTGCCTTAGTGTTGTTATGTATGAGTGGATCTGTTTTAATTATGTTTTCCCATTGAACCCAATCCTTCATAAGATAAAATTAAAATTTGGACCTTGTTTTTATCTTTTCATACAGGGTGAGGAGGGATTGCTGCACTTTCAATGGCTTGATCGGACGCAAAATGTCATTGAAGATGTATCCTGATCGTTATTGTGTTTATGGTCAATTCTTTGTGTTTGGTTAATGCATATACGTTTCAAAGATCCTGGGTTGATTATTTCTTTTGGTTCTTAACTTAAGAATGTATGGTTCTAACTCGAACATTTGATTCACTTGACTTTTAAAGCATCACCCTCGCTAAAAAATGGACAAAAGATAAAGGCAAGTTGAAAAGAGTCCTACTTCAGAGAATACAAAAAAAGTAAGGGAGAACAAATTGTATATAGATAAGTCCAGCAGTGCACCTACTTTTTGAGCCTAATGATGAAATTTTCTCTTTCTTCCCTCGGTTAATTAAACTTCATGATGAAATACTCTTCTTCCACACACACGCGCGCAATTCCATCATTAAATATTATGATTTCTGATACGTCATGGTTGAAATTGAAATGCAATGGAATGACAATGAACTATGCTGGATCATCATTGTGAACAAACTCTTGTTAACGGAAGTAGTAGTGGGCGGGCTTTTTCTGCAAGCAATGAAAATGATCTTAATTTTAATTTCTTAATTTTTTATGTGTTTTTCATGGAGTGGTTGATACATTCTGTTTATGATGGCTTTTGTGTTGACAGCACAGTATTTCTTTTATTCGTATATCCATTGAACTTTATTTTTCGATGGACGGTATGTTCTTCCAAATGCAAGGATGTCAAAAAGTTATAAGATCATATTCATTATGTTGTTGCATCTGACTCTTCTCTATTCCACAGCTATGACTTTTTTCTGTTATTGCCATTTTACTGGCTAGATTTTCTTATTTTCCTTAATACGAGGTATACAGGATCAGATTGTTTTTCCTGATGAAGCAGTTTTTGAGAAGGTGTGTAATACTCTCTCTGTCCCTTAAAAAAGCACTAATATCATTAAAGAAATTGGAAAAACTATACAAAGAGGGGAAATTGAAGAACTAAGAGTGCATCCTAACTCAAGAGGCTAAGGGCCCGTTTGGTAACGTTCATGTTTCCTGTTTTCTATTTCTGTTCTCATTTTTTAAAAAATGGAGGTGTTTGTTAATGTTCCCTGTTTCTCGTTCTAAAAAAAAGTAAAAATGTTTCTCATTTTATAAGGAATTATTGGGAACAACAAAATGTAGTTTCTTCCATTCCCGTTTCTCAATTATTTTTATTGGTTTCTTTTTTCTTTTTCTCAATTGTTTCTATTGGTTTCTTTTTTCTCTTTCTCAATTGTTTCTATTGGTTTCCTTTTCTTTTTTCTCAATTCTTTTTATTGGTTTCCTTTTCCTTCTTTTCAATTCTTTTTCTATTTCATTTTCCTCTTGTGATTTCCTGTTTCTTCCTCTTATTTCCATCTTCTTCTCCAAATAACCACTCTCCACGTGGTTTCCTTTTTCTTCCTCTTATCTTCATCGTCTTTCCCAAATAACCACCCTCTTCCTCTTCCTCTCATCATCTTCGTTGTCTTCCTCTTCGCCTTTCATTGTCTTCCTCTACACGACACCTTCCTCTTCGCTGGATCTGGGTTTTCCTCTTCCTTTTTGCGTGAGTTGTGTTTTCGCTGTGGATTTTTGCCGAATTTGTGGGTTTTTGTTAGATTTGTGTTTTAGCCGTGAGTTTTTGTCTCTCTTTTTTGTGAGTTTCGGTCCTCCTCTTCGTCGTGAGTTTTCGTCTTTCTCGTCGGCTTTATTCTTCAGATCTCAATCTTCATCTCCTTCTGCATAAGATTACAAGAAGACCTTCATATCTAGGTTTGATAATTTTATTTTTTTATGTTTAATGGAGAACATATATTTTTCTTTCAAAGAAAGTTAGGAAACAATAAACAGTTATCAAATACATTTTATGTTTCTGTTTCTTTTTTTTCAAGAAACAAGAAACAAAAAGAGTTATCAAACACATTCCTGTTTCTTGTTCTAAAAAGAGAAGGAATAGGAAACCGGAAACAGGGAACAAGGAACAAGAAACATGGAACGATAATGTTACTAAACGGGCCCTAAGGGTCTCCAATCAAGCAGTAGTCGGAAAAGAAGAGAGTTGCCATACCTTTCTGCAGTTAGATGCTTATAGAGATACGTTAAGACATGTGTTTCGATGCACCCTTATGTTTACATTTATAGCAAACAATTCTTCCATCCCTCTAGTCTCTGAAGAGACCTCCGACAATGCTGCCATAATGAACTTTGTGTCCTCACAGTGTACGCTGAAAAGTTCAAACAACTAATCTCCCACTTCTATGGAAACAGAGAGGTGATTGATATTTTCTTTGGTTGGTCAACTCCTCTCCCACAGAAAATCCAAACCACGCTGAAAAGTTCAAACAACTGATCTCCCACTTCTATGTTCGCAAGCATTGAACAGAGAGGTGATTGATATTTTCTTTGTTTGGTCAACGCCTCTCCCACAGAACATCCAAAACCTACTCACATATGTTCTCATGGGCCACCCTTTCAACAAACACAAGAAAATCATGTGGTCACACCTAATTCGAGCATTTCTATGACTCTGTCCAAGTCCATAGATTAGTGCAGGGAGCCATAGAAACAACCGCATCTTCAAGGATAATAAGAAGTCATTCGAAGCATTCTTGGAATACCCTATCTACTTAACTATGACATGGTGCAAATTTACTTTTTTGAATTCGTCTGATCTAATGTCTCTTATAACCAATTGGAGAAATATTATGTAACTGCTTTGGCTCTGGACATGTTGCCCACTATGTATTTTCATTTATCAATGAAAATAATTTCTTATAAAAAAGTATATTTTCCTCTTTTATACGTGCATGCACTGATTGAACAAGGTGGGGTATCTTTGATTTTGAATCTACTTGTTAGTTAGCATTGTGATTCCTGTAGAACACCAATGTCCTAACAAAGAGATTCGATCTATTGGGGGGCTTTGGATTTCTATCTACAGTTTAGCGTAGGGAGTAACACATTGATGCTATGTCCTAGGCCCCTATACCAATTTTTCATAATGATTTGCATGAAAACACACTCGATGCTTCTAACAACCATAATCTTAATCTCAAGTCATGCCTGGAGTGATGTAATCTACCCTTTCCTAGATTATTAGAATTGGTGGCTGCATCTTCAGATATCCTCTCATTCATATTGCTTTAGAAACTCAAAATTCCAAGACGTGATTAGCTCTATTCGAGTGAGCGGAGTGTGAATAGACGAAGATGTAATGGAGTCTACATTTGTGATAATAAGAGAGGGATTTTGTAATTCCTTTGACTTATTTGCATGTTTCATTGTTCCAATGAATGTCTTGTTAGTTATGTCAAATAGGAAGGGTGCTAGTTTGTGAAAACTCCAGTCATTGTGAATGCTTTCTGGATTTTAGTTACTCCAACCATTGGCAATGACTGTTTCACATTAGTACTTTCTTCAAGGAATCTCCAAATATCAATAATTAATCTGTCACTTCTAAGCTATATTTGAAGTCATCTTACCATGTTAATGTTCCCACAATGACCTTAACTATCATGAAATCAATAAATGGCTTTTTCAGGGCAAACGGAGCTTTCAAATAATGAAATAATACATATGGATGAACAAAAGTAACCCTAGAAAAGGACTTCAAACCGTAACTACAGAAACAGACTCTGATTCAAAAGAACAAAACCAAATTGATAATTACAAAATGCTCAAGAAACTGACTTTACAAGATGCTGAAGAAACCGATAAATGATAATTACAAAAAAAATTTGCTTACATTTTCATTCATGGTTAAAATTGTTGTTTGCCTGCTTCAGGTCAATCAAGCTTCAGGAAGAGTTTACTTATTGAAGTTTAAAACAGATGACAGGAAGTTCTTCTTTTGGATGCAGGTCAGCATCTCTATATTACTTTTTGTTCTTTTAGAGCGTTGATTTTTATTCTACTATTTTCACGATTCTAACTGCGTTGGACAAATTGTAACCAGGAGCCCAAAGCTGAAGATGATCAGCAGTTGTGCATATCTGTTAATGACTACATTAATCGGCCACTGGGTACTTCCTAACTATTATATTTGTCGAAGTATCTGCTGGATGAAGCTTGTAGTAATAACTTCCTAACCAATTGTGCTGGGTTAAGTGCAGGCTTGTATTTGTGATTTTCTTTTACGTGCTTGCTTCGTTCACATAACACGCTTATATAACTGAAACAACTGTTTGCCTTTCCAAAGTTTCTTAATCTTGTAATGATTATCATTAATATATATGAACCAAAATAAACATTCAAAAGGAAAAGAAACCACATAAATATCATGGAGATTATCTTTCACTGACAGCCATCCTCGTTGCATATGGAGTGTGAAATTTTAATTCTGGCTATCCAACGGAAAGCTTTGGATAGTCAGTATCGAGATAGATTGGCTCATTCGAAACTCCTCGTAGTGGTCCATCCTCTCAAAGATTTTCATACATTACTCCACTTAAGTCTCTTGATTTTGGCACACTTGTATTGTTTTGTACTGATATTAGTTGTGCCTTGTTTGGATTGATTTGAAGTTTTTTGGTGGTTCTTGTCCGTGTAATCATGTTTACTTACTTGTGTGGACTGTTTTTAGCATTGGTCTTATGTTTGTCAAGTTTAGCTTTGATTGGATAAGATTAGGGCGCTGGGGGAGCGGGGTCAACCTAGTTGAGTTCCCCACCTGATCCTTTGTCTCACCTTCTGTTTTTACTCTTTATATAACTCTCTCGTACTTTGAGCATTATTATCATTTCACTTTATTAATAAAGAAGTTTGTTTCCATTTCAAAAAGAAATATTAATGCTGGTATTAAAATGACGTAATTGTTTACTTTAATCAAGTCCATCCCATGATGAAACTGGAACCTAGTGGCACGCTTGCTGGATATTTCTTTTAATCACGCTGATTTAATGGTTTGGTCTTGAGTTTTGACTGCACTAGATTACGGAGGAGCTGCTTTATGCTTTGTTGTCTCACCCCATTACCTTTATCTTTGTTTATGTTGTTTCAGAGTTTCTTGAGGAAGAAGAACCTGTTGCTTCCACTCCAATGCACGTTTCAGAAGGCACAGTCGAAGAAAACATCCCATCGAGGTATAGTGAGGACCCTCCTTTTTTGGTTTAATTGAACTTTTCTAAAACCCTTTGGATGCTGCAAATGGTTTTTCTTTGGCCTGATACTACCTAGCTGCACGTTCAAGTACAATCATAGCACAGTTGAAGAAAAATATCCCATCAAATTATTGCAATGATCCGCATTTCTTTGTTGACCCTTTTGATTTCAAATGGTTTGGGTGGTACTAGCCCTAGTTGCACCGTCGAATGGTTTTTAAGTGTTCAAAAAAATAATTTAAATTTTTTGATAGAGGTAGCTTTTCCAAAAACAGTTTTCTACTGATGGGAAATGGTTGCCTGATCTGGTGGGATTCAATTGAAATCTAACTTCTAGTGACAGTACTCAGTGGAAAGATTGAGTTTGACTTTTGGAGAGTAGTGTTTTTGAGTAAAGTGTTTTTTTAATGAGCACTTAGGAAGCTTTAATGAAACGGTTCCTATAGCTGCTTGATTCGGTAACTAAGTAATGTGAAAATTTTTAAAATTTGAAATGTATTCGATCCATTGAAAGCACCTGTCATCAATTCCTAAACTCATAATCTTCACATAACCTCTTCATTCTTAAAAAAGAGTAATACCCCCATTTAATCACATATTTTAATATAATTCATGTGGCAAACTGTGATTGGACTATTGTCCCTTCGGGGACATCTTCGGGGACATCCGATAAAGTTGGAACTGTGATTGAACTATTTGGTTGGTGGGCACGAAGATGAATATGACCTGAAAGCACCCAAACATTTTTCTTAGAATAAATGTCATTGTTAAAATACAGATGCACTGAGAAAGAAACAAAATATCAAGAAACATTTATCCCATTATTGCTGAATTTTGCCAACAAAAGCTTTTATCTCAACTGGCATCTGCATCTTTGTTCGAAAAAACAAAGAAGTATCAGAAAATACTACAATCTCTTAGTTTTTTCAGAAGCTAATTAAAATGACTAATGAGTTGGAACACTATTTATTGCTTAGGGACTATTGTTTTCAATTGGACGAAATTTTTCCTACTGTTTACTTCTTTGGATATTTTCCCCTGCTGTGTCTTCCTTTTCCTTTCTTCCCCCATTAGCTAAAATTTATGATAGTAATTTTTTATGTCATGACACTGAAGCTCCTCACTACGGCCAGTGAAGTTGGAAGACCTGCAAAGGATATTAAGTAACATCGAACCATCTGGTATGTCGTTCCCTTCAAACATGTATTGATTCTCTTTGTTCATTTTGATCACTCCAGAATCTAATAATTTTTTGCTGCTTTTTTGAACTCAGCAGATATTGATGTCGATCCAGATGCAGGTAATATTTCCATACGAAAATTCTTTCACATTTTTTGTATCATGTATGTGTAGTAGTATTTATCTAGGAGAATTTCTCTTCGAAGAAATCCTTTTTTGTTTACATTGTAAATAAATCCTGTTTTAGTTAAGAAAAATATTTCATTAATAAATAAAATTCACAAGACCAAAGCCGCATAATTAAATGAGTTTTTTCCATTGGTATAAATCTAAGAATGGTCAAATAAGACGCTATAGAAGTATCTACCAGAAAGACCACAATGAGATTCAAATGCCTATTGGGAGAGAAGAAAAAAAGATGACCACAATGCATGTAGCTGCAGAAACTCAAATTGTATCTTTTTTTCCCTTCCCTATCCACTCCTTAAAAAACTTTTCTCCTCTCTTGTCAAGTCTCCTGAGTGAAACTAATGCCATTCAACTTTAATCAGAAAATCTTAGCCTTACCTTAATATGTAAAATGAACCTTTCCGTACAAATTTGTAGCTTAATGCTTACGCTTCCTTGATGATGTAGGTTTTGGATTAGGAGATTTATTGAAGCCTGATCTGATAATGCCAGTGCTGGAAACGTTACCATTGGAACAGAGTTTAGCATCATATTTGCCTGAGGCATGTACCATTTTGGTATTTGATGATCCCTTGTGATATGTTTTTGTTTTCATAATAATTGTGTTCGATTTCAGGGTCCATGGACTCCTGAGGATATATTGGAACTGTTTCAAAGCCCGCCCTTCCGTCAACAAGTAGATTCATTTACTTATGTAATATTCTAAACACTGAATTTTGGTTTCTTAAACAATCAATAATTTGATGCTTCAAATTTTCTGATCCGATCTCATGTTTTTTCCTAGGTTCTTCGGACTGGACAGATAGATTTGTCTCAGTTTGGAATAGACCCGAGCAAATGTAAGTAGATTTTGCTTTCCTAGGTTTTTCGGTTGGTAATTGCTATGTCTGGATGTCCTGAAGGTCCACTCGTTTCTTCTTGGGGATCGTTAGTAAATAGTGAACTTGAGGGGTGTCATTAGAAGGTTGAAAATGAATGCAATAGGTTTATTAATAGTGAACTGTAGGGTCTCTTTTGTATGCAAATGAATGCAATAGGTTTAGTGAAATTTTGTTCTTTTAAAGACTGTTTTTGGATCATGTAAGACTAGAAATTTAAACTTTATATTTGATATTTGGAAGATGAAGAATTACACTCCATCGACAAAAAAATACTTTTTTGTGTTGTAAGCTTTTTTTTTCTTAAAATAAAATAGGCGTAACATGATATATTTTAATTAATATAGTGCTGTAAAATATAATTTAAAAAAAAAAACACAAAATGTGTTAATAAATTCATCAATAACAATTTAGATTGAACTAATTGGTAACTTTGACTCTATTATTGTTTTTGAACATATAGATATTGCTAAATATACTTTGAATAACTTTTGGTTTGTTGGAGTCGGTCACGGGATGGCTGAAGCCTTCTGAGATATCCCAAGTTCTAGTTTGTCTTTACAAGAAATAGTGACACACGACCTTACTTAAACAGAATCTGTTCTAGATGTACAGAAGTTGTACATCTGTGTCCTCGAGTTCTAACAAGAAATAGTGATGCTGATGCATTTACAATCTTGGATTTCAGTCCCATTCAGTCTGCTCTAAAATATGTATGCTGACATTTAAAGATTCTCTGGTTTCTTGCAGACAAATTTACGGTATTGTCTTTTCTTGATGCCCTTGAGGATTCTGTTTCAAAAACGTCAAGTTCAGAGCTGGAGCAGGATAATAAGGATGTAAGATCCCAATCCTTCAACCGTAGTGACTCGATGGATGAATCATAGTAAGAAGATATTCTAATTCTGTGTTTGCTAATCAGTTACCAATCTCATTGTTTTATTATTGGCAAAGAGAAGGTTGCTTGACATTTCTTGTATACCTTAGAGAGGAAGAACTGGATTGAGTAACCAAAAGTGCGGATTTTTATCTGGATTCTTATATTTGATCTGACAATAATATTAGTTTCATATCGATTAATCTCGTTGTAAGTTCTTCAGTTTTTGGATAGTTTAATTGTATATTGTCAAAAGTATAGTTTCGTTACTCCCTTATTTTTGTTATTGTTTTTATCTTTAATTTTGTTTTGTTTTTTTTTATTATTGTTTTTTGTCATTTGGAAGTTTTAGGAGTGTTAATGAAAAAAGGTTTGGATATCTTTTTCTTGTTTCTGATATCATAATTTTAAAGAATGATGTTTCTTGTCGTTGATAGTGAGTTTTGTCAAGAATGTAGGTGCGATGAAATTGGCGGATCATAACATAATTTAATTTGTTTAGGTGAGGTTTGAATTTTATATGTGGTTGAAAAAAAATTGTGATTAATTTTGGGGTGAAAAACCAATTTTTACTTTATTAATTTGGACATTCACATTTAATTTTTTTAAATTGGACTCTAAATTTAATTAAGTCCATTCAATTTTTGCTAATTTTGTCACTAATATATATTTCTTTTGGGGAAAAAAATGTGTAGATATCTTTCATAAACTCAATAATTTTAATGAAACAAAGTCTTGTACAAAACTTTTATGCCCAAATTAATCATGTAGTTTACAATTTTTAACAAAATAAATTAAAATTGCCTTTGATGACTTCTTTCTATGATTTTATGAATTTCAAGTACTTTTTACTTGTTGATTGCACAAGAGAACTTTTTAACTATATTTGAAGGATATTTTATTACAAAGTTTTAACTTTTTGTGATTATAAGTAAGGTTGAATTCCAAATTGATTTTTTTTTTCAAGAAAAGAAATTCAAAAGTAGCTTCGTATAGATCTTTTTGTAACCATCTTTTTGTTACGTTGTGTTAATATGAAAAACATGTTTTCCCTCGTTATTGAGAACATAAATTAAAATAAATATAATGGTACATGATTTTATGCAATAATCATAGGATAGAATGTTAAATCTTGGACATTTCAATACTTTTGAGTCAAGTTTAGTTTGACAAATAAAATGGTACATTTAAAAATAAAGCAAATGAAAGTTGTGTGTATGGGTTTGTTGCACGAATGGCAAAAATACCCGAAATAATAATATATATAACACAAAGATAAAATATCTGTATAGTAGAAAATTAGAAACTCATGCTTGGCACATCATTTTGCATGTCTATCTAGATTTTCTCAAATTGAAAGTTATTAATGATAGTAGCTATTAGTTAGCCACTGATAGCTACCATTAGTTTATAACATTGATAGCTACTATCAGTAATAGTTTTCAATTTGAGAAAATGTGCGATCAATTGCTATTTCTAAAAAATGCTATCAGTGATGCTACTATCAAGATAAGCTGCTATTAGTGGATATCCCTGATAGTTGCTATCAGCGATAATTTTCAATTTGAGAAATGTGCTAAGTTGCTATATGTGATTAAAACAGAGCAAGTTTTTGGAATGCTTCAAAAAAAATTATAAGTTGATTGGTGATTGTTTAATGATGAATCAGGTGCCCCATTCATTATTCGTTGATGTTATAGATAAGAGAGAGATGTTCGTTTTGGATTAATATCTACTCCAATTTAGATGAGTATGAATAAAAGAAATTTCTCAATTAAATTAAGATGCATAAACAAATAGATTAATCATCTCTCAAAAAAAATATAGCTTTGGACACATTTTCAAACAATAATCCAGGAGCCCGTTTGCGACGAGGATTATGCTAGATTATAATAACTACTTGTAGCTACCGTAAATACTATTTAAAAATCTCTAATTAGCTATCGTAAAAATTATTTAAAAATCTCCAATTAGCTACATTAAAGACTATTTCAAAAACCCTCCATTTATGAAGGTATTTACTATTTGCTACAATTTTTACTATTTTACATTCATCATTTTTTTATTCTTTGCTACTTTGTCTACTATTTTCTACTCAAGATAAAATAATTTACACCATAAACACATATTATTATAACCCAAACTAAAATAATTTGAATCTCAAACACAAACTGTTATAACTCAATTGAAAGAACTGAGGACTATAATAGCTTATTTCTTACCTCAAACACTCACTTAGTAGTTAGTTTTAGGGGCTAACTCATTTTCTTAGAGCAAACCTAGTTAGGATCACATTGCCTAAAATAAGCCTTTTGATAACAAAAGTCAATTACATTTCATTGAGTAACGAGAGTCTAGCTAATAGAGCTTAAATTTGAGTCCAATTAACTTCACGTTGCCTCACTAAGACAATTTTACTTATTCTAGTGCTCGAGTTTCATGAGTAATTACAGAACAAGTTACCTTCTTATGAAAGCAACATCTCTTCCACAAGATCCAACGAGCTATATTATATGGAAATAAATTGAAATTTATAAAAGGGAGAAACGTTCTAGGAGAGTAAAGTGCATCAGAAAAAGTTTTGAATGCAATTTGATCAATAATTGACATATTTATAAACTAAGACATGATCATTTTGATGAATACTTGTGTTTCTTCTTCAATTCGGTTATTTTATGAAAAGACATACATTCATAAAATAATGCAACTCATGGCAAAGGAAGAGATGCTACCCTACACGAACAATCGCATACCATTTATTCCAATACATGCATATTACCTAAAACATATATCGTACCAACACGTTTTAATTAATGATAATCTCCTTGCAAGCTAGCTTTTTCAAAATTCATACATTTTCTCCTTTATCTCTTCTAGTTATCTCTCTTTCCAATTGGATATTAGCAAGTAATCAAGATTATAAACCTCAATAATATCCACTTTAGCACACAAACTTAGTATAGACAAGAAATTGGCAAATATCATAATACCAAGCTGATGGATAAGAAACAATTTAAAATCCACTCTACCATTTTTTTTTTCTTTTGGAGGGCACCCTTTCTATTAAACATGAGAAATAGTTTAATATTGGAAAATTTCAATTTATATCCTTAAACTTTGGGATTTGTCTCGATTCAAACTTTGAACTTTTAATTGTATACATTAAAATTTTATGTAAGTGTCTCAATTTACACTCTTCTCCAACTTATGTTCGACTCATACCACATAAAACTTATAATTTTTAGCTAATTAAACTTACATTTTCATGTCCCAATTAGTTTGGACCTTTCATTTTAATTACCTTTGAAAATCATTTATGCTACTCTCAATGTGTAGACTTTTTAAATGTTGGCTTTATAAAATAAACAATTTAAGTAAAAGTACAAACGTTTTTCAAAGAAAAATCTAACTAATAAATTAATTTATTCGTGAAATTTTGGAGATGAACTAATACAATTATAAGTTTCACTTTAAGATTTTCCAAATGAAACATAATGAAAGTGATTGATATATATACATATATATATAAAAGTTCAATACTTAAATCGATATATTCATGGTTTAAATTGATACAAAAACCTTAAAGTCAGTACAAATTGATATTTTTCCACTTTTTTACTTGTTTTCTTCACAGTTTTGATGAATTTTTTTACATAATGAATATTCTGACTATCAAATGCAGTTTTTTAGCAGTACAAGGAGTGTTAGTTATTGTAGTGTTGTTTTAAGTTTTGTCTAATTGTATCTCATATACAATATAGTTATTTATAATTTTGTTTAAAATTAGTATCTATATTGTTATTTCTTTACCATTCTGAACATTTGCTTTCTGAAGTATTAGTAACCCGTCTTTTTGGAGTTACAGAAACGTTTTAGATTCATAAATTCATATTTGGTAAAACATATCCAACTTAATTAATAATCTTACATAACCATAAGCATCCAAATCATCTAAGAGATATATCAACTCAGAAGCTTATTACGATACCGATTATATGTTTTGTATCAACAAGTATGCTCTTAACTCCTAACTTGTTTAATTCCATAATGTTGTTTTTGCTAAAACGGTGTTGTAAACCATGAAATCTTTGGTAATATGGTAGCGACAGGAGACGTGTTGACTGTGCATTGTGTTTGCCCATGCTATGACACATATGATGACGAGTCATGTTATAATGATTGTATCAAAGAGATTAACGGTGCTGGATTTTGTTACCTAAAGCTACCTGACATTTCTAGTGAAAAAGATTGTTGTTGCAATATTTGATCAAGCAAAGAGAAATATTTTGGTTTCACACCTAACATTTCTTATTCTATCAGATATCATTCATTTTACTGTCCTTATTTATTAATTCTTACGCGATCAATGATTATTACACTAACAAACTAAAATTTAATACGTATTGTCAAATCAAAACTTTTAAGAATGATAATCCATTTGTAGCATTCGACAATGAGTTTTTACTTTAAATCAAACTATAAAATTTAGCATATGGATCATGACAAATATTATTGTGGATTTATACCATGTAGATCTTAATAGAAATTTTATACAGTAACCAAGTAGATCTAAAGAAACTCTCATTGGACATCATGAGAATATCCAAACAGTAACAAAACTTTAGACTATCCAAACTGTTTTAGCTTTTTATATATATAATACAAAGAGCATAAAATTGAACAAGCCCCTGCGCCTATGCTAAATCCGCTGATAACCCACAACTACATTAATCAATGGCTCAGAGAGTTTCTTTTGTAGACACTTTAAATTATCCAATGTTAGAAATGACCCACAACTATTTACGTCAGTGGTCCAAGCAAACTTACTTTTCCTCCACATTGGAAGTTTAAGGGTTGGGAAAGAGAAGATAGTAGAGCTCTTCAGGTGAATAGAGAGGCAGTTAATTTTCTTCCCCTATATACAAGATGTCCTCCAAGCAGACCAAAACCATAGAAACCACATCTGATATATTATTCATCTATCTTCTCCGACATTAACAATTAGCACCGAGTTATGCCGAATTGCCCAAAAACATCCAGCTCTTTTGGTTGTTAATGTAGGAATTTGGGGCATATATATATATATATATAGCCGAAGTGTCAAGTGGAGAAGCAAAGTACAACCGAATAACAATTTAACCCATATAAAACTAAATCTGTTACATATTTAATAAAGGTTAATAATTCATTAGGAATTCTCTGTATATGGATAATTGAAAACAAACTAACTACAAATCAACAAGTGTGAACTAAAATCCAAACAGTAAATCAAAACAGATTAAGCAACAAATTGCTCAATTGCCCTTAATTGATGAGTGCTGATACAACAGAGTAAAGAATGGATGGATTGGAATTTGGAAGAGGGAATTGACATTTCCATCCTTGATCGCTTTAAATTTTCCATTCAAAGGGTAGAGGAGATCATTGTATAGCTCGATGTCACCAGAAACAAGACACTTTCTTGGAGTTAACCAAATCAAAACTTGAGCTAGGAAAGGATGATGATTAAACAATATATAACAAATATCAAACACATCTTTTAAATTACACTGTACACCACCCAGCTGAGTTAGGGATGAAGAACACAGCTGGACACATTACCATTCAATTCTAAGAATCAACTTAATCATTTCAGTACATTTGATTTCCCCAAACTCAGGTACAAAAAACAATCCTCTAGTCTTAGCTGGGAGAAGACGTTATCAAATAACGTTCTGGGTTAGTAATTCCAAAAGACTTGATTTCTCCTGTGTTGCTTTTTCAGATACAATGATATTAATTCTCTGTAAGTCCATTTCTTCTGCTTGCGAAATTGCATGAATGCCTCAGAACTCATGTGGAAGTCTCCTTTACCCAATGCCTCGAAAACGAAAGAGTCTGTTAATGATACTGGAGGTTGATCTGGATTCATTTTGCTCAAAATGAATTCCAAATTTCTTCCAAGTCTTCGATCGACATAAGCATCAACAACACAGCCGTAGGTCACAAGATCGGGTTCAATATTCATATGCTTCATGTGTTCAAGGCTAAGATGAAGATCCCATAACAAATCCATTCTTGAAAATGCTAGAGCTCTAATATTAAATGTTGTAAGATCTGGATTGAATCCAGCGTCAACCATTTGTAGAAACTCTCGCTGCAAACTTTTCATTTTAAAATTGGCAGCATAAGATAGAAGTAGAAGATTCCATAAAAGATTCCCAACATTTTTCCTTCCAAGACCAACATCCCTGAGGAATTCACCTAATCTGTAGAATTTTCTTTTCCTTATGTAGGCAAATGCCATTGCCGTGATTCCTTTCTTCTCAATTAGAAATCTTGACCTTTTAAGACGACCGTAGGCAGTTTCCATCTCTACTAAAGAACCAAACATGCTGTAGTATGTAATAAAAGAATTTCCAGTAGCAGAATTAACTGTAAAACCACTAGAAACCATTTCCCTCAAAGTACTTTCCATCAATTCTAGTTGTTTGTGCTTCCCAAAACAAGATATGGCTAGTGAGTATGCCTCAGGCAGTAAGTGTGAATACCTTAACTTTACCTGATCTAGAACTTTAGTTATATAATCGAAGTGTCCCATCTTTCCATAAGCGTTAAATAACTTTGAAATTACTAGAACAGAAGGTTCGAAACAACTGTTTAACATTTCTTCCCACATTGCTTGTGCTTGGAGAGGAGAACCATCATCTATGTAGTTTACCATAATAGTGGACAACGTAGAGTTGTTTAGAGGAAAACCTTCAGACTTCAGCTCCAAGAAAATCTCTTTTGCTAAAATAGGCATTCTTCTTCGGCTCAATTTTTGAATCACTTGAGAATTGTTGATATTAAAACCATCATCGACAGAACTTCCTTCATTATGCTGCTGGAATATCTAGCATAGGTACATTGCATAAAGAAAAAGCAAAAATTAAGATAGCGAAACTCTTTAACATAAACATCAGAAAAGAAATCACTCTAGTTTCCATTTTATCATTTTAAGGGTCTAATAGTTGTCATAAGTACGACATTGTTTTTTTTTCCTTTTTTTTTCTGGTTAATATGCCATTTTCTTAGGGCATTTCCCTTCAAATTGAGTATGCTATATCTGTCCAGTGTCCACTCATGAATATCCTGCCTCTTTTGAATAATGCATTTCAAGCAACAGTTTTTCCCAGTAAAATAAAAACCATAGCAATAGGTCCAAGATGAGTAATATCAACAAGTACATCCTAGAGAAACTCCAAAGGGGCATAGCCCATACACATTGTTCTTCCAGAAACAGATCACTAGATCAGTGACTTGACCCATCTTCAACTTCAAAAGTAATTGCTAGGTTAATAACGGAAGCCAAAGCTAATGAGGTCTTCCCAAGGGTCTTGGTTCCTCCCTCTGACATCAACAAGAATGTTAAGAGGACCCACTAGTTTGTTTTATTTTCAAGCACTCTTTCATTCTTCTGAACGTTACTTAATCTACATTAACAATCAATCATAACAACAGCACATACATGCCATATTCTCATTCAAATTCTTTAAAACGATAATGAGATAATGTTCGCATATCTCTCACAATTCTATCCAATCATATATTTGTCTTTAATTATTGTTCTTGTATCTTTTAGCATTAAACTCATTTGTTATATAAATAAAAGGTCTTCTTTCCTTAAAAAAAGGAAAAAAGAAACCAGAAACCAACAAATGATGATGAAAGACGGGAGAAAATTGTCAGCATAATCCGAATTCAAACCATTCATAGACTTTTGAGTGATATGGGGCATACCTTACAAGATGAAGCTCGACATGCAGGGTGTCTCTGATGGGACAAAATTGGGCATTCCTGTTTGAAATCTCTTGGAAAGCAGTATGAATTTGCCACCGTTGTAACAAGAAAGTCCATCTTCATGGTGGAGTGATTCTCAGTTCAAACAGCCGGAAAGATCACCAAAACCAGACAAACCACTGCCCACACCACCGTTGGAAAATCCTTTTGAACATTCATTATTTCATTCCTAGTGAAATTGTAATCGACAAAACCAAACTTCAGTCAAATAAAGCTTCCGGCTGTATATATTTTTTTGAAACGGAGACAAGCCTATTAAAATCACAAAGTACTAGAGTATCGTTTCGGGCTGTGTACTAATTAAAAGTGATGTCAAAATGAGCCTAGCTTGACTATAATCTGGACGTTAGACGTTGGCTCCCTTCCTCATATTGTCAATAATAATAATTAAAAACTAAAAGTGATATAATACATTTTTTAAGAAAATGAGTCCTGAAGCAAAACACCTCATCTGTTGATGATGTAGAAATACGTTCATCCGATGGTTAGAGCACAAGACTAGATCAAAAAGAGAAAAGGCAGGATATGGAGAATCAGAGTGAGCATAATCACGTGCCATTATGTAAAACAGAACACTATCCTTTTCAGGAATTTGATCGAACAGATGGTGGCCGTGGTCCATGGACAAAGTTGTGCGGTTGAGCGTGAACAAATTAATGAGCTTGGTGAGAACAGAGGTGTGATTCTGAAGATTGGTTTAGATTATACATGCTTGAATTTGCATGAACTCCCTGAGAGATGTACATTTGGACAAAAGAGAAAGAGGGGTGGGGGTTGTTTTATGAACTCGTTCTTGGACAATGTGGAGTTTGGTTTTTGTGAAGTTGGAATATAGAAGATAGTCGTTTCAAAACCTAATAATAAACTCTTACACGATGCAGTGAAGTGGATTGCAGAGAACAAGAATGGCAGACAAGATCAAAGGTACAGGTAGGAGTGTAAATGATCTCAAATTTCAAAACAACTTGAAAAACATTCCGGCCATGGAAGTGATAAAGCATATCCAAAATGAAATTGGTAGTACAAGTAGTAGAACGTGAAGTATCAAGTTTCATTATATGATTGAAGCAAGGTCAGAAAGAGAAATCTCACCTTCAAAATGTGGAAAGGATTGTCTGTTGGGAAAGAAGTGCCGAGAGAACGAAGAAGAGCGACCACTTCGCCGGAAAAGTTGGCCGTGTATCCCACCGCCACAAACGGCCAGCAAAGAAGCAAAAATTTCCGTAAGGTGGCGTGGCCTTTTCTGAACCCACGAATTAGACTAATGATTTTTTTTCCCTTTCTTTCTTTTCAAAACTATACAAAATGTTTCTGAATTATAAGTTTGTTTCAAATATATTCATAAACGTTCGACTCTTTCAAACATTCCCTTCAGCTTTTGTTCATCGTAAGACACACACCCTTAAAATAGTTAAAATTTTGTTTAAATAATAGAAATATCCTTAAATTAAAAAAATAAAAATTATTCTCCTCAATCTAATTTTTAACTCAAATTAAAACCACACTTTAAATTTACATCGATATAATATCGATATTTTCACATTTTCACACATTCCATATCAATAGGATTTGTGAATAGATGAATTCATTGCATGGTATAAAAATCTACAAATCACAAAAAATATACATAAAAATAACACTCACATAGATATAATATAAATAATAGACATTTTTGTTTGTTTTTATTTGTTCGTATTTTTCCAAATCCTCAACACTCGTTTGATTTGTGCATGTAATTGAATAAAAATATAATTGTGTGTACATATATATATGGTCAACAAAGATTCAATTTTGTGCATACAAAAAAAATGCCCTTCTTTAAAATAGTTGAGTTTGTTAGTTATACCAAGTAAGCACAAACAATAAATCTTCATTGATTGGGGTAACGTTGTAAAAAAGCAATTGGTTTTATGGATGCTTGTGACAAATAAGCCTATAGCGATAACCCAACCATCCTTGAACAATTTCTCAATATAAAATTACCATAAAAGGCAACTATTAAGCATTATAAACTAATATTTTCATTTTTGTATTTAAATGTACTTTTGTCAGCCAAGTTCTCTTTTTATAATATATTATTGGTCGAGTTAGTTGTTTGAAATGAAGAACAAAGTTGGTGGTTGGAGTTAGTTTTTCAAGACGATTGTTGAAGTTGGCTGCCAAATGTGATCGTTGTTGAAGTTGATCGATAGAGGTGCTCTTTTCCGTTCTTGGTTGCCTGATAAGGTAAATGTCAATATTGGATTGTTAGAGGTGGTTGGCTTGTCACTGAAGTTGATTATCAAAGGTGGTTTATGTTGAAGTTTATTGTAGAGGTAGTTGTTGGAGCCCAAAGTTAAAGGTGGTTGATTTTAATTACCAAAGGTGGTTTTCGCCAAAGTTTGTAGTTGTAGGTGGTTGTTGGAGGTAGAAGTTGGTTGCACGAATGTGATCTTGGAGTTGGTCGCAAGAGTTTGTTGTCAAAGCCTAAAATTGGTATCATGAAGGTGGTCATCGAAGTTGATTTTCATCAAAGTTTGTTATTTGATATGGTTACTAGAGCTCAAAATTGGTCGAAGTTGGTCATACAAAGGTGGTTGTCGGAGTTTGTTGTCATAGGTGGTTGCCAAAGCCCGAAATCGATCATCAAAATTGGACATGTGAAAGTGGTCATCAAAATTGATTATAGGAGTGTGGCAATGATAATCATTAATGGTGGTTGATGGGTGAACCCATTGAAAACATTGGAAAGAATAGAGAATTAGGGTGAGTTTGTACAATATACCAACTCAACTCAACAACATGTAAAGTTGGTTGGCCAAACCATAAGTTGGTATATCATACCAACTCAACTCATCTCATGTTGGTATGCCAACTCCTAAGAGTTATGTATTTAACTTACTAATTAGTTTAATATGGAGGAGTTTGAACAAATGAGTAAGAAAATAGAAGTTAAGAAGTGTGAAGTTGTGAATTTCACTTCTTGTTAGACTCAAGAATTTTCTATTTAAACCCTTTTGCTAAATTTTTTTAAAATAAACTTTAAAATTGAATTGCTGTGAACACTCTCTCTCTATATTTTTTTTAACTAACATGTTTTCAAAATTAAACACTTCAAAAGTTAAACTAAACATCCAAGATTAACACATATACACGAACTAAACATCCAAGACTAACACATATACACGAATAAGTTTAATGATATAATTAAATTTACATTCACTCACTAGCTTAAACTTTTGGGTCAATGGTGATTTAAATGATATCCGAATAGTGTGGTCCATATTGTCATATGTCCAAAAGTTTATTAACATTGATTTTAATGAACCAAAATATTTTAAAAATATGCCAAAACTATGATTTTAAATAGAGTTTTTGTTTTCAAAAATACAAAAATTGATAAACTATTTACATTTACATAACAAAATTTATATTTTTGACGATTTTTATTTTAAATATTTTTAACCGTTTTGTCATTTAAATTAATTTACGGAAGTTTGGTAATACATAAATATTATATATAAAATTATGAATGATAATATAGGTTTGGTATTAAGGGCATTTTGGTACTAATATGACATTATTGCTTAAACCTTCGTTCTGGTCGGCGGCCACAAAACCCTGAAAGCGCCACCAAGCGTCGTCCTTCTTCTTCTTCTTCGTTGCCGGAAGAGAACATAGCTGAAGAAATTTCTAAAACCCTTCTTCTTACACTCTCTGCGTCTCTCGAGCTTCTTCAGTTCTCGGAGAGTGACAAGAGAAAATGGGAATTTTTGAACCTTACAGAGCAATTGGCTACATAACAAACAGCGTCCCCTTCTCTGTGCAGAGACTTGGAACCGAAACCTTCGTCACCGTTAGCGTTGGCAAAGCTTTTCAAGTTTATAATGTAAGATCATTCTCTCAATACACTTCTTTCCCTTGCGGAATTTTTATTATTGCGGCCCTTTATCCCCGTTTGTTGCTTGAACTGTTTAAGTTTACAAGATTACTGTTATTTTTGTTGGTTTTTCTTAGTTTAACTCTCACTTTAGAGCTTAATCGTTTTTATGTGTTTGTTTTTCTTATTTCAGTGCGCGAAGTTAAACTTAGTGCTTGTTGGTAAGTGAGTTTTTCGTTTCTTTTCCTTTTTGTTTTGAAGTTTGTTTTTGTTTTAGTTTCCATTTGGATATAATTTACCCGTTTGTTTGTCTTTTGGAATTTTCTAAGGTGGGGTGTTTCTAAAATTTCTGTTTTGGGATTCACCCGTGTTTGTGATTCTACTAATTTGTGTTGATGCTTGATGTTTAGGTCCTCAATTGCCCAAGAAGATTCGAGCTCTTGCTTCCTACCGTGAGTACACATTTGCTGCTTATGGGTCTGACATTGCAGTTTTCAAGCGTGCTCATCAGGTTTGCTCACTCGGAATATGTCAATTTTTATGAAGTAAATGTTCCTGGAAAAAGATGCATAACTGCTCAGGCTCAATTCATCATTTTTTGGTTCTAGTTAGAATGTTTGTTGATTATTAGATATGGGCTTATTTACTCGTTCATGTTTAATGATTTAGGTGTACACATGTATAATTAATTCTTATCCTAGCTTGTTGAGAGTCTTCGTTCTATTAATTCGGATGGAATGGCATAATTTCCTTAATTCATGGGGTTGCATGAATGTTTTTTGTTTAAGTTTGTCTGCTGGCCTGTGAGTGTGCTGCTTTGACTATAAAAGGAAAGGAGGGGCTACAGGCTTTCTTCAAAATAAATTAAATTGATTCAGAAAATTCTCGTTGAGCTTTCTTGTATTCATTTAGATCACTTTTTAGTGAGCTGTTTTTGCTCTTTCCCTTCTAAATCATTTCATGAAAACTCAGTGGAAGACAAATTGCACTCAATGGCGAATTTTGTATGGGGAGGTTAAACACCTTCGCTAAGGTTCAAAGAAAATGTTCAAGATGGTTCTTGAATCCAAGTTATTATTTAGTTTACCTAGTATTCAGGATCCTTTTGGTCTACTTGGTTGAAAAGGAATGTTTAAATCTTCACAGAGAAAGAGCAATGCTTTGACCGACCTATGGAATGAATAAATTGTTTTGGCTCATGGGCTGTAAATTGTCTCCACCATTTTGTAACTACAGTATATAGCTCACCATCTCTTATAGCCCATTGGAAAAGTTTTTGTGATCTTCAAATGGACAGGTTCCACCCCTCCTTCTAATTTAACATAAGTGAAGTATTTTTTTATCCAAAAATTGCTATTTATTAATTTGGGAAGGATGCTCATCACTTGTTAAGTCTCAAATCTGGGAAGGATTTTCATGACTTGTTCAACAACAAGAATTGTTGGGAAGCTCTGTGTCTGAAGTTTGGATGCACGGGGCTTAACGATTTCATTGTTAAAAAACATCTGTTGTCTACTTTGTGATCATGGTAGGAAAGCAAGAGTTTTGTGGAGTGTAAGTTTGATTTGAAAGACAATTATGGCTTTTCAAGAATAAGAAGTTTGTTGAAGGAAAGGTTTAATATGGTAAAAGTTCCATGCATTGTTGGAGTCCCTTTCCTATAGGAGGAGGTGTTTTTTATGGGCTGGATTTTTTGTTTGCCCATGTATTCCTTCGTTTTTTTCTTAATTGAAAGCCACTGTTTTTATTAAAAAAAAAAAAAAAAAAAAAAAAAAAAAAAAAAAAAAAAAAAAAAAAGAAAAAAAAGAAAAAAGAAAAAGAAAAGATAAGAGTTCCATGCTGTTTTTTGCGTTCTCTAAAGACTTCTGCAATACTCTGTCATGAGGTTTATTCTTGTTGCGTTGCTTTCTATAAAAAAAACAACAAGGATCCTATAAGAAGATTCTTGTTGTGATTTCTTGTATTCATTTTTTAGATTGAGTTTAGTCTCTGATGCTATTTTCCTACCATAGGAAGCTTTTAGAAGTCCCCCTAAGTAGGGGTGTTCGTGGGTTGGGTTCAAGCACTTCTTAGACACAACCTAATTGTTTGAGTTGTATATTTCTTCAACCCAAATAATCCTTATTGAATAATGAACCCAACCAACCCAAACATGAAGCATTTGGGTTTGGTTGGTTTGGGTTAGTCAGGTCACTTAATTAAATTTTTGTCCTAATATTTAAATTAAATAATTTTCATATATTGAATTAAGAATTTAAAGCAACTCAATCTCAATTTACTTTATATTATGAAAATTTTCTTTCCACAGTTTTTTTTTTTTTTTTTAGGAGTTATAGCATAAATTATCTAAAAAGATCATTAAATTAAATTAAATTAAATTCATTTTTATACAATAGTATCATAAGTAGAAAAAGTAATTTTTTTTAAAATTAATAATAAGTTTAGGTCGAGTTGGGTTGATCAGGTTTTTTGGGTCATTGGGTTTTTTGAACACGCCTACTCCTATTAATGAGTTTTTAGTTTGTAATGTCTAAAATATCATTTTTTTGGAAGAATATGTATATCCAGTTATTTTAAAGAACTATTTTTTTTGGATAAGAAGCATTTCGTTGATGAATGAAATTACCAAAATAGTACAATGGATACACCAATAAATAACAAAATACGATGCCTAAAAGAGAGAATGATGCATCCGAAGGTGATCAAATGAAGGAAATATGTATTTTAAAGAATTTATATATTTTTAGACATTTCTTAGTTCTATACTAAATAAAAGAAATGCACCTGAGGTTTTTCATTCTGATAACTTCCAGATTGTTTTTGTTTAGTATGGAATTTTACTTATTTTAGTTGTTAAATATATCCACTTTGTCATATCAATTTTCAAAGTTGTATTTTATATCCTTGCTTTATTTGTTGAGTGTCATTAGGTATAAAATTCGCTGCAGTAATGCTGAAGAATCTCTCTTTCTCTCTTTCATATTCTTCTTATGCTAAGGTCTTTTACGTGCCATGAAGATGCTCTTAGACATGGACACTTGCTTGTCATTGATTTTTTCAGGTGTCAATTCTTTAGACATATTTGATGATTGCTTTGCAGGTAGCAAATTGGAGTAGCCATAATGCCAAGGTCAACTTGTTGCTATTGTTTGGAGATCACATCCTAAGTGTTGACATTAATGGAAATATGTTCATGTGGCCTTTCAAAGGGATTGACGATAGTCAGTCTCCAGTTGGCCAAGTCATCTTGGGCAGAAAATTTAGTCCTAGCTGTATAATGCATCCAGACACATATCTAAACAAAGTAATTGCTTTCTTTTCCACATGGTATTTCATTTCAATTATTCTTAAACACTTCATTGCTAAGTAGTTTCAAACTTGAGGAACTTGTTTGATAAAATTGTGAATGTTTTTCATGCAATAAAGTTTTATGAGATTCCCTATACCCATAAAATAGGAGAAGAATCTAGAACAATATGTCGTTTAACAATGAAATTTAGTAGGATTATTTCTTCTGTTGTTTTCTGTCAGCGCCGTTGTTTAAAGCGAAGTGCATGTGGCATAAACAGTGTTTTCAAAGCTCAAGTGCAATAGGGTGTAAGAGACTTTCTGGGTTTAAGCACAAGGAGTTAAAAAAATGTCCAGGCTTTTCTTTTCAGGCGCATTTATAGAAGTACTACACTAAGAAAAGAGAGAATAGTCGAAGTGGAAATGTGAAAAAAAAAAACCCCTAAACACAGTAAATTTTGTATTTAAGCTTAGTAAATTTTAGTTTTTTAGTTAATGAAGAAGAAAATCCCTAATTATTACTCTTTTTTTCCTTTAAATAATGAAAAAGCCCCAAGGCGTGGTGCTTTGAGCCTTGGGGCTGCACCAAAGGCGTGCCTTATTTTGTGAGCCTTGCCTTTTCAAAACGAGATGCTAAACCTAGGCCTTGAGCCTAGGCGTGCATCCAGGAGGGCATTTTGGAACACTGGATATAAATAGTGCAGTACTCATTATTACATTGAAATTAAGGAACCTCAAGGATAACTGTTCGAACAGGTTATACTTGGAAGCTTGGAAGGTTCTTTGGAGCTTTGGAACATCAGCTCGAAGAAGAAACTCTTTGAGTTCAAGGGATGGAATTCATCTGTTTGCTGCTGTGTTTCATCACCTGCTCTAGATGTTGTTGCCATTGGCTGCGCTGATGGGAAGGTTCATGTTCATAATATTCGTTATGATCAAGAATTGTTTTCATTCACCCACTCAACGCGAGGATCTGTTACTGCCCTGTCTTTCAGCTCAGGTAATCACTTTATCAAACAAAAAGGATAAACTTTATCGTTGTCATTTGTCAAGTATCCAATTTTGTTCTGTCAATGAGTTTGAATATTTAGAAGAGTCCATTTGTTTTGTTTTTCTTTTTTATATAATTCAATGACTTGTAATTTTCTTTTTACAAAATGATTCTTAGTGAATGAAGGTTTTCTGACTTTAATTAATATGTTTTATAAGATGGACAGCCTCTTCTTGCATCTGGAGGTTCATCAGGTGTTATAAGCATATGGAATCTTGAGAAGAGAAGACTTCAATCGGTCATTAGAGAAGCACATGATAGCTCAATAGTTTCACTTCACTTTTTTGCCAATGAACCAGTACTTATGAGTTCGTCAGCAGATAATTCCATCAAAGTAAGAGAATACTATAGCCCTCTATGGGTTTCTTTTTACAATTCTTTCATAATTGCAGAGAATTGCAGGACCTTATATCTTATCGAGATATATGTAAAAAGGAAAAGAATTCTAGATCCTATATAGTAGAAACTATTATGATAACCAAAATGGATTGACCTTAGTCAATAAGAGGCATGTTAACTATAAATGGCTTAGTGAAATGGGCATGGTGGCCTGACCACTTGCTTAGAATGTACTATTTTACGAGTTACCTTAGCCACCAAATATAGAAGGGTTAAGACGTTGTCCATTGAGAATAGTTGAGGGAGGGGCAAATTGGCCCAAACACTGGAAAAGACATCTATCTAATGTTACTTTTTATTTATTAGGAAAATTACTTTATTTAGAATTAAAATTATACAGTTTAAAATAGGGACCTTAGGCATGGGGGTTTCTTTTCCTTCTTTTTTGTTATTCATCTCATTAGCAAAACATTTCTTTTGCATGCCCATGTGCGCACATATATAAAGAAATGAAAAGACTACTTTTTCTAAATATTCGTGTGTCTGAGTCAACTTACTTGTACCTTAGCTATTCTCATTGGACAATTGCCTCAACACTGTTTCATTTAGTTACAAAGGAAACTAGTGGGACATTAAATCTGAAATAGGTAAAAAGATGCGACATGCTTTTATCTATGAAAAAATAAAACATTACAGAAAGGAACGTGAGCTGCTTTTGAAGCCAACCGGGAAATTATTTTTTACCATTTTTCTGCCTGATAATCAAACTACTTTCATCTGGTCTAAAACATTTCATTTAGCTTTCTTTTGAAAAAGCCCCTATGTTTCTTTTCAACTAAACCTGCCAGAAGAATCTCATCTATGGTCCTTCTCTTCTCCTGTTGTACTTCTTAATAAACACTCTTGTTTTTCTTTTTCTAATGAAGTTTGATTTAAAAACAAACTTTTCATCATTCTCATTTTTATGCCATACAAGCCCCTCTACTTTTCTTTTTTATAGAGATTTGTCTCTGTACTTCATCATTTTTGGAAAATCATTCCTTGTTACTTTTTTGGTAGATGTGGATATTTGATACAACAGATGGAGATCCCCGTTTATTACGCTTTCGCAGTGGGCACAGTGCCCCTCCTCTTTGCATTAGGTGAGATGCCTTTTGTACCACACTCATCTCCTTATGTAAAGTGGGTTTCCCTTGCTATATATTGTTTGCATGTTGTTCTCACTTAAGATTCTATTTGTTGTTCATTGAGAATGTATATTTATATTTTAAACACACCAGTAAATTTCTTAGGTTGAGAAAATAGCGCGCTATGTATTCCACTGATGAAAAATGAACATTTCTTGATCTTTCTAATTAAAATAACAAGTTTGAATTACAAAAACTAAATTTTAATTTGTTGAAAAGTGCCATAGCACTTCAATTTTTTATTATTAATTTTCTACATTCTTGCTTTTATTTTGTTTACGTGCTTTTAGGTCTTACTTGGGCTTTCCTTTTAAGTGCTACAATTTATGTGATATCTCCTCGATTCACATTTTTCTTATTTATCATAGGTTTTATGCGAATGGGAGACACATCTTATCTGCCGGTCAGGATCGTGCCTTCAGGCTTTTCTCTGTAATCCAGGTTAGTTCTTTTAACAATGGAAAGAGGACAAATATGGTTGTTATGATGGATTTAGCCTCTATGCCAGTAAGAAATGATATGTTAAAGTGGATATGTTTACTTTTGCATCCTTTATGTCATTGTTTTTATCTGTCATTCAGGTAAGTTCTTAATTTGTGGTGAGTTGGACGTGATATCTTTCATTTGTAGTCTGCAAGTCTCATTTATGATATAAGGACTGCAATTTGGGAGGAATTGAACGATACTTTTGTACTGACGTTTTTGATTTCAAAACTTCAACTGAATTTCTTCTTTCATCCTCCAAAAAGAGACTTTTGAATGTTTTCTCAATTGTCTTTGACAGAAAGTTCATCAATCTCTATATCAACTAAATGCTTCAGATATCTAGCTGTTCATACTAACATTAGATGCTTCATCAAATTCGATATCATGAATAAATGGAGAGGATATAGGATCCGTAGTAGTGGTAGAGCTAATGATATTTTTGGTTAAAGTGGCATTTGAGTCATTTGACCTTAGAGTAGTGATCACTGAATGAGTCTATTAGTTGGTAGGTTGTGAAGGTGGCTATTGTAACTTTGGAGGCAGTGAGGAGCCAAGCACATGCTTCTTTCAAAATTTGTGAATCAATCATTGAATTTTCTTGGACACAAGAGTAGATTTTCTTTGGAGTACAATGGAGAAGGTAGGCCAAGTATTTTTCTTTCTAGAGACATGGATTGTAGATTTAGAAACCTGAATAGACAACTGAAAAGATTGAGCATTACTAGAAGAATGTTGCATAGCTTGAAGGAAAGAAACCAATTAGTCTTCATGGACAAGGATAGGCCCTTCAATACTTCTTTTTGACTTTGTCATTTTGCTAAATCTTGGAATAAAAGTTCACATCTTTTTGTTTCATACTCATAGACATCCCTTCTTTAGAACTGGGGTAACTTATTGTAATACCATTAATTTTAAATCTGTTTTGCAATTTCTTAGATCAATGTAATTGTTTCTTATGTAAATAAAAAGTCATGGGGTGTGAACGTGGATTTTATTTGCAGAGTAATTAACTATAATTTTTAAAAGTAGTTTTGAAGAGAAAAGGAAGTCTCCTTTTTGGAATCTTACTTGAGCTACTTCAGATATTGGGATTTATGTAATTTCAGCCTCTGAACTCTTTTTACCGATTTCTGCATGCTCAATTTATAATCTATAGACTTCAATGCTCATCCTCTTGCTGTAAATTCTGATTAGGATCAGCAAAGCAGAGAGCTTTCTCAACGGCATGTCTCTAAACGTGCGAAGAAACTAAAACTGAAGGTATGATTCAAATGAAATTGTTGTAATTTCTAGGCAATTGTATTTGTTGGTAGGCTTGCAAATAACAGCAACTGATCTGGCATTGTGATTGTTTCTTCTGTTTTGTTTACTTGGTGGTCCTGGTATACCTTTCATAAATAATTGGATTGAACCACCAGCCACTAGTAATTTATGCTTTAAATTATCTTTTATGATTACCTCATGGTTAAAATTGTTGTGGTTTGAAACATTATTGTTGGAATTCTTTCTTTTTTCTAGATATTTTCCTATTATGGGAATGTTTTTTTTATTTTCCTAAATCTTTTCCATTTTTATTCCTTTGTATACTCTATTTATTCTCTCTTGTACCTATTGTTTTATTCATTAGAAAATAATAACAACAAACAATCGTGGTTTTTCTCCCGGTACTCGGGTTTCCACGTAAATTGGTGTGTGCTCTTTGTCTCTCCTTTCAATATGGTATCAGAGCGGGACAATGAAAAGACCCTAGAAACCCTAGAAAACCAAACCACTGATGAAAATCAAACAGAAGAGAGCCATCAATTTTAGTGCCGCCGTAGCCGCTGCCGTCGATGCTCGGGTGAGTGCTGCCATGGACGAATGGTTAAGCCGGCTACAGAAAACGTTCGAAAATAATTTTCCGTCATTTCCGCAGTCGTCCGCGCGGCCGAAGCAACCTCACGCCGGACCTCCACGCACCGCCGCTTGATTTTCACGCGCCGGTTTTTCATCCTCAAACGGCGCTGGCCATCCCATCTGTCCAACCCTTTTCTTCATCCGCGGCCTATATTGCTCCCCACGCCCCGATTTATGTTCTGCCACCTAATTTCGATCGGCCACCACCGCTTGTGCCGTCAAATCTGTATGTCCAGCCACCCATTGATCCTAGCTACCATCCCGATGTTAAGAATTCTCAAATTCACTCAACATTTGAGGTTGGTGAATCTTCGGCACATTCCAACCGTAACGTGCAAGCTTCCTCGGGAATAGTCTAACAACAACTGGAAGGGCTTCGACAACAGATAGCAGCACTTGAGGCTACCTTAGGGACGACATCCAATATTTCTCTACCGATGTATTCTGAGAATCCGGTAAACTCGTTCCCTAATTTATCCTCTCCTTATGTGACTAATACAGTGGCTCAGTCTTCAGCGTATCATCTTTCAGGAGAAAAGTTGAATGGCAATAACTATTTCTCATGGTCTCAGTCAGTAAAGATTGTCCTCGAAAGACGATATAAGTTTAGCTTTCTGACAGGGGAAATACCTCGCCCCCTACCTGGCGACCCACATGAACGATATTGGAAGGTAGAGGACTCTATTCTTCGGTCCATATTGATCAACAGTATGGAACCTCAAATTGGCAAGCCGTTATTGTTTGCTGCAACAGCCAAAGATATTTGGGACACGACCCAGACACTTTACTCCAAACGTCAGAATGCCTCTCGCCTATACACGCTGAGAAAGCAAGTTCATGAATGCAAACAAGGAACCATGGATATCACATCCTTTTTTAATAAGCTTTCTCTTATATGGCAAGAAATGGACCTATGCAGAGAACTAATCTGGCGTGATCCCACTGATGGTGTGTAGTACTCGAGAATTGAAGAGAATGACAGAATTTATGACTTTCTTGTTGGTCTTAATACTAAGTTTGATGTAGTTCGAGGGCGTATACTAGGCCAAAGACCTATTCCCTCCCTGATGGAAGTTTGTTCTGAAATCCGCCTAGAGGAAGATCGCCCAAGTGCTATGAATATTTCTGCAACTCCTACTATTGACTCCGCTGCTTTTAGTGCAAGGTCTTTTAACAGTGACAGTGACAAGCATAATGGAAAACCAATTCCTGTCTGTGATCATTGCAAAAAACAATGGCATACCAAAGAACAATATTGGAAGCTACATGGTCGTCCCCCAGGTGGTAAGAAACGCCCTTCCAACGACAAACAGAACACAGGGCGGGCGTATGTGAGTGAGTCTGCTGAACCTCCTCAACAGTCTGATCCACATAGGAACCAAACAGATCCTAGTCCTGCTACTTTAGGTGCCATTGTCCAATCAGGTATACCTCACTCCTTCGGTCTTGCTAGTGTTGATGGGAAGAACCCCTGGATTCTGGATTCTGGAGCCACAAATCATTTGACTGGGTCCTCTGAACATTTTGTGTCTTACATTCCTTGTGCTGGGAACGAGACAATTAGAATTGCAGATGGCTCCTTGGCCCTCATTGCTGGAAAGGGGAAGATTTCCCCATGTGCAGGGCTCTCATTACATAATGTTTTGTTTGTGCCCAAACTGTCTTATCATTTGCTTTTGATAAGCAAGATCACTCATGAATTAAACTGCAAAGCAATATTCTTACCTGATTCTGTCTCTTTTCAGGACTTGAGCTCGGGGAGGATGATTGGCACTGCCCGGCATAGTAGGGGACTCTACCTCCTTGATGACGAATCCTCTTCTAGTAGCATTTCTAGGACTAGTCTCTTATCTTCCTATTTCACTACTTCTGAACAAGACTGTATGTTGTGGCATTTTCGTTTAGGCCACCCTAATTTCCAATATATGAAACATTTATTTCCACATCTTTTCTCTAAAATTGATGTGTCTACCTTATCATGTGATGTATGTATTCAGGCCAAACAACATCGAGTTTCTTTTCCTTCACAACCATACAAAACAACCTCATCTGAAAAACGGTGGTTCGTAACCTTCATTGATGATCATACACGTCTTACCTGGGTCTACCTTATCACTGATAAATCTGAGGTTTCCTCTACTTTTCAAAATTTATATCACACCATTGAAACACAATTCCATAAAAAAATTGCTATTCTTCGGAGTGATAATGGTTGGGAATTCCAAAACCACAACCTTAGTGAATTTCTTGCTTCCAAGGGGATTGTTCATCAAAACTCGTGTGCCTACACTCTTCAACAAAATGGAGTGGCCGAGCGAAAAAACCGTCACCTTCTGGAAGTAGGCCGTTCTCTTATGCTTTCCACTTCCCTTCCTTCATACTTGTGGGGAGATGCTATTCTTAAAGCAGCTCATTTAATCAATAGAATGCCTTCTCGTATTCTCCATCTTCAAACTCCCTTAGACTGTCTTAAGGAGTCCTACCCATCTACTCGTCTTGTTTCTGAGGTTCCTCTTCGTGTGTTTGGGTGTACCGCTTATGTCCATAATTTTGGACCTAATCAGACCAAATTTACCCCTCGGGCTCAGGCATGTGTGTTTGTTGGGTATCCCCTTCACCAGCGTGGTTATAAATGTTTTCACCCGCCGTCCAGGAAATACTTTGTCACTATGGATGCTACTTTCTGTGAGGACCGACCCTACTTTTCCGTTAGCCATCTTCAGGGGGAAAGTGTGAGTGAAGAGTCTAACAACACCTTTGAATTTATCGAACCTACTCCTAGTGTCGTGTCTGACATCGATCCTCATCTCATAGTCCTACCCACAAACCAAGTTCCCTGGAAAACGTATTACAGGAAGAACCACAAAAAGGAAGTCGGTTCCCTTGCTAGTCAGCCGCTGACTCTAGTCCAAGACTCTGAACCTCCTCGAGATCAAGGTATGAAAAACCCTATTGAATCTTGTACTAATAATACGATAAGTGAGAATGACAGGTCTAATGTTGCTGTTCTTGAAAATGTGGAAGAAAAGAACAGTGGTGATGAGACTGAGGTCAGAATAGAAACCAATAATAATGAAGCGGAACAGGGTCATACAGGAAAACCTGATGAGTATGATTCCTCTCTTGACATTCCCATTGCTCTGAGAAAAGGTACCAGGTTTTGTACTAAACATTCCATTTGCAACTATGTTTCCTACGATAATCTCTCTCCTCAGTTCAGAGTTTTTACAGCAAGCCTTGACTCTACCATAATACCAAAAAATATATACACTGCTTTAGAGTGTCCTGAATGGAAGAATGCTGTCATGGAAGAGATGAAAGCTCTTGAAAAGAATAGTACTTGGGACATTTGTACTCTACTCAAGGGACACAAAACTGTGGGATGCAAATGGGTATTCTCTCTGAAATACAAAGCAGATGGTACCCTTGACAGACACAAGGCAAGGTTAGTTGCAAAGGGATTTACTCAAACCTATGGCATTGACTATTCAGAAACTTTTTCTCCAGTTGCTAAGTTGAATACTATTAGAGTTTTGCTATCTGTTGCTGTGAACAAAGATTGGCCTCTCTACCAGCTGGATGTTAAGAATGCCTTTTTGAATGGAGACCTTGTGGAGGAGGTCTACATGAGCCCCCCGCCTGGATTTGAAGCCCAGTTTGGTCAGCAAGTGTTTAAACTCCAGAAATCCCTACATGGTTTGACAGATTCACTACCTTTGTTAAGTCCCAAGGATACAGTCAGGGGCACTCTGATCATACTCTATTTACAAAGGTTTCCAAGACAGGGAAGATTGCTGTTCTAATAGTTTATGTGAATGACATTGTTTTAACTGGAGATGATCAGGCAGAAATCAGTCAACTAAAGCAGAGAATGGGTGATGAATTTGAAATCAAGGATTTGGGAAATCTGAAATATTTCCTTGGAATGGAGGTGGCCAGATCTAAAGAAGGTATCTCCGTGTCTCAGAGAAAATACACCATTGATTTGCTAACCGAGACAGGTATGTTGGGATGTCGTCCTGTTGATACTCCTATTGAATTCAATTGTAAACTTGGAAACTCTGATGATCAAGTTCGAGTTGATAAAGAACAATATCAGCGCCTTGTGGGTAAATTGATGTACTTATCCCATATCCGTCCTGATATTTCCTTTGCTGTGAGTGTTGTCAGCCAGTTTATGCAAGCTCCTTATGAGAAACACATGGAAGCTGTCAACAGAATTCTGAGATACTTGAAAACAACACTTGGTAAAGGGCTGATGTTTAGAAAAACAGACAAAAAGACCATTGAAGCATATACTGACTCGGATTAGGTAGGATCTGTTGTTGACCGAATGTCTACTAAGTGTTGTGGCCAGAAGCAGCGTTGGGGCCGAATACAGAGCTATGAGTTTGGGAATATGTGAGGAAATTTGGCTTCAGAAAGTTTTGTCAGATCTTCATCAGGAATGTGAGACACCATTGAAGCTTTTCTGTGATAATAAAGCCGTTATTAGTATTGCTAATAACCCTGTTCAACATGATAGAACTAAACATGTTGAGATTGATCGGCATTTCATCAAAGAAAGACTTGAGAGTGGGAGCATATGCATTCCGTACATCCCTTCGAGTCAACAGGTTGCTGATGTTCTTACCAAGGGGCTTCTCAGACCAAACTTCGATTTTTGTGTTAGCAAGTTGGGCCTCATTGATATTTACGTCCCAACTTGAGGGGGAGTGTTGGAATTCTTTCCTTTTTTCTAATATTTTCCTTGTTAGAATCCTAGAATAATTATGGGAATGTTTTCCTTATTTTCCTAAATCTTTTCCTTTTTTATTCCTTTGTATACTCTATTTATTCTCCCTTGTACCTATTGTTTTATTCATTAGAAAATAATAACCACAAACAATCGTGGTTTTTCTTCCGGTACTCGGGTTTCCACATAAATTGGTGTGTGCTCTTTGTCTCTCCTTTCAATAATTATTATATTCTGTATTCTAAAATTATTTACGAGAACTTTATTTATGATGTGGGAAAGATAGAAGAATAAGAAAGGCTAATCTTGAGAAGTTCCCTAGTAATTAAGGGGTTGTTTTTTTTTAAAAGGATACGAGTCTCACTATTATTAATATAAATAAAGAGACAAAGCTCAATGTATTGAGGATTATACAAGGAGCAAAGGGGAGAGGGAGGATCAACAGACGCATCCGGGCATCTCAACTAGGTTGACACCCCCTTAGCGCCCTCAACACAACCAAAAAGCAACAATACAATATCAAAACAAAAAACCACAAAAACAAAGCCAAACAAAAAGATAAAAAGAATTTGTCCAAAGCAAAAACAAAAACAAAGGCAGCAGGCTGAAAACAAAGAAGAATAAGCCTTGATTGATTGAGCAAAAAACTGTTTGAAGCAGAGGGCTGATCCAGAAGTCCTGATCATCAAGGACTTCAAAGTGGGGATGCTGTAAAGGCGGGCCAATATAACTCAATAGTGATTAAGGGGTTGTTAGGGTATGTTTTTGAGAACTATTTCATAATTGTTTATTAGATTGACCTTTTTAACCTATTTGTATAAATTGTTTTTAATTCTATATCTTTCTTTTTTGAAACGGAGACAAGCTTCTTTATTAGTAGCATACTTAAGGTACAAGAGAATTATACAATGAGCATAATAGAGAAGCCTAGAGAGTGAGAAAAGAGAAGATCAATAGGCGCACCCGGACATCTCAACTAGGTTAGATACTCCTTTAGCACCATCATCATATCCCAAAGAGAAAAACAATGGTCATATAACGACCAAATATAGCACTACAAACCAGCCAAACTAGACAAAATTTAAATGAAAAAGAAACATAAAAGAAAAGAAACCAAACTACACTGAAAATCTAAAATCCGTATCCTCTCTTAAGCTGAATGGTGGATGAATGCAGTCCAATTGAGACAAATATCCTGAATTGAATAATCTCTGAATTCAGCTCTCATGGAACACCATGATGCTGCATTCTTTTTTGACATGTCCAAGATGTCAAACCAACTCCTTTCTTTATTGTGAAAAATGCGCTGATTGCGCTCAAACCAAATCTCAGGCAGCTGCGCTTTAGCCATATTAACCCAAATTAGGACGGTTTCTTTGATAACAAGGACCCCCTTTGCAGCTGAAGCACATTGGAGCTTAAGGATCCATCAAATACCCATGCAATTTTGAACAAAGAAAGAATGCTATTGCAGCGTTTAGAGTAGGGGCAAAAAATGAATAAGTGTAATAAATCCTCATTGTCTTTTAAACAGAGAGGACAAAACGACGGCAGCAAGCATTCTATATCTTTTTTTGGGGAAATATCTTAAATTTGTTTCTGTGCGTTTGTGTTTTTGTTTTGATTTTTGTTAAAAATTATTTTATTGATTTGATGAAATAGAATGTCAAAGAAATTTATATATGTAGATAATTACAAAAAATACTTTAGGTAGTCAAGTTGTAATTGGAAAATGAGAAGATAATTTACTCCCACGACAAAGCTAATAAGGAAGTAGATTTGATAAATGTATATATGGTTTGGTGCTTATCAGAGAATGCTTCATATTACAACCATAAGGTCCAAAAATAAAAAGCTGTTTCAAAGTTTCACCAAAGAACCATGATCTTCTTTAATGGTTGACCAGGGAGGGAGAAGGAGAGAACTGCGTTGATATCCCTCGGTCTTTAAAGAATTTTTTCACTAAGTTTTTTGTGTTGACCTATTTATTTTCAATAATAAATCAAAAGGGGTTACTAACTCTTGTTAGTTTTATTTATGCTATTTCAGGAAGAAGAAATAAAGTTGAAGCCCGTCATAGCTTTTGATTGTGGTAAGTTCCTTCTTCCAAGTGTTATTTTTCTTCCTAGTGGGTCGTTAATGTGTCATACCGATCCTCCATTTCCTTAACGTTGCATTAAATTATCATGATACAGATGCTCCAGACAAAGTCTGGTTGTTTATTCACTTTTTCTCCAACCTTTAATTTTGCTTCTACGGTTAATATCATTATCCGACTCATCATGATTTTTATTTTCTCATTAAAATTTAGCTTTCGACATTCATGTTTTACTTTCATCATGATACTCCTTTTATCCCTGTCACAGGATGCTGCATTCTAATGGATTATTTTTTGATAGAACATGCTTTGTTATAACTTCTAAATTTAGTCTAGTTTTTTTTTTTTTATAAGAATCATTTAAATTGTTGGAATCCACGTACAATACAATCTAGTACTTGCTTAGAAAAAAAGAGGAACTTTTTATTCACAATAATAATAGGCTAGGAAGCACAGATACACGCGACACAGCGACACGACGGTGCTGACATGGCGACACCATTTTTCAAAAACGTAGGACATGACACGTCGGGGACATCTCAATTCTTTTAGTAAAAAAGTTAAATATACGTCATGCATATAAACATATTGTGAAATATTCCAATTAAAAACATCAAAATATCAAGTTTAGAGCCATTAAACATAACAAGTTTTAGTAGAGTAGTTTGTTCAACACAAGAAAAGCCAAAAGGTGAAAGACTAAACTACAAAATAAAATCAAGAACATGTCTTCATTCTTCACCAATGATCTCTTGAGAATCTTGAACTTGAGCCTTACCACTAACATCGGTAAAAGCTATAGCTTCTAATTCTGATTTGTCCAAAGATAAATTAGCCACCTCAAGCAGTCCTGCATCTTCAAATGAATCAAACGAATCCCCAACAATGTCCCACATTTCGGTCTCTTCTTTGAGATATTCAGGAGTTCTTCCTTGATAAAAGATGTAGATTGCTATGCATGTACATCAAGTCTTCTGCATGTTGTGGTGTCACCATGTTTCTTCTCGTGGAGTGCACAAATGAATATGTACTCCAATTTCTCTCACAACACAAGGAGAATAAGGCCAAATAAGTAATTTTTCTCACAACACAAGGAGGATGAAGCTAGTGACGCCAAAGTTGGAGTAATGGCACCATAGATGGCCCACCAACTCTTTGGAGGCATATTATATCTATTACGAACGGATTCATGATCAGCAAATTGTTCACACGTGGTAGAGAAATTGGCACATTCAATGTTCACTTTCGTGCGCTGATCCTCTGAACAAAAATATTTCTTAATACACTTTATCCTCTCTCTTGCTACTTCTAAGTCTTGATGTGGTGGGACTCGAGACTTGTCTTCTTGAAACCGTTGTGCGCTATAATACCTAAATAAAATTTTAAAGTAGGCCAAACTTAGAGTATGCTTAGGAATTGAAAAATAAAATAAAGATCCAATATGACTTATATTCCTTGGATTTAGAGAATGTGCCAAACAATGGTGATGAGTGTTATTTTAATTTCATCGATCAGTCAAAATTTGATGCACCACGTGATAAAAAGATGAAAATTCATTATGCGGATTTCCAATTTCACTTTTCCTATCATGGTGTGAATTCATTATGCGCTTTCCTTCATGTTTATAGATTTCCAATTTCACTTTTCCTATCATGGTGTCCCACATATCATATACCAAATGGAGGCTATAGCTTTTACCGATGTTAGTGGTGAAGCTCAAGTTCAGGATTCTCAAGAGATCATTGGAGAAAAATGAAGACATGTTTTTGATTTTATTTTGTAGTTTTTTACCTTTTGGCTTTTGTTTTGTTGAACAAACTACTCTACTAAAACTAGTTATGTTTTATGGCTCTAAACTTCTTTTTAAAAATGTTTTTAATTGGAATCCTTGTTATGTAATATCAAATATGTTTATATGCATGACATATATTTAATTCTTTTATTAAAAAGTTGACGTGTTCTCGATGTGTCGTGTTCTACTTTTCTGAAAAATGGTGTGTCGTCGTGTTGCGTGTCGGTATTTGTGCTTCTTAGGGTAGGAGGAAAGAAAGCTTTTCTGTGTTTTTTAATTATGTACCTCATCATCCCCTTAAACAAAGACCCAATAATATGATATCCAAAAACAATCCCCTTAAACAAAGACCCAATAGATAAAGTACCAAAAGGGGAAAGAAAATAGAGAAATTAGATTATAAACCACCCACATCCTAGACCGATGGAGGCAGAGCTTATAGAACACCCTAATCAGCATTGACCAAGTAACATAACTATTTGAACAAAATGCTCCAATAAGGTGTTAAAAAGCAATACATAATTGAAGTTCCCGACATGCTCTCTTTTATACCGCCATTTTTCCATTTGCATTCAATGGAAAATTCAAACAAAAAGCATCAACCTTAGCATAGTCGGACTGGTTAAGGTATTTACCATCGATTAACCAATAAAAGGCTTGAATTCCCTTCTCCACACATTAAATTAAATTAAATTAAAAAAGTTATCATAACTACAAAACGTTTGCCAGGTAGAATGGACCATCAATGAAATTCTTAAGTGAAATGTTCAAATATCCCTCGACTAACAATTTTGTAAAATATTTAATCCAATTCCAAGCTGTATCAATATTCCAAGCTTTATCTTCACTTGTAATTGTGTTTTCATTTGGTGTCACTTAGATGATGTTAAATTTAATAATGCACTTCTCTTTAATTTGTTTCAGCTGAAATTAGAGAGCGGGACTGGTGCAATGTGGTTACATGCCATGTTGATACTCCACAAGCATATGTATGGAGACTTCAAAACTTTGTTCTTGGTGAGCATATTTTGAAACCATGCCCAGAAAACCCAACTCCCGTTAAGGTATGTTTCAAAATGATGTTCCTGTCACCCTGTTTCTAGGCAACTATATGTTATTTGATATATAGTTTAGGAGTTAAAAATGATATATGCTTCAGATTACCTGATTTATTCATGTTTAGTTATTTCTATAATGGTTGAAAGTGTAATAATTCTGTTAACCTAACTGTTCCGAGATATGAAAAATAATCTATGATAATTTAAGATGAAAACTGGTAATGATGAGTTGAGGAAGGGCGTATCTCTTATTTTGGTGGTAAATTGTCTATTGGGCTTATCTGATGTTTGCGTGGATCTGGAGATGTGTGCATGTTCCCTGATTCCAAATGCATGTACTTGCATACTCTTTATTTTTAAATCGTCAGTTGAAATCTCTAAAACTTGATATACTCCTAGTGTATGATTACTTCATAATGAAAGGATTTTTATTTCTGAACATTTTTAGTCCCTTTGATGTCATGTGAATGTAGTATTTATTTCTGTTGACAAAAAACCCTATATGATATACTTCATCTTGTAACAGGCTTGTGCAATCAGTGCATGTGGAAATTTTGCCTTCTTAGGGACAGAAGGTGGTTGGATTGAGCGATTCAATCTGCAATCAGGTGCTAGTAGAGGTAGTTACCTGGACAAAATGGAAGGAGGAAGCTGTGCACATGTTGGAGAAGTTGTTGGTCTTGCTTGTGACTCTACAAATACCCACGTTATAAGTGCTGGAGTTCATGGAGATATAAAGGTTTCCACTGCATGCTCTTTAACTTAGCAACCAACTGAAACTTGGGGTATCTCAGAGGTTAGTTTGGATTTATCAAAATATACGAAAGTCTCATCTTTTTAATGTCTTATGTTACAGGTTTGGAATTTCAAGGAGCGTGATCTAAAATCCAGATGGGAAATTGGTAGTTCTATTGTGAAGATTGTCTATCATCGAGTAAATGGTAACTTCCTTCTCTTTAAGATTCAAGTTCGACCTTGATGATACAGTTTCCTTGTGGTTGTATCATGTTTTTAAGCTGTTTTTAAAATTAAATTTCAGGACTTTTGGCAGTTGTAACGGATGATTTGGTTATCCGTCTGTTTGACGTTGTGGCTTTAAGACTGGTTCGGAAATTTGAAGGTCATACCGATCGTATTACAGATTTGTCTTTCAGTGAGGATGGAAAATGGCTTTTATCATCTAGTATGGATGGAAGTCTTAGAATTTGGGACGTCATTTTAGCAAGGCAAATAGATGCACTACATGTTGATGCCTCAATTACTGCGTTTTCCATTTCTCCAAATATGGATATTTTGGCAACTACGCATGTAGATCAAAATGGAGTATACCTTTGGTAAGTTATCTTGATGGTGATAGACTTACTAAATTAGTTGCTAGGTAAACAAGGAACGGTATAAATGGGGAGACCTTTTTTCGAGTATTATTATCTGGTATGAAATGGACTTTTTTTCTTTTAAGATTGATTCTTTAATCACTTTTTTTTTTGTTAATTTTGAATTTCATATGTAATCCTTTTGGAACTGTTTTTATTTTTTCCTAATTTAACTAAATTTGACTTCTTTCCTTGTGATCTTCTTTTATCGGAAACCTTCCAGTTAATGATACAAACGTTGAAAGATGGTAAATAGAAAATTTTTGTGAAAGAGACTTAAAGTGAGCGTACCCCCATATGAAAGTAAGCCCCAACACCATACCTTGAGCGAAATTGATTTGATGATACATGATAACTTAGAAGTTAGTCGCACATTCTAGGTAATATTTACTATTTAGTTACGTAGATATAATGAAGACATGCTTAAAGATTAGAACTTCTCAATGTTTTGTTGAGGTGTTCTCGATGGTTGGTTAGAAGAGTTCACCGGAGAGAAAAAAAGTGATAGTCAGAGAGCTAGAACGTATTTCCGCTGGCTTCTCTTTCGTTCCTTCTGTAAGACTGCTCAAAATTTATGATTCTGTTTTTTGTTAACATTTTAGGGTGAATCAATTAATGTTCACTGGTTCATCAAACGTGGATACCCTTGCAAGTGGAATGGAGTTTGAAGATCGTGTTGAAAATCCTTCAAATCTACCTGAATCTAAAGATCTATCATGCTTAAGCATCTCCACCCAGCAAATTCCAGATTTAATTACGCTTTCACTGTTGCCCAGAAGTCAGTGGCAGAGCTTGATCAATTTGGACATAATAAAGGTATCATTTTATTGTTACTTGATTCCCCCACCACACAGGCCACAGCAGCAAAGAAAGAGAATTTATTTATGTGCTAATCCCTTTTTATGTTCTTGAATTTTCTACTTGCAGGTCCGTAATAAACCAATTGAACCTCCAAAGAAACCTGAAAAGGCTCCTTTCTTCCTGCCATCTCTTCCTTCTCTCTCTGGAGAAATACTATTTAAGCCTTCGGAGTCAGCAAACAAAGAGGGAGAGGAAAAAAGAGTTGATAGTGAACAACAAAAGAAATCCGATATAACATCATCTCAATTCATGCAGCTTCTTGAATCTTCGTCTGAAACAAAGAACTGTACGTCAATAGAATGTTTGCATTTCTTTTCCTATAATTCATTTGAGATTGTTTATGCTTTAGCTGTAAACTTGGAAGTGTTGCTGATTTTGTCCCTATTTTTCTCAGTCTCAGCCTTTACTGATTACATAAAAGGTTTATCTCCATCAACATTGGATTTGGAACTTCGCATGCTGCAGATTATAGACGACGATGATCATCAAGAACCTGCAAACAGACCTGAACTTATTTCAATTGAACTTCTTCTTGATTATTTTATACACGAAATTACTTGCCGCAACAACTTCGAGTTCATACAAGCCTTGATCAGATTGTTCCTGAAGGTATAGACTTTATTAAGGAACTGATGGGAAGGTTTTTGTTAATGAAAATACATCTTAATTAATAATGGCTGCATATTCTTTTTGGTTAGATACATGGCGAAACGGTTCGATGCCAGTTGACATTGCAAGAGAAGGCTAAGAAACTCCTAGATGTTCAGACTTCAGTGTGGCAAGGTTTGGATAAATTATTCCAATCTTCTAGATGCATGATTACTTTTCTTAGCAATTCACAGTTTTAGGCAGGGGTAGTGAGTTGGGTCAGATCTTCTAAAATACAGACCCACCCCGGGTCGAAAACCCCTAGTTCTAGATGCTGTGACCATGGCTCACATAGAATCACGAAAGATCATTATTTATTGCTGTTGTAGATTAGTATTTCTTTTCTTTGTTTTTTTTTGGGGAATGCATAGTGGCTTAAACTAGAGAGGGATTTTTGTTTTAGCTTAATTAATATCTACAAATATAGACGAGTTAATGAGAGGATGAGTATAAGGTGTAAATTGTACAACATTATTCAATTTTGTCCATTAATTGTGTGCTTCTACATTTTTGGAGAAACTTCTTCCAACATTATTTGTCTATCATTATTTTTTCTCCCTGCCTTCTGTGTCTAAAATACTTACTTCTAACCACAATATTTGGTACAATGACTGCTTGTGTAACTTCATAAAGCTTGAAGAAAAGAATCACGAACATATTACACTTGGCCTTCACTCTAACTTTACTTGAACAGTTAACATGATCTACTCTATTGGTTGTACAATTGTCCTCAAGGTTTCACTAAGGTCATATTTGCACATAGTAATGCAAAATTAAGTTAAGTTCATCAGAGAATTTTCTTTCTTCTAATTCATAATAATGTCCAACTAAGTAAGACATAACTGTATATTTTGTTTATCAAAGATAGCACAATTTCAAAGAAACATTTCTTTCAAACTAAGGTGAATTGTACATAATATTGCAAATGTGTAGATATGGCACCTAGCCCATGTAAATATACTAAAAAGTTCATCATATGAACACATTAACAAGTAAAGAAAAAAGACCATTGGAATGATTGACATTTACTAATAAATTATCAGTCATAAGTCTATCAATAAGTGCTCACATTCATAGATTAATCATATTCTTATATTGTCACACTTTTTTGTTTTATTTTTCTTCTCTTCAACTTTACAACGTTTATTAGTAATAGATAAACTTATATTAGACTTTTATTATCAATAGAGTATGGCTATTGAAGTTTATAAGTAACTAAATTTCTATACAAAAAAGAGTATTTGAAAACTTATAATTGTGAAACTTTCATGTTTTTCTCCTATTTTTCAGTTTATATGCTAATTTTCTCAACTACCAAATAAGACCCAAGACTTGGAGTTAGAGTAAATTTTACAAAATTTCAAAATAAAAGTTATTTCCAATCAAAACTTAGAAAAACAATCCTTGTCAATTATATATATAAAAAAAAGCAATGAATATTATTTTTGATCATGGAGAACCTTCTCAACATACCATAAAAAATACATTACAAATGTACACACCTTTTTCTCTCTCTCTTCAACTGGTTGTCCTCGTATGACCACAACATCGATCCTTAACCTGTCTACCTTTTAGTACATTTATTCAAAACATATTACTTCACATTAACAACTAACGTTCAATCGAGACTAATGAAAATGATTAAGGTTATTCATTATTACCAAGTGCAAGTACACACTATCAACAAGTAATTTGGAAGCATTTCCACTATCATAATTGAATATTTACGAGCTGGGCAATTATCCAACAAACCATGTAATTATTTTAAAGAAGTGGGAACAAAAAGAATGGAAAATTGATTCAAATAGCAAAATTATAGAAAATACTTTTAACTATACAATGATAATCACAAATAGATCTACGAGCAATAGACAATATTAGTTTATGGATATCTATAAGAAAAAAAAATAGTTTTTAAAAATTTGTTTTTGATTTTTAAGTTGGTTAAGAACTTTAACACTTTTAATCACAAAAATCCAAATAGTTCACGTAACGATTTTAAATTGAATAAATTAAATGATATTTATTTATTTTTCTTTTTTTTTAAAAAGAATATATTTCTCATTCTGACATTATGCCTATTATATTACTAAAAAGAAAAAAAAAAATTCTAATAGAGAGAGAGATCAAATACTCAGTTAAAAAAACACCAAATCCAAAAGATTTTTCTCTTTTAAATATGATCTTATTTTTTTGGATGAATAATTTATAGATGACAAAGTAAGTGAAGAATTATTCACCACAAAACTTTGTCTTTCATTTTTATATTATGTTTCCAATTAACTGCCTTTAATATTATTGGTTAGCTTTTGTGATTGATTTTCAAATATTAAAATAAAAATGAAAAGTTCCATAGATTTTTCTCTTTATTTATATAAATGATCTGTTTTCTTTTTCTTTATTCAATAATTTATTGATGATAAGGAAATGTGTGAATTATTGACCACACACCTTCATTATTTTATTCCCTCATTTGGGGTTTTTGGGGATGTTGGGAATTAGTTGTTTGCCAAAACCTTATTCCCTACATTACAAAAGTTTGAATTTAATAAAACAAAAAACATTGACTTTAAATCATTTTCAAACCCTTAGTTGGATTTTGTATTCATAAGACAATCGACATATCTCTATATGACTAAATGTGCATAGTTGAAAGGGGTTCAAAATATTTTATTATGTTGGTCAATTTATCCGTTACTATAAGAGTTAGGGCTATTTCCATCGCATATAAACGTCGAAAAAACATCAAATATGTCAACCAAAATAATTCCAACGTTGTACATGCAAACGTCAATCAAAAGGGACCTAATTCCGACATTTCTCTGCCACATGTCGGAAAAGTGGAGGCATTAAATAATTGTTTTCACTTTCTTCGATATTTTTCTGCCACACATTGGGAAAAATGGACCAATTAAATAATTTTTTCCACTTTCCCCGACGTTTAAGAGAAAAACGTCGGGGAAAGTAGACCACTTAAATAATTGTTTCCACTTTTCCCTATGTATGTTTCCACAATGTCGAAAATGCTCCCCTAAGCCGACACAAGCAACGTTGCGACAAAATTGGTAGGTTAATGCCGACGTCGTTTCCTGTGTCGAGATTCCTCCGATTCCTTGTAGTGCTTATCACGACTAATTTTAACTTCATGAAGTAATCCACTTGAGCCTACGACGTTTGAATGTCAAAGAAGCTCGTAAGATATATATAAAAGAACTATGCTTTATTTTTTTAGTACAATGATCGCTAACGCACCTACTGTATGCTAGTTGAGCTTTAACTTTCGAGAAGAGGTTCAACATTCTCATAGATACCAAGGCAACACGTGGTTTAGTCGTTCAAGTATATCCCAACTGACTTTTACATTATATCAACCATTTTTTAGCCCCAGCAAATTTTATGATTGTTAGAGACATGAATTTTAGCTCCACAGAATCATTTTGACTACCTTTAATTTGCAAAGAAGTCTTCAAGGACTAACAATCTCCATACATGGAGAAAAAAATCCATAAAAATCATTCAGAAACTCTTCAAGAACGAAAAGTAGTTCTTTAGGTCATTCTTACCCTGTGAGAGGACATGTTTTTGTGAGAATTCACCTTGAAAAATGTTGAATTCATCCTAAAGAGTACCCTTAGTAGTTGGGTTTGATTCCTGCAGGAGTTTTATATACTGATTTTTCCAACATTCTTCCTTTCTTTCTTTCTTTCTTTTTGTTTTCTTTTCTCCATTTCTTAAGCATTATACTTTGTAATCTATGCCATTTGAATTAATTAAGTTAATTGGTTCCTTCTTATCCATTTACTTATGAGCTAATTTTTTTCCAGAACTAGATTTTGTGGATATCTTAGAGATAATATGGCTTGAGTTCAATGACGCAGCAACATCAAATTTCATCTACCTTTCTATTTCATTTGTTGATTGACCACATATATTTAATTAAGTTAACATGTTAGTGGAATATAATCCTAATGACATGAAAGTTGGGACGTAAGTGAAACTTGCAAAAGAATGTAGGCTTAATGACCGGTTGTCTTGTTTAAGGAAAGATACACCATAAGACTTAGAGATTGCATGAACAAATCTAAGAATCGTTAGCCTATTTGAAATACAAGACTAGCTAATTGTTTAACCTCTTAAAAAGAACTTATAAAGTCGAGATAAAATATAGGAGTTGATGTTTATTTATAATTGTATTGATCATGTATGATTGTGGTAAAAATTGCATAACTTAAAGTATATTGTCTATGGGTTAAAACTCGACCTCTAACCTTGTTGTCATATACGAAACCAAAACTTCACCTATTTCTACAAGTTACCTTTAGGTTGTATTATAAGTGGTATTTTAAAAAGAATTGAATTATTGTTTACTAATCTTGTGGGTTATGGTTCGATTACTACTTGTGAAAGTGCATGCTTGCACTCGACTTTTCAAGTTTATTACTTTAAAACTCATACATATTTTGGTCATCACGACCAAGCGTATGCCATTATTTTTTAAACTTGAAATACCAAACATAATTTTTTAAACTCAAATGATCACACACGCACTTGAAGGAACAAACATAATAAAATTTTAAACTCCAATTGGAGACCAAACTTATTCTTTAAACAAAATGAGTCATCTAATTAAGTAGGAAGAATGACCATACTGTGAAGGTCGATCTATGCCACGGTTGGCCATTATGCAAAAGATATGCTTAAGCGCTTAAACAAAATTTCATAGCTTTGGTGCGTTCATTCATAGTAGTTAAGTTAAATTAACAAGAAATGTAGCTAAAATGATCAATTGTTAAAATGTCAATTTTCTATTAATGAGAAAGAGATTAGGTCATTTGAGGTATGCTGAAAACACTCTAAATTATCACTTCTTCATCTCTCAACAGTATTACTAACTTTGAACGTCACAATACTAGTATCACATGAAAAAGAAAAAAATAATTGAAAAAACAAACAAAAAAACTAGAAAACAAAAATATAAAGTAGAAAACTCCAAAACCAAAGACAAACTACGACCCACCAGAAAAAAAATACTATTTAAAAAATTATTACAATCACACAGAATTCTTTATGTTCTCAATTATCGAACATACTATTTTATAGTTTTTGTACCACCCACACCCTCTTTTCTGCACTCTAAAATTAGAGAATACAAAATGAAATTTAACTAGAATTAAACCTATCAAAGCTTAAAATGTTTCTAGTTGATATATTTGGAAACCAAAGTCATAAATTCATTTAATAGAGGATTAATGGCTACTCGTTTTAACACTCTATTCTCACAAAATTTCAAAAGTAGCTTCCAATGACGTATTCTTTGAGTAGTAATGACATTGTAATATAAGCATTAGTATAAGCCATAACGGATGGGGATTTGGGGAATGATTATTTTCATAAGGTTTAAGGATTAAAATTAGCTAAATGTTTAAAGATAAAAATAAAATAAAATAAATAATTGGAGGTAAAAATAAACATTTTAAAATTTAAGAGACAAGAATAGAATAATATTATTAAAATTAGATTGAAATTTGTACTTTTTTACAATATTGTCTATTAATTAATTTTAGTTAATTAATTGTGACATCTTGTAATTAGAGAGTGAAAGGTTCATATCATTACTTCTTTTTGGTATAAAATATCTTTAACAAAACCTAAGTTTATAACTAAGCATAACCAGCAATCATATATTACTTCCATTAATTAGTCATATATATGTTCAAATTATCACCTTTAAATATTAGAATGAATTGAAAAAAAAAACTTTTAATATTTTAAAAAGTTTGTTTAAATTTGAGGAATAAAAAAACAATGTTTCTAAAATTATGTCAAGTTATTTGTCTTGATGTACTTTAGATCAAATATATATTCATGTTTTTTCAAGTCCTAATAATTCTAATTAAAGAGACATTTTTTTAAATAACAAAATAAATTAAAATAAAGCTATAACCAAAATTTTAGATTCTATCAATGATAGAAATTGATAAACTTTTATTATTGTCTTTCAATGCCACTAATAAAAGTATCTCAATGTTTATTATTGATAGAATCTGAAAATTTTGTTATATGTTGTAAATATTTTGTCAAATTTACTATTTATGACAATTTGCTACATAGTAATAAAAATATATAGTTGAGTGTATAAACAAACAACTAATGGTAATATTAGATAAAATTGTCACATTAAAAAGAACAAATAAATAAAAGGATAATTTACATGAATGTAACAAAATCCAAAAATATTTGTAACAAAATCCAAAAATATTTGTAACAAAAAATTAAAACCCATGACCAATATTGTTTTTTTTTTGTCCCATAAATTTTAGACTTTCTCTTGGTTGTTTTTGAATATTGCGAGTCTATTCTTCACTTTACTTCTTTTTCTTCTTCTTTGCGATTTATTCTTTTCCTTTTTATATTATTAATTTCTTCATATTATTATTTCTCCTTCATATTCCTACTTCTTTTTGTTTGCGATTTCTTCATTTCTCTCCCAGAATTCCTTCTTTCTACAAATATCTGCCCACATGCTATGTGACCATAAAGTAAAATCAATGTCGGTAGAAATCCAACTTAAATTTTTTTCTTAAGATCATGCAACTTTTTGCCTATGTATATATTTTCATCGGCAAAAACGATAATGTGTGTATGCAATAAAATTATGTTGGTACATCATATCTTTGCCCACATTTTTTTGACATGGCCAGAAAAAAGTTGGCACTAGAAAAAAAGTTGGCATAGACCCAAATTCTTGTAGTGCGTCTTTTTTTTTTTCCTTCTTGGAACAAGATCTAAACGATTGTGTACTAATATCTGAACGATCAGTTGTCTATCTCAGAGAGACAGAGATAGACCACTGTAGATCACTAATAAATTGTTTAGATTTGGTGCAAGATACTGGATAGAAGGGTACAAGGTCGTGTAGCAAGATTGTTTAGATTTGGTATAAGATCGTTTAGACTAGCACTAGAAGAAATAAGAGTTTCTCCGATGTAGCAATACATCGCTGAAAACCCTTACCAACGTCGGGGAAGGTTACTGCGACGTCGTGATGACGTCGGCAGGCACGTCGGGGATACTTTCCTCGACGTAGCTCACTTCAACGACGGAGAAAATTTCCCCAACTCTCGCTTGCAGCACATCGCAAAAGGCTTTTGCAACTCGGCGTCGCAAAAGGCTTCCACGACATCTGCGTCGCGGAAGGCTTTAAATATATATTTTTAATTAATTATTTGATTCATATATGAAAAGAAATCCACTAAATTCTTCCATTAGTTATGTCCTTGTCATATATGGTTGATATTGCTGATAAATTAGTCTATTTTTAAGTGATTAATCGTTTTTGGAGAATGAAATTGGATAGAAAAACGGACAGAGATGAGCGATTTAGAGAAGGGAAAGAGAGAAAGTACAAGGAATGAGAGAGGGAGATGAGCGATTTAGAGAGGAAAACATGAAGAAAGTAGAGGAAAAGAGAGAGAGAGAGAGTGAGGAATAGTAACAGAGGAGAAAGAGGGGGACAAAGACACTTCCGGCGGCGGCAATGGTGACGACGAAGACGGACAGACGACAGCACGAATCTCTTCCTCTCCCTCTCTCTCGGCCGATTTTCTCTTCCTTTCATTTTGCAATCGGTTCTGTGTTGAAGGGAGAAGATATAGATTGTTTATACTTGGTACGATGGTACAAGATCGTTTTAGACTGGATACAAGGTACAAGATCGTGTACCAATGATTGTTTAGACTAGGTACAAGGGTACAAGATTGTGTACCAAGATCGTCTAGACTGGGTACGAGAGTACCAAATCGTTTAGATTGGGTACAAGGGTACATGATCGTTTAGATTGGATACAAGGGTACATGATTGTTTATACTGGATATAAAATTGTTTTTCACATGTGTGTGATCGATTAATCACGAGGTATTTTTGTTATTCCACGTTGTGGGTTTGTGGACTTTTTCCTTTCAAAATTGTTTTATATAGTATAAATATTTTCGGGCTTTGTTTTATTTTTAAGAAAACCCCTAAATTAAATTCACAACAAAAATATATATTAAAATATGCCAAATTATATTCAAACAAACATGAATAAAATTTTTAAAAGTTAAAACAAACATTTTTTTATGGTTAATTTTCATAAATATAACAAAACACCAAAATATTTACGGCCCATGTAACAAAATATAGAAAAGTTTATGATATTTTCACAAATTTTAGGTTTGCCCTTGAATAATATGGACGATTTTTCACTTCTTTTTCTTATACTTCTTTACAATTTATTCATATCCTCTTCATATTTACTTCTTCTTCAGTTTACAATATTATGATTGTTTATGTAAATATTTACCAATTACTTAACTTCCTCTTACAAAATCTGTTCCTTCTTCGATTCTCATTTTCTTCTTTTTCTTCTTGGTACAAAATTTAAATGATATTGGTACATGATCTAAACGATCATGTATCAATATCTAAACGATCAGTTGTCTATCTCAGATAGATAAAGATAGACCACTATCACTAATAGATTTTTTAGATTTGGTACAAGATCGTTTAGACTTGGTACAAGGATACAAGATCGTTTAGTCTGGGTACATGACGTTTAGACTTGGTACAAGGGTACAAGATCGTTGACACTTGGTACGAGATCGTTTAAACTTGTTACTAGATCATTTAGACTGAGTACAAGATCGTTTAGACATGGTACAAGGGTATAAAATTGTTTATACTTCGTACAAGGAAACAATATTGTTTACACTTGTTAAGAGATTGTTTAGACCGGGTACAAGATTGTTTATACTCGATACAAAACTATATTTTCATGGATGTGTGATCGTTTAATTGCGGGGTATTTTTGTTATTTTACGTTGTGGGTCTGTGGATTTTTTTCTTTTTCAAAATTGTTTTATAAAATGTAAATATTTTTGTGATTTGTTCTATTTTTGAAAAAACCACCTTTTTAAAAGGTGAAACTAAAATAGAAAAAATGAAATATGTAGGGATGAATATATAGGAAATTTGAAAGTTGAGTGAAAAAATGGGATAATTTTGAAGATTTAGTGGGAAATATAATAAATATTAATAATTACATTCCCAAAGCAACAATGTATTAGAAATCCTTCATTTTCAATACCAAAATGTATGGCAAAGAAATTAATTAACAAAAAGATAAAAGAATTAAGAAAGGAATTGCTCAAAACCCATCTGGCCAATATGCCATTAATAATGAGTGAAAATGTTTCTTTTAAGTGGCAATGATGCTATCAAAATAATAAAAAAAACAAAAAGAGGAGGACCCACTTGTAATTATGATGAAAAGAATATCAATTAACAACAACTTTATGAACCAACCAATACAAAGAATTATACTTTGAGTTTGGGTACAACCTTAAATAACTACAAACTCTTGGGCATGAATGTAAATATAAAAAAGATTGGGGTTGTCTTTGAAAAAGGAAAAAGGTTAAGAGCTCACCATTATCTCAAATTCAGACTTTTTAACGGGTGGGTGTAACACTCGGAATAGTTTGTTATTAGACGCTTTGAACGATTTAGTACGAAAATCTCTTTGAATTTGTATTTGACGTCTTTATATTATTTGTGATTTTGAATTTAGAGTTTAAAGAAGTGTGTTGCATAAATTTTCAAAACCATTCATATGATTTGAAACTTAGGAATCCAAATAGTTAATCGCTGATATTAAATTCTAAAACCTTAATTAAAAGAAAATTAAAATTTATTAGATTTGGATTACCTTTTGATCAAAGATTAAGGTTTAAACACTACAAACAAAATAATCAAACTTACTTGAATGCTTAAACGCGTAACCTAGATCGTCAAGAATAGCAAAGGTTAGCGATGACTCTTTGTCATCAACATAGTAAAAAGTTTCATTCCAAATTCAATACGCCAAAAACGGTTCCCCCGTGCAACCTAAGGAATAGGTTTTATAAAACCTCCCAATAAAAATCCTAATGCAACATAGTAAAAGACAAAATTACCTCTACTCAATATGTATTGGAAATGATAAAATTGGAAGATACTAAAATTACATCACAATTATTAAATACAATTTAATTAATAATTTTGATGTTTGGTCGATTCATACCTTCAAGAGCCATTACCGCTTTGTAATTGTGTATTAATTATTGTTTCCAATTATAAATTCTTCTTCTCCTCCTTGTAGATGTAGCTAACACATTGTTAGTGTACTATGTAAATATCTGATTATCTATTGCTTTATCTTCTCAGTTTTCTTTATTGATCGATTCTTTAATATTAACCTTATTACAATTTAGTACTTAGAGTTTCAAAATGTTAACTATAAATTAAATACTTAACGTTTCAATATTTACAAAGGTAAGTAATGTAGATTTTTTTTAAAAAAAAAACTAATGTTTTTTTAATGATAGATGTAGAGAGAGTTGAACCTATGATATCATCTAGATAGAAAGTGGATCTTTTTTATTTATTTTATTTTTATCAATCGAGTTATACTCATTTTGCTTTTAGTTATTTAAAATTCATACTAATATCGTTGATTTTAAGCATGTAGCTAAACTATGTAGGCTACCTAAGTTGAATATTAGTCTGCCATCTGTCTTTATTCTATTTTTTTATTATTTGTTAAGGAATAGTCATATCATATTTGTAATCTACCATTATAGTCTCTCACTCAATGAATGAGCACTTATTCTCTTATGTTAATAAGGGGTCGTTTAAAGACTAGAAACACAATTTGAGATTTCATATCAAAACTAATTGAGCAGTGTAAGATTTTCAATTTGTTCTTTTTCTTTTTGAAAATGTTTCATACAACAACTTAGGTGTTGGAGAATTGAACCCAGAACCTCTTATCTTAGATGTATACAAGTGCTAGTTGAGCTGAACTCATGTTGGCTGAGATTCTCAATTTGTTCCCCATTCTTAAATTGAATTCTACGTTTAGTTTTTATACTAAGTATCAGTATGGATTTAATGGCTTTGATATCATATTAAGTAAACATGAATATCATCCTAAATAGAATTCGACAATGAAAAAAAAGTAGTTTATTCATTTTTAGAAAAACGTTAGGTCTCATTGTCTCTTCATTGTAAGATCTAAAATAAGATTCTATTTGAATTGACTAGAGGAAATAATAATAATTTTTAAAAAAACTTTTAGCTTAAATTGTTTAGATACAAGTTCTATTTCAAAAAAATTTTAAATATTTTTTAGAAGTTATTTTGATTCGTTGTACATTTTAATTTATTTTTTCAATAAAACATTTAAAAAGTTTAATATAACATTAATACTATCTATTTGTTTTCTTTTCAAGTTTAACACCTATATGCTAATGACGCCCTCTCAAGATTGTTCACTTCAAAATATGTTATTTTAGATCTCATTCTTTGCATCATATCCTTCATCACAACGTAACGTTGTAGTTAGTTTCTTCTTTTGACACTTATGTTGCTCTCTCTCTTTATTTAGTCACTATAATTTGATAAAGCTCTCATAAATCATCAAATTATAAAAACTAAAATATAAGGACTTAACTCTAACTTGCTGATGAAATTTGTAGTTAAATATAAATTTAAACCATGCTTGAAGTTTGAGTTCAAATGTAATATGAATGATAGGGATGGTGAAGGGGCGGTTAAGAAATGTGTAAAATAATTAAAAATTGTTAGCTAAAGCAATAAGATGAAGATTTGTTTTTGTTGGATGAGTGGTTTATAAGAACTTTTAAAGTGAATCATGGTTAATATATTTGAGTAGAAATGAGTAAGGATAGACAAAGTTGTAAGTCATCAGATGTGGAATCAGAATCTGGAACAGACTTAGAACACATTACTCCAACAACCATTACAAGTTCACAACAACCCATATGGTTTTGAAAGTAAAAGAAGAAAAATAAAGTGAAAAAGAAAAACAGAAAATGGAGGAAAAATAAAAAGGAAAGAGCAGAAAGTGACAGTCCAGAAATTATTGAAGACTGTTGAAGAGAATAATTATTATTTTCTTCAAACTGTTTATATTCCTCTGCTCCTAAAACCATAGCCCTTCAGAAGAGAATAGAGAGGCCTTAAACTTCCTCTCTCTCTCTCTCTCTCTCTCTGAAGCTTTTTTTTTTCTTTTTTTTTTTTTTGGTTTCTCCAACCCTTCTTTCAAGTTTCAATTTAGTGGGTTTCAAGAAACTCTTTGTTTTGCTGCTTCTTTCGTACTCATCGGAGATCTTGTTTCCAGAGGATTTTCCGGGGCTTTCTCTCTCTTTCTCACTACCTGTTCGCTAATTCTTCCGATTTACTCCATTCTGAATGTCATCTACACTTCACAAGACTCATTTCTCTTCCTCCATTTCTTGTTTTTTTAGTTTGATGCTGTATCCTCTGCAATCCATCTGATTCTAGTGAGGATTGTGAAAAAAAGGAAAAAAAGGAAAAAACAGAGGAATTCAATCAAAATTTCGTCTAAAAAATGGAGAATTTCATCGGAAAAAGAAAACCCACCATCGGTATTTCACTCTTCACCGCTTTGTCTGGTTCATTCTCTTCCGATAAAACGAAATCCCCTCGTGATTTTGAAAAGGGTGTTGTTGGATTGGGTATAGTAGCTGCCATGACTGATTCTGACAAAATTCATGAAGCTTTTGTTTCTTCGAAGGCGGTTTCTCCCAGGTCTTGCTCGATTCCTATTGTTTCTTCTGCTAAACCAGCGGCTAATTTCAGAGGTGGGTTTAACCTAGAAAAGGAAACTCTACCTGAGGTCGTTGATGAACTTTCTGAAAGTTACACTTGCGTAACTTCACATTTTGGTAATCGATTGTTTGAAAAGCGTGTTTACTTTAATGGTGAGCTCGATTTGGTCAATGGACGTTCTTCCAATATAGTGAGATCTGGGGTTTTTTCCACTTCCCCCATGAGTTTTGGTGTAGCGGAGAGAGGGTTTTGTGCTGCTGAGTTTTTGAGCTCTTGCTATCTCTGCAGCAAGCATCTTCATGGGCTTGACATCTTCATGTACAGGTAAATTTCAGTTCTATTCCCTTTTCTCCTTTGTCTTGTTTTAAGTTGATTTGATCAGCTTTTATTAGTAATCTCTGGACCATTGAAACATGAAATTTTCTATATGTATGGAAAGAAAAATTCAAACCCACTTCTTTGATTCCTATAGATGGTTGAGTCATGTTAACTTGGAATGGAATCTTATGTTGTTGAATGATTTCTTCCATGTTTTCTGGTTGGTTAATTGATGATTTGTTTTCTCAGTGAAGTTTATTGGATGATTGATTCTTTGATTTGCTTATTCTATTTGTTTATGAGATGGCTCTTTAGGAGCTCCACGTTTCAGGTTTTGGGTTTTTATGATCTGTTTCCATCTTTTTGAGGATTTGTTTTTCAAAGTGGAAACATTTGTTGAATTACACAATCTGTTTAAGATTCGATAAAGGCCTGGAGCGGGCCCCTGTTTCTGGTATTTGTCAACATGATTGTATTTAGTGCCTTGATTGATATGATTGAGTTTGGTTACTGTCTCCCTTAGAACTTATTACCTTGATGGACACTTGAGTGATTCTATTAATCCATTCCATCATCAAATATTGGCAAAACGTTACTTCAGCTTGGAGCTTAATTTCCTTTGTTATCTGCACAAATAGGACCATTCTTCTCTTATGTCTGGATTTTGGCTTATTAGATGTTGCATTTTTTTTCCTTTTTGGGTAATAAATTGATCTTTCGTGGGGAGAAATGAAAGAATATACTAGGCATACATAAAACATCCGTGGAACTAACTTCAGAAAAGGACTCCATCCCAATAAAAAGCTTAGATGTTCCATAAAAGATGACATATCTTATATGATAAAGAAGAATTCTCCTCTTCTTGTATTGTTAAGCTGTTTGGTTAAAAGGGTTATTCTAAAACGGTGTTTTGTTCTCATAAGAAATATAGAACTTGCAGTTTGTAGGTTGCAATTGATGAAGTAATTTTCAGGTCAGTTTACATACTCTAAGATAATTGTGTTATTAGATCACTTTAAGCAGCAGCCATTACATGGTTTTGAGTAGGATGTAAATCAAAATGAATTTGCCTTCCTTTGGATCCTTGGTCAACAAATTGCTAGCCCAAAGCTGAAATTTGTCAAACTAATAATAATTCCAACTACTTCTTGATCAAGAAAAGAGTTTAGTTTTCATCTTCAGATATAACTTTTGGCCCAGAGGAGAGTTTAGTTTTCATTTTCAGATATTTTTTTAGTGTCTTTAAGCTTCAACTCTAAATAATTAAGTTGTTTATTTCCTTCCTTAATGAGGACTTAAGTGTTCATTTTAAGTTAGCTACACAAATACAACGGCAGACAGCTATTATTCCCTTGTCTGGACATTATATTAATCTTTGAATAGCATATGACTTAATCGTGGGACAATAATATTGGCTTGTTTCTTGGCTAATACTTTGAAGCTACCTCATTGATTATTGTCACTTGCACGGGTTTGTTTGATATTTTGACTTTTATACTTTTCAATTATCATTTAATTGTAGGCTTGTTATAGAGAAAATCTTCCTCATCTTACGGTTGTGAAATTAGTTGGACTTTCTGAAATACGTCGTAAGAGTTATTATGATGATACCGGTAATTGGAGTAGAGAAATTCGAATCCTGAACAACGGTTCTTTTGTTATTTGATTCAAATCATCACCATGTAAATGAAAATCATTGTGACCGGTGATTGAATTGAGATATTATTGACCAGCTAGTTATTAAATGGTGTTCTTGTCCTGTACTTTCATGTGGTTGAAATGAGATGACATGTGATTGGATATGAAACTTTAGCAATTTGGTTGGCATTCATTCAAGATTCTCATGAACTTGGAATCTTTTTCTTTTCTTTTCTTTTTTTTTTCTTCCCTTTGAGAATGACTTTGCTGTTTTTTCATTTATGCAGAGGGGAAAAGGCATTTTGCAGCGTTGAGTGTCGCGACAAACACATCAGAGGCGACGATTGCAGGGACAAGTGTGGATCGAAAGCCATGAAAGACTACTCGGCATCGCCTTGCTCTGTGGCTGGCCCCCCTGCCTTGGCTTCAGGTGTGGTTGCAGCTTAGTAGGTAATCACATGAAAAATAAATATATAAGTATAGCTGATTGATATAAGTAAAGTGTATCAAATAAACTGGTGGTAGCAAAGACTTTGTAGGAATGAATATCTGTGGGAAAGAAGTATTAATTACAAATAAGATGGTTTGTATGATAATTGTTTCATTAGTGGTATTAAAATGTATGAATTATGGGTAATATCAAATATGATATGATATAATAGCTTAGGCAGGCCCCATGCCTAACAATACCAAACTATAAAATGTAATGTTTTCTTCCCTCCAAAATTACCTTTTATCAATAAGATGTAAAATCATAACGATTTATCCTTTGACTGATAGTGTTATGTGTAACCAAAGTATCTTATAAAGTATGTCCACATTGATTAGATAACATGGTGATCGTGTGTATATGAGTGAGAACAATTATCTCAACTAAAATAAAATTTTTGGGATAAAACTAAAAATGAAATTACGATAGTTTAATGTTCAGCGTACAATATTATTCTACTATGAAGTTATTTGGTACAATATTATTCTACTATGAAGTTATTTGAAGAGTTGTCTCTAACGTCCGTGTAATTTCTCATTTTAGTTTTCAACTTTTAGGTATTCTTTATTTCCTTTTTTTTCTTTTAAAATAAAATTAATGTTCAGAAAGTTTAGAATTCTATTAGAAATTAAAATTAAAATTAAATATTAATTAATATTAAAAAAATCGAGTTGAGTGAAAGATTTCTCACAAACAAAATAGAAACCAAAGTTCAAGAATTTATTTATGACATTCTAAAATTGAGACTTATTAGTGGACTTATAATTTAATTATATACTGATGTGTTACAAAAATGATCAAATTATGGCGAGTTATGTATGTTGTTAAACCCCAACAACTCGGTTTTATCTCATGTCGAACTTGACCCGATAAACTATCTAAGTCGAATGTTGGGTCATGGCTTGGGTCGGATCTTGAAGTGGATCCAGCCCCATAAAGACATATCGATCAACAGTTTTGGGCTGTCCACAGTTTTTTCGATACGTCGGCTTAACCACCCATCCAAGTCTAAACTAAACTAAACTAAATGTCCATGTCGCTACAGTAATTATATAATTTAATTATATGAATGTCTCCTAATTGATTTCTTAAAACAACTTTTAAGTTTTATGCATCTTCAGACTTAGTTTAATGTTTCACATAAGTATTAAAATTTCAATAAATAATTTTTAAATCATCAAACGTAGTTTTTGAATTCTAAAAATATCTAATAAATTTTTAATTTCTTTCTTTTTTTTTTAAATTTCTGTCTCTAATGTGTTCTTCCACGTAAAATGTTTTTTTTTTTTTTTATAAAGAAATAGTTGATCAGATATATAATTGAATGTATCTAATGAAATTTAAATTTAAATTTTCTGTCTAATATAGATCATGAATTATATTATATAGATATAAAATGTAATAGTAAATGAAGTTTGAGATACTAAACGTAAGGTAAATTCGCCCATGGTTTTTCATGCCACTTGATCATAATTAAAATAATAATTTTTAATATTTGTGTATTTAAATTTATTTCGTTATCATATTTTTTTTCTATTAAAAACGAGATTAGTAAAATTAATATATGTTTAAGTATACAAATAAGGTTTTTATATATAGAAATTCTATATTGGTATAAAAAATATATGTCACCACATTTATAAAATTGGAACCAAACTCTACAAACATTTTGAGGAGTTGATTTTTTACCAAACTTTTTTTTGCTTTGAGAAAGAAATGCATATGAACACTTTGACCTCTCTCACACATAAGGGTCAAGGAAAGTGCTTCTCTCTCTCTCTATCCTTTTCACTTGAATATTATAATATCAAAACCATGTTGGAGATGATCAAAGTTGACAAAGAAATATACTTTTTTGTTCTCTTGCAAGTGCTTTTACCTAACACAAATATATTATATTTTTCTCTTAATTAAACTAAAATCTCTCACCAACCTCAAAAGGATTTCTTCTATATAAAGTCTCTTATCAAACTACATTCATCAACCAAGCCTCTCTATTTCTAAAGAAATGGCTTTCTCTGCTACAAAATCTACTTCTACCTTTTTTCTATTTTCGATGCTTCTTGTTTCTGTTGTCATTAAGTTCATATTTCCCATGTCTCCACTTGCTTTTGGAGTAACTATCTTCCTCGTTCCTCTCCTCACTTATATCATCTCTTCCATGGCCTCCTCCTCTAAGCTTCCTCCTGGCCCTCTCTCCATTCCCATTTTTGGCAATTGGCTCCAAGTTGGTAATGATCTCAACCATCGCCTTCTTGCTTCCTTCTGCAACAGATTTGGCTCCATATTCCTCTTGAAGCTTGGCTCCAAGAACCTTGTAGTTGTGTCTGATGCTGAGCTTGCCAGCCAAGTTCTCCATGCTCAGGGTGTCGAGTTTGGCTCTCGTCCTCGTAATGTTGTGTTTGATATCTTCACAGGAAATGGTCAGGATATGGTGTTTACGGTTTATGGAGACCATTGGCGTAAGATGCGTAGAATCATGACATTGCCGTTTTTTACAAATAAAGTGGTGCATAATTATAGTGGCATGTGGGAGGATGAGATGGACTTTGTGGTTCGTGACCTTAAGAGTAACAAGAAGTTTCAATCTGAAGGGATAGTCATCAGAAAGCGTTTGCAGTTGATGTTGTACAACATCATGTATAGAATGATGTTTGATGCAAAGTTTGAGTCTCAGGATGATCCTTTGTTCATCGAAGCAACTCGATTCAACTCAGAAAGGAGTCGATTGGCACAAAGTTTTGAGTACAACTATGGAGATTTCATTCCTCTTCTCCGACCCTTTCTGAGAGGCTACTTGAACAAGTGTAGGGATTTGCAAACTAGGCGGTTGGAATTTTTCAACAAAAACTATGTTGAGAAAAGAAGGTAATAAAAAAGTTATTATATTATATCTACGTTTTATTTTTACTTCATTAATAGTATGTAGTTGACATGATTAATCTGATCGAATTTTACAGAAAGATAATGGCTGCTAATGGAGATAAACACAAAATAACTTGTGCCATGGATCATATCATAGATGCTCAATTGAAAGGTGAGATAAGTGAAGAGAATGTGATTTACATTGTAGAGAACATCAACGTGGCAGCTATAGAAACGACACTATGGTCGATGGAATGGGCAATAGCCGAGCTAGTGAATCATCCAGAAATCCAAAACAAGATTCGTGAGGAGATTGCTAATGTCTTAAAAGGAAAGGAAGTCACTGAATCAAACCTTCACGAATTGCCATACTTACAAGCAACAGTGAAGGAAACACTTAGATTGCACACTCCAATACCGTTGTTAGTGCCACATATGAACTTGGAAGAGGCGAAACTAGGAGGATACACCATTCCAAAGGAATCCAAGGTGGTCGTTAATGCATGGTGGCTAGCTAATAACCCCGAGTGGTGGAAAAATCCAGAGGAGTTTAGGCCAGAGAGGTTCTTCGAAGAAGAAAGTGGAACAGAAGCGGTTGCTGCAGGGAAAGTGGATTATCGATTCTTACCCTTTGGAGTTGGAAGGAGGAGTTGTCCTGGAATTGTTTTGGCAATGCCAATCTTAGGACTCATCGTTGCCAAGTTGGTTTCAAAGTTTGAAATGAAGCCTCCTAATGAGGTAGATAAGATTGACGTCACCGAAAAAGGAGGACAATTCAGTCTGCATATCGCCAACCATTCAACGGTTGTTTTTAACCCCAGTAGTATTTAATTTTTCTACAAACATACTTCCCGCATATTTCTATCTTCTTGGATCGAATTAATTACATCCGTTTTTTCTAATCATGTATTGTAACAAAATCAAATTCAATACAAATTTATTCTTCCCAAAATATATAGCTAAGTGTTTTATTAATTGTAATTTTAAGGTGGTGAGATGTTAGTTTCTATTTTATTAGCATTTATTATGTCAACCTATAATAAAGAAGGCTTGTGTCCTATGTTTAAACTCAATAATATAATACAAACTCTCTCAAACCAGTCAAGAGATTATCCAATCTCCTAAGTCCCACCAAAAGTTATGTCTTTTAATTAGAAACATTTGCCAAATAAGTTTTGTGGGTATGATTGTTGCTTTTTTAATTTGAAAATTTTTATACATACATACCTATAATATATACATAATTTGGTTTTATAAATAATTTCTAATTTCCATGCATCCCACCTGCTTATAAAAGTTGATAGTGACATTGACATGACTCTCTAGAAATGAAAGGAGTTTTCATACCAACAATCCTATAAATTCTCTAATTGAGTCAAATAAATAAACATTAAATTGATTGCATGAAGAAAAATGCTTTTCAAAAATTTATTTTTATTTAAACACTTTTCATAAAATTTAGTTAAAATAAAGTTAAAAAATCTAAAAATGTGTTTTGTAATTTTTCCAATTAATGCCTAGCTCTTTTAATTTTTCAGCCTCAATTGTTTTTCCAAAACCTCACCATAGATTTTTCACCACAAATTTTAAAAAATTGGTTAAAGTACAAAAATAACTTTGAACGTTCTCATTTGTTTTAAAAATATTTCTATACTTCCAAAAATAACAATATTACTCTTCAACATCTACAAATGTTTTAAAAGTAACGTTGAATCGACGTTAAAATTCTTTAAAATTTTGAGGTATGAAATGATGTGGTTGAATACTTAAAAAAAGAAAGTGTAATATGGTTTTAGGTCATCACCAAACCTTTCTAAAATTTCGATTTTTGTTCGTAAGTATTCTAAACTTTTTTATTCCACCAATAATTTTGAAAAGTTTAAGAAAGTTTAAAGGGTAATATTGCAATTTTAAAAGTACATAGATATTTTTGAAACAAAGAGTATTTGACGTGCCAAGAAATTTAGTATCACATCGAATTTGGTTGCTTATTTAATTAAGTTTAAAACCCTATTTTGGTTTCTTAATTGCAAGGTTAAAACTCTATTTTTGTTTCTTAATTTTGTGTCATGTTTTATTTTTGTCCCTTCAACTTTTAAACACGGATGCTTTAGTTTCCAAAATTTTAAAAAAAATCTTACTTCTGTCTCCTCTGTTAGAATTATGTTAATTCTTTTAACATTAACGAAATAATGATATGACTTTTATATTTGGATGAATATTAGGGTTTAGATTTATCATATTACTTAAATTAATAAATAGCCAAGATAGAAACATAATCAACACATTTATAAAAAATATTCAAAAACTACTTTTGTTCTTTTTTGTTCTCTAAAACTCAAATTTCTCACATCTATCCCCGACTCTTTCACCCTTTATTATTATTATTATTATTATTTGTAAATTGGAACCTTGAAGTAAATCAAAAAAACATTGAATATAAAAAAAAAAAATAGAACGAACATGTATTGGTATTAACATCTATGACAATGCAAAATAACAATAAAAAAAATAAGTACAACTCATATGAGTAGAATGCCAATGCTTCAAAATGGCGACGATCAAAATCAAAGTGACTTTTTAAATTCTTCAATAAAAATCAATTTTTCATATGACCTTAATTAAAAATTAAAACCCTAGTTTAAGAAGGATCATCTTATTTGATAGGTTAGTCATCCACATTTAGAAGTCAGCATCATTTTGCGAGAGATTTAACACATCAAAATATGCTCTTTTTAGAAGTTCATAAACTAAAAACATATGTTTTTAAAAGTTTAGCGACCAAAATAGCACAATATACAAAGTTTAGAAACCAAGATATATGATTTAAACATTAAACAATTTAACATTTTGAGAATATCTTTTAAAAAAAATTAAGCATTAATAAATCCGTTATATAAAACTTAATATCATATTAAAACTACCTAAAATCAATTAAGAAACATTTTTTAAATAAAATAAAATGAATCAAAATATTTATAAAATAGAGTAAATTTTTTCTATTAGTGTCTATCATCGGTAGAATAGGAACTTTTACTATATTTTATAAATATTTGTTTACCAATTTTATCATTTACGATCACTTTCACCTATTAAATGGATTAATCTCTTTAACTTTCCTATGATTTTTAAGGGATACAATAGTATCTTTCTCTTGTTTTTTTTTTCTTTTTCTAATTTGATTTTCTGGTAAAGTTATAATGTGTTATTGTATAATACAAATGACCCATTGTGGTCAAATGCTTTTATTTTCAATAATGGGTTGTTGTACGGCCTACTAAAAGAAATATTGATCTAATTGTCCCCCTAATTAAAATTACATTTTATGGAAAGATACCTAAAAAGTCTTTGTCTCATTTTATTTTAACACATTTTTCACAACAATAATAATGATAAATAATCAAAGTATAAATATAAGGGTTGATTTTTTTAGTAAATCAAAATATTTTTAAATATAATAAAATATCATTGTCTATCAATAATAAATATCAGTAGATACTGATAAACGACTACCTGTTATTTTTTAAAATATTTATAGCAATTTTTTTATATTTAAAATAGTTACCCTAATTATAAAGACTTGAAAAATGTCCATGGAGTGCCTTTAAACTTATGTTGTGTATCAATTTACTTTCTACTCTACTTTCAATTGACTAATATCGTGCCACATTTATAATTTGAGTCAATTTATAAACTCATAAATTTTCATAAGTTAATCAATATAAATCTATTATTAAGATAAGTGGTAGATCCAGAAATTTTATATAGGACACTGGGTACTATATAATAAACACACTAAAAAATATTAAAGAATATATCTCAACGTTTCACTGATGCTCCAAGACATTCATTATATTTGTAGCAATAAAGAAAGACCGACAATTTTTATATGATTTTTTGTTATGTAAATATGTGAATTTAAATTTTGCATCAAAAAAAGAAAAGAGAAAAGAAAGAATAATACATTTTTCATGGAATATTGTTAAGAGAGTAAAAGTTTGGATCATCGACTTTGTTGCATTTTTTTAAAATTATTGATGTTTTGAATAAAAACTATTTCGTAAAAATAATTGTAGCAGACAAGATTTAAACTCACAACCAAAGGGTTGTACGGTGGCACAGTCACTACAGCAGAAGCATAATTTAGGCAAAAATGAAGCTAAATTTAATATATATTGTAGTCTAACACTTCAAAATTAATATTAAAATACAAAACCCAGTAATGTAAGGGGGGCACGTGCTCCTGGCCCCTTAATAAATCCACCCCTGATTAAGATTGCCTTTGAAAAGCATTATTCATGCATCAATTCTTAGATGTGGGTAGACTTTTTCAAATATCAATTGTTAATAAAATAGACGATATTAGAACTAATACATAGTCAGTAAGAAAAATCCTAACCGAAAGCTTAGATTAGTTCAAGCTTGTGAGGGCTTAGGGGTTAAAAGCAATAAAATAAAAATCTTACCTACTCTGTTTGTCTATATGAAAATGTGATGGAGAGTTCAAGTCTTAGTACACTTTTAAAAATTTAAATTAATATAATTATTAGTTCAAAGACTTAATCATATCATACAATCTTAAAAGTTTAGAGCATGACATGATACTTTTTCGTAAGACATGTTTATATGTTAATGTTTGAATCACCCCACCATCATTAACAGTATTTAAAGTATTTGTATGATGTACTTGAGTCACAATTATAGGTATCATACTATCTAAAACGTAACTTTATTTATTTTTATAAATGAAAGAGCCTCAATAGTGTAAAATATATATTCTCCACTAAAATGTTAAAATTTTGAAATTAAATATATCTTCGATCCTGCCAAAAATTTGTTTAGTTCCTAAACAAGGATGAAAACATCACTAAAATTGAGTGTGAATTATGTAAGGTGAGATATATTTAGAGTTTATTTCTTGTTAACACCTATTTACTTCCCAATATGCAATCTTAACAATAATTTTAAGGTTATAGACTAAATTGTGAGAAAAATTCAAATTAATTAAACCATAATTATGATATATGAACTAAACATGTCTTTTCCCCATTTTTGTACAATAGCTCAAGGAAAGATGTAAAAGCAGCCACACAACTAAACCAATCATTATTCAAGAAAAACAACTCTCTCCCATTGGGATATAAAATATATGCAAACAAAGCTGCGCTTCGAGTCAAGGGCCAAAGTTGAATATGGTCAAAATTGACACATTATTTATTTGCTTATAGTTGCCAAAGGCAGCTTCACCAACCATTACCAACCCCAAAATTTTGACCTTTTCATTAAAATAATTCTCACCAGAAACCACTTCTATTTTTCACTTATAATACAAAAGAGCACACAGATTTGCCTCTTACCCACAAAATCACTTACCTATATAAACCATTCCCCCACCTTTCAATCTCTCAATCACCTGTCTTTGGATCTGAATCTCTAAAGACAATTATGGCTTCCCATGCCTTATTTTCTCTATTTTCGATGCTTCTTGTTTCTATTGTTACTAAATTCATATTTCCCATGTCTCCACTTGCTTTTGGACTAACTATCTTTCTTGTTCCTCTCCTCACTTATATCATCATCTCTTCCATGGCCTCCTCCTCTAAGCTTCCTCCTGGCCCTCTCTCCATTCCCATTTTTGGCAATTGGCTCCAAGTCGGTAATGATCTCAACCATCGTTTACTTGCTTCCTTGTGCAACAGATTTGGCTCCATATTTCTCTTGAAGCTTGGCTCCAAGAACCTTATAGTTGTGTCTGATGCCGAGCTTGCTAGCCAAGTTCTCCATGCTCAGGGTGTCGAGTTTGGCTCTCGTCCTCGTAATGTAGTGTTTGATATCTTCACTGGAAATGGTCAGGATATGGTGTTTACGATTTATGGAGACCATTGGCGTAAGATGCGTAGAATCATGACTCTGCCGTTTTTTACAAATAAAGTGGTGCATAATTACAGTGGCATGTGGGAGGATGAGATGGACTTTGTGGTTCGTGACCTTAAGAGTAACAAGAAGTTTCAATCAGAAGGGATAGTCATCAGAAAGCGTTTGCAGTTGATGTTGTACAACATCATGTATAGAATGATGTTTGATGCAAAGTTTGAGTCTCAGGATGATCCTTTGTTCATCGAAGCAACTCGATTCAACTCAGAAAGGAGTCGATTGGCACAAAGCTTTGAGTACAACTATGGAGATTTTATTCCTCTACTCAGACCCTTTTTGAGAGGCTACTTGAACAAGTGTAGGGATTTGCAAAGTAGGCGGTTGGACTTTTTCAACAAAAACTATGTTGAGAAACGAAGGTAATAAAAAAGTTATTATATTTTCTCTACTTTTTGTTTTCATTTCAAATTCAATAGTATGTAAATGACATGATTGATTTGATTGAATTTTAACAGAAAGACAATGGCTGCTAATGGAGATAAACATAAGATAACTTGTGCCATGGATCATATTATAGATGCTCAATTGAAAGGTGAGATAAGTGAAGAGAATGTGATTTACATCGTAGAGAACATCAATGTGGCAGCAATAGAAACAACACTATGGTCAATGGAATGGGCAATAGCTGAGCTAGTGAATCATCCCGAAATCCAACACAAGATTCGAGAGGAGATTGCTAATGTCCTAAAAGGAAAGGAAGTGACTGAATCTAACCTTCATGAACTGCCATACTTACAAGCAACAGTAAAAGAAACCTTGAGGTTGCACACCCCAATTCCATTGTTAGTGCCACATATGAACTTGGAAGAGGCAAAACTAGGAAGATACACCATTCCAAAGGAATCCAAGGTAGTCGTTAATGCATGGTGGCTGGCTAATAACCCCGAGTGGTGGAAAAATCCAGAGGAGTTTAGGCCAGAGAGATTCTTCGAAGAAGAAAGTGGAACAGAAGCTATTGCTGCAGGGAAAGTGGATTATCGATTCTTACCCTTTGGAGTTGGAAGGAGGAGTTGTCCTGGAATTGTTTTGGCAATGCCAATCTTAGGACTCATTGTTGCCAAGTTGGTTTCAAAGTTTGAAATGAAGCCTCCTAGTGGGATAGATAAGATCGATGTCACCGAAAAAGGAGGACAATTTAGTCTGCATATCGCCAACCATTCGACCGTTATTTTTAACCCCATTACTTCTTAATTTTAATTCATCATACTTCTTATATTATTTTTTTCTTCTTGAATTGAATTATTTTTTTTTCTATCTTGTATTGTAATGAAAATCAAATCCAATACAAATTTATTCTAATTAGGTAATTATATAATTCATCCTTTCTATGTATTCATCTTTTTTCAATCTTACACTCTTGACCAACATAGTAGCTTAACTAGTATAACACATGTATTTTTAACGAAAAAAAATTAAATGTTTAAATATGCCACTTCACATTATTTTGAACTCGAAATGAAAGAAACAATGTCCATTCTTATGGGTGAATTTTGGTCCCACAAAATTAAACCAAAATTCAAGTTAAAAGTAAAATAAAATAAGATCTATCTTGTTAGGGATTAGGAAATCCTAATGGGGATTAAAATAAACCATGTGTCAAATAGCCTACAAATACACCATTGAAGCTTGATGTGAATAACTTAAACTTCTGACTCTTTTATTCTATTATTTTGATCTTTAATTTTGGTATTAGAATTAGTTTTCTTTGTTTTACCGGTCTCGTTTTTCTTAAAGTAATAATTGATAGTTGTTGCCATTTGAAAGCCAGTTAGGTGGATTTTCCCTGTCTAAATCTAAAAATTGACATCTATAATATATCAGTTGATGAGGATGCTCTACCCATGCAATTGAGATTTTCACAGAATTAAGAAAATGAAGCTACGATGTCTTAGATCACTTTATTTCATAAACGCATTGGGGCATTAGTTTAAGAGAGAAAAAAGAATTCGAAAAGCTGCATGAAACCTGAAGGTCTTCCAACTTTTTCTCTTCTGATTTTTAACAAAGTGTAGAGGACCTTTCTCTCCTCAAGTTTACACGGTCATTTAACATCACTAATCAGTCACTGTCGATCAACATCTATACGCATTAGAACATATGCATAAAAGTTGTTATTTAGTGTACTTAATGTCGATCAACGTTTATCAGTATTAGAATATGATCATCTTTTACTAGTGATTGGTATGAGTAGCAATCTTTTATCAATGTCTATCGGTAATAGAATATACATAAAAAAAATTGTATTTTTTGTCAACTTCTTTAAATTAGTTTACCATTATTGATAACGATAGTCTTCTATTATTGTCTACTAATAATAGAAAGTATTAGCCTTTTACCATTGATAACATTACTATCGGTCTTATAGAAAGTGATATTTTTCTATTATTGATAATCGGTGATACTCTTCTATTGTCTATCTATGATAATAATAAAAAAAAAGAAAAACCATTAATAGTTAATAATTAATTTAGTTCTTATCAATTCTTTAAATTAATTTAATTTTTTAAATAATTCTACCATCAATAGTTAGTGACAATCTCTTCTATCACTATTAACAATGACAATCTCTTCTATCACTATTACCAGTAGAAAGTCGTATGATCGTTAGTGATAATGCTATCTATCAATGATCTTAAAAGTATAAGAATCATACCTTACAAATAGGTGACCGCAATGAAATCTCTTCTCGAATCTTATTGTCTCCTTTCTTAATTCTTCAAATTTCATGTGGTCTTCTTTGCTATGACTTTAGGAAGAATAATTTTCTTAGAACTTTTCTTGAGAAAATTAAAATTTTTTTTAAAGATAAAGTTTCAAAGTAATCTCTTAGGAGGCGTTTGTGGTAACGAGTGGATTATTATAGAGTCATAGGTTATTATAATTGAGTTATGATAGTTTGTGTTTCAAATGTAGTTTATTTTAGTTTAAGTTATTATAATATGTATTTGAGGTGTAAACTATTTTAGTTTGAGAAAAAAATCAATAACCAAGGTAGCAAAGAATTAAAAAAAATGATAAATATGATCCAAGCTTCTTCAACTGTAGTAACTTTCATATCAAATCTTCTGGGCAAAGAACTTAGAACTTTTTTCTTTTACTAGTTTGGATTCAGAAATCCTTTCTCCAAGAGCAAATGATTCACTAGCAACATCCAAGACTCTAACATTAAATTATGCAATGGATTCATCTTTCACCACTCTCAAATGTTCAAATTTTGAGCTTAATAATTGCAGTCGTGATGTTTTCACTTTTGAAGTTCTTTCATAAGCAACTTCAAGAACTTTTCATGCTTCTTTTGCCAATATACATGTGTTTATTAGTTTAAACACATTGTGATCAACTTCATTGTAGATAGCATTAAGAGCAAGAGAATTTCCAAGAGAAACTTAATCTTATGTGCCAGTCCATTCTAACTCTGGTTTGGTTGTAGTTTTACCATCACTAGTAATAGTAGGTGGTTCGCATTTAGTGATGACAACTTTTCAAGTTTTATTGTCAATTGATTTGAGAAAAGGCTGTCATACGAGTCTTCCAATATGCATAATTTGTGCCATCAAGAACAGGTGATTACGTCGTAGATATTCTTTTAATTATATCCATCGAAACTTGCTTTGATACCAATTGAAAGAGTAAACTAGTATAATTTTACCTTTAGTTAACAACTAATGAAATAGCTAAGCGAACCAAAAGATAAAATAACATTGCAACTTTGATAACCTAGTTCGGTAAGAATCCACCTACTTCTGAAGAGTTTTTACAGCTCAGATGAGAAGATTTTATTAAAATTCAGAGAAGTATTACACTTTAATAATCTAGAAGACAGTCTCCCTAACTTAGTACTCTTTTAGTAATTTTATTTACTAAAATAGTCAAGCTCCCACTAAATTGTAATTTAAATATAATGAAAATAGTCAAGCTCACCCTGATTTGAATGATTGATTAGATATCAAGTTCTTCTTGATTTGAAGCTTCCCATTATTAATTTTTTTTAAAATATGTTATCTTCATATATAACTTAAATCGGTCGTGAAGGAATCATATGATTTTCATTAAAAGATATCAAAGAAGGTAAGGACTTACCTTTGTAAAAATTCTTCACGGATTGTAGCTTGAAAGCTTCTCAAAGAAAATCATATATGGTTTTTATAATAAGGAAGAACTTCGAAACTGACAAAATAAATGTTCATTTAAGGATAATATGGTTAAAAGATTTTACCGGTTGCTGCAAACATTGTCATTGAAGGAAAGTATTTCTAAAATATAATTGAGTGAGAGAAGGAGATATCAACTAACACACCCAATGTTATTGATATACTATAGCTAAAAAAACGTTATTCATATATTATAAACCTTTAGGTTGGATTTTCTAGTTGATTAGATGATGTACATTATACAAAGGTGCCCTTACAAAAATAGCAAAAGAAATTACAATAATAAAGTCTACGTCACTACATTTTCTAATTGCAAAAGAATCAAATTTAAAAGTCGATAATCCTACGACTACCGATTGTCCTATGATTACTGTCTGATATCACTAATTTTGTCATATTTCCAATATACAAAAAATATGTGTCACAAGCTCTTTTTTTCTAAATGTTTTTGTAATTTGATGCAATTTTACTTGTACAAAAAAAAGTTAGCTTTTAAAAATAGATTCAAGTAGAATATATATTATATTAAATTAATCTCTCTTTTTATTTTTGCTCTCTTTTTTTTATTATATAAATATATTGGATTAATCTCTTAACTTTTCATATCCGGAAATTGTGTTTATCTTTTTTTCAGAAAAAAGAATGGTGGTGAACTTTTCATAGGGATAGAATAGGATCTCTTAATTTTTGTTTTTCTATTGAAAAAAAAAATACGATAGCTTGTTGTATAATCAAATGAACCATTGTTTTGATATAATTGCAAATGTAATAATTAGATTCAAAATATTTACTATATGTTATGATTATTTTGCTTATTTTGATAGAGTTGAAATCAACCCAAAATATTATTCTCAATTTATATTTTCTTAAAATTAAATTTTATAGAAAGATGCCTAATATTTACACCCTTCTCAAATTTCAATTATCTATTATTGTGGAAAATTTATAATTTGATCTAATTCAACACCTAAAATTTTCCAGTAAATGAGTAAAGATAAATTTTTAAGATTACTTGTGAAAATCCTTCAGGCCCATAAATTCTTATATCAGGTTAATAAAATAGACTAGTAGAATTGATAGAAAGAGGATTTATTTAGAGTCTCAATTAAATTGCTCTAAAAAACTTAAGAATTTAATGAATAAAACTAAAGTCTCATACATAATGTTTATACAAACAAAAGGAGATGCAAGGGAGAGTACATGTTGGTGGATTTAGATTAGGTAAACATTTAGAATTTACTTCTTATTACCACCCACTTCCTAATAAATTCTATCCAATCCTAACAATAATGTTTACAAATGTACTAAAATCGTTATATAAATTCAGAACCATAAAAAAACCAAACCATTAAATAAACAATAAATTAGGAACTAATTAAGTTATTGTACTCTCTAATAAGAGAGCATGGACTAAACAAAGGGTTTTCCCCATTTTTGTACATTAGCTTAAGGAAAAATACCAAAAGTCAAGGTATTAGTGAAAGCAACCATATAACTAAACCAAACATTATCAAGTCATTGACAAAGAGGCATTTTGAGTCAAATGAGCAAAAGCAGAATATGGTCAAAATTGGCACCAAAATTATTGCTCACAGTTGCCAAAGGCTGCTTCACCAACCATCACCAACCCCAAGTTTGACCTTTTTAATTCAAATATTTCTTACCAAAAACCACTTCTATTTTTCACTTGAAATACAAAAAGCACATAGATTTTCTTCCTACCCCCAAAATCAATACCTATATAAACCATTTCCCCCTCTTTCATTCTCTCAATCGCCTCTCTTTATATTACCTTTTCTCTTTAGATATGGCTTCCAACGCCTTGTTTTCTCTCTCTTCAATGCTTCTTGTTTCTCTTGTTTCTAAGTTCATATTCCCCATGTCTCCACTTGCTTTTGGAGCAACTATCTTCCTCGTTCCTCTCCTCACTTATATCATCTCTTCCATGGCCTCCTCCTCTAAGCTTCCTCCTGGCCCTCTCTCCATTCCCATTTTTGGCAATTGGCTCCAAGTTGGTAATGATCTCAACCATCGCCTTCTTGCTTCCATCTGCAACAGATTTGGCTCCATATTCCTCTTGAAGCTTGGCTCCAAGAACCTTGTAGTTGTGTCTGATGCTGAGCTTGCCAGCCAAGTTCTCCATGCTCAGGGTGTCGAGTTTGGCTCTCGTCCTCGTAATGTTGTGTTTGATATCTTCACGGGAAATGGTCAGGATATGGTATTTACGGTTTATGGAGACCATTGGCGTAAGATGCGTAGAATCATGACATTGCCGTTTTTTACAAATAAAGTGGTGCATAATTATAGTGGCATGTGGGAGGATGAGATGGACTCCGTGGTTCGTGACCTTAAGAGTAACCAGAAGTTTCAATCTGAAGGGATAGTCATCAGAAAGCGTTTGCAGTTGATGTTGTACAACATCATGTATAGAATGATGTTTGATGCAAAGTTTGAGTCTCAGGATGATCCTTTGTTTATTGAAGCAACTAAATTCAACTCGGAAAGAAGTCGATTAGCACAAAGTTTTGAGTACAACTATGGAGATTTCATTCCTCTTCTTAGACCATTCTTAAGAGGTTACTTGAACAAGTGCAGAGATTTGCAGACTAGGAGGTTGGACTTTTTCAACAAAAACTACGTGGAAAAAAGAAGGTTAGTAAAATTCAAGCCATTATGTTATCTCCACTTCGATTATTTCAAATTCAATACATTGAATATAACTAATGTTATTGATTTGATTAAATTTTAACAGGAAAATAATGGCTGCTAATGGAGATAAACACAAGATAACTTGTGCCATGGATCATATCATTGATGCTCAATTGAAGGGTGAAATAAGTGAAGAGAACGTAATTTACATCGTGGAGAACATCAACGTGGCAGCAATAGAAACGACACTATGGTCGATGGAATGGGCGATTGCCGAGCTAGTGAATCATCCAGAAATCCAACACAAGATTCGAGAGGAGATTGCTAATGTCCTAAAAGGAAAGGAAGTGAATGAATCTAACCTTCATGAACTGCCATACTTGCAAGCAACAGTAAAAGAAACATTGAGGTTGCACACCCCAATTCCATTGTTAGTGCCACATATGAACTTAGAAGAGGCAAAACTTGGAGGGTACACCATTCCAAAGGAATCCAAGGTGGTGGTAAATGCATGGTGGCTAGCTAATAACCCCAAGTGGTGGAAAAGTCCCGAGAAGTTTAGGCCAGAAAGGTTCTTCGAAGAAGAAAGTGGAATAGAGGCAGTTGCTGCAGGAAAAGTGGATTATCGATTCTTACCCTTTGGCGTTGGAAGGAGAAGTTGTCCTGGAATTGTTCTTGCAATGCCAATTTTAGGCCTCATTGTTGCCAAGTTAGTTTCAAAGTTTGAAATGAAACCTCCTAGTGGAATGGAGAAGATCGATGTCACAGAAAAAGGAGGACAATTCAGCCTACATATAGCCAACCACTCCACAGTCGTTTTTAACCCCATCATTTCTTAATATTACCCACCCACTCCCCATATATTACTCTCTTTTTTGTTATAGATTTAATTTCATTACTTTTAAATGACATGTTCAAATAAAGATCCTAAATCATCAAGAGATGAAAATAATACAAAACAAAAATTTCACAGAGAAAGGAAACTAATTTAGTGTACACATTGCAAACAACTCAATTGTGGCTTAGCCTTGTTAAAATATGCTTAAAGTGGTGGCTGATTGAAGTAGAATTGCACTTTCTTAGTGTGTTTTTTTTCTTTTATGTTTTTGGGTCGAGGTGAGTCAAAATAATTGGATATGGTGTATAGTATAGTTAATAGAGACATGTTTGTATAAAGAAAAATAAAAGTGGGACATGGTTGAATAGGACCAAGAAAATATCATAAATTTATTTATAATCTCTCGAAGAGTGTTATGGAGAAGAGAGAGTGAAAAATTAGTTCACATTGTTACAAACAAATAGCTCTTTTTAAAATTTGTTATTAGAGGCTCAACTAAAGGTTACTAAAAAAATAGTTTTTATCAAAATAAGAGTATCTAAGTTTGTCTAAAAGAACCCCCAACCAGAGAACTAATTAAGATTTGATTTGCCCAATTTTATTCATCACATCAACTATGGAAATTTTTAGATGGACTAACCAAATTGCCATATCATTTGTAACTCGTCTTTCGAATTCAAAATATTAATACATTACATGTATTATACTGAGTCTTAAGTTGATGGAGATTTGTTCTTAAATATACAATAAATTATTGATGGATTGACCAAATGCTACATATTTTGCATTTGAGGTAATAATAGAAAGTTAATCTATAAATAATTATTTATAATTTAATTGTTATGAATTATGAATTCACTTAATCCATAATCTTTGAATCCAATTTGTATATTTTAGAGATACAAAAATTAGCTTAACTGATCCTATTGTTGTTGTATTACCTAAAAAAAAAAAAAAGGTGGCATTTAAGTTGAATCTAAAACTAACCAGAAAAAGCAAACATTTTTTGTATTATCATTTATTATTTTTCGTCTCTAAGACTAAACAACTTCATCTCACTCACATGTGAGTAGAAGACACAAAGCAACACAATCAACTAGATTATGAAAAGCTTCACAAGTTGTTTACTACTAATATAATATGAAAGTATTAAAGTAGAGCTGTAATATATGAACGCAAATGATAAAAATATAGCAAAAATATATTACATATCCAAATGATGATGTTGATGACATTTTTCATATCTAAGCGATGTTTCAAAGAACGCTTGGAACTAAAATGATTTAGAATTGATGCTACTAGACATCTTTTTAGTATTAGACAATGTTGTAAGTAGGACATGACCTTGATAAAAGCTTAGGTGGTCATAAATTTAATCCATGATGGTTAATTACCTAATTCAAATCCAAGATATTAGTCAAAATGCACATTACTAGCTTGGACTCTTAATGATATAAGAACCAATTTTAGTATAAATAAACCACAACTAAGATTCATTAAATAAAAGGGTGACATTCTTTTGCCATTAGTTCCACTTGCTACAAACTTGTAATTAGAACAATGCCACCACTTTTTTTGGCAGCTTTATTGTTATATTGTTATTTTCTCCTTTTGCTTCAATATAAGATACTTTTTTTTAACAAGGGACATTTAGTTAGCGATAAAAACAAAGAGTTGAGTTGATAATAATTACATAGGAGTTATTGGAGAAGTTGACACGAAAAACAATGTGAGAAATACAAATATTTTGGTAAGAAATGTGAGTTGATGTAGCTTTAATTATTGGTGAATCAAATAGGAGTTGGTTTATTTTTACCCACCCAACTCAACTCGTTCAAATTACTCAAGTTGTTAAACACCCTCTAAATGAGTAAAGAAAAGTGTTCACTCAAAAATTTTGAAATAATTTTAGATTTTTTTTTAGTACAATGGAGTTTGGAAAATCGGAACTTCTTGGCCACTAACATAGAATGTCAATTGAGGCTCAGTTTGACAGTTTCACTTTAATTACTCTAAATTCTTAACCATGTAAGTTTTGAGGGAACAAAAAAATTGATTGGAAATGAGTTGAGGGTAAAAGAATTGTTGTAATAGATGATATAATTACCACTGCCTCTGCCACTGAGGTTAGTAGAATTTACCATAAGACTTTGGCCAGACGACAATCTCCACTGACCCGAAGACCGTTGGGATTCCAAGGGATGGAAACCGATGTATCAAAGCGGTCGATTGTTTCAAAAGTGTTTTACCTAAGGGGAAGGCAGAGAAGGAGGAGTTGGTTCCTCCTCTATTTAAGATTACCAATTTGCTTATATATATGCCACTGTTCATTAAAAGCAACAAAACACAAACAAAACAAACCTATAACAAGTTACTATTATTTCTATAAATATAATTAATTTAAATTATAACATTAATATCCTTCAAAATTTGCAATATTAACTCAATCATGAACGTTTCAAAACATGTGTATTTTTTAAAACGAAATTAAAGTTCAAAGGTATTTGTTATAACTAAGATACAAAACACACATACATAATGATATTAATAATAGTTCGAGAGGGTTAATTTGGATACAGTCAAAGTTGAGACAAGTAGGTCTTCCTTGCTTGTGTTCTCAAAGACTGCACCAACCACCTATGAATTTCTAATGTTTTGAAAATATTCTCTCATTCCTACCTTGATTTTGATTAAAGCCCATAGGTTTATCTCTCAAAACCATTTTTCACCAAATCCCTCCAACCCCCTTCACCAAATCTATATAAACCCATTTCCCTTTTCTATCTCTCAGCCCAGCTCTCTCTGTCTCTCTCCTCTTTCAGTATGGGCCATTCTGCAGCAAAGTTTGGTTTCATTTGCTCAGTCTCAGCACTAGCTTTGGGGTTGCTCACCAAGTTCATTTTCCCCAGTTTCTTCTTGTCCATCTCCCCAAACATCCTTCCAATCACTCTTTCCATTGCACTTGTTTTTGCTTTCATCTTCTTTGCCTTATCCAATTCCTCCAATAATCCTCCAGGTCCTCTCCCTGTTCCCATCTTTGGGAATTGGCTCCAAGTTGGCAATGATCTCAACCATCGCCTACTCGCTTCATTGTCGCAAAAATATGGCTCTGTCTTCCGACTCAAACTTGGTTACAAGAATCTAGTTGTGGTGTCAGATGCAGAGCTTGCTAACCAAGTCCTCCATGCTCAGGGTGTAGAGTTTGGATCCCGTCCACGAAATGTAGTCTTTGACATTTTCACTGGTAATGGACAAGATATGGTGTTCACCATTTATGGCGACCATTGGCGTAAAATGCGTAGAATTATGACACTGCCATTTTTCACAAATAAAGTTGTGCATAACTACAGTGGGATTTGGGAGGAAGAAATGGATTTGGTTGTTTGCGATCTCGTGAATAACCCAAAGGTGAAATCGGAAGGGTTGGTCATAAGAAAGCGTTTGCAATTGATGTTGTACAACATCATGTATAGAATGATGTTTGATACCAAGTTTGAATCTCAAGATGATCCTTTATTTATTGAGGCAACTCGATTCAACTCTGAAAGAAGTAGATTGGCACAAAGTTTTGAATACAATTATGGAGATTTCATTCCTTTGCTTAGACCCTTCTTGAGGAGTTACTTGAACAAATGCAAGGATTTGCAGAGCAGGAGGTTGGCATTTTTCAACAATAACTATGTTGAGAAAAGAAGGTATTTATCATTGACAACTTTTGAACTATTTTGATATCGTTACGTTATGTTCTACCACAAAATCAGACATAAAACTACACCCATAAAAGGGTGTTAAAACTAATACTAGTCATATTAACTACAATTCCTTAATTTTTAACAGAAGAATTATGGCTGCCAATGGAGAAAAGCACAAAATAAGCTGTGCCATGGATCATATTATAGATGCTCAGCTAAAAGGAGAAATTAGTGAAGAAAATGTGATATACATTGTGGAAAATATTAATGTTGCAGCAATAGAGACGACACTTTGGTCAATGGAATGGGCAATAGCTGAGTTGGTAAACCATCCAACTGTGCAACAAAAAATTCGAGAGGAAATCTCGACTGTCCTAAAAGGAAAGAAAGTAACTGAATCTAACTTACATGAGTTGCCATATCTGCAAGCCACAGTGAAAGAGACATTGAGACTGCACACACCAATACCTTTATTAGTACCACATATGAACTTGGAAGAAGCCAAGCTTGGAGGCTACACAATTCCAAAAGAGTCTAAGGTGGTAGTAAATGCATGGTGGTTGGCCAATAACCCAGCATGGTGGAAAAAACCAGAGGAATTCAGGCCAGAGAGGTTCCTACAAGAAGAAAGTAGCACAGAAGCTGTAGCAGGGGGCAAAGTTGACTTCCGATTTTTACCGTTCGGCGTTGGAAGAAGAAGTTGCCCTGGAATAGTTTTGGCACTGCCAATCTTAGGATTGATCATTTCTAAATTGGTGACCAATTTTGAAATGAAGCCTCCGATTGAGATGGAGAAGATTGATGTGAGCGAAAAAGGAGGACAATTCAGTTTACATATTGCCAACCACTCAACTGTGACATTCAAACCTGACTGCTTAGTCCGGTCAAAAAGTAATCCTACTGTAGAACAATGTCCTATAGGGTTGACATCCGAATAATGTTTTGTTTCTATTCCTCCATTTGAGGGATATTGTATTGTTTAAAATCACAGAATGTTTTAATTATCGGAGAAGGAAATAAAAATATAATTTTCATTAAATCAAATGGTCCAGTCTATCAAAGATAAATGCTTCTCTAAATATCAAACACAACCAATTAATCAGAACATAATTTTACACAACTATAAAATGAAATATGAAAAAAATTACTGAGTATCTCCACACCATCAAAATTCATTGTTTCTCACTGAAAGTTTCAAGTAAGCCATCTAATTAGTGAACGACTCTGAGTAATGGATGCAAAGTAGTATTTACTTCAAACAGAGAGCTCAAGCATACTTAAAATGTCCAAAATAGTGAAGGTCTAATAATCTTTTTGCTTTTAAAGGTTGTTCATTCATAGCATCTTTTTGTTCAATAATCAACTTCTAAAAAATGTTTGTTAGACCCTACTGAAACTTCAGAATTTTTTTTTCAAATCTACGTTTAGTGATTTTGACATTTGATTAAGATTTCAATTGCATTTAAACTTTTTGTGAGCAGAGGTTTCTAAAAGCCTGAGGATCTTGGGGGTTTAGGTATTGGTAATTTGAGAGCCCGCAGCCAGGCCCTTTTGGTGTGAGGAACCCATTTTTGTCTCTGTTTTATTATTTCGGGGATGGGACAGTTTTTTATAGGAAGATAAGTGCTTGGGAGATAGACCCTCTACTCTGTTTTTCCTTGTTTATACTATGTTTCATCGATGAAGAATCACTCTATTTATTGACATTATTGTGCAGGCTGCCCCTGCTTTGGAGTTCCGTCGCTGTTCATTATCTTTAGAGGGAAATGAGTGATATTATTGCTGTCCTCTCTTCGTTGGGGGAGTTTCAGTGTTCTCTTGGGAGAAGGGAAAGGATTTCTACTACTGGTGTCCTACCCCTTAGGAAGGCTTTTCATGTCAATCCTTCTTCCTATGCTTGGTTAACCCTTCTCCCTTGAGAGATCCAGCCATTCCCTATTATGGAGAGTGAAAATCCCCAAGTAGGTTAAGTTTTATGTTCCGCAAGTTTTCCATGAAAGTTTAGTACCCACAAGGAAGGTGTCTAATTTGATAGGGTCATGCTGTTGCATTCTTTGCAAGAGAGCAGAAGAGGATTTTGATCATATGCTCTAGAGTTGTGATTTTGCTTATGTTATTCCGGCTTGTTTCTTTGAGAAGTTTGGCACCAGCTTGGCTAGACATCGGGCCTGTAAAGAGATGATAGAAGAGATCCTTTTTCATCCTACGTTTTAGATAGTGGCAAAACGACAGTGTATTTTGTGAGGGCTTTGGGTTTGAGAGGAACAATAGGACCTTCCTTTAAGGGTTGGAGCATCATCCAAGCCATCAAAATTTTTTTGTAGTTACTTGATTGAAACTATTTTGCTTGATTGGAAGTTCATTCTTAGGGCTATCTACATCTTGTCTGTGAGTTTTTTTTTTTTTTTTTTTTGTATGCTCTTGTATTCTTTCATTGTTTTCTCATGAATGTTTGGCTTCAAATTAACAAAACAGAACAGTGTTTGAACTGCAAAACATAATTTGATAGAAAAATTAAAACAAAATCATTACTAACTATAGTTTTCTGTTTATGAATCTATGTTTGTTTCCTCACAATATTTTTGTTATGACTTTCACTCTTATCAAAGAAACATTGGAATTCTTAGTCAAAATCCAAAAGTAAAAACAAAATTTACAAAAACTACTTGTTTTAGTTTTCAAAACTTCCATTGGTTTTCTGAAAACACAAATAAAATGTGGACAATATAACATAGAAATTTAGAGGCCAATAGAGTTTATAGACTTAATTTTTAAAAATCAATACCAAACGATTATAAAATAGACCTAAAAATTATCAAACAAGGCCTAAAATAATAAATTCATTATTTTCTTTTATTTTCTTCTTTTAGGAAAAAAAAAAGCACAACCAAACTAAATTATTACCTCTCGAGATGATGAAGAAAGCTACTAAGAGTAAGGGGAAAGAAAAGGGCAGAAGCTCACTCTTCCAATGCCCTATTTGCCAAGGAATGGGCAAGGAAATAATAAATTCATTATAGTGCAATAGAATGAAGTTTAAGTCCTCCACACAACACTGGTGAGGATCTGATGTCCATTAAGACAGAATTTGCAAGAATAAAAGTTCTAATCTGCTGGATATTGCCAAAAAAAAAATTATTGTCTGCAACATATAGCCAAAGTAGAAGCTAGAATGCAAATTGCTCTCTCTATTTCCAACATATGTTGGAGAAAGATCAGGAATTATCGTTGATTGGGTCCTACACTAAGCTTTTATTTTTGTAGGTTCTTTTGTTTTTTCCTTGGGCATTACTGCAGTAAAAGAGTAAAAAATCTCACTTCTCGAGTTCACGATGAACCCCTACACTAAGAAATATAAATGACAGAAATCAATAAATTACAGATTTTGTTAACCATCTAAGTCAAGTATAAAAGGTAAGACCAGCTTAACCTAAAAGCTAGCAAACATTGCAAATAACTAAATAAAAGTAGTAGTAAAAAAATCTAATATGCATTAATTAGAAAAACAAATGTTAGTAATTACATACTCCGTTCAAGACCTGCCGAGGGTATAGTCCATCCTTGTATTAAATTACCACTAACTCAATATCCGTCTTTGATAGGACCTTCTTAATGTAAAGAACCCCATCTCCTCCTAGTATTTTCTTACCATCAATGAAATACACAATTAAAAGAAAAAGTTTCCAGTAATTTGTTGACATGAATTTAGTCATTAGATCATTTCATATAGATCATTTCACTTTTCTTAATGAACATGTGATGATTGATACATTTTTTCTGTAAGTTACAAAGATTTGGTATAAAAAAGGGAGTACATAAAAATTGTCAAGAAGCTGCATCTTCTGTCAACCAATTAAGTGTGCGAATTTACAAAAGGGCCCCATCCAATATAAGGATACTCAAAAGGAGCATCGCAGAAACCATGTAATTTCGCTCAAGAGAAACTGTTGTGCCAACTGCCGTCCATTAAAGTCCTACACTACTTATACTAAGAGTGCATAATTGCAAGTGGAAAAGGAGGGACCCCAGAAACACAAAAAGCAGATTCAAAGTTGGCCACGAGTTTCAGTCCTCAATTTTCTCCAATAAAAATCTCAACTCCCCCACAAAATTTAGTTTGAAAATGTGCAACTCCACTCATTTCCAATCATTCAACCACGTGGCTAATTTTCCATAATCATCGGAAAATAAATAAACCAAGGATTTAAGAAATATATTTCCACTAGGACAGCTAAACTTAAAATTTTTCTCCAAATATGGAGAAGTAATGCATACATTAAAGTTCAAAATTTAACTAAACAAGCTGCTGCTATGTCTAAGGAAACACAGACTAAAAATTGTGTAAAACATTTACACTCACAGTTTTGTTAGTGTTTTATGGTTAGCCTCTCAGATTGTGATATCTGTTCTTTCTAGTTTATGCTAAAATATCCAAAAATTTGTATTCCAGTACATCTTAAACATGGAAAAGAAAGAAAATACCTCTATGAAAAATGGTTGGTGAAAACCACAATCTCAGAGCTTCATGAACCCCTGAAGATGCAACCAAAGCAGGGGACAATCTACAAATAGAGTGAGTTTGCAAACATTATACCTCTGCGAAGGCTGTCACTGGCTGCAGAAAACTTGCTCTCTAAGTTTACCTCCCCCACAGCATTGGCAGCAGCACGCAACTGAATTAAAAAAAAAATAATAAAGATCCTAAACATGATAGAGGAATCCCATAGAAAAAGAAACATAAACCCTTTTATTCAGGGATCCCAAAAGCCCAAGCTTCTTTATTTCTGTGACATATATATAAAATCCAAACATGAGTTTCCTAGGTCTTTGAAAACTGAAACAGGTTCAGGGTTTCAACCAAGAGCAAGACAAAAAATATGTAAATCTATATGTTATTTGTGTGCACCTGATTCAAGAATTCATCAAGCCGTCTAGCACTTCGAATGATGCTACCCTCGAAAATATCTGTCATTTGAATCACCTCTGAGAAACTTGCTCCCTGTATCAAGAAAGTCATCATTACAATGTAAAACCAAGAACATAAAAGTTCAGCACCCAGATCATGATACTGGCAAATTTGAGGAACTTTACTTTAGAATGTAATATGTTATTTAGTCCTTCTTAGTGAAAGAAACCATTTAGAACATGCACAGCATAGAAAAGTAATGCTAGAGAAATACAGTTGCAAGCAAAATGAGTTTTCGGTTTTCCCACATTGAACTGGCTCATCGGTCACCACATTTTGCTCCTTTCTTCTCCAAATAACAAATTTCATCAAGAAAAAAAAAAATACAGGAGCATACAGTGTACACATCTATCTTTAGTAGATAAAAAGTGTAAGATTATCAACAAGTCATAGAAAATGTAATTATATCAATACTTTAATGCTTCCCTTCATTTGTGGGTATACAAATCTGAAGAAGGTCCACTGGAAGCCAACATTAAAAGGGTTGAAAACGACATTATAAGAGTTTGAATATTGACCTCCTGATATGATAGACTAAGAGAATACTAAATTAATTCACCGATTAACTCAGAAGCTTAAGCTAATCGATTATGGTAACTATGTTCCTTCGGGACATCTGTTAAAATTGGAATGATACAGAAAAGATTAGCATGGCCCCTACACAAGGATGACATGCACAAATCAAATATGGTAAATATAATTATCAATACTTTAACTGTACACATTTCTAACAATTTATAAAATCTAATGCAAGTCTTGCCCATAAAAAAGAAACCAGGGAGATGGACAAGAAAGCCGATGTAGGTCAACCCCTTTCAAATCTAGAGATTTTTTATTCTTCTTGAATAGTTATTGATCTTTTTGTAATTCTTGTTTGAAAGTTCTTGTTCCAGTTAGTCCTTGTTCTGAAATCTATTTCCAGATCTTTGTTATTTGGTTGTATTTTCTAGTTCGGCAGCTTAGTTTAAAAGATTGCCAAGTCAATTACTTTGTTGGGTCAGTGAGCGTTAGCGTTAGCTTTAACTATTTTCATTTTCTCCAGCTTTCAGGCTATTTAAACACGGTGCTTTAATAAGAAAAAACTTAGAAGCATTAATCAATGAATTCTCTTCTTAGAATTAGTGGGCTTCACCCAATAAAAGATTTACCCTAATTTCCTTTACTTTTCTATCATAAGCTTGTTGTCTATATTTATTTTCCCCTTTGTATCTTTTATTCACATGAGAAAATAATAAAAAAGTCATATCGTGGTTTTTCTCACGGGACTCGGGTTTCCACATTACTCAATATCTATTTTCTTTTACCGCTTTTAATATGGTATGAAAGCAGGGTAAAAACGAAACCCTAGACACAATCATTGATGAAACCCAAATGAGGCTGCCATCATGGAAAAGTTGTTCTTCAGAAGCCACCAATGATCACAACAGGCCCACCCTCGGTGTTAGCCGTGCAGCCTAGTGGAGGGAACAAGCCGCACACGCCACATCTATCTGTCCATGCTCGTTGCCAAGCGTATATCTCCACGTGTTGTCGTCTGTCGTCTCCGCAGTTCAGCAGGCCTACTCCCAACCGTGGTCCTCTATCCAGCTGCAGCACCCTCTTGGTCAGCCGCACATCCACGTGTCATTGCAATCTTCGTTTCACGCGCTGCCCTCTTTTCACACACTGTTGCATTTTGATCCTTTACAGCAACTGCACTTTTGTGGTACCGAGATTGATCAACTCCACAATAAATCAGGGTTTGAAGTTGGTGAATCTTCGGCACAATGCAAACTAACCGACTTGCCGATGTTTTTAGAGAGGAAAAGACTTCCTTATTTGGTCCTAATTAATAGTATGGAACCACAAATTGGCAAGCCTCTACTTTATGCAACAACTGCAAATGATCTATGGGACACCACTCAGAAACTCTATTTGAAGCGTCATAATGCCTCTCGTCGGTATACACTGAGGAAACAAGTCCATGATTGCAAGCAACGAACTTTGGATGTCTACTACTTCAATAAATCTTCCCTACTCTGGCAAGAGATGGATCTGTGCAAAGAGACAGTATGGGATACTCCAAATGATGGCATGTAGTATACAAGACTTGAAGAAGCTGATCGAATTTATGATTTCCTTGCAGGTCTCAACCCCAAGTTTGTCATTGTTTGTGGTCGTATACTGGGCCAAAGATCCCTTTCCTCCTTAATGGAAGTATGTTATGAAGTTTGTCTTGAAGAAGACCCTACAAGTGCCATGAGTGTTCTAACTACTCCTGCCACTGACTCTACAGCCTTCAGTGCTAGATCATTTACTCATGATAGTGAGAAGAACAACGGGACTCGATCCCTATCTGCAAGCATTGCAAGAAATAGTGGCACACTAAGGATCAGTGTTGGAAACTTCATGGTCGTCCTCTAGAAGGTAAGAAACGTTTCTCAAATGATAAACAGAATTCAGGGCATGCTTATATGAGTGAGCCTGCTGGAACCTCTCAACCATCCGGCCCTACAGTAAACCAAAAGTCCACCCTCCACTCTAGGAGTCATTGTTCAGTCAGGTATGCCTTAGTTCCTTAGTCTTATCAATGATGAGAAGAATCTCTGAATCCTAGACTCTAGTGCTACAGATTGACAGGTTACTCTGAGAATTTTGTTTCTTATATTCCGTGTGCTGGTAATGAAAAGATCAGAATAGTTGATGGTTCCTTAACTCCAATTGCTGAGAAGGGGCAAAATTTTCCCCTTGAGGGGCTATCCCTCCAGAATGTGTTGCATGTACCTAAGATTTCCTATAATTAGCTATCTATAAGCAAGACCACTCGTGAGCTAAACTGCGAAGCTACTTTCTTATCAGATTCTGTTTCTTTTCAGGACTTGAGCTTAAGGAGGATGATTGGCACTATCCGGCATAGCATGGGACTCTATCTCCTTAACGATGATACCTCTGCTAGTAGTAATCCTAGGACTAGTTTACTATCTTCATATTTAACTATTCCTGAACAAGATTGTATGTTGTGGCATTTTAGGTTGGGCCACCCAAATTTTCAATATATGAAGCATTTATTTCCCCATCTCTTCTCTAAATTTGATGTCTCCTCTTTATCTTGTGATGTGTGTATTCGAGCCAAACAACATCATGTTTCCTTTCTGTCATAGCCATAAAAGCCAACCCAACCATTCACCCTTATCCATAGCAATGTTTGCAGTCCCTCAAAGGTCACTACCTCCTCTGGGAAACAGTGGTTTATGACCTCTATTGATAATCATACCCGTCTTACCTGGGTCTTCCTTATCACTGATAAATCCAAGGTTTACTCTGTCTTCCAGAACTTCTATCACATCGTAGAAACGAAGTTCAATACAAAATTGCAATTCTTCAAAGTGAAAATGGTCGTGAGTTTCAAAACCATACCCTTAGTGAGTTACTGTCCTTCAAATGGATTGTTCACCAGAGCTCGTGTGCTTACACCCCTCAACAAAATGAGGTTGCCAAGCGAAAAAACCTTCATCTTCTGGAAGTAGCCTGTTCCCTTATGCTGTCTACTTCCCTTCTTATATGTGGGGAGATGTTCTTATTGCAGCTTATCTCATCAATAGGATGCCTTCTCGTGTTCACCTCCAAACTCCCTTAGATTGTCTCAAGGAGTCCTATCCCTCTACCTGCCTCACTTATGAGGTTCCCCTTCGTGTGTTTGGGTGTACAGCCTATGTTCATAGCTTTGGCCCTAACAAGACCAAATTCACCCCTCAGGCCCAGGCATGTGTGCTTGTTGGACATCCCCTTCATCAACGAGGCTATAAATGTTTCCATCCTCTTTATAAATACTTGGTCACTATGGATGTCACCTTTCTTGAGGATCAGCCTTTCTTCCGGAGGAGAATGTGAGTGAAGATTCTAACTATCCCTTAGAGTCTATCAATCCTACCCATGTTACCTTACTTAACCCTAATGCTCATCCCATGGTCCTACCTACAAACCAAGTTCCCTAGAAAACCTACCATAGGAGAAATCTCATAAAGGAAATAGAGTCCTCTACCGATCAGTCAGATTTGGTTCAAGACCTTTGAACCTCCACGAGATCAAGGTATGACTAATCCTATTGACTCATGTGTTGACAGTAAAATGAGCGAGAATGATAGGTTCAATAATGTTGTTCCTAAAGATATGGGAGAAAAGGAGAGTGCTGATGAAACTGAGGTCAGAGCAGAAATTGGTGGCAATGAGGCTAAACAGGATCATTGAGAGAATCTAGATGAGTATGATCCTTCTCTTGACATTCCTATTATGCTGAGGAAAGGTACCAGGTTCTGCACAAAACAACCCATTTGTAACTATGTTTCCCATGAGAGTCTATCACCACAGTTCAGAGCCTTCACAACCAGTCTTGACTCTACCATGATACCTAAAAATATCCACATTGCTGTGAATAAAGACTGACCCCTATATCAGCCAGATGTTAAGAATGTGTTCTTGAATGGAGATTTGGAAGAGAAAGTCGATAGGAGCCCCCACCAAGGTTCGAAGCTCAGTTTGATCATCGGGTTTGCAAACTTCATAAATCCTTGTATGGACTAAACAGTCACCGAGATCATGGTTTGATAGGTTTACTACCTTTGTCAAGTTCCAAGGGTACAGTTAGAGGCACTTTGATCACACTTTGTTTACAAAAGGCTCCAAGATTGGGAAGATCACCATGTTGATTGTGTATGTTGATGACATTGTTTTATCTGGGATGACACCACTGAGATCATCCAACTGAAAAAGAAAATGGGTGATGAGTTTGAAATTAAAAACTTGGGGAATCTGAAGTATTTCCTTGGTATGGAGGTAGCTACATCAAAAGAAGATATCTCCATATTTTAGAGGAAGTATACTCTTTGATTAGTTAACTGAGATAGGTATGTTGGGATGTCGGCCTACTGATACTCCTATTAAATTCAACTATAAACTGGGAAATTTAGGTGATAAAGTTCCAGTTGAGAAAGAAAAATATCAGCGGCTTATGGGAAAGTTGACTCACTTGTCACATACTAGACTGGATATCTCTTATGCAGACACATGGAGGCAGTTAACAGAATCTTGAGGTACTTAAAAACAACTCTTGGTAAAGGGTTTATGTTCAAATAGACCGACAAGAGAGCTATTGAGGCCTATATTGATTCTGACTGGGCATGGTCTGTTGTTGACAGAAAATCCACCTTCGGCTACTGTACCTTTGTATAGGGCAATCTCGTAACCTGGAGGAGTAAGAAGCAAGGATTTATAGCCAGAAGTAATGCTAAAGCTGAGTACAGGGCTATGAGTTTGGGGATATGTGAGGAAATTTGGCTCTAAAAAGTTTATTTGACCTTCACCAAAACTATGAGGTGTCGATGAAATTATTATGTGATAATAAGGCAGCTGTTAGCACCACTAACAATCAAGTTTAATATGACAAAACTAAACATGTGGAGATTGATTGGACTTCATTAAAGAAAGACTGGACAATGGTAGCATATGCATTCCTTACATCCCCTCGAGCCAACAGGTTGCTGATGTTCTCACCAAAAGGCTTCTCAAACAGAGCTTTGACTCATGCATTAGCAAGTTGGGTCTCATTGATATCTACGTCCCAACTTGGGGGAAGTGTTAGAATTAGTGAGCTTGACCCAAGGAAAGATTTACCCTAATTCCTTTCCATTTTATCATAAGCTTGTTGTCTATATTTATTTTTCCCTTTGTATCTTTTGTTCATATGAGAAAGTAATAAGAAAGTCAGATCATGGTTTTTCTCCCAGTACTCGAGTTACCACGTAGATGTCTATTTTCTTTTGCCGCTTTTAATACTCTTCCTTGTCTACAACAAAAGCACGGGGATGGTCCGATGGACAGACATCACATGGACACAGTAAAACGTCAATTGTTTAAGAGTCTAGCACATATGGCAAAAACATATTTATTAAAATCTTCTTTTTTTTAAACTTTTTTTAAAATCTCATTGACAAGACATAATGTGGACAGACACAGTAAAACCTTACTTGGTAAAAATCTAGATCATAAACATAACATATAAACGTTTATGAAAGTATGAATTGCTCAACTATTTCTATATTTTTCATGCTGTTTCATTTAGCCTTTTGCACTCACCCTCGTCGTCCCTGCCATCTTCGACTATTGCCTCCACCGTGAAGCTCGAATAAGCCCAGTTTTTGTGGGTTTCTTTTCCTGTTTAGCCATTTTCTGCAAGTTTTTCGGACTGAGGTTCTGAGTTATGATGGAAGTTTAAAGTGGTTGCGTCCAAAATACCTATTTTCATGTTTGGTACAAGGAGAATGAGTTTTTTGTAGAAGATTGAGCTACGAACAAAAAATCTTTTTCTTTCCCTTTTGGACCCAATTACTGAGGAACTGCTAACGATAGAACATATAGAGGTACCTTTTTATTACTTGTATCATAGGGCTGAGGAAACGCAGTGTGCTCAAGTTACAAGGTTGAGTGCTTCTCCTTTGTTTCCTTCCTAGATACCATCCAAATTTTCTTTAATAGTAGAAGTTTGTGATCTTCAATTGAGTAAACTGGGTTGAATTTGTCCCTTGTCTTTCAGAATGCTCCTTTGCACTTTGATTCGGTGGCCGTCCTATGAGTTGAAGCTACACTCTCCAAGATTATCTATTTTTAAAGATGGTCAAAAGTTGTTGATGCATAGTTTGGATTCTTCTTCCTTCAGTAAGCCCTCTTTGCTTGGTTGTTTTGTTTTTAGTATAGTCTTGTAGCCTTTCTCTATGTGTGTCTCTTCTCAAGATGGTTGGCGTTCAATTTTTCAGTTAAAGCTTTGGTTTGAAAGAATTCAACGGTCTATACAAGATAAACCTCTCCATTGGATTGCTCCCTTTGGTTTGGCAAGGATTCAAGCCTCTTCGTGTTAAATCTGTATTGATTTTATCTCTCCTGCTTAGTCCTTTTCTTCTTTTCTTCTTTTCTTCTTTTTGTATTTGGATATTCGTTTTAATCATTTTGGAAATTTTTGTTTTTGATTTCTTTGTACTTTGAGTATTAACCTCTTTTCTAATGAAAGTTGTTTCCAATAAATAAACTGGAGCTAGTTTCTGGTTTATTATTGTAATTCTACTTGATTAATTTAGAACTTCCATGTACGGACACATTCTACCTTATTTTGTTTCCATAACAAAAACATTAGAAAATAAGAACAAAACGATCCAGAGTTGCTTGTAGCCTTGAATTATCCATGAATCGTCTACAGAACCCAAGACTAAAGGAATTAAAATTGTAGTTTCAGCAAATAAGATGACTGGAACTTAGTAAATGTCAATATATATGAATATGTGAATATTCACATTCAATATCCACATTCACATAAACAAAAGCAGCCATCAGTTCTCATTATAAAACTTAGTATATATGAATATGTTCGTGTTACATGCAGCATACAATTGCATCAAAATAAACAAAAGCAGCCATCAGTTCTCATGATAAAACTATATGTGTGTGTGTAATTATTATTTTTACTATTACTATTAATTTTTTTTAAAAAAAAAAAGTTATAACTTACCTTTGACCAACAGTAAATGACATCCATCAAATGCGGCCTTACTGTTGATTCCACATATTCTTCCACATTTATATCCAACTTGCATTCATGTTGTATCTATATCCAAATAAAACACGTTTGCATTCGGAAATAAATTAAAACACCCAGAGAAAATAATAAACAGTACGAAGTTAGCAGTTCAAAACCTCAGCAATTCTTCTTGCACTATCTTGGAGTTGCTGTAATGGTCTAGCAAGCTCGGTTCTTAATTGAATCTGCTCATTTGACTTGTCTCCTGGAATAAAACAACTTGCAAGGGCTGCAATCTGGTGGTGATCTAAGTCATTGAATGTGCCTGTTGAGATTTTGACAAAATATAGCTTTTGTTTTAAGGAAACAGGACTTTTCATGATATAATGAAAAGAGACTTATACAATGAAATGAAAAAGAAGAAGAAAAATAACAACAAACTAAAGACTTGAAAAAAAAATACGAAAAGGATTTAGAAAAATAACACCAAGCATTGTTTCAAACCAAAATTCCGGCTGGAATTACTAAGACAGCACAAAACCACAATTGATGATACATAGCCTCTCCAAAAAAACACTTCAAAGATGCTTGAAAACCCAAAAAGAAGCTGCTGGAAATCTTGATAAAGCAATCTCCCGAAAAAGACAGCCCATGCCAAAGAGACCCCAACCCAATGAAATGCAATTGAGCCAAATGAGCAACACCATACCACCGAGGAGATCTCAGACTTAGGGACAAATTAGCCTACCAAGAATCAAGTCAAAAAGAAATATAAGCGCCTAAACCAAATTTGAAAACGGCAAAGCCATTCACTTGGAGTCACACTCTTCAAAAACATGCCCATTGCCTTCTAAGACTTGGACCAACCTACCCAGACACAAGCCGAATCATTTCATAATCATTCTTCCTTTCCTCTAGAAGAAGCCCTTCATGGGAAAGTGCAACAACCCCACTAAACTATCTTCAACCCATTTTAAGGAAGAGAAATAGATGAAAATTTTCTTCTCACAAGCCTTATCTTCCAAAACCATTTCCCTCTAACCAAATATATAATAAGAAATTCAAATGCAGCAACTTCTGGCTTTCGTCTTCAAAATGGAGAAGAAATTCTTAATAATTGGACTATAGTCCAAGAGTAGTTGTCAGGATAGGTGAGAAGGATGGCTAGGCAAGGAGGAAACATAACTGAAAAGGCTTTTACCTCTTAAGTTAGTTAGAATTGTACAATTAGTTCATAATCGGCACATCTAGCTTTTATTTGCCTTTTTTCCTCTGCCTTATCCTGATGTACTTCTTTATTCGTATAATTTATATTCTACTAGTATTGTATGAACATGATGAAGACGCTAAGGGGGTGTTAACTTAGTTGAGATGTTCAGGTGCGCACCTGATCCCTTGGTCTCTTACTTTGTAGTCATAGTATATAACTCTTTTACTTTGAGTTTTCTATTCATTAATAAAGAGAGTCTCCTTTTCAAAAAGAAAAAAAAAAACTGAAAAGGCTAATCGAATGAAGGTGAGAAGGAAAAGTAGGGGAGAGGAGAGAGTATTCTTACCTTTCAATTGAAGACCAAAGAGATACAAAAATGGCACATTTTAATATAACTTCTCTTAAAATAAGACGTTTCTCATTAATCTTAAAACAAAACAAAACAAAAAACAAAAACAAAACAAATACAGATTTTGTGAAATAAATCTGAACAAATTAGCTGGACGCTTTCCAGTTGACTTGAATTGAGAAAGAGAATTTTTGCAACAACAATTGACATTGAAAATTCGAATCACTAACCTTTTGATCGAGGATACAATGATAACCAAGTCATGCTTGGATTCACAGAAGATAAATAATTGTAGAAGAAGAATAGATTCTAAGGGGAACAAAGACCAAGCAAAGATATGAGACAAATATTATCTACTATCTGGCTTCACAACTACAAATATGAAGCAATTACTTTCAACCCAAATTTCCAAAAACATGCCCTAGGCCACAAGATCTTGGGATTATCCCACAGACCATAAACCAAATACGAGAACGCCTACACCTAAGCACATGCTAGACCCTCTATACTCCTCATGTATAGTAGGAAGAATCGTAAAAACAGAATTACACGTGGATCAGGAGGAGAGGAAGAAGGGCAGGACCACCACGCAGTGGAGCCCAACAGTTAGTTAGTATAAATAGAAGGAGAAGGAAAGAGAGAGGGGTATCGAAGATAATTTCTGGGAAGGAGGAGGCTGCTTCATCCTTGCGGGGAAGGAGGCAGAAGGGTCCAGGTTTTATTGTTCGATATTGTCATTATTCATTGGGTGTGTTGAGTCCTTTACGTTGATTGTACCCTTCTTAACGTAAGCATTAGTCATCTGCGTTTTGAAGTTTTGATTGGAATTTGAACCTTATATATATCGTTGCGTTGAAGAACTTATATTGTAATTCCTTTAAGAATTTCAATACAAAGATACAGCTGCAGTATCTTTACAACACCTTTTGGAAACATGAGGCGCCTGAGCATACTTTCCAGAAACACAAGGGCATCTCACTTCAAGAAGTGAGGTATCCTCAAGAAGGCACATGGAGGAACATCCTTCACTGCAGGTGCCTCTGCGCCTTAAATCTTTCTTTTTTTCTTTATCTTTTAAAAATAAATCAAATAATACTTTTTCAAAAAAAGTTTATTTCTCTCCTTAAAAAAATCTTAATTTTCTGGAAACTATTGTTTTTTAGTGTGCCTTGTGCTCTTAAAATTGATTGTGATATTTATAATATATAGTCATGATATTGTAAACCTGAATTGCAAGATCAATTGACAAGGTTCACTTAACCATCAAATCTTTAAATATTCAAAAATGGATAATAAATAACGTGAATGAAAATCAGAAGAATATGCACCTTAACTCACCATTAAACATTAATTCAGTAACAAGAAGCTCGTCTCCTGTGTCAATCAAGCAGGCTGCACGCCCTTTCAATTGAACAACACCATCTGCATCAACGTGACCAAGTTTTTTCAAGACCCGAGAACGGTTCTTCAGTTCATCACGAAATTTTTGAAGCTGCACGTTAAAAATTAAAAAAAAAAGAGTAAAAATCAATACATAAAAGAAGTATTGTTCAAAACCAGGTCTAAATTTGATGAGCACGACCAATCCTTTCGTGTGTGCTTCTGACTTCTCCACATAAATCTTTTGCAATTTGATCGTACAAAATTATGCAATGGTAAAACTTGCTTTTTTTTCTTTTTGTGTGTGTGTGAATGAAGTTACAGAGAATTGGAGCTCAATTCCAAAAATTTGACTGCCCTAACAAATAAAACAGGGATGAATCTAACAAAGAAATATTTAAAAGATAGATCTTAAACAAAATTTATGTGACTCAAACAAAGCATAAAGCTACACCCTAGTTGCGATGCATCTAAGTAGTAGCTGGTTAAACCTCATGTCAAACAAACAATTACAAGTACTTCCAATATACTTAGGAAACAAGACAAGAGAATCTTCAGTCATGAAATGTTAAAAATACCTCAGGCATACCTGAGAATCACGCATTTTGTTCTTGAGTATTTGAATTTCATGATTAACCTCTGCTTTCCTCTGAAAACATTTCATCTGGTCCACTTCACGTGACTGTGGTAATTAATGGGGCAATGAATGAAACACTTGAAAGAAAATTTTATACCAGTACTCAATGATAAAAGGAAAGTTGAGATCATTTTATATACCTTATGCAGAGGGTGAGCGTATAATTTCCGCTCAAGTTCCTCGATTTGCTTCACCAACTCAACAATTTCTGGATCTTCTATATTCATGTCCTAAAAGTTGGCCAAAAGAATATTTTAAAATAGAAAACCAGCCAAAAGAATATTGAATTGCCAGTACAGTTTTTACCTCGAATACATGTTTAAATAAACATAAAGTACCACATCTATAATGAAAATAAGGACTACAAGTTCTATTTTTTCTTTTCTATATCCGTGAGTGTCCAGGTCAGCTTACGCACATCTTGACTAATCTCACAGTACAACCCACCTGACCCTACAACATTTGGGTGTCAAGGAAACTCGTAGGAAATTAATTCTTAGGTAGGTGGCCACCATTGATTGAACCCATGGCCTCTTAGTTAGATATTGAGACTAAAATTTCTATTAAAATGCAAGTTATACAACGAAAACTTAATTACTTATTTTTTATATTATAATAAAAAAAACTAAAGTTATTTATTTGTAACTCTTTTGGATGGGGGCATCTTTACCCTCTTTTGCAATTTCATAGATCAATGAAATTTTTCTTATGTATATTAAAAGTTAAAAGTTTAAAAAATAATAATAAAAAGGGAGAATTATTGTACATGACAAAAATGTTCAAAATATTTACTAAATATAGCAAAATTTCAAATTCTATCAACAATAAACACTGATAGACACTTCTAGAAGTCTATCAAGTATGATAAAAGTCTTATCAGTGTCTATCATCGATAAAATCTAAGATTTTGCTATATTTTGTAAATATTTTGGTTCATTTTGCTATATTTGAAAATGTCGCCAAAAAAAATAGTATGCTTATCAACATTTATATGGAACTAGTAGTTTCTTCTACATTTGGTTCGAAGATGGTAAGTTCTTCATGGAAGACGTGGACTACAAAAAGACCTTGTCATTAGTCAAATCCCACTTAGACTGGTTCGTGGATTGAATTTCTGAACTTCTACAAGAGCGTATCAATTCTTTCTTCATTCAGAGAGCCAAGGTTGATGGTTGATGAAGCTTTGATGTTAAAAACGGTTGAGATGACTGATTTGCTGGCATTGCCTCCGAAAGCTGATCAGGATGAGAAAGCTAAAACTCAACAGGCGGAACCAAAACAGAACACATCTCAAATTCAGAAATTCTCCTCCTTTTGGGTTCACAAGAACAAAGAGGTGTTCAGGGAAAACTTCAGCAGCCTGTGGGTCATTATTTAACTGTTTGTGTTTAATGAATGGAAGAATATTACAAAAACTTTGGTGGATTAATTGAAAATAATCATCAACCCATTGTCCGCAGGAAAAGCTTTTATCAGATCATCCCTACGCAACATTGAAGAGTTGACAGAGAAGTGGCAGACGTTTGGGTCATTTCATTTTCTTCTTGAAAAGTGGAATAGCTTCAAGCAGTAGACAGAAAGTAGTAACAGGCGAGGTTGGATCTTCACAAGAAACTTACATTGGATTACTGGAGCATCAGTGTTTTTAAGGCTATTGGAGCATATTTTGGAGGCCTCGAAAGCATCTCTTTAGACACTTTCAATAAGATTAATTTCTCGGAAGCTAAAATCAAGGTTAGTCAAAACCTCTGTGGGTTTTTGCCAGCAACGGTTGAATTAAAAGATGAAAATCGTGGAAATATATCTCAAGTTTTGGATTGAGCTTCTGGAAGATCCTAAGGCTGTTGAAGAAGCATTGTTTCTTAAAGATTTCTCTAGCTCAATTGACTTAGCAAGTCATGGGATTGCAATGATGAAAAGTTAATGATGCTTTTCTCTGTTCAAAAAGGTTTGCAATTTTCTCTCCCTTTGTGGTTGTTACTTCCAATAAGAAATTTTTGTAATCCTTTGGATGATTTATTTTATTGTACTGAACAAAACTCATTTACCAATTAAATAGTTTCTTATCCAAACCTACTGAACAAAACTCTCATGCATCATCAAAAACATACATAGAGAAACACAATTTTATACTGTAATAGCTAATATAATAAGTCTTAATTAGATACGATTTCCATGAAAGATATGCCACATGACTATTCAAATATGTGCAAGCATCTACCTAATTTTTACCTTGACTGGATTCAATTTTGGAAAACCTTGTGGAAAACGAGTTCCCAGTTCTTCCAATGCAAGCAATATGCTTTCCCTTGCTTCCACGGGCCTGAGATCAGAAGGAATAGATATTCTGAGTTTGCTCAAGGCTGAAATAAGAGGCAGCTGAACTGGGACCTGAAAAGGTTACAAAAACGATGACATCTCACATTACCCCATCATACATAAATAATACAATCAGAAAAAGGATTTAGAAAATTAAAATCAAGATATAAGAATCCCAATGTAAACATAAAAAACTAACCACGTGCATTTCACCCTTTTCTCCAGGATGGGGTGGACAAGGTTTTGGTCGTGAACTATTCTCGCTTAGACAAGGAGAGCATTGGAGTAAGGTATCCACTATATAAGCACCACCACGTGAAGGCAAGAAGCCTAACCCAGCTGAGGGCTTTTTAACAACATTGACTACAACTCCCCAACCCCAATCTGTTCCACCTTCTCTTACCTTAACCTACAATACAGAATAACCAATCTACGTAAGTTGCCAAGTAAAGGTAACAGAGAACTGTGGCCATCATATGAAATAGGCTTCAAAAGACTAAGTAATATCGAAAGGTTTTGTTGTGCATAATTGATCCCTATTAGATTTTAAACAAAAAGAGTTGTTAATTTTCACTAACAATCAAATACATACATTAAAAATATAATAAAATAGTTGTCTGTGTGTATGGGAGAGAGCTTTTTCCTCAAAAAAAAATTGGGTGCATCCCTAGACCTGGAGCCATTAGTGGCTTTTCATATTACGCTCGCTCGAAAATTCAAAGGCGCGATGTCTAGGAAGTGTTAGTGACCGCAGGCCTTAGCAAATATGGACATCCCAAGAAGCTATAATACATACTTCCAAAATCAATTTTAGAACACAAAATATCGTTCTTTCCAATCATTTGCTTCATCTTTACCAATTTGGATTCTGATGGCTGCCATCAGGTTTAGGCAAAATAAATTATCAACGTTTCTATTAAAGGATCTTCCTACTCCTCTAGTACATACCAATCGACCAGGAAGAAGAAAATAGAGAACTCTTTCTGGCCTTGTTATTTCAGACATCATCTTCTTCTCAAGTTGTGCTATATCAAGTTTTAACTTGTGGTATTCAGCAACTTCGGCCTAAATGAAGACAGTATAATAGTTAAGTTCTGGTAGATGATCAAAATAATAATAACTACATAGAAATAAATAGGACAAAAAACTTGCCTCCCCTGAAGCATCAAGTGTGGCTGCTTCCTCCTCCAACTTTGACACTCTTTTCCCAATATCGGGCAATGCCTAAAGATGAGAATATTATGAAGTACTTTTTAAATATCACATTATGCTCATTCAAATATGAAGAGGATTCAGCCTCAACCTTTTCATGCTGAAATTGATGAAATGAGTGTCTAATAACATGCTCGGCTGTAAACTGCCCTTCGGCCCGGCTCATTAAGTTTAAAATTGAGTAGTAGCTCAGTCTGAAAGTACTAACAAGAGGAGCTGGTTTGCCCAAAATCATATCTTTAATTGTTCCCATCTCCATCTGGAAAGATGTAATGCAGTCAACACTTTATGTTCATAGTAAGAAAGCATCTTTCATTAAGAAGAACATGTGAACTAATGACAAGGCTGCACTAAGAACAGCACTCGGCCCAACACAAAGGGCCAGTGGCACTGATTAACAAAGAAAGTTAATTACATAAGATCCAGGCTTTCTATCATCACATATTCGTGCATTGTTGCCTCCTTCCTTGTTCTTCCTCTATTATTCTCTTTAAGATGGAATTATGGTTATACATTTCTAAATGCCAGACTAAGAGTGAACAAAAATAACATTTATTTTGTAATAGGTGCTGTCTCTGTAAGAAGGATGAGAATTATGGATCAGTAGTTTATTTCTTTTTCATTGGAAACAAATATTAATTGGTCAATCAGTGATAAAACATACCGATCTTATACTGGATCACTAATTCTTGGACGACACTTTTGCTCATATGTCAAATCATTCTCTTAAAAGGAAAGTTTCTTTGGATTAATGCATCTAGTACATTGTGTGGAAAGTGTGATTTATGAAGAACAGTTGAATTTAAAAGGAAAGAAGAATGTACAGTTTTTTTCTTTGAAACCTCCACTGAGAGTAGTCTAAGTATGTTTCTTGACAACTGCACTTTGTATTTGAATTGAGCCAATTAAAGAACTTTCTTTTATCATGTTGGTATTGGTTTTTCCCCTTGTAATAAAACTGAACATTCAATGAGGGAAAAAATGAAATAATACAAGGAGCATTCAAAAAACAACACCCATAGGCCATAAGGAACCAGCTTAAAGTAAAGGTCTTTTTTATTAAACGAGACAAACTTCTTTATTAATGATAATAAATAGGACTTAAGCTCAAAGTATAAAAGTAGTATGATACTAAGAGCAAGAGAACTAGGGAAGAACACGATCGAAGACTAAAACAGAAGCTAACTTAGGCAATAAAAAGATGGCAACCTAAAAAATGAATTCCAATGGAAAATAAACAAGCTAAACAAACCACTTCAAGTTAAAAAAAAATGTAGAAAGCTAATTACAAAGCAAAATGATAGAATCCAGATGTGATATTGAATTGTAAGTATTATTGATAGTAGATTCATAGATGAATCCTTGTTACAATCTCTAGTATAGAGTTCAGAAATGTAAAGAACTTCTTCTGCTAACCTATCTCTCAAGGTAGAGCAGAGAATACTTTCTAACCAAAACATTAACTAACTTTCCCGCTCCCAACTCAAATCTATTTATACCATCCTAACTACTTTATTCTCACGTGCTTACTCTCCTTATTCGCACATGTCAATTCTTTTTCCCTCTTCAAATAAGCAAGATGAGACCTAATAGATAATTACAAAAGTCCCTCCTTACAAACCAAAGCCCAAAGGGAAATATGAAACCTAAGGGCCCAAACTTCCTCCCTAGATTGCCACACACCTCTAAACACAAAACAACCCTTTTTACATAGGGTTGATTGGCGCAACAACTGCTTGCACATAGAACTAAAAAACTATTGGTTGAGACATGCTAATCTTGAAGGTCCAAAATGAATGGTATCAAACAGTCAAAGCATAATTGCAAGACCACAAAAGATTATCAAGGTTCTCTGCTACTCCTTTATAAAGAATACAACACTGCGGAGGCAACCAATCAATGAGGCCCCTCCAATGAAGAACCTGTCGAATAAAAAAAACCTATCCTTCTCAAAAAAATTTAACGTTCAATAGCAGGAAAAAAACAAAAATGTTGGACAAGAAGGGGTTAACCAAACAATAAAACAAAGAATATGCAAGTGTACTCCTACAAAGGATTAGAAATCCAACAACGAAAATCCCTCCTCCTTGGACAAATAGAAAGATCCCACAATCCTCACCGTCTAAGCTCTAAGGAAAGAACTACCGCTTATAACTTCTCATAGCCACTGAGTTGACTAATCATAAAATATCATTCAATCTTGTGCAGCCATCCATCTGGAATATTCTCATAAAAAACCAGCACCTCTAGTTTAGGTAATGCAAATCAAAGATGGCTATGGGGGTACCAAAATATCTGATCCTACCATTGATTTGTTGCTTTCAACATTACCTAATGTGGCTACCAAAAATTTACCCATCAGTTTCTTCCCCTTTGAGGTATCTATTCTTTGTTTCTTGCTCTTCAATTTCCTTTTGGTTTTCTCTTGAATCTAATCTTTGCATTACCACATCAAACCCTTCCGGATTTTTTCCCTTTTTGCTGAGAATTTTTCTTCCATTCTTAGTTATGCTTCAGCTACTGAATCCTTGATCTCTTTTAGTTGTTCTACTTCCTCAATTCTGCTTCCCATTCAATTCAACAATCTTCAAAATCAGTGTTCTAATATCAAATTAAAATGAATTTATTGATAAAAGAAGAAAAAAAAATCTTAGAGATTTTGAGAGCTCCCGTCTCTCCCAATTCCTAACCAAAAAAAAACAAAACTACCATAAAGACCTATTAACACCTACTGACCATTATATACCTCATTTGAAGAGTGGGCTCCTTCCCTACTAGGAATAGGTCCAGAACCAGAGTGAATCTAATTACTACTAGAAACAGGCTCAGTTACAAAAGTAAAATCCTGGCATACAAAAACCAATCCCACAGAATCCACTCTAAAGAAAAGAGCTTCAATCAAGCAAAATAAGACGTAGCAAAAAACTAGCCAAGGAATTCTTCATTGATGCCTAAAGAAAGACACTAAATCTCACAAGGGACCAGCACAACAATATCCACACCCCAGCTTCCCATAAACTCTATTTAAGGCTATCTATAGGCCAAACACTCCGAAAAAATAATTCCAAACCAAAAACATATATATAATGATAAACCAATGAACTTATCAAATAATTAAACAACAAACTTCAACTTTAGAAAGAAATCAGTAGAAATTTACATCACATCAAAAATTCTGACAAGCAGAGAAGTATTACCTGCTCATCAATCATTATAATACATATACCCCTCTCATCTTTTCCACGGCGTCCAGCCCTTCCACTCATCTGAATTGCAAAATTTGCAAAAGTCAAGCTTTCTCCTCGAGAAAGATAAGACCGTGTACTAAAAAATAGTTTTACAAGCATTAATAAGGCCTTTACTCACCTGAATGTACTCACCAGATCCAATAAATCGGTGACTATCACCATCCCACTTTTTAAAGGCAGTGAAGACAACTGTTTTTGCTGGCATGTTCAAACCCATGGCAAACTGCCGTAAAGAAAAGAAGAACCACCACTACTAATCAGCATTGAAGCTCAAAAGGAAAAATCTAAACAAGCAACAAAAAGAAATTTAAAACAAGCACAAATAATCAGGTGATTGGTAGGTATCTTACAGTTTCTGTGGCAAAAAGAGCCTTAACAAGACCTTCCTGGAAAAGGAGCTCCACTAACTCCTTAATTACTGGAAGAAGCCCAGAATGATGAACAGCAATACCTCTCTGGAGAAGAGGTAACATTAACTCAATTGCAGGCAGTTCTCTATCTTCTTCATTCAAACAGAGAATTGCATTTCTGAAAATATGTTCCACCATATCCTTTTCTTCTTGAGTATTAAAGTCAAGTTTGGACATGGACATCGCATGCTGTTCACATTCTCTTCTACTGAAACTGAAGACAATGACTGGTTGAAAATTCCGTTCCATAATCATCTGATACAAGAAAGCACGCTATTTCAGGCACAAAACATGATCTACAACTTTTTTTTTTCAATAAGAAATGATAGAAGTAAGAGATTATATTTCAAAAAAAAAAAGTAAGAGATCATGAAAAGTTTTTCAAGGATGCTAAGATAGAGTTCATAATTCATATTAGAATCATTACAAGAAGAAACACTGATTGAATGAGAGTTACAACAAAGGGAGAACCCTAACTAGAGAAGTTAAAAGGATCTTCCAGCTAATTAAAAGGAAGAAATAGATTAATTACTTGATGGGCTGTATCTCTTGCACCAATAGGCTGCAGCAAAAATAAGCTTCCTACTAAAAAAGTAAAAGAAAAATATGTTTACTTCAAAAGTTTCTTTTGTAAGGACAACCAAAGGTTTGACATGGAAGCGAGCAGCAATATCTTGACTTCGTTTTTGGATGGTACCCTTACAAAATGAGAGTGTGCCATAGATGTTGTTTGGCAGGATGGACTAACTGAAAGTTCCCTTGACAAGGTAGAGTGTATAGGAGCACGGAAGGTTGGCATAGATGATGGGTAAGCCATGGTAGAGGGGAAGGGTGGGCTGCCGAAAGAAAGAATGGATACATCATGGAGATTTTACCCCAGCTATAGAGTATTCTTTCTAAATTCTCAATTTTAAGATCAAAAGTTCGGTGACCATCCTTTTTCTTTTTTTAAACCGGTGTAAGCATGCCACTCCCTTTATCAATAATAGTTTAAACTCTCCTTTATCCAACTAGAAAAAATTTTGTAACTTCATTTGGATAATATTTCTCCCTTATGTAAATTGCATGTTATCAATGAAATTGTTTCTTATCTAAATGAATAAAAAAAATTATATCTTAACTGTAGTTGCAACCATCATTGGTAGGTCTAGTAGTAAATAAGGGAAAATTCTCTTGATAAAGGCTAAGAGGTCATCTGTTCAATCCATAGTAGTCACCTACTTAAGATTTAATATACTTGGAGTTTCTTGACACCCAAATGTTGTAGGGTCAAGTAAGTTGAGCGCAAGCTGGTCCACACACTCACGGATAAAAATTAAAATTAAAAAAGAAAAACGATAAACCTCACGCCTTTGATGGCTGGAATGAGTGAGCTGGTTTAGAAAGATAAGTATCCTAATATAAAGATAGAAATTTTTGTGTGGGTGGTTTTGTTGGGAAATATCAATACATGTGATAAGATCAAAATAGCTTTTAGAAAACAATAGATAGAAAAGGGAAAAGAACTTCACTTCATAATGATATGTTTGCTTATCTAATATCTACATCTCCACTTACGAGTTGTTCACTCTATTAGAAATAAAGCTAACACCCTTTGACTTACCCTCGTTAAAAGCCATTAAACTTAAAGTTGGGATTGTACAACTTAAATTGTAAAGTCGATCCTATATTTGATATATAAATAATGAATGTAATTGGACCAAATTGTAGGATTGATAATCCCAAAGCTACAGAGATTCAAGCAAACTCAACCTTTTGCAACTCACTCAGGTTGGATACTTTTTCACAAACAAAAATCCATAAACTAAACATTGGCTACATGAGCTCAATTTTTTGTAACTCATTGTTCAGCCAAAAAAAAAATTACACAGACCCTAACTTCTCATGATCAAGTAAACCTAATCTTTTTTTTTTAATCAGCCTCTTAGTCTTAGGGCAACTTGAGGACCTACTGATGTAATGTAAACTGATTAGTTAGTTGTTAAAGCTGTTAGATTGTTTGTTAAACTGTTTTAGATAGTTACTTGGTAACTAACTTTGTATTAAAGTTTCCTTGTAAATAAAACTCTCCCCTCTCATTGAGAGATAGAATTCATGCATACAAAAAAAAAGACCATTTGGTAGTTTACACCACCTACTTCTTATGCAATTATTTTATCATGGATAATTGTACCAGCTTTTCTATAACTTTTTTTAGTTCAGTTGAGGCTTCCCTCTATTCTATTTAAACAAGAATTCTACTCGTTTCTAATCACAATAACATTGAAAAGAAAACGAAATAAAAGATATTAGAAATAACAAACAAAAAAAAGGATGACGAACAAACCTTAACAATTTTATAAATGTCCGAACCTCCGGAAGCACTGCCACCTTTAGCAATTCTCCCACTAGATTTCCCATTTGCAGTCCTATGGCCAACAATCTGTTTTTGTTTAGCAAATGTATCCTGCAACTTTAGAAAATTATCCTCCCTAAACTGTTCGTTTTCGTCAACCACAAGATACAACCCATTGCCACCCGCAGGAAAAACATAATGTTGCAAGGGAGTTGGTCGGAAATCGGTGTACACCACATGACAAGGCTGCTTGTGTATATAACATATCCACTCAGCAAACTCCGTGGCATTGGACATTGTTGCAGAAAGGAAGACCATTTTGATAGCCGGTGGTAAAAATATTATACTTTCTTCCCAAACAACACCTCTTTCCCTATCTCTCATATAATGAATTTCATCAAAAATTACCCATGCTACTTCCTTCAAAACTTCCGAACCCCTGTAAAGCATCCCCCTAAGTATCTCCGTCGTCATTACTAAACAACTAGCATTAGGCGAAAGAGTGACATCTCCAGTCATCAATCCCACGTCTTTAAACTCTTGACTCAATTCCCTATACTTTTGATTACTCAAAGCCTTAAGTGGGGAAGTATATATAACCCTCTGCTTGTCTCTAAAAGCCATTGCAATGGCATATTCAGCAACCGCAGTTTTTCCAGCTGACGTATGCGCAGAAACCAAAATAGATTCGTTCCGTTCTAAGCAAGAAACCGATACCTGCTGAAATGGGTCGAGCGTAAACGGATACGTTTTTGCCATTGTACCATTGTAAACTGGATTAGGTAGGGTTCCATGAACCGACTCATCTTTGGTAGAAGAGTACCCAACCGGAACCGCTACTTCATGAACACAAGTACGCGCCAAACTGCGTCGGTTGGAGACAGTTTCCTGACTTGGAGTTGCCTTCTCATCTTCTAGGTTTTTCGATTCTTTAGGCCGCTTATTGGAGCTCGTTTCTTGGGTGTTGCCAGTTTCTGCGACAGCTGATTCTTCTTCAGAGTCTTTCCGCTTCCCAAGTATAGGAGATTCTTCCATTTGAAAGGGATCAACCCCAACTCTAATACTTCAATTTACTTCAATCGAGAATGGAAATGGGAAGAGTAGTGCTGTCAGCAGACAAATAAAAGTGAGAAAGGTGAAGAAGAATGAGAGTAGATGGCTTGGGAGTGGCGAGTATGAGCAGCAGTTGAGTGACACAACGACGGAGATGGAAAACGAAATGATTCTGAGCAGCGACGGCGGCGGCGGAAGAAAATTACCGGCGACGGTTGAAGTTTAGTGTAAACTGTAAACCGCAGGAGTTATTGAGAATCTTAGGCTAACAAATTTAAAATAGGTTAAGGGTCGAAGAAAAATGGGGCGTGGGAGTCTATAACTATACGGTCAGCTCGAGTATGGTTCAAGAAGTGTATGGACTATGGTGCTCCTTTTCTAAATGAAAGGGTTCTATATTTCTTTTCAATAGAGCAAGTTACATAATGAGAAAAAGAACAATCATCCTTTAAAAGAAATTTCACACCGCCCTTTAAATCAAAACATTGATATTTGATGTCTTTGGACATGGGAAGCAAACTTGTTCACAACAAAACTGTAATTTTGCTTAACATTAACAAGTTGTGGATTGGACCAAAAAATTGTAGATTACACAATGAATCTCGTTGTCGTCAATCGTTGGTTCTCAATCTCTACACTTAATTGTTGGTCATGGTCCCTAGTCACTGATCACTAGTATCCACAGTAGTTACTAGTCACCAATTCCTTTGTCATTGGCCACTAATTTCGTGTATCTGATTACTTACCCAGAGTCTCTAATCTTTGGTCATCATGTCAACTGCCAAGAGTGGGAACTAGTGATTAACAACCAAAACAAGGACGGGTGACTAGAGATTCTCAATCAAGATAAGTGATCATGTGACCATCGACCATCGACCATTATTAGAGTGGTCTCACGTCACTGATAACTCTATAAAAGAGAGTCATGCACTTTCAGTTTAGAATTATATTTGTCATTCTCAAAATAATTTGCACATTAGTTATTCTAAATTTCTTTATGAATGTTGTAGTTTCATGTGTCACTCTTTGGTCCTCCTTGAGCATGCTATTATTGAAATTTTGGATATTTAATGTTGTTGTATCTAATGCAATTTTGGTGGAGTAATTAATCAATCAAAGCTTTTGCCTAATCAAAATTCTAATCATTTGAGATCTCATTTGACATAGTAGAAAAATTAACTCACTAAATGAGTTTTTTTTTTTTTTGGTCATAATTTTCTATCAAACTAACCAATAACAATACTATAATAGGATTCACCTTACCTATTAAATCCTAATTTTCATTTTTAAAATGTGGATGAGTTTAAAGAACTCACTTTATTGAATAAAAAAATTATGTTCATTCTTTCTGATTGCATCCTGCCAATGTCTGTGCATTAACTATAGAGAGCTGAATAACTTATGTTTGTGAGGGATTGTTCTTTGATTTGTACGGATGAGAATAGCCAGATTGCTTACTCAATAAGTCTGCCGTTTGGGGACAAGATCGAGTGGAGAGCTAGGAACACAATCACACATGATGAAATTCACTCTTTGTCAAACCCCCTCTCGGACCACATGATGCTTAGCCCGAAAAATGGCATGAAGCTAACAAACATCGTCCTCCTCCAAGATACCAGCTGACTTTGATAATTCCTTGAATCTGATAAACATACTAATCTTATATAACAGACAAACAACATATAACTTAACATAATGAAACTATGATAACCTCATAAACACACACACGTAGTGCAGACCTGTCGTAACTCATTCTGAAAAGTAAACCTTATGGGAAGATACACAACCAAAACATAATAATATACAAGACGACACTTGCTATGACACTTTACTAGTGTTTGCAAAGTTTAGACATATAGAACTATACATACACATCACACAACTCCACCCACATACTAAAAATCAAACCAGAAGCTTCTGACAGACTGTGGCAGTGTATCAGGCACCGATAACTCGATCTTTACCTGGAAAGTGGAAAAACATTTTGAAAGGGTGAGCTATAAAGCCTAACGAGTGAATAAATCCTCTTTTCTTTAGGCGATCTACCTTTCGGTACCTAAAAGCCACACATGTTCACCTGTCAGAATACAAGTGATGAAGGAGTTAGATGCCATAATGGATTTTCTTTTCAAAGTCCTTTTTGCGGGCATTTAGTGAGGTCTTAGCCACTTATTCTTTTGAATAGTTAGCAACCATGGGTTAATTCTTTCTTTTGAATAGAATCAAGTGTTTCGATTTAGCTTGGACTAAACTCAATAATACTTATAAATAATAAAGCCTTTCAAAGATGCAAATTAAATTTGATTCACTTCTAATGCTTAGACACACACATGAGAAGTAAAGAGACAGAAGAATAATGATGATAAAATATGTGCATTGTTGAATAATAATGTAAGCCTCTAGGCCATGGACTTCAAATGTTCAAACAATACAAAAAAAGTATTAAAAATGAAAAGCAAGAAATGGTGTTGAGCCACAGAATGCATTATCATGCATTCCTTGGCTCTTTTACAAGTTAGGAAAATGACTTGTGAGCTTCTCTCTCTAATCTTTCTACAAGTTCTCACCTAAAATTTGATCAGAGAAGAGGTAGGGAAGGATAAACTTCTACAGAGCGTGGGCACTGGTTTTCTCTAATTGTATGTACATGTGCCTCTCTTCTTGTATATGTTTGTCTTTTTTATCTAGTGCAGTTGAAGAGTACTTATAGGCATTTTTAGGTGGAAACTGTTATGTGAAACCCTGGTCGTGTTCTGAGCTACGAGTTAAGACTACTTGCAACAAGAAAGTTTGCAAGGCACTCTACATATCATGTTCTGGCTAGGCATCACGATTGAGCTATGCGTTGAATTGAAAAGACAATATGAGCTTCCCTCACTGAGAAGTAGTTGATGTCATCCTTGTGTAAGAAGGCCGATGAGCTAACTTAACCTTGCCGCCCAACTGAATTCAAGATAAGAAGGTGGCAGTAACACGTGACGTTTTGATATTGGCTGAGTCTCACAATCGAACAGAGGTAATCATTTCGGCATGAGAAGTTTCACCTGAGAGACTTATAGATAGGAGAAGTTTGGTCATTTTGAGAGTTGCTTTACCTTGTGTTCACTAAAGTAAGAATTGAAAAAATTCCAAAGACTTTCTAAGATTTATCACAAGCTCAAATTCAGAAGGAGATGCAAGGGACCTTTGGCTAAAGATCTTAAGCGAGAAAGTAAAATTGATCGTGAGTGATTTCTTCTTTAAAATGTTTTTCAAACTAAAAGTATTTCCACTATGTTTTGAACCCTTGTATATGTATATATTCTTCTATTGAATTCTTGAGTTCTTTGATTTCTCCTATGTCTCAAGATTTTATGATTTATAAATGGGTGGAGTTTAAAATAAACTAAAATGTTATGATGAAATTATCTTTGGTACTCTTATGCGATGAGATACTTCACATTTGCTATGTGTTCTGGTGTGGGATGCCTTGTACTTGTTGTGTGATTTGGGATAAAATGTCATATTCTTGTCGTGTGCTCTAGAATAGGATGTCTCATACTTGCTGTATGGTCTAGTATGGGATGCCATTTACTTGTTGTCTGATCTGGCATTAGAAGACGCACTATGCGTAATGGAATTGATGGTGAATTGTTGTTGCGTTGAGATCACTCCATACAACAGCAACCCAGCAAAAGTGTGTGGTAAATGCAGCAAAAGTGTGTGGTAAACGCTTGAGCTGAGAAAATGGTACAAAGATGTAATAAAATCTGCAGAATAATTCTGTGATATTATTCATATGATGCATTATGCGAGATACATTCTTATGCGATATGAGCTATTATGAATGACTTGAAAAGAAGTGATTTTCGTATGATTTATAAAGTTTGATTAATGAAATTTGGATTGTGTAAAAAGCCTAAAAAGTTGAATTGTCCGGATTTGAACTCAATGTTTAATTATTGAAAGGCATAACTAGTTATATAGCATGGTTTGACGAAAAACACTATAACGCGTTATGGCAAAACTTACTTATTATAAAAGTGTTGTGAAAAACCTCATTCACTAGACATTTTGTCTAATCTTTCAAATGTTTTGTTTTATTTCCCTCCTCCCCCAAATAGTGAAGGACAACTAGTATTCGACTTGTCGAACCAAACGCAAGCCTGCCATGCTATAATTGCATCGCATCAACTTGTTAGTATTTTCAGTCAACTCGCATAACACAAAGTGTCTTAGGAGAAATGATTAAGTTATTGTTTTTTAAACTTGAATATTTTAGCTTGAAGAAACTCTATACTTGCGTTATATGTACTCTCTTTATTCAAATATAAAAGAAGTACTTCTGTTTTCAAATGAGTTCTCATCTCGTGTTAAGTTTTGTGTGTTTATTCCGCTTACTAGGCGTTCTGCGTGCTATCTCGCGAAGAGATTCATGTTGAATGTCTAGGCGGTCATGCCTCCACATATATCATACGAAATGATCTTGGGGCGAAGCGTGCCAAGCTCATACCCTGCTGTGTAACTTGCCGTTATCCTCTAAGTGTGTCGGTGTCGACACCAATCAAATCACATCAATTTCACTACCCACTTTTGTCTTCTCTAGTGAATCAACATGTGTTGTGAGATTGTTGTCAAAACGGCTCGCGATTTGGATCACCTGAAATTTTTTCTTGCCTAATTTATCGACACAGTCCTCTGCAATCTATTCTTTTCGTCATCCTAAATTTAAAAACACTTGAACTTATAGTTAATTAGGCATAAGTCATTATAAGTTGTTTTCTCCTAGGTTTATAAATTTACAACAAAAGATGTGCGCTTTGGTCTTTTACTTTATGTTTTGACTCCATTGTTTTACATAAAAGACCATAATGACTTATATTTTTACAAGTTATCAGCAATTGGGATTGAAAATCTCCAGGGGATGCTAGTGATGATACATGTCATCACAATAGTCTATGCGTGGAAATGGTTCAATGCCCTGGCAAAAAGAATAAGTAGAGGCTAATGAAGTGTTTATTGTCTTTAACACATGATGAGACGTTGTGATATTGAGCTCACAAAATGAATTTAAACATGTACCTGTCCAAAGGTTTTCCTAAAATGTCACTCACTAATTGTTAGGCTTACGTTTTAAGTTTCTTTCCCGAGGTAAGCAAAGCAAGGAGGCCGCATTGTGAAGGCAAGTCGTTGAGTTGTGCTAGGCGTTAAGAGATGGGCAAGGAATTGGTGTTTAAGTTGACCACCTTTAAATTTTAAAGTATTTTCCTTGTAAATGTACCAAGTCTATTTGAGGAAGTTATTAATAAAAGGGTTAAGTTATTCTAAAGTTCAAAGTGTTACTACTACTTATCTCGTAACATGTTTATTTTAAGAAGCTTAAGTTTAAAGACCAAGCATCTTGACAAATTGTTAAGTTCAAACTAAGTGAACCTTGTTAGGCTTACGTTTTAAGTTTTAGTAATCACTTACATGTCTTTTTCAGCTCATGCCTTGGGACTATTTTTCCCTTCCTAATGTTAATTTATTTAATTAATTTTCAAATTTTGTCCAAATGTTCAGTTTCTACATATTCAACATAAAAACACATCGAAGAACACATTGTTCATATGGAAACTAACAAAAATCCAAGTCAAAGAGAACATTTTTTCAATGCTCTTTAATTATCATCGAAGTAGATGTTGGTTGCGGCCAATATCGTTGACAATGATGTGTGGTGGAGTAGTGAAAGGCATCCATCGCCAATGGCAGTCAACAATGGTGGGTAGTGGTCGTCCAACGTGGCCATGGTGGGAGTGAAGGTAGAGAAATTTAGAAGGAATAATGTGGAGAATGTCGGTAACTTTTACATGGTATAAAACTTGCCAACATGAGTCGATATTTGTTTGTTCCCGAGGATTAGAACATTCAAATCCTCCCACCAAATTGATTTTAAGTGTTTACTTTAACACACTTTTTCTTTGAAGCTCGTCCTTTTTTAAGTTATTTTGAACGATTGCCAAACACTACAAATTATACTAAAATATATTTTACTTTTTAAAACCAAACACAAAAACAGTACGAAGATACATTTTTTTCTTTCTAAGACTATTAGTTAGATATCATTTATGTATACCATTTCTGTTGAGTATATGTACATGTTAAAGTCCTGTGCTCACCAAATAAAGATAATAAAGTTATTGACACTTGAAGATCAGCCATTGCAATTTTTTTTTAAAAAATTGTAAATTTAGAATTATAACAAAATAAATCTAAAACGAGGGTAACAAGATGATGTAATACTTGTATTATTAGCCCCAAAATTAAAAATCAAATTCTCCAATCTAATATTCTATATTTTAAATGGATAGAATTTCCTACAATTTTTAAACTTTCAAGTTTTTAACAACAAATCAAAAGACATCATCAGATTTTAATGGTAAAAAGAATCAAATTATTGAAAAGTTTCAAGACATGATCATTATAAAAAAAATTGCATATTGGCCACATTTCTCATTAGACTTGGAAAGAAAATCTGCACAACTTTTCTATTTTACATTCAAAACTAAGGATACAAAGTTTCATACTTTTGCTAGCTAAACTGCATCACAATAATAAAACACTACGGCGTGGCAATTGATCAGATCAGCCTTGGTGATGACAACGGCAACGATATCGTAACTATATAATCACATCGGTGTATAATATACCACCTTCCATGACTTGACAACTCAGAAACCCGGATGAAGCTTCACTTTTCTCTCCACTTCAACGTCTTCTCAACTATGCTTTCAAAGTTGTCTAGACTAAGAGATCCAGAAAATTTAACCAGACATTGGCCAAAAAGCCAATGCTGAGTGTTGGCTGGCTATATCTCCTCCATTGCTCCAATATTCTTGCAACGGGAAATCGTAGCCGTACTGATATTCAATACTATGAACTTTGAGCTAAAAATTATAAGAATCAGTTACCATAAGGGAATGTTAGCATTTAGGCAGTGTGTTTAAGCATTTCCACCATCAGAACTACTGCAGGCTTGGTTCGGTAGGACCCCATTACCGATATCTCCGTCCAAGCTCATTTGTTGGACTTCCTGTGGAGAGAGGATCTTGATGCTCCGTACACAGTTCACAAAGTCACTGAAATTTTAAACAAACTCGAGTAAGGATAACGACTATGAGCTTGTAAGAATAAGTACTACAAATGGTAGATGTTTGCATTAAAGAAGTAGATGAAAGACTTACTCCCAAGGGTCGTCCCCTACAAGCAAAACGTCATTTTCATGATCCACATAAACAAGTTTCCAGCCTATCTTTTGCCTGTCCTCCAATTGTCCCTCGATACCAAACCTACGGGCAAGGTCTTGCTTAAGCTCATCATAACCAGAGTAACGGGCGATATCAATAGATCTCCCAACAGCTCCACGTTTGTAAACCTTCAATATTGAAAACCAAGCAAGTTAAATAACATGGATAATTTATAAGGAAATAGAAATGTAGGCATGCTTGGTCGGCATTTTAATCATACCTTGGTGTAGGTTCGCATACGCTGGAATGGAGGCGGAGGGGCCCATTGGTTTCTATTCAAGAAGGTATTATCATTTATCGTTGAATCCATAGAATTAAATGTCATGTCTGGAATACCAAATGATTGGGAAACTATAGATGAAGAAATTTCCTGTTGAGGATCTTTCTGTGCATCATAGGTGGTGAGCATGGCCCCAGAAGAGAAATTATTGGAGAAATCTTTCCCCAAACCTCCAATGCCTTTGTCTAACAAAGGATCGGAACTTAACTGCGCTACCATTTGTCCATCGACATGATTCCCGTACGGAATGTTATGGAGATCGGTTGGTACTTCCAAATCTTGAGAATTATCTTTAAATAACATTGGCTGTGAGTTGAAAGACATCATGTTATTCTGCTGCAACTGAGCATCATTCTGAGAAAGGCAAGCCGAGGTCGTAGAGGATGACGTATCCAAGAAATCCGTTTGAGGAACAACACCACTTAAGAAAGTTTGTTGAGCAAAAATTCCATGGCTTTGATTCTTGGAAATGTTCAGTGAAGGTTTAACAGCAGTCTTTTGTGGCAAATCTTTATGAACTAAGTTGGCATTTGGTGACATGTTATCCAATGTATTTGAACTGAATATTGTTGCAGCTGATTGAGCAACATCCTCAACCAATCCTGTGGTTCGATGAACCCTTCCATTGGCTACCGGTTGAACCAAACTTGGACAATTGTTTGTGGAAGGTGACGTGGAGCACGACGGAATGTCGTCCGTGATTCCAGATTGGCCAGCTCCTGCCACTCCTGTTATCAAACTACTTGTAGCTGCAGAGAGCTGATTGTTTATTTGGGCAGGAGGAAGTCCCATTGGCCTAGACATATCAGAAAGTACAGTAGATGAAGCTGGTTGCTGTAGTTGTGGAAGTTTAGGCTGCAAATGCTGATTCGAGAACCGATTATTCATCTGGCCATTGCAATTTGCTGCCTGCTGTGGTAATGCATTTGATGGAGGGCCTGCAGCTGGGGTGGATTGAGGAATGTCGAGCATTTGATTAGATGACATGGACCTGGAAAAGCTTTGGGACGCATCTACCGACTGTCTCTGCTGATCCGGTAATTGGACGAGTTGAGTAGGCTGAAGAGCAGACTGCTGAGCCAAAAGTGATTGTGGCTGCTGTTGAAACTTCTGCAACATCTGTATATGAACCTGATTGTCCGACATTTGCAACTGATGATTTAACTGTTCCAGGTGTGGTGACGGATTCATATTCTGTTGTTGATTCTGACTCAAAATTTGCTGATGCTGCTGCATTTGCAAATTCTGAGGGGCATTTCTCTGAAGCTGCTGGTTTTGCAAAGCAGTTTGCTGTTGTAGGATCCCATTAGTGTGAGGCTGCTGCATTATTTGAGCCTGAATCTGACTCGAGACTGCATTTTGGTTAATCAGATTTTGTCGCGTCTGCTGAGACATATCATCCAACTGCTGTGGTGGCTGCACAACGGACCCCAACGAGTTCATACTTGTTGGTAGCTTAGGTAGCTGATCTAACTGTTGAGCCTGAGAAAGTAGCCTTTGTGCATTGAACTGTATGTTGTTTGATTGAGGAAGTTGTGCATTTGACAAACCAAGTTGTCGAGAAATATCGACACCACCAAGGTTTGGAAGCATAGACCCGGAAAACGAATGCATATAATTTTGCTGCATTGAATTAGAAAGTGAAGGGTTTTGCATATTCATCCATTGAACTAAGTTTAGGCCAGGATATCCCTGTGGATCTTTCATGCAAAAATCGTCACCAAACATTGTTCTTTTAAATATACCATCCAAATCGGAGGAGTCGTCATCTGCAAGAGAAAATACAAGGACATTAGATTTCCTCTCCAACATTGACAATTGACTTTCTTCTAAAATTGATTCAAAAAAGAGGTTAGATATTGGATTGTATACTTTTGTGCGTGGTACAACACAAAGATCAATATACCTTTTAGGTTACTGACAGATTTGTAATGACATATACACACAACTCAAAGACTTGACTCACGAATTGAAAACAACTCTTAAGTATTTGTACCTGGCATTCCTGGTTGCCTCGGACGTTTTGATCTCAAAAAAGGAGGGGGACAAATGAAAAATGGAGCAATAACAGGCTCAATCTCCCATACGGAGACTCGATTACGTCTTTCTCCTCCAGTCGACTCATCCCACCCAACCTAATCATGGATACACTATACTTTAGCAGCATTCCAAACCATAGGTAGGAACAATTGTTTTCATGTATAAAGCCATTTTCAACTACTCAAATATGGGGGGAACAATGCTAGTACCAAACCTGTAGATTACGCCACTGTGAGCCCTTCCATCGAACAGGATCAAGATCACTTATACCAGTAATAGTGCCCATATACCTGAAAAAAGATGTGATTTTTTCCATAATATTTAAACATGTTTTGAGAAAGAACAGACAGACAAACAGGAAACAAAATTCACTAGATTTACCTTCTGGTTCCAGACTCTTCAGTTTCAAACATCATTCTGAAGCGCATTCCGAGTGATATTTGGTTTGCAGACACTGCCTTGTAATATTTGGCCAGAGGAATGACAAATTCTGAGGGACTTGCTCTGCATTTCAAGGGATAGGCACTTGAATACTCAAACTACTTTAATTCATTAACAAAAGATTAATCTTCACAATTATCTTTATTTGAAAATTAGCATATACATTTAACCAGTTCAGAAGTAACTGACACGAACCTTGGGTTGTAGAAGACGGTGAAAAGGCTATTGTTTGCAGCAGCATGTGCAGCAGCTGCAAGAATACCAATATGCATACTATCACTTGACAACACTGATGATGATAAGTTTGTCGGTTGCCTGTTCGCTCGCCTAATGCCCAATAGAAGCTGTTGTTTTTCATCTCTGCTCAAGACAAATAAACATCAAGCTGTTGTCTTGAAACTTGCTTAACTATAAAAAAGCATTAAAGTTTCCTTTTTCATTAGATCAACTTAATCGAACCACCAAACAATATAAGTTAATGAGGTTCATGAACATGGATCTTTTAATTCAAATAACTATCCGTTTATACCAAGACATGTAATTATCACCTTATGAACAAAACTGAATCGCCAGCAAGAAGTCTCTTTCCACTAACAAATAAGCTCCAACCAGTTGTTAGCAAATGGCGTTTGGGTTGCCCTGCATTGGGGAAAGAAAAAGGAACACAAAGATGCAAGCCAGCGCTTAGAGAGTGATTCTTGAACACTTTCATACGACGAGCTCAAATATGGATTTCAAACGATTAGCCAGTTACATACCTCGATATATGTGACGGAAAGTCCATACATTATCATGCAAATCCTTAGCAACAAGCTCTTGTGCAGGGGGTTGCATTGAGAAATCCTATCAAGCAAACAGAACAACATTACAGTTTGAAATTGAAACAAAGTAGATAAATAATATGGCAAAAGTAAGCAAAAATTGCTCACAAGAGGGGGGAAGATCTTCTCTGCAGCACGGCGTGGCACGGAGAACCCGCCATGAGTGCTTGTGTCACTTGCAGTCAATGTTTTACAGAAGAACTCTGGTTGAGGCTTATTAGACTTGAGAGCTAGATCTGATCTCAACAATGCATCCTTGTCAAACTGCAAAGTAAACATGAAGAGAGTAAGGCTGTATTGCCAATTTGTGATTATTTACTTCCTCTATATCAAATCTAGTCCTAATGGTTTGAGGTTCGGATTCAAGACTTAGGAGGTATTCCCAAATTCCAAATCCTCCTCAAGAGGTCTTCCCTTGGAAGGCAGTTTAGCAAATGGGCAAAGGGAGAAAGCAGTTTATTATTAGATAGAAAATATCTATTACAAAATCGGAGGTGCCAAAAGATTTAGAGAGTTTACATAGCACACTTCTCTAAATTCTTGGGCCAAAATTGTCAATAATGTAAATAGGATAGATCCTAGTCAGCTTGGTTGTTTGAAACGCTGGATAACAAATTCAACGCATCCCCTTAAAATGTAAGAACACAAAAGAACATAAGAAAAAGAAGTCTAAGAGAGCCCAACCCCCAACTATCTACGAAATAGGGGTCCCATTCAAAAGGATAGTTAGTAACAGAAGCCCAAAAAGACGAGTCAAATCTAGCAAGAGACCACATTGCCTCCCACGACCTGTCTAGCACCTCAAAGACACTCCATCAAAATGTGAAGTTCAAAACATGAAAATCTAGTAAGGAGCTTACAGAAGGAACTGGCAGTAGGGTCATTTGAGCATATACTTCATCTGTTTCTGGATCAGCCTACAATTATAAAGAACAAAGTTTAAGAAAAGCAAAATAATAATAATATTAATAAATTGTACTCCTAACCTTTTCTCTTTGTTTAAAAATACACTTATTTTTATAAAAGTGGCAATATTACCATACGTTCGTAATTGTTTCAAAAGTAATGTTTCGGTGGAAACCCTCATTGAAGTTGAGATCTAAAACAGTGTGACAGTGACCTAGATAAGATGATGATCTAAATTTTCATTCTAGATCACCACCACACAATTTCAAGTCCAAATTTCAGTACAAAATTCTAAAGATAATTTCGAAAATTACATTTGTAAAAAGGTTAAGTGTAATATTGCAACTTTTGAAAAAATAGGAGTACATTTGAAACAAATGTCTAAGTTCAGTGGTAACTTTATAATTAAACCAAAAAAAAAACCCACAAATTGAAATACACTAAAAGGGAAGAGAGTGGATGCAGCAAAGCATAAGCAATCATACATGTAATGTTACATTATGCAGCAAACATAGTAACTTGGAAGGAAGACTTGGGTAATTAGGGACTTGGCCATCCACATCTTTCCTCAAAGATGCTGCTACCTGAAATTACAAATTTAATTTATTATTGGGCACATATTCACTCCTAAAAAAAATTAGTATCAAGAAATAGAAAAATATTCATTATTTCAAATTATGGTAATTACAAGAACATTCAGTTCAAATCATAATGAAAGAAAACCAAGAATCCAAATGGTTTTGATTATTCTTTTTTTTAGTTCTTAGTATTATCTAATACATTTTATTCTATAAAAATTAAAAATATATATATGTAAAATATTTAAATCATTTCAATAATACAAAGAACCTAAGCCAAAAATTATTTTTACAGAATAATCTATATTCTTTAGCTGGGAGAAAAATTAATACTCATTTTTAAAAAAAAAATGTCAATCCTATTTTAGTACTCTTCCATACATACTTTAGTTTAGTTCCACAACAGTTCTTAGAATCAATTTTCAATTAATAATTTTAACAAAAATATAATGTCATCTAAATATTTTATACAAAAATTAAGAACATTTTTCCCATTGTTTACTTTTTTTATATTTACCCACACACACACACATATATATAGAAAATAAACTTTGTTGATTTTTTAATAATGATTTTTTTTTTTAATTTTTGAATTAATTAATCGAAATTTAAAAGAGAAGACAAGAAAAATAATTTTCATAAATGAAGCTAAGGAAAGACATAGGACAATAATTAAATCAATGTGTAAATTAAAGTTGTAAAAGGAGAAATTCCAATGGTTAAATGAAGGATATAATAACAAATAAAGAACAATAAAAGCAAACATCCAAAAACGGCGCATAATAGCAAAATAATGGTTCTAAAGTAAAAATGAAAAGAAAAGAAAAAAGAGGAGAAAGGCGCCGCCACCGCCGTAGCGCCTCACCTGTTCGCTATGACCTTGAGGAAAATACACCACGTGGTAACCGGCCGGCGGTAAGTTCACCAGTGGACCGGCGCACGCTTGCCATAACTCCGGATTTATGATCTTCTTCTCCAATCCACCTGCAATTTCACCATCTGTCAGTCGCTCATTCACGGTATGTCAGATACAGAATCGATTGTTTTGGTTTCTTTCTTTTTCTGTTTGTTTCTATGGAAAATGATGAAATTCTCGAGGTTTTTCATGTGTTTTTTCTTCTTCTTTTTTCCGATGAAATTGCTGGTTTATTGGATTTTTAGGGCTAAAGATGTGATAGAATTTGAAGAGAATTGAAGATACTGTAGGGAGTGATTTTTATGATAGTTCGATTGAAATTAAGCTTGAGATGGAATTCACGAAACAATTCCAAATGAATTTCTGAAAGTTCGATAGGAATGAAGTTCTTCAAGCTATTAAGAAAATTCCTAATCTCTCTAGTTTAACGGATTGTAGCGAAATTGATTCATGAGAAATCGATTAAATGAAGGTAAGCTCGAGATCGAATTCGCAGGAGTAAGTTCTTGAATGTTCTAGGAAAAACTTCCTAATCTCTCTAATTTGAATTGAAGCTCGTGATGAAAATTTGAGAAATTCTCGAAGAGGTGGGGGGAAAGGTTCCCAATCTCTCTGAGCTCGATGAGATTAAGCTCGAGATGAAACCGAGGAAAAACATTAGGATATACGAATCTCACTGTTCTGTGATTTTCATCTCTTAGAGAAAGAGATAGATAAAGAAAAAAGAGAAAAGCGTACCTTCGTTGGAATTAGGCGCGACGGCGGCACCGGCGGCACCGTTCGCCGGCGTCTTCATTACTTGAACTTCCACAGGTGATTGAAATAGATATTAATACCAAACGGAAGCTAGAAACACTAACTGAAATCTCACTGGCTCATCTTATCCGGCGAAAAGGAAATTTCCCAGTAAGTAAAACAGATCGTATAGCCAAAAGTTCTGGAAAAAGTCAGCTTTAACAATCACTCTGCCACTTCCTAGATCACCTCCAAAAAGAAGGAAAGTCCTTCAAATTTTCCCGGAAACGTAAAAAGATAAAAACAACGAAGGAAATGAACAAGGTCAACAACAACTATGGAACTCCGGCGAAGGATTCCGGCAAAGTGACCGGAAAAGCAAATCGGAAAACTAAAAAAAATCCCCCCAAAAAAGAAAAACAAAAAAAAACAAAAACAAAAATGGAAAGAGGAGACAAAGAAGAAAAGAAAGGGTTTGGTTTTGCTTAGTTACAGAGAGACCAAATGCTGAAGCTTTGTTCCCTATCTTCCCCTACAATCTCCAGACAACTTCTTCTCTCAAACACATCAAAACTTTCCATTTTTTTTTCTTCCCAATGGTTTTCTTCTTCTTCTTCTTCTTCTTCTTCTTCTTTGTTCTCTCAAAAACCCCCAAAAAAAGAAAGAAAAACAAAAACAAAAACAAAAAACAACCCTTTTTCTTCTCTTTCCTTGAAATTAAACTAAGAACTTTCTCTTTCTTCTGCTTTAGCTTTGTTTATGTCTTCTGTTTGAGTTTGCTTTCTCTTCTGGGTCCTTGAAAATGGCAATCTCTTTGGTACTATCTCTCTCTTTTCTCTTACTATTTTTCTTTTTGAAGGGGTTTGGTTTGGTTTTTTTTTTTTTTAATTCACACCTTAATCATGGTTAATCTTTGTATAAAACTGTTTACTCAATCCCCAAAATGCCCTTCATCATAATCAACCAACCCACCATCTAAAGAGAAAAAAAATTAATAAATAAAAAGGACAAAAATAAAAAACATTTAACTAGACAGCATCATGTGCTAATTTTGACCATTTTCTTGACCATCACTATCTCCATGTTATTAATTGCTATCCCCTTTCTCGCTAAGTTTTATTATCCCCTTCCTCTTCTCCTTCCCCTCTCTTCCTCTCCCCCTTTTCTTTTTATTTCTTTTCTCATTTTAATTGTCTTTTCAAGTATAAGAGAAAACAAATTATGGCTTTGTTTAGTAACCTTATGCGGCCTTTGGCTCAAACTTCAACTGAGTTGCGTAAACTACTGTAGTCTACTTTATCTTTGGAGTTTTAATTATAATAACCTACAATTAATTATACTATTACTATATTCATTTCACACCGTGTTTACTACTTTTTTACTAACTAAAAAAAAGTACTTTCCGTAATTTAAATTAAAATACTCTATACGTCAAACATAGACTACCATAATTTACTAACTATTATAATCACTAACTATGATAACCAGCTCATTATCTTAAACTTCTGTTTGATTTTTTTTATTGATATTTTAAAACTAGTATCAATTGCACAAGTAATTTCTTTTGATTTATTGTTTAGGTTATTAAATAGGCCAAATCTATTTTAAGAGATTTTTTTTTTTTTTGTACTCTTGGTCCTTTTAGTAAAGGACTAATCTTCGTACTTATGTGTTTGTGTTTCTAGTTTTCAAATATTTTTTCCCAGTGATATATGTATTTGGCCGTTTATTTTACTTTATATTTTTATTGTTATTTTTTTAAATAAGGCTTTGATAGATAACAATTTCATTTTTTTTCCTTTTCTGTTTTCTTAAATTTTATGTTTTCTTTTCTGAAATTTCCTATCATGGTTAAAAGAAAATTTGAATTTATAGTCCAATTTTAAAAACAAGAACAAATTTCGAAACTAGTTTTATTTAGTTTTCTAAACATTTGGCTTAAGTAAATTGAATAATAGAACTTAGAGATCATGAGAGGAAACAATGTTTATGAGCTTTATATTTTTTTTTAAAATAAATAAATAATATTTAACAAAATGACAGTTACCTTTTTTTTCTAATGGTTTCTATTCCCATTTTTTAATTCGTAGAATTAACTAATAAGTAATTAAAAGATGACACAATGGGTTTGAATGTTTTTTCTTTCATGAAAAGTTAATTTTTGAGAAAGACTTTTTTAATTATTAAGTAAAACTTTCCTTCTCTAATTAAAATTTCCAAGGAATCTAGAAATAGTAGATAATTCTATTTCTTTTTCTTAGAAGTAGGAAAGGACTATTTAGGGCACTATTGTTTTTTCGTATTATATTCTTTAGACTGATTCCTTTTATATTTAAACTTCATACGTTATTTAAACTATGAAACACATAATTATGTGTTGTCACATAAGATTCTATTAAGTGTCGTAAAGAAATCAATAAGAATAGTCAAAGTAGAATTTTTACGTCGCTCAAAAACTAACCTGAGATATTTAGAAGTACAATGCAAATAATTAAATCGGAACAATAATTATAAAATTTTAAAAATTATTCCAATTGAAGATTAAAAGAAAGAAAAAACTTTTTTTTTTTTTTAATATTCAATTGAACATGAACCTAAATTAATAGATTAATGCAATTCATCTTGAAAGATGGAATTTTTAGAGAAAAAATATATTAAAAAAAAAAAATTTAAAAAAAACAGGATGTTTTTTTTTTTTTTTTTGCATATTGCAAATATGACAAAATTAGGAATATCATAAGATTATCAAAGAGTTATCGGCTTTTAAATTTGCTACTTTTGCAATTTAGAAAATGTAGTGACATGAGTTCTATTATTTGCAAACATACCTTTTTTAAATATCTAAATTATAATAGAAAATATATGTATTTTTATTTTTCCAATATTTTTCAAAAATTTAACCAAGTTTTTGAAAAGAGAATTTGGTTTCAAATGTTTAATTAAATTGATCTGAAAAAAACAAACAAAATAAATTTAATATTGGAATTATTTAGCATTGGAAATTTAGTGGAAATTTAATTCCAAGACTTGTGTATATCCATACCTTAAAGAATATTCAAGCTTTGGGAAAAGAAGATGCCATAATTAGAAAAGGTAACATGTAATTTTGAACAAAACCTTTAATCCTTGACTTTAATGCTCTATTTTTACTATTTTTATACTTAAAAAGATAAAATAATGGTTAATAATACTTATGTTTTTAAAGAACAAAAATTGTTAACTGTTTGCTATTAAATTCTTTGTTTTTTCTTAATTATAAAAGTAGTCAAAATTTTATTTTTTTGAAAAAAAATAAAGAAAAGAGTAGTCCAATTTTAAAATGATATACACATTCTTAAAATATATTTGTTGCTTGTAAAATTGAGCTATGATCTTAAAAGTGTTCTTAAAAGGTAGTTATGTATATATAAATTATAAAGAAATATACTTTTTAATCTTCTAGTTATGGAGATGTTTTTATCACAAAGTTTAGGCATTTTTATAGCTAAGTTTTGGATGCTTTGTTGGTCAGCTTTTGGGTGAGATATATATTGACTTCATTTTAGGTTAAACTCTTTCAACTTATTTTTAGAGAATGTCTTAATTTCATTGGTTTTACTCACATTTATGTTATATCTGATAAAGTCACATTTATTTGATTAAATTTGATCTAACGAATATAGAATTTGATTTTGATATCGTTATTTTCATAGTACGATAAATATAATAGTGGAGAGTTGACCGTCTGACTTTGAAAAAAGAAAAATAAATGTCTTAGTTGATGTAACATATTCAAATTTAGGAAAAGTACATAAATAAACCAATATCATATCAAATAAGATGAATCTTGAAAATATGAAATCATGGTTAGAATATCTTAAAAGAATTGATAGTTACTCTCTGTAGAAACAATGTTTATGATTCATTTTTGTTGTGGGATACTCTTCGCTCTTTGAATTAGTTTAAGATAGTAGATTATGTTGTCAGATTATAGGGTAATGTCGAGGCTATAAAGGTTTCAATCTTAGGCTTGAAGTATTATAGTAGAAATCAAGGATACAATTGTACCACCTATATTGAGTAGATCATGGCTAAATAAGATCTTAGAAGGAGATGATTTAACTTTTTTTTTTTTTTGGACCTATTGCATAAATGACATTTCAACAAAAAAAAAATGAATATATAGCACAAGGATAAAATATTTGTATATATGACACAAAAATTAGTAAAAGATTAAAAAAAATCCACGTGAAACTATCATTTTGGGCATTTCTTCACAAAATTCTCAAATTAAGAGTTGTAATTGATAGCTCCTATTTATCATCACTAATAACTGCTATCATTTATCATCACTAATAACTTCTATCAATGACTACAATTGATAGCAATTGATATCGTTGAAACTTATCAATGATGGATACTATTCATGATAGCTTATGTGATAACTTTTTATTTTTCACAATTTTGAGTGCTTATTTTTCGATTTTCTCAAATTAAAAGATATTGTTGATAACTAGTAGTGATAGTTGTTCATAGCTGCTATAATTTGGTACCATTAATAAATGTTATCAATGATAGCTTTCAACTTAAAAAATATGCTATTAGTTGTTATCATTGACAACTTTCAATTTGAGAAATGTGCTAATTGAATAAGAGATTTGGCATTTGAAATTTTTTTCAGTTTGACTGATTAACATTTAATGCTATATTGGCAAATATGTTATCTATGTACTACATTTTTAGTTTATTTTCTAAATTGTGCTATTTGTTATATATTTTTTTTTGTTCAACGTCATATGAGGTTGAAAATGCAAACTTTTGATTTTTTCATTCAGCATATAATGTCTTAACTAATTAAATTACGTTGACACAAATATCTCAATTGTAGAACCATATTCATGTGGGCAATCACATCTTTTTGTTTTATTATCTTGTTAAAACCTCTAAATTAAAAATAACTAAAATCAAAACAAAAACAAGCAAGATTTTATTTTCAAAAGGTTTGCTAAGAACAACTTGGTAATTGAATATTTGAACTAGGACCTCTTGTTCTAAAAAACATACAAATATCAATTAAGCTAAGCTCATATTAACGTTGACAACACAATCAAGTTTATAATAATAAAATTTTAAAAAGATTATATAGAACAAAGTTTTAGAAAGATTATTATATAACATGAGTCTAAATTACATATTTGTGTAGTATGTGTATTTTTCACTCCAAAATATAATAATTTAATCCAATTTTTCAACGTCAATTAGAAATATGATGTCAAAATGAACCTAACTAAATTGGTATATAATATGTGTTAGCGAGTATTTAAAAATACTCTTATAATAATAACAAAAATTGGAGTAAAGATTAATTTCCAATTTGAAATTTTAAAATCAAACATCATTTCTTACAAAATTCACATTCAAAATTCCAAACCTTACTTAATTAGAGGATTAAATAATTATGTACCAACATATTCACAGAAACTTAAATAGACATCTCTTAAAGATGATTTAATATAAAGGAAACTTCATGGGAAAATTTTGAGATTCAAAATGTCATGGAAAGTAAAACATATTGTATAGTAAAACATAAAGAATAAAGAAAACATTTATATATATATATATATTATTTAAAAATAAAAATAAAAATAAAAGTAATATATATATACACATACAAGGTATTGAATTTAAAAATATGGGCCATTTTATTAATTTTACCTATTAAATTGAGCAATAAATAGAATGGATCAATCAATCAATCAATAAATCATTGTCTTAAAAAAATAGAAATTATTGAATAAAATAGATCCTTGCTGTCTTTAAGATAATGTTAAAAGAAGGATACAAGTTGAGAAAGATTTTGCCCATAAATATTGTGTAAAAAAGCTTACATTATACTCACATTCACCCTCAACTTTGATTATGTCGGTGCATCAATCTACACCCAACAACAATCCTAATCTTATTCTTATTTTTCTTTTCTCTCATTCACTTTTCATCCTTTTTTTAATCACTCTTCTTGTTAACTTAATTTCCCTCACTTTGCCTTAATTTTAGCTTCAACTTTAAAAATTCATTTTCCTTCATTTTGTTCTAAAAAACGTTAATTATCTACTCATTATAGAGTACAACCACAAACTAACATATCATGGTGAACTTTTATTATATATATCGTATCCCATTATAGAGATGGTTTCACAAACTTTATTATCAAATAATTATTGATAGTAGAGATTGTTTGATAAATTAAACTTTTATAATTACAAAAAAAAAAAAAAATCTCGATTGAAAATTAACAAGTTTTAAAGAATACAACAAAAAAAAGAAGTCATCTTTTCTAATATTTAAGAAAAAGAAAATCAAACACAACATTTTTTTTTATTGTTTGAGAATTGACCCTAATTAAATAAACTTCTTTATAGGCAAAATTAAATAAACTTTGATTTTTAAAGAATGAAGAGACATACGACATAGACATTCACTCGGTCTGGCAATATATTATGATAGGCTAAATTAAAATAGTTACAAATCATTTAATAACCATTTTTTCAAAAAACTATTATTTTTCACTAAAAAAAAAAAGTATCCATCATAATTTTTTTTTATATTTTTATTTCGTAATAGAACAAATTGCAAAACTACCTCGTTAAGGTTGCAATTACATCTATTTAACTTTAAATGGTAAAAATTAAACTTTTAAACAACTTATGCTAATCATAAAAATTAAACCTTCAAATTTATAATTTATGCGGTTACATAAGTTTAAGGAACAAATTTTAGAGGGCCATTCAATTTTGTCTTGGTCTTGGAATTATAATATAAATTTTTAATTTACATTTGAATTTTTGAGAGATTTCAAGTATATTCGATCAATTTCTTATAAGAATTCAAATTCTAATCATCCATGTATTTATTATGGAAGTAATGGTGTGACACTATAATATGTTCCTTCAAATTTGTCCAACATATATATATTTATTTTTAAAAAATGTGTTGATAAAAACATATATATATATATATATATATATATATTGTAATTGCTAGCATGTATTTTGATGAGTCCCAATGTGGTTCTTGGGAAAATGACCCAACAATCAACCATACACAATTATTTAGTGCTCTCACTATTGTGAATGTTTTGATACTCTCTCATCCTATTATTATTGTTTTAAATTCTATTGATTTATTCTTCTTTTTATTTGTTATTGTTTTATTTTGATTCTTAAATTGGTTCTTCTTGTCTTTCTTAAATATTCAAAATTAATTCCCATCCTTATTTTTTAATTAGTAATTTTAAAAAATTATGGAAATGAATTTGAAATTTTAGTGTGAATTTGAAGATTCAAATTTATAAAATTTAAGATTTTTTTTTTTATATTTTCAGATTTATTCATAGTATATATATAAAAGTTGTATTAGGGAGAAACTTCTTACATATTTTGCCATTTTCTTAGTTTGAATTTTGATTTACTTATTATAATTATTTTTTTAATTTCATTCATTTTTGTAATTAATATGAGTTTTTAATGAATAATCGTACGCCTACATCTACTCCTCTCTAGACTAGCTGTTACATTTTTAAGTGTATCAATACATTACTATATTTCATTACGTTTCTCATTATCTCTCAATTGATTAAATTTATTTATTTATTTTTAGAGAAATCGTGAGAAATAGTTTGTATTTTTTATTATTTAAAAAAAAAATCCTTATTTTTAATGCCTTAAAATTCTCTTCCCACAAAATTAGATTAATAAAAATGTGTGTTCATTCCTTAGCTTCTTTATGAGATAAGATCTAATGAAATTTTGAGCAATAAAATAAATCTATATATAGAATTTGGTGCAAAGGGCATGAGGTAATTTTGTGTTTTTTCAACCAATGTATAGAGATGCAATGACGACTCTAACAATCCCATCAATTATGTATATGATAAGTTTATAAAACTTCCATATTCTCACAATCTTATCATGCACTATAACATTATTTCATCTATGTATACATAACCTGATTAATTAAAATTTGTGTTGTTTCTAAACATTATATTTTGGTTGGAGATACCTATTTAATTATTTTCTTTCCTTCTTTACTTTTTTTTAATGATAAAATATGTTTTTGTTAAATTATGCTTCTCCATTAATTTCCTCTTTGTTTATATAATTTTATAGCTATATAGCTGTGTATTCATGAACTTATGTTGTTATGTAGGTTTGGTTTTTTCTATTCTCTAGTTAATGATCTAATTGTATAATATGTTCACTCTAAAATCGGTAGATTTGAATTTAATAATATGTTTTACATACATGCTAAATGTATCTTTTCTAATTAGTTTTTAGATTGTTGTACTATAATTAAATTTATTAATTTTATATTGATTCAATAATAAATTCAGTTCCTATGATTAAAACATAGTTTATAAATTTAGGTTTGAGAATATTTTTAAATTGATCTTATGATTTTTTTCAAACCATAATCGTCTATGATTACAATCAAAAAACTTCCAAACAAAAGAATTATAAGGAGATATGTTTCACTCAATAAGTTAAAATATAATGAGAATGTTTAATTTTTAAGTTAGGTATAATTTAAAATTTTTAAATATAAATTCTGCTTCCTAAATAAATTTTCTTTCATTTGGTCTAAATTTATATTATATAGTTACAAATATTTTACTTTTACCAACTTATAATATTTAATGATTTTAAACACAAAGTTTAAACAAGATATAGTGATTACATTAACAAAAAGCTGTTATATATACTATTTTAAAATTAAAATTAAAATTTTAACATTTTTGCAAATAATTAAACGATATTTTAAATTTTAAATTAAAATTGTCACTTTTCATACGTTTTGCATGTGTTTATTTCTAGTTACTTAAAAAGATTGAAAATTTAACTATCAAAGTTAAAGTTGCTATAAACTTAATAAAGAATGCTAGTTAAAGATATTTAAATATAGTTTATTTGTAATAATTTAAGTCACATCATTCTTTCATGTTTAGTTATATATATATATACAAAACATTAATGTAAAATATAGTGATAGAGTAATGGATGGAATTCCTTTTTCAATGTTCACCTTTTTATTTCTTTTAACCTTAAGTATAGGAGTTTGAATCTTCAATCTTGAACGAAGGAATAAATATCATGTTCATATCAATCATTCTAAATGTTTATTTTTGTTGGTTAAATTTATTTACAGGCAAAATGTTATGCAACTTATCTCGTGGAATGTCAAGATTTCAATGGATGCAATGGTTTTCTAAAAATATTTTCATTTTTTGGTTCTTTATTTTAGGGTTCACCTATTATGATAATGTATTTGGTGCAAGAGTGGTATTGAAAATATAATAGCGTGAATCTGTTTGTGTGGTTGTTGCCCATGCCTTTATTTAGGCTGATCAATAGGTTGATCAGGTCGAATACTTCTATGATGAAGAGTCTAAGTTTATTTGTGTTGAGGGGATCTCATATTCAAGGAGAACTTAAGTAAGTTGTTTGAGGTGTGTTTGAACTATGACTGTGAAAGGACGTTATAGTAGTATGGAGGAGGTCTTAATCTTAGATAAAGTCTAAGTTAAAAACTACAGAGTTGGTTGTATGTGAGTCACTATAAAAAGTGTGTCTAATAGATAAGTATATTTTGCTATAGCTGTTTGACTTTTTATTAGTGAAGTTTCTTTCTACCGTGCCACTTTCCCCTAAAGTAGATGATATTGCACCAAACTAGTTTACCAATCTGCATGTCTATATCTCTATTTATCTCTCAATCTGGATTCTTGTCATTCATATTGTTACAACAGTGTGTGTGACTTTACTTGTTTGATTTTACATTCTATTTTTCGATGGTATTAGAGTCATGTCTTTATCTTTTGCGTGTTTCTATGCTAAGTCTATCTAGATCCACCTTCTTTAATAGTGTCCATTATCTTGATTGAATGATTGGCTTAGCATAGAGACATGCAAACTATTTTGGATGGAGAAACTATTCCTATTTGAAGAGTGCATTTCTCGAATCCGTTGATAATAACAACAAAACTTGGAAATTTGTGGTTACTAGTTCGTCTAGATCACCAACCAGGATGGTATAAACGTACCTAAGCTAGAAAAAGATTGGACAGAAGGAAAAGATGAAACGTCTCTAAGAAACTCACATGCTTTAAATGCAATAATTAATTAATCGGCTAAAGAGGCTCGAGACATTCTAGAAGTGGACATGAAGAAATTTCAAAGGTTAAGATGTGAAGACTCAAAGTTTGAAAATTTAAATATGTTTGATAATAATGAAATCATAACTGAGTTTAATGTGTTAATAAAAACTTAACTTAATTGACACTTGTATGTACTTGTAGACCAAGAAATTCTGGGTTCTAATCCCCCCACACCCATTGTATGCTAAAAACAATTGAGTTTAGTGTTCATTAATTTGAAATGACTTTAGACTATAAACTTGAGGAGAAAATAAAGGAATTCTGTAACAATATCAACCGTGTGTGATAAGATATATGTTAAAACTAAGGACTTTTGGAAAACAGATCTAACAACACTCTCATGCATGAATCCATACCTAGAGTGCTACTGTGCTCCATCCAAGTGTCGTACCCTAAATTAAAAATGTTGCAAGTTTGAATCTTCTATTTATATGGAAACTCTTCAACACTCAAGGCACGGAATTTAGAACATAGTTCAAACCTATAAGAGTGAGTTCTTTCCCCAAAAAGTTAGAGAGTTTAAGAATTACTTTGGAGGCCATTTGAGATACTGAAGTGACAACCGATAGAAGATTGGTGAAGTCCATCAAGTGAGAAGCTTCATGAAAGTGTTTTATCTGGTTCTCTACTTTTCTTTTATCTTTATGCTTTTGGATTTATATAAAAATATGTATTTGAGAGTCATGAGTGACTAAACTAGTTAATTTTAGGGTGTTAATGGATTTACTTATGCAGTTAGGTTAACTTTAATTCTTTCCATGGATGTTGTTTAACTTTATATTTTTTTTAATGATGTTGTGTTTAATTCTTATTGATTGACTTTCAAAACATGTTAGGTTTAACGTTTGATTGATAGATTGAATGTTTAACTCGATCTATGTCTTTTAATAATTATTAGTCTTTCGTGCAAGTAGTTAATTGATAACGAAGGTTGTTTGATGACAATTGTTTAATGTCATAAGTTTTAATTTGATTTCAATATCTTAGTTATCATTTAAGCTTGCATGAGAATTGGTTACTTTTGAGAGAGAGTGATTTTGATTTTAGTTTCTAAACCTCAACGTTTTGCTAAATTTAACTCCATGAATTGATTAAAGAACTCCTAATGAAGTTTGTAAAGAAATCAACACACTAAAATGTCTTTTGTACTCCAAATTTCAACTTTGTTGCCGAGTTTACTTTAATTTACTTTCACATTTGATTATCATTCGATTTAGTTTTCTTAGCTAAAGTCAATTTGGTTATAAAATAGTTAAACAAAACTCGTTGATTGATCACTTGGTCATTACAAGTTTTTTTTACTATATTATAACTTGAACACGTAGGCTTGCACATTTACACACTAAATTTGCACATTAGAGTCCTCATGGGTGCATTTCTAACGATAACTTAGAAAATGTATTTTCTACTGTAATATGTGTATTCAAAGTAGTGATGAAGTTTGTGATGAAAAAAATCATAAACACTTGATGTTTCTCAAACATTATGTGTGCAACTTCAGAGAGGAAAATGGTAAAAGATTGTTCGTATCAAAAGCGATCATGGAGGGAAATTTAAAAAAGCATTGTTGGGAGAGTTTTGTGCATATAAAGAAATTGAACATGAATTGTCAACCATGCTACTTCCCATCAGAATGACATTGTTGAGCGCAAGAATAGTACTCTCTAGGAGATGACACGTGTTATGCTTTCAGAAGATGACATCACAAATGGTAAGTTCATCTTCACCCAAAAAGCTTACTTTTGCTATTTTGCTAAAAATCAACTCAAACATCTTAGTATTTGTGACAGTTCTCTATTGAGTTTCCTTGACCATATTTTTACCATCAACCCACACCCTTTTATCTTCTTTTATGTCTCTCATTCTTTCTTTTTCTATATAGTTTTTAAGTATTTAGAATGAATTGTGCAATATTCTTTTCCTTAGTTTTGTAGGATTTTTTTAAATCCATATTTGAGTTTGATTATAAATGATTCAATGAAAATAGTCAGTGTTACGTCTCTTCATGAAAAATAATATAAAAAGTGAAAAATACAAGGGTTCAAGTTTATAGGTATTTTATTGTTATTTTTCCAAAAATTGAAGTACTAGAAAAAGGATTCTCATCCACTTAGAATATCCTTCCAAAAGAGGATGTGAAGAAGCTACACTAGACATATTCCCAAGTAGGTAACTCCTTGAAAGGTACTTGTAGAAAAAGTTTGAGAAAAAGCACTTTTTTCAAAAGCGATTTCCAATATGCTAAAAAATTAAATAAGATTGCATATTAGTGATGTAATAATAGGAAGGTAAGAAGGGCAATATAGTGAAGAAGTTGAAAAAGGAAGGGTAGTGGAGGGTATTGAGTGCCCTTTCCAAGGGATGCCTAAAACTCACATGTGGCCCATTTGTACGGATGCCCAACTTGTGGGTGATTTGTGATAGAGATTATCTTCTTTCAAATTTAAACCAAAATGTTTTATTAATTAATTAAGACTTCTTTTCAATGTATAATTATTTGATATCTCATCATGATTTTATTTTTATTTTTAAAATCTTTCCATTTTTTTTAATATTAGTCTTCATTTCTAAACAACGATTTATTTTTCTACTTTTTTGAGTTTCAAGTTTGACTTAGTTTTGAAACCGTAGAAAAAGTAGATAATGATTTATAGGAAAAATAGTGTTTATGAACTTAAAATTTCAAAAGAAAAAGCCAATTTTTTTTTATTTGATATTAAACAAGGTCTAATTTGCGGGTTTTTTTTGTTTTTGAAAATTTCATTTGTTTTCTCACAACTTTTTAATCAAGGTCCTCGCCTTCTATTTTTTCAAGTTAAACATGATTTTTTTTCTCTGAATTTCAAAAATAATATGACAAGTATTTTAAAAACTATAATTTTCTAGTTTAAATTTTGAACTCATAAAAAGTAAATAATAAAATAAAGTACATAAGAAAAACATATTTCATATTATAACAAAAAACAACTATGCAAAAGCTACAAATTTATGGACACATTGTTCTTTTCTCTATAAACGTGACGAAAGCATAAGCCATTGACATTCTTTCCAACAAAAATAATTTCTCCAATAAAAACTCGAATATTAGAAAGAGAGGAATTTACGGTAAATTTGGTAAAATTATATAAGCCATACTAATTAGTATAAATTATATGCCCCTAATTTTTCAACATGCATACTTTTCTTGATGAATCACGATCGAGTTTAAAAAGTTGGAATATTTATGGTTTAGTATTAAAATACTCGAATTTGTATAGTTTGTTTTTACATAGTTATAAATATAACATTTATAAGTTTGAATTTGTATAATACATGTGAATTAATAGCTTATATTGTTGTAGCCTAATATACGACTATAGAAAAAATGTAGATTTTGGTAGTCTATAAGGATGAGTTAGAGAAATATGTATAATTTGTTGCTTGAATATTTGCCTCATTTAAGGCACAAATTATTCATCATTTTAAGGGGTTGAATATAATGAATTTGTTGAATTTATTGATGAAAACATCTCGTTATGCAACGACATATAAATTTATTGTGAATTTCATTCGTCATTCTTATCATCAAAGCAGTGCAATCTTTGATTTTCTCTTTATCTCTCGAAAGTGCAATTCTATTGACCATGAACTTGCCTCCCATGCTCATAGACATTGTTAGTAAAGATATTTGGCTCGAAAGTCATCCGCCTCGGATAGCTATTTGTTGTCTTTTGATTTACATTTTGTAAATGATTTTGTTTGTGTTTTGTTGTTAAAAGAAAAATCTTAATATTATCTATATAGCTAATTTTTAGTCATATATATTTGAATATTATATTAATATATTTGATTTCATGACCACAAGACAAGATATAAAATTTAGAAAGGATGATAGGAAAATTGACAAATAACATCACATTAAATAATTGAATACTAAGCCATACAACTTTTATCTTTTTCATTTTCATTATATCACATTTTAAATTTTATTTATACATCACAAAAGATAATATGGTTTTGTATTTAAAATAAGGAGAGAATAATAAAAATTATTTATTGATCTAAATGAAAAAATAAAAGGATTTTAGATATATCTTTAAAAAATTAATTGTAAAGTAAACGAGTATCAATATTTAAAAAAAAAAATAGTATCAACAAATATATTACATTTCTTTCGTAATCTTATAGTTCTTTATTATCAATATAAGCAATAATTGTGTATGATTTATTTAACCTTAGAAAAGTATTGGCTTAAGATCTTTTTAAAGTTAATTAAAATTATTTTAATGATTAAATCTAATATTCCATTCTAAAACAATAAAAAGGAAAATGATAATGTATAGTTGTAAGAATATTAGTTAATATTTACTTTATAAAAAAGAGATTTTAAATACCATTTATAAGTGAATAAGAGATCTGGATGGTATGATTAGACAATATGTTGCATAAGTAGAGACAAAAAAGAATTGAAATCTTTCACACAAATGATGGATTGATTAGAACTCATGGGTTGATTTGAGGCACCACTTGAAATGAGAGATAATTGAATAACTATTTGACTACTAGTGATAGACTTGGCATAATGCCACTTGAACCATGAATAGAGAAATAGAGATTTGCATAAAATTCTATTTGTGACAAGATTTGTATTGCTTGAAGTTCAAAATTTTCAGATTACGTCTTAAATTAAGATTGGACATTTTCTCTGCCTCTTTTTCGATTAAGATTTGACCATCTACCAATCTTGACTTGTTTTCTGAAGCGTGGTGGTTGTAAAATATTTAACATAGGTCCTACAAATGTTTCGTCTACATTTAGATAAGATTCTTCGAGAGATTATCAAATGTAAGACAGTTCTACTTTAAGTATGTATATACCTAATTTTTAAAAATAATTCTTGCAAGGCAAGTCACTAGAACAAGAAGGTGCAAGTTCTTGATTTAATAATAAGTAATTATCAACTTATCAAGTGTTTCTCATCCCAAATTCATATTAATAGTATACAATACAAAAATAAAACTTCAACTTATACTACATTTGAAAAGGAAAAACAAGAATTTTAAATTTTTTTCAAAAAGGTATGCTAGATTTGTGTTTATCAAACCCCCTTCCAAGGCCTCTTCATGCGACTAAGTGAAGGTGTATCTGTCTAGACACTCAATGCCTATCTCACCATGCGGTAATGAGTTGGGCACCTAGGTAAGCAGAATTCTACCACAGCTAAATCACTTATTTAACATGTACCATAGACTTAGTTAATTTAGCAGAAGACTTCATTCTATGAAACACTTAGACTCTAATCTACATGCTCTGCAACCAGACTGATAGGTTCTTACTAAGAAGATGTGATGTAACTAATGAAACAACAAACGATCAAGACAAGTCATATGTTGGATGGTCTTCACTGTCGGGGGGAGGGGGAGAAAAAACAAAACATTTGAAGATTAGACAAAATGTCTAGTGGATGGAGATTTTCAACAACACATTTAATTTAAATAGTAGGTTTTCGCAAACACAACGCATAAATCATAAACTTGAAATTCATTTCGCAAGCACAACACGATTGGCAAGAATATGCATTTCAAATCTGAAAACCATTTCAATGCTTTACGCAATTTCAAACAGTTGAAATCCGCAACGCTTAGTTCACTAAGATTCTCTTTGGAAATTCATTTTTTCTTGAGTAAATCATTTCAACGTGACTCATAAGACATTAAATTCACAATGTATTTCAACTGTACCCATCATCTTGGTGTTGAGATGTCATTCATACATTCTCATGGCCAACTTATGGTTATCCAGAGCAACCTCAACACATATCAGGAAGTATAACCACTGACCATACATCAGTGGAAGCCTGACTTAGAATGTTGACTTACGGACCACCACCATTCAGACGTAAGAATGATGTCAAATACTTTTTTATTAAGGAATCTCTAGCCTCCAACTACCAGAACGCATAGGAACTTCCTCCAATGCTTGTTCAAAATGCATCAACGGGTCAAATCGAGAGAAACACTTTCAATCTTAATAACTCTTATCGCATACAATCTTATTGCGTAGCTTAGGAGGCGATTAGAGTCTCACAATGTTATTTAGTAAACTCTAAATTATTTGAACTATTAAATAATATATTAATTATTCAAATAAGAGAAAAACTCCAAACCCAACCTAATGTATAGATGTAATACAAGGAAAAAAAAGTTTGATCAATACAATATTTTAACAAAATTAAATATAGTTCTAATTTTTTATGACATGTTAAATTTGTGTTTATTTGAATAGATGGTAATATGTATTCATAAAATTACTAATATTTTGTTTTATTTCATGAACTATATTATTACTCTTACTTTCAATATTTTAATTAAAATGTCGCATATGTCTATTTATAATTAAGGAAAAAGGGTTTTTTCAAAAATAATAAATTAAAAAAACAATAAAAGAATGATTAAAAGACAAAAATTTATTACACTATGGAGAGTAAATATTTGATCTATTTTCTATTTCTAACAATTCTCCTAAAAACACAGTTATTAGCATTATCTTAAAAAAAAAACAAACTTCTCAATTTTAATTAAAAAAAGAAATAGGCAAAATTTTAAAAATAGTAGATTTTACAAAATATTTACAATCTATAGCAAATTCTATCATTGATAGTCAATGATATGCTATAGTGATAGAAGCCTATCATTTATAGAATCCAAAATTTTGCTATAGCTGATAAATATTTTAATTTATTTTATTATTTTAAAAAATGTCCATTTACTAAATTTGAAAATAAATTATATTATAATTTATTCTTCCCCTTCTTCAAACATATTAATGAGTAGCATTTTACTACATTTTACATTCTACCTATAGTTAGTAGAAAAAAGAAAAAGAAAATACTACTAATAGTAGGATGAAAGTATTATACACTACTAATAAATAATAATAATGATTCTAACATTAAAAAAAAAAAAAAAAGTGAAATGGAAGATAACTCAATTGGTGCAGTATTTATTGTAAAAAATAAAAATTGACACAAGGTTTGAACATACTTCAAAGTAAGGGATGATGTATGTGAATATTAATAAATCCTAAATTTAGCTACTAATTTATGGTTGTTGTTGTTTTTTTTTAAAGTTTTTTTTATTAATTATTTTTCGCTAAATTATAAAAAATGTTCATCAACATTGCACTTTATGTCAAAATTACTCTTAAATTTTCAAAAATTTTAAAACAATCCCAACCTTTTAACTTTGAAAAATTGTTAAGAAAATATCATTTTTTTCCTTACTACTCATTGTGATTCATTGAGAGGAGATTCTCTTAGCTTAAGGGAAGCGTAACTCATTCAAATAAAGGGAATTTTGTTCAACCAAAAGATACGCCAATGTAAGAGGTAAACTCACAAACTTGAGGGGAGCTCAAGTTCTTCTCATTTAATTTTTCATATCTAGACTCTATTTCTTCAATCTTTCTAAGTCTTATTACGAATTTTCAGTTGAACAGTTGTATTTTTTGTCTTTCTTAAAAATAAATATTGAATTTGAAAGTTACTTTTGGAAAAAAAAATAGTAAATAACAAAATGAAAATTTTGTAGATAGAAGTAGTGTTTATAAACTTAAAAAAAAAACTCAAAAACCAAATCGTTACCAAATGAGGTCAATAAAATTTGCCAAATATATTTATCACTATACTAAAGATAGAGATATTTTTAATTGAGACTTATTTTTGCAACACGATATTAACGATTTTAATTCATATACTAATTGAGTAGTTTTTTAACTTTTCTTTAGCTTAAATAGCATTTTTTTAGCCCAATTTTTACTATAAAATTTTCAAACACATTCCACTATTGTATTCCATCGCATGAAGATTATTATTATTATCATTGGATCAATTTTAATAAATATTAACTTCAAGATAATAAATTTAAAATTTATTGGAAATTTAATAACAAAAACTGAACATTTAAACAATAAAATCTAAAATCAAACAAACTCCAAAATATAAAGATAAAAAATGATAGTTTGACCAAATAACCATGGGGTGAGACACGAATAGAGATGACTTCTTCATCCCCATTCCTTCCCCACATTTTCATTTTGCATCCTCACAAAACTTTTCGTTTTTTTGGAGGCTTTAGGGTAATGATTTCCAAATTTGCAATATTTTAGTTTCTTTGCAAGAACTTCTCTCTCTCTCTTTTTTTCTTTAATGAAAAAAAGATGGAGCAATGATTTTTCTTTGAAGAAATACTTTCAATTAAATGGTTAATTATTCTTCATTATGAATCTTTATTTAAACAATTAATTACACTGAAATATTTAAACATTTTAAATGAACTAGTCAAGAAACACTGTAACACGTGAAATCTTGTAGTTTCAATTAGTTTCCTTTTAATAGTAATTTATGAACATACAATAAATAAAATTAGAAGTTAGATAATGTAATAGTTTTTATTTTAATGTTTTCATATTATTGTCATTTTTTTAAAAAAAAATTTTTTATCTTGTTTAAAGAGAAAAAAGGTGTTCTAGTAATTAAATTGTTGGATTAATATGTTAATATTCCACTATTATAATGTAAATAATACGTTTTGTTCTAATGTTGTTAAACTCAAAATGATGGATTGTTATTTAATTGTATCAATTATTACTTTCATTCAATTAAATCTTTTGTTTTAAGTGTTCTTTCTAAGTTTTGGATCTCATTAATTAAATTGTTTTTTAAGAATATAAATGCATACATTTGTTTTGTTTTTCTTTTACACATTCATTTCCATCTCGAATAAATGCATCCTAGTCATCTCGAAGAGTTCTGTCACATCAACATCAAATGTACTAAATGGTCACCTAAGATTTCACACGAAAAGTTATAACCACTCAACGAAGGGTAATATGAGAATTTATGAAAATTGTAGAGGTAAAAAGAACATGTAAAGATTCTCCCTACATAGCCCATTTTAATATAGTAGAGATAAAATAAAATACAACATTGTGAAAAACAAAATGTTAACCGGAAGAATTATATTTGCACCAAAGCAACTTACAAAATAAATGACATAAGTAACATGAAGAGAAGAGAGCATATTATTGTTATTTAAAATGTGTTTTATTTTTTAATTTTATGATGGTCCTAAATAGCAAAAAAAATTGAAACTATTTACAAAATATAGCAAAAAAAAAAAAAAAAAAAAAAAAAAAAAAAAAAAAAACTCAAATGAGTTATAGAAAATTTAATGATTTTGCTATAGTTTGTAAATAATTTCAATCTCTTTGAAATATCTGAAAATGCCCCTTAAATATTTTTATTAATTGATGAAACAAAATTTTCTTTAATTATTTTTTATTGACTTTTTTACTATTCAAACATTTCTGACCGTTGAATCGTTTCGATTCTTTTGTGTGAATAGTTTTGAACCAACCTCTATAAAATTAAGGACTCCACCACTGTTAAGATTTAGTATGAGAAAAACAAACTATGTTTTTCTCGATCTTCTCTCTGTTTTGCATTTTGTCTTTTCGATTCTGTTTATCAAGTACAATCAGAAAGGTGTCAGTATTCTAATCGACATCCATTGCAAATCCAATCGATAATGACGAGATTTAAGTTGTTTTATCCTGGGGATGCCAATTTCGAACTACACGCACACTAGATAGCGCAGTGAAACGTCTTTAAAGAGGATATGATCCACGACTCAACCTCCTTTTACGAACTTCTTTTTTGCAGGTTTTGTTTGTAGTTGTTGTTTTCTAATTTTCGTTCCCGTTCTTGTGTACTTATTTTGAAATTTTGATTTTCTCTCATTGTTGCATTTTCTGTTTAGTTGTGATGTAAAAATTTGATTGATTTAAAAAACATAAATATAACTCAACCGGCACACATTTTTATTATTTAACTTCAAAAATTTGAAGATTCAAATTAGTCTTGTACCTACATATTATTTTAAAAAAATGGTTACTTTTAATGTGGTCATATTTTGACATGAACTAATTACTATTAAATATTGTCTGACTTTCTATATATATATATATATATATATAGTCAAACCATTTTTTTTATTATTATTATAAGAACCCGTATTCTTTTTTTATTATTTAATTTTTTTAATCTATATTTATATTATATGGTAAACTATTGACATATAAGTGACACTATCAATCATCACTATTTTTGGTTGTATTATAATGTTTAAAGTTTTTTTTCCCTATAAAAACTATATATTAGAAGAATTTAAAGGTCAGATTTTCTTGGCAATGGCCAGCACATTCCTTGGGGATGTATAGCATACATGTATCATCCATTCTTCATCAATTTTTCTTTTTAAAAAAATGAATTTAGGTTTAAGTCAAAATTTAAAATTTAAAAGTTTGTTTCTTTTTCTTCCTCCTTTAAATACACACTATCGATTAGGGATGTTAAAAAAATTCAATGACTAAAAAAAGTTGAACAATTCACCAACTTAATCCATGTTGGTTGGATTGGATTATCAACTCACTTAATCCATGTTGGTTGGATATTGGGTAGCCAAATTTAAACGATCAAATCTAAACGATCGTGTTTCAAATATAAATCATCCTATACCAAAACTAAACGATCGTTTTCCAAATATAAACGATTTTGTACCAAAAAATCTTGAAAAAAAAATCGTTGAGATTTGACTACCCAATCAAATATAAACGACCAAAAACGAAAAAAATCGTTTAGATTTGACTGCTCAAATTTAAAAATCAAATCTAAACGATCAAATTTAAACAATCGTTTTCTAAATATTTTATATGTCAATTAATCAGGAAACAATTTTGGTATTTTTTATTGTGAGTATTTTTTTCGTTTTTAAAATTGTTTTAAAAAGACTTCGTAATTCAATCCCAACAACCCCTAAAAATTAATTTTTCAGGGAAAGAAAATTTCCATACTGTAAATTGAAATTTAGTTTTCATAGATTGAAAATCAAGGATTAAAAATGCATTTTCCTTGAATAAATTAATAATTAATGATGACAAGAAAAAAAAATCAACTTCTTTACTACAAAAGTCAAAAGACAACTTTTTTTAGAGCAAAAGAGTGAACTAAAGATGTCAAAGTTGTGAAATTAATTAAAACAAAACATTCAAAAGAAACCATCAACTTTCCCTCTAAAATAAAAGAAACTTTCAATTTTATTTAAGAAAAGAAAGAAAGAAAGAAAAAGTAAAGATAGCATTATTAATGTGTGAGATAACATGATAAAGACTTTATTGAAGATATCTCATTTTTGGAATTAAAAAATGTGATATGATTTCTTCTGATTAAAAAGGGATTTTGCCTAAATGCTTTTGCTCATACAAACTTAAACAACAAAACTAGCATTCCACTAATTATATATTATTGATTGAAAAACCCTTTTTCTTAGGTTTTATTTTATTTTAACTCAACAAATTCATATCTTAAACTATATTTTTAACATTTTCAAACTTTGTATAACTTATTATTTCTTATAATATAAATTTTATTATGGTATTTTTTATTTAAAATTTGGTATTTTTTTTAAAAAAATTGACAATCTATTTACCTTCTATAGAATAAAACTACTTAAAGACAAAAATAATTATACTTAATTTTTCTATAAAGTGTAATTACTTTGTCAAATATTCTATTTTTGACAATTTTCAGTTTTCTTTATCCTAATAATTTTTTTAAAAAAATAATTGAATCAATTAATTGTGAAAAATAGATGTGATAAAATATATTAATATAAATTGTATATTTGTAATATATTTGCTTAAATAGTTGAGAAGCATAGAGATATTTAGGAAATATAAAAAAGGTATTTTTAAATATAAACTATTTACGAAAGATTGTTTCAATTATTTGCTATTTCATGACAATTTCTCAAAGATTAAATTTGAAAGCAACTTTGTTTTACAAAGTGGTTATGCTAAATTAATAAATGAGTTGTTTTACAAAACAAGCAGTCAACTATTTGTTTATTAAAATCAATTAAATAATATTAAATAATATTAGTATTTTTCAATAAAGAAAATGGCACAAATCCAATATATTTTTAAAATCTATAAAAAGAAAGGTAAAAGCCTTTAAAAAAAACAATAAAGTTTACAATACATTATCATCGGAAAAGATTTTTAAATTTTATTTAAAATAGTGAAAATAATTTTTAGACAATAATAAAGTACAAAACAATATAACCAATCTCAAAAGTACAAAAATGAAAAAAAAATGATATTTTATTCTTAAATATTCTTTTTGGTTAAGCAATTGGTTCTTTCTTTTCAAGTTTTTATTAGGCGTGAGAATATTCATCACCATATCATATAATAATAATAATGAGTGAATTCAAAGTTTCAATTATAATTAATGATTTCTGTCAATGATAATTCCACTTTTTTTTCTTTTCAAATTTTGAATTTGCATTCAACTATTATTTTTTAGTCAAAATATTTACACAAGTGGATTGACAACATTGTGGTTTGTGAATAAACACACTCTCATCCCCAAGGTTAGGAAAATTTTGGTTAAAAAGGTTTATTTAATGTAAGTTCTTTTTTTTTCCTTTAACCCATTTTGGTAGCATTTCTATTGTTTTTAAAAATTAAGACTATTTTTTAAAGGTTAACAAACAAAGTCTAAGTTTCTATATTCATTCCAATATATCTTAAAGAATAGTTGGTTGGTTTCTATTATTAGTTTATTTTTTTATTAATTAATATTTTATTATAAATTTTGAAATAATATTCACATAATATATTTTATGGCATGAAAATGTTTATTATCACTTAACCAATTCTAACAAAACATGATTTCAAAGAAATTGTAGTGTGTTTGGAATACATTTTCAAGTTTTTTATTTAAACAAAATGATTGTGAAAATAATTAGAGTGGACAAACACTCAAAATAGATTTTGAGGTATATTTAAAATCATTTTAATAAAAAAAATTAAATAAAAATGAGTTTTTAATTTGTTTTTTATTTAAAATTCAACATTTAAAAATATATAAATTAAAATTAAACCAACTCCAAAATATGAAGGTCAAGATGATACTTAATGACCTTAGTTCTTTTTGTTTAATTAAAAACTTCATCATTGTATTAATTAAAAACCAAAAAAGATATTTAGGAAGCATTTGAGGAAGAAGTTGGCTTATTATGGTTATAGGTTATTATAATTGGGTTATAATAGTTCATGTTTGAGAGATAGATTATTTTAGTTTAAGTCATAATGTTTGATCACGTGTAGGTTATTATAATTTAGGTCATTATTTTAGTTTAGGTAAAATAATTGCTTATTATATGTTTGATCACGTGTGAACTATTTTAGTTTGAGAAGAAAAATAGTAAATATGGTAGCAAAAAAAAAAAAAAGTTAAATTGTAAAAAAGTTAATTTTTATAAATATAACAAAATACCAATTATTTACGGTTCGTGTAACAAGATCAAAAAGTCCATAAAGCCAGTCGTTTTTGGTACAACTAGGGATTCAAAAGTCAATACCATGAGCATTGCTACAATTTTAAGTTATATTTATTATTTTCGTAATTGCCAAAAAGAGTTGGTGAAAAAGTTTAAATAGAAACTCAAAATCTATAAAAAAAAAATAGAGGCCCTTACAAAAATAACAAAAAATTTAATGATAATAGGATCCATGTCACTACATTTTTTAAATTGCAAAGTAGCAAATTAAAAAACCGATAGCCCTATGTTTACCATCTGATAGCCCTCCCATAGTCCTATGATTACCGTCTAATATCACTAATTTTGCCATATTCGCAATATGAAAAAAAAAAAAAGATACCATGAATTTTTTTTTTCTAAATGTTTTTAACATTTGATGCAATTTCCTATAAAAATATGGACATTATTTATCATCATATCATCATTGTTTTTTTATTTTATCAAAGATACCTTCCTACAAAAATTACATGTTTTTTTTCCTCCATTTGATGCACTAAAAATGTGAATGTCAAAAAAGAAAAGAGAGTAAAAAATAAAAATGATGTTTTGCTTGAAGACGTTTGTCTTATAAAGGGAAATAAATTTACACATTTAATCTAAGTCTTTTAGTTTTAATTTTATGTCTAATATAAAAGAAAGTTTAATTACATATTTGCATATTTCTATTTTACTTTTAAAATAAATAAAAAAAATGAAGTGAGAAGGTATTTGTTGTTTATGTTTGGGATGTTTTTATGTTTATATAATAACAATGTTAGTATTCCCTTTTTTCATTTAACTTTTGAAGTATTTTTTTTTAATACAAAACACTAACAATGTGGATATTTTAAAACATTTTTTAAAAAATTTGAGGGTAAGTTCAAATGTTAAGTACAAAGTTTATGAATATTTTTGTATAAATTTATCTTTTATTTTACATATAAATTTGAACTTATCAGTGAATAGTTTTTTTTAATAGTTGTTAGATTATAATAATTTGGGTTAATATAAGTTGTTTGAATATGAGCAAACCAAACTCAATTTTTTATAAAGCACTTTTGAGAAAGGGTACTCAAGCATGGGAGTGCTTTGATTTTAAACTACTTTTGTAAAAGAAATATTTTAACTAGGTCTCATTTTAAAATTAAATAATATTTACTTTGTAAGGTTTGATTTCCCTGATGTCTACGTACCTAAAAATTAATTTTCTATAAGTTCATTGACGCACAAATATTATAGAATTAGACGGATTGTTCAGTGATCAATATGCACTTAAACTGATTCAAACACTCTAATTAAAGGACAAGAGGTTTGAATCTCTCACCTTATATATTGTTTAAACAAAAATCAATTATGTTTTTTAGACCGTCTTTTGATTTGGTTTTCAATATCTATCCATTTCATCCTTAATTTAAGTTTAAAGCTAAAAAGAAAAAAAAAATTAAAATACAATCTTTGATCTCGTTCAATTTTAATTTTTGTACTTCTTTTAAATGTCTAAATGTTTTTTAATTTATACCTTACAAAGTTTTTTTTATCAGTAGTTTATTGTTAATTTTTCTAAAACTTTTTTTTTTTTTATAGTCTTTCCATTCTAAATTTTGGAGACATATACGCATGATTAATTATTTAATCAATAGTTAACATGTGAGAACTAAATTTGGACATATGATTCAAATATAATCATGAATGAAACTTAAGGTAGAGAAAAAAAAAGTTATAAAACATATAAGGGATACAAAATGGATTAAAATTAAGAAAAACACAACATTGGAGCTTATTTTTTGTTTGTAGGTTAAAGTTTATGAATTTTTACACAACTATGTGATTATGTTGATTAATTTAGGGTTTAGGGCTTATTCATGGAATAAACTTACTTGTAGATTTTAATCCTAATAAAACTAATGAGATTAATTTATAATGACCATTACCTAGTGGGTGAATTAACAAAAATAAATAAATAAATAAAACAAAATAAATTGTGAAGGGTACAATTTACAACATTTGGCTTTAAATTTATAGTTAAATTTAAGAAAATAAAAAACTTGAAAGGTCAATTAAATAATACAATTCGGGAAGTTTAAGATAAAAAGATACATTTGCAAAGTATAACAACCAGATTCAAAATATTAACATACATAAAAACATTTTAAAAAAAATATAAATATAACAAAGTATGTCAATATCAAAATTCAATTATCATATATAGTTTATTAGTGATAGATCATATCATTGGTGTTCTATCACCTATAAACTTTATTTATATTTTGTTATATTTGTAATTTTTTAAAACGGTGCTATATGTTTCATTATATTACCCTTAAAAATGATAATTGATTACAATTTCTCTAATCAAAATCCATAATAATTACTTAAAGATTTCACTCGTAATGAAATAAGGTTAAAGAAACAATCAATTGACATAGTATTTGTACCTGTATTTGTAATGTTTGAGTGTAGAAAATGTGGAATATATATTTAAAACATAAAATGGTGGAATCCAAAGGAGATGAAACATAGTTGGGAAGAAAAGGTAAAGGAATTAATAAACAATGTGTGAAAAAAAAAGAGTAGGGAAGGGAGGGAGTGCGAGTGAATAGAGACAATAAATGTAAATAAATAAAATAAAGGAAGAAGAAGAAGAAGAAGAAGAAAGAATTAAAAAAAAGAGAGCGTGCACGTAAGCAGCAGCCGAAATTCCGGCCGGTTTAGCGGAGTTGAGTTACAATTCCCTAAGCCCACGCCAGACGCCACAATGCCTCCACTTTCTGCCGCCTCCTTCTTCCTTACAATACATTCTTCTTCTTCTTAGTTTTATATATATATATATATCTTTCATTTCTAACAATATATATATATATATTACCAAACTCAACTACTATCAACTCTACTGTTCTTTTCTTCTTCTTTCCTGGGCCACACACCTCCCATGCTACACTGCTGCCTCAACGGAGTTTAAATCACTAATAATATTAGCGGGTTCTTTAGAAATATTGGAAATATATTTGGAAAACAGGTCTTGTAACATTAAAAAAAAAGAAAAAGGAAGAGGTAATTAAAATGATTGATCAGTTTAAAGGCTAAACATATATGATATTTAAGTAAGGGATTAAATTTATAACCTAACACTACTTTAAATATTCGGTTTTATCCATCAAACTTACACTAGGAAACTATTCCAGTGTCATCAATTTTTTTATATAACTTGTGCCATTAATTCTTGTTTGTTAGCTATGTAACAAAAACATTGTTTATTGTTTATTTTTTTATTTTATTGAGATACGTACAAAAATATTGTCTATTTAAAATTTGGTATACAACGGATATGGTTTGAGATGTGAAAATTAACAACACTCAAAATTAATACGTGATATCCATCACTTTGATGAATTTTCAACATTATTATCAACCGTCTAAAGACTTATAGTGTTGAGCAACATTACGAATAGTTGATGTTTAGATCGTCACAATTCTAGCTAGAATATAGTGTTGTGACACTGCCCTATTCATTACTCAGGGTTTAGAGGTTGAGCAATGCTAACTCTGAGTGTTGAAATGCCTTTTTCACACCCTTTTCTTCATTTTCTCTCTTTTTGTGCCTTAGGTTAGTTCTGACCTTTTTTTTCACAATATAATTTCATTTAAATTCGTGATCCATATATGTATCTAAATTTTGCAGATTCATACAAAACTAAAATATAAAAGCGTCAAAAGCTTACAATTAACAAATGAAACCAACCAAAACTTGAACGCAATACATACATTTTATGGAACTTTTAATGACACTACTGTTCAAATGTTTTAGAGTCATTTAAATAAAATTTATTTGTTGCAATTTAAATTATTTAAACTAAATATGTCTTGATATGACATGTTTCCATATGACAATATGGTTTAATTTACTATAAAATCATGAATGTTTGTCAAATGATAATACGATTTATTATGCAATTATAAACGTTTTCCATGACAAAATTGTATGCTTAGCATGGCCATAATGTAATCTTCTATTATCGAGTACGAATATTAGTTTTCCAAAATTAATTATTTAGTTAAAGTCAGAGGATGGGGTGGGTTTTGTTGTGGTTTGAGATTCAAGTGAACAAAGTGTAAGAAAAATAAAGATATAAGTGCAATCGAATAATGAAATGTTCTAGGTTAGAGGAATGAAATCACCCAATGTAATTTTGATTATCGAATTATAAAAGGATGCCTTTTAACTCCTTACCTATGCCTAGCCCAGTTGGTTAGAAAGACTAACCAATGGTCCTAATTAATATCAAATTAATAAATTTAACTAGATGAGAAGCATGTTGCATCCTAAATCAATTTAACTAACATCATTATGCTTTAGAAACTAAATATGGCTTTTCCTAGGTCAATAGAACGATGTTCTTTGTTGTCGAGCATAAATCACCAGCCTATTTAACCTATTGCTTATTGGAGATTAACAACACAATTCTATGTCACATATTATATGTTAATCTAAAACATCGAATTGCAGAATCAATAACAAAAAAAATGTAATTCATAATAATCAATAAATTAAGAGTAAAATCTATAGACAAGAAATATTAATCACACTATCAAAATACTCCAAGCGACACAGTGAGTTCTTCCAAAATCCTAAAAACTAGTAAGAACAAAGATTTTACCTTTCCATAATGGTGGAAAAGATAGAGAGCCACATCATTTTTGGGTGATTAAAAAGATAAAATGAAACCAAACCTAAAAACTAATGTTGTTGATAGATAAAGAACGGAAAAACGAAGAAGGTGAGTGGTCATAAGCCCAAAATGACCACTCGAATAAAAAAATATGACTTAACAACCGAAGCTATAGATTTATATATGTGCCGCAACGCCGTTGTGCTATCACAAAAATGTAGAGTTTAGACACTTTTCAGTGGCAGCTGGTTTGTAACTTTTGAGTCTTTTTGCCTAATTTTTTTTGTTATTATTTATAATTGGTCTATTTTAGCCCCATTTTCTTCTATATACACATACGATATCACACACACACCATTTTGATTCCTGTAATTCTACTTTTTTTAATAGTAACTATATTCAAGTGTTCAATTTTAGTTCAAGTTTTACGAGTACTTTTATTATTGATTTTTTTATACTTTTCTTATACGAATATTTCCACTCAAAATTTTGGAAAGACATTAAAAAGAGTGAGATACATAGAAAAAAATAATAATGATTTAATCTTATTTTAAAGAACTCAAAAAAGATAGATTTATTGAGAGATTGATTATAAAGTTAGACATATGAAAGTATAAAAAGTCTATAATCGAACAAATTTCAAAATACAATAAAACTAAAACGCATTTTTCTTAATTAACTTATATAGTTTAATTTATTCAAACTTTTTAACATCTCATTAAAGCGAGGAAGAGGGGTGCAAAGAAGAAATAAAGGTATAGGGTTTAGAAAACATTTAGGATAAGGTTAGTTTAAATTATTAGAATAATTAAAGATAAGATATAGTAGGTGGTTACAAATTTGAAGTAATCAAGAGATTAATGTTAAAGTTTATCCTATAGAATATAGTTTTTATGAAAAAATTTGCAAATTAAAAAGCTTAATGCAATGAACTTTGAGAATATAATGGAGTGAGAGAGAGAGAAAAGGAATAGCTTTATCTTTAGGTTTATGAATAGCAATGATATGACACTTTGAACACGCTTCATCATTATCTTTGATTTGTGTTGATTGAAAAAAAAAAAAAAAAACCTTATGTGGACCTTATTCTATAAACTTAGGCCTAGGGGGCAACACTTTTTCACATTTATTTTCCTTTTCAATTAATCACTTTGTATTAAGCCTAAATTGTTATCCTACTTTTTCTTTTCCCTCCTTTGAAAGTTACTAGTCTACTCGATCTTTCATTAGACGTTTCAATCAACTGGACTTGTTAGACATGTTGATGTTCGAGTTTATGAATCATATTTCATCCAAACATTCAAATATATTTTTAGTACTGAGATCTTTTTAAAACTCTTTTCCAAGAGATTTAAAGGTAATATTGTAACTTCATAATGAAAATATTTTTGTAATAATTTTGTAATTTAGCATTTTGGGTCTTTTTTTTTTTTTTTTTTTTTTTAATAAAACACTTTTAGTTTTTGAATTTTTGTGCAAATAATTTGTTCTTCAACTTTAGTTTATAAATATTGTAATTCTCACGTATTTTTAATTTGGTAACATTTTAGCAGTAACAATATATTTTTTATACGTTTAATTTAGTAATACTTTAGTGCTCATTTGATAACGTGTATTTGTTTTCTGTTTTCTCATTCTTTGTTTTGACTATTTCTATTTTCTAAATTTTTTTTAGAACAAGAAACGAGAATATGTGATACCTATTTTTGTTTTGTATTTCTTGAAAAAAAAAGAAATAGAAACAGAAATTTGTTTGATAATCATTTCTTGTTTCTCGTTTTTGGTGTTATTTTTTTTTAACAATTTTGCTTATTTTTAGTGTAAATTAATTAGGAGTATTTTTAAAAATAGCAAAATAAATCAAAATATTTACAAGCTATATGTTATAAAAAATAAAAAATAGATAAAATTCATTAAATTATGAAAAAATAATTTAGAAATATTAGCATTATTAAATATACATAAATCCAGTTGTAAAATTAATAACTATAATACAATTATTTTTATTAATAAATTTGATTTGAAATATTATTTCTCATTCAATTCATTTTTCTTAAATGACATTATTCAAATTGAACTCAATTATATGATAATCATGTAATTGTAAAATATTAAAGGAAATCTAAATGATTATCTTAATAAAAAGAATTATATAATATATAAAATTATAAGTAATTTTGATTATACTAAAAACAAGAAATTTAAATTTAAAGTAACATAGAAACTTGCATCTTGCAAATTTAAAATTTGATATTTAAAATTTAGAATATTTAAATAAACATATTCTAAAATTGAAAGAAAAAGAATAATCTATAAGTTAAAATATTGAAGAATTTAAAAATCAAAATTAAATTAAAGGTATAAATATAAAAAATTAATAAATATACAATATAGCAAAATATAGCAAAATAAAAAAGAAAATTTACATTATATTAAATATTGAAAAGAAAAATTGTAAAAAATGGCAAAATGGACAAACTATTTACAAAAAATCAAGTCTAATAAGTTTTTGCGGTTTAATGGTTTTTTTTTTGCTATAAACTGTAAATAATTTATATTTTTTTATTATTCTTGAAAAAATGTATTGAAAATTTAAAATTCAAAATTACATTAACATATAATAATAAAAAACAAGAAAAGAAAAAAAAGAAAAAAAAATTAAACATCTAAATATGAAAAATTAATAAAGGAAGAAAAAAATAATTAAGAAATATTAGATAAATAAATAAGAAAAATTAATAAAGGAAGAAAAGAATAAAACAAGTTAAGAAATATTAAAAAAGGAAGAAATAAAAAAAACATCAAAGTTGGATATTAAGACATAAAAGAGATAGAATTAAATAAAATGGGAACAAAATTGGGAGAAACTAGGATGTGTTTGGCATCGATGGTTTAAAGCTTTAGAGAGATTGTTGAATCGTTGGACGACAATCTTGAGCTCATGGATGACAATTAAGGTGTCGAATTGAATCTCTTTTCCTTAGTCTTCTATTTCTTTTTTTATGTTTTTTAGAACAATTGATTGTCTATGTTTGTATCGTAGCTAGCTATGAGTCTGTTGTTGAATCGTAGTTCTTAGGGTTTTCGATTTTTTCAACCTAGTTCAACTGTTTCTTAGTTTGATTAATGCTTACGATCCTAATGTTTTTGAACAGCCGACCACTGTTTGAATGATGTTTACTTACTTTTTCATGCTTGAAAGAGATGACATTATGTTAATCTAATATTCTAGACTATTAATCAACTTCAATGAAAATAATGAGAGATTAACAGAGATAAATAATAAAAGGACTTAATGTTACATCTAATTAATTGTGAACGTGAAATTAGTTTAACGGTAATGTTCCATTCTAGAGATGGAAGATTTGATCCAATATATCCTCACATTTGTTGTACTAAAAAAATAATGTTGCATCTAATTAATTAATTGCATTAACTTAAATTAATGGTTAGGTGAAAGGGTTAAGCTAGAAACGAGATTATCCTGGATATTATACTGCTAGAGTTATAGTTGGAATGGAATCAAATGTTAAGTTGTTAATTTAGTTAATTCATCCATGAATTCTTGGCCCTTGGGTGTTTTTCTGCCTAATTTCACTTCGTTCATCACCATTTATTTTCTTTCTAGATCTGATTTGATTTAAGTTGTTATCATAGTTCGATACCCTGGATAGAATTTCCCAGTAAGGCTACAATAATTGAAAACTAATTCTCTAGAGGACAATACTCGACTACGGCCATTTTAAACTATAATATTACTTGATGTGTGCGCTTGCATGTATCAATACACATAAAAAACAAACACTTCCTTGTAGAGTTTAAATTATTACAACATTTAAAGTATCTGACTTGAGTTGCTACAAATCAAAAGCTTATTAGAAACTAAATTGACAGCGTCTAGTTTCATTTTTGCCCATATAGTTTGAAAGTTTTGGTTATTTTTTATTGAAAATATGTGATGTGGAAGAATTGAGCATTCAACCTTGAAAAAAGCTGATAATATATTTTTTATGCCAGTCAAGTTTTATACGTTCCAAAATTAACATTTACAAGAAGTAATAAAAACTTCTAAAAGTTAAAATGGAAAAAATTGCTCGAAAAAATTAGTATAACTAAGCGATAGTTGAAGTATGCAACCTTTCTCTTAATTAGATTGAACGTTCAAATTCTTCCTACCCTATCTTTTATACTAAAAAACTATTTATATATATAAGATCGTTTAATTTGTTATAATCTAGTTGTTTTCATTTTTTCCTAGTAGTTTATCTGATTTTCGATTTGATTCTCTACTAAAATTTTATTTTGTTGTTTTTATTGACATGTTGAAAAATGATATTTTCATATATCAATGAAACTCACATCAAACATGACAAATCGATCAACATTTCTATTAAATTCAAGAAAAATCAATAGAACTTTCAAAAAATCTATTCACAAAACATCAATAACATGAACCTAACATTTAATAATAAGGAATTAAAATTTATTTAGAAAACAATGCTTATTTGTTAAATCATATATATTTATCTAGTTGAATAGTTTTTGATATCTATCTTCATTCGACACTCTCAATAAATTAAAATCTCAACATTTTCGTCGACATTAACATCTACAATCTCTATACCTTTAAAATCTTAGTTCAATACAAACTTAAGGTTTGGTTAAAATTAATTATCTCACATGAGCATATATTTAATTATATAATTTAAAGATGAAAAATCACTCAATAAACTTGGATAAATTGCAAAACCCACATTCAAAGTATTATGGTAATTGAAATTAACACCCTATACAAAAATTTTGTTTGTAAAAATTTACTCTTAAACTTCTACAAATGTTAAAATTAGGCTCTCAAATTTACAATAAAGAAATTTGATCCATAAATGATAAAATTGAAACTTCAAATTATACATTTATGTAAATTTGAAAGTTCAATTGTGTGTTCACTGTTTTTTCTTTTTAAATACTTTTGTAAAAAAGTTTAGTTTTATTTTTAGAATTTTTGAACTTTGGTTTGTAATGATTTAGCGTACTATTCTTTCAATTTTATAACAATTTTGGTTCCTAAACTTTACCGTGTACAAATTTAGTCATTCTATTTTAAAATTTGTAAAACTTTATTTTTTACCTAAGAAATTAGTGTTAGTGTTTAATGAGATTTCTTACCTATAAACTAATTAGAGACTTGCTATTTTTTTTTTTACAAAATACAATGTCTACGTCCTAAATACAAAGTCTACATCTTAATATAATAAAAAACGAGATCTAATTTGGATGATTTTTTATTTTTTATTTTTATGCTAGAGACTAAATTGTTACAAATTTAAAAATATAGAAACTAAATTATAAATTATTACGTACTAAAGTTGAAACTAAAATATTATACAATTAAAATTAAAAGTACAAGACTAAAGGAATTTATTTAAAATTAAGAGACTAAATCGTTAATTTAATAAAAGTTGAAAGATCAAAGGGCTTTTTTTAACCAAGTATGAAAATCAATAAAAAATTGGGAATAAAAACAAACAAAATAGAAAAAATAGAAAGATAAAAAAGGAAAGAAATAATTTTGTTTTCAAAACTTGACTAAATTTTGAAACTTATTTAGAAAATAGCTAATTAACATTTAAGGCAAAGAAACTCAATGGCTATAAGCTCAATTTGTTAAAAAACCCATAAAATAATAATCTTCAAAGCAATAGAGAGGAAATAATTACAAAATTTGTTAAAATAACAATAATAGAATTAAAATCACAATATTGTCATATTCATATTGAAATATATTAAATTTTATTTGTGGATCATATATATTAATCATTACTCAATTGTCATTTAGTGAAGCCATTAAGTTAGGATTAGACTAAGGGTCACAAACAATGCTAACTTGAAAACTTGAAAATATGTATGGATTCAATAAACAAGGCCATCCAACGAATTGAGAGGTGGAATTTTAATTTTAGTTTTATTTCATTTAGGTCTTATATTTTAAGGTTTATTATTAATTTCTTTTAATAAAAAAGATTAAGATTAGTTTTTTTTTTTTTTTTCAATTTAAAAATATATTCACATGCTATATCTTCTTTTGGTACGAAGGTTATAATTTTTATTTAATCCATTTGGATGAAAATTAATTTTGAAGGAAAAAATTAAGTTATATATAGAATTTATTTAAAGTATAAAGCTTAAATTTAGATAATTAAAGTATGTGTATAACATGTAGAAATTAGGAGATTCAAAATATAGGGACAAACGTAGTATTTTATAGTGATACTTACATTTCATTAGGATTGATTAATAACAATAACAAACATAAACAAATAAAGTCAATTACTATTGAATATTGATAAATTAGGATTATAAGAAAATAAAGATGACCTAAATCTCAAAATAACTTTTATGTAAGACATAATTTCAAAAGCAGTCTCTCAATGACTTCATTTGTTTCACCATAAATTCCACTATTCAAATTGAGGCTACCAAACAAACATATAGCATGATTGAATCATCAAATTCTTTCCCTCTCTCAATTTGTTCTAAGTATTTAGAAAATATGATACAACCCTTCTACTCCAAACCGATCGAACTTAAAAACTTAAAATCTAAAAATATAACATTTTAAAACTTAAGAACCAAATGAAAATTAAATATCCAAAAGAGTGACAAAAGAGATTTATTTCTTATTATTTGAATAAAAACTTTAAAAATGTAACTTAAATCTTACGATTAAATAAAAAATAAATGATAGATATATAAGTGACACTGTAACAACTAATATCTTCATTTTGAGATACAACATGTTAAGTAGAAGCACAAGTAAAATCATAAGAACTAGTTCATATGGATGATCATTATTCTAAACAACAATCGATGAAATGTTCGTATTATAGGGTTGAGGAATTAAAATTTAATATATTAAATAATTATTTGTAATTGGATTTGAAAAAGAGCATCAACTAATTTAGCTCTTTTTCTTCTATTTTCTCAATGTTTTTTAAGGAACATCCCAAGATGTTGTTATAAAAAATTAAACAAAAAATGTAATTACCTTTTATTTTGATTTTATTTTATAGAAAGTAATTTTATTAAATTTAAAATATAAATGAAAGCAATGGATGAAGATATTAATTAAAATTTGGTCACATGCAACAACATTATCTCTCTCAATATTGGTCCCAAAAGTACTCCAACAAGAACACTATTGAACAATTGATTGATACATTTCATGATGAACTTTTTCCTTTTTTTTTTCCCCATTATTTATTTCATTTTAACAAATGCATTGCCCAATAAATTCGTTTAATTAATTTTATTATTTTACAATTTGACCATTAAAAATGTTTTTAAATCAATTATTTGAGATAACTTTAAATTAGTTGTTTCTTTAATCATCAAAATTTGAAAAAAATGTATTAAAGTTTTGTGTTTGGATGATAATTAAGAAAAGAAAAGAAAAGAAAATTAAGGATATACAAAGAATTGAAAATTAAAATATGATAAGGTTAATTAAGTAATTAAATTATAAAAGATATAAATCCTATAAAGAATTTTAGCATTCTAATTAAGAAAGGTTTTTTTTTTTTTTTTTTTTTTTTTTTTTTAAATTAGAAATAATATTTGAAATACATGAAGGTTCTTTTATTGATTTCTACATGTCGTATGATTAAAGAATTTTCAAACTATACAAAGAAAAAAAATTCCCATAGTAGAAAATCTAAACACACTCTTTAATAAACGTTTTAATTTACATAAAATGATTTAAATAGTAGAAGACTTTTTTTAGTTTGAAAATATATTGAGGGGAAGATTTTAAACCCTCTTAGGGTTTTTTTTTTTTTTTTTTTTTTTTTTTTTTTGTAATTTCGCCTATATCTAATAGGTTATTTTCTAAAATGTGGTGGTTCTAATTATGAAGTTTAATAAGAAAGAATTTTGGAGATTTTCATGGTACAAAAGTCCAAAATGTAAATGCAAAAAAAAAAAAAAAAAAGGTTAATATATTGTATTTTTTGTTTTAAAATATGGATGAAAACAAAATAGGGACCAAAATGTCAAAAAGAAGGAATAATCAAAGGTTAATAAAAAATTCAGAACATATCTTTTTTGAATAGACAGTAATGACACAATTATTGACCAATTCTATTATATTACTATTTATTTATCAATTAATCTATTAACATTAGAGACTATATGATAAAAAAAGAGGACAAATTTTTAATAGGGGTAGCTAGCTTCAATTTCATTTTGGATTTAAATATTATTTTTCTCTCGCTATATATATCATTTTTTCATTTTGATTCTTATATATTTTTTTTAAATGCTTTATTTTGTTTATATTCTTTGAATTTTTGTTGATATAATTTTAAAATTTTCATTCTAATTTATCGAATAATCAACTTTGGTTTATTTTAGTTATTAAATTTTTTAAAAAAGGATCATTTTAATTAGTTTACTGGATAATTATATAAAAAATGAAAAAGAAGGGAAACAAAATTATCACATTTTAAAAATATACGAACAAAAATAAACATTTTAAAAGAATATGGACCAAAATGAACTTTTATATATATATATATATAATCATCTTTTTTGGTAAAATATTCATAAGTTTTGCCAGTGTATTCTAATGAAAGTAATTAAACAAATAAATCATTAAATCAAACTTAATTCATGGCAACTGACATACTTTTCATTCTAGAGGTTGGGAGGTTTGAATCCTCACTTCTTAATTGTTGTACTAAAAAATTAAACATATCAATCAACACTTCATACTTCTATTACTAAATTATACAAAATATCCCTAAACTTTTTTTACTTAAAAAAGTGAAAAAAATGGAGACACGTTCGAAAAATAAAAATAAGTAAAGAAGCTAAATCATACAAAATACGTTGAAATTTTGTAGTTTAATTTGATTAAAAATAAACTTTAACTTATAAAAGCAAGCTTTAAAAATAAGTTTAGTTTTAGATGAAAACGTCGGTGTTTTATAAAATACACATGAGGTTTGAAAGATAGCCTTCTACGTCTGAATAGAAAGCTTATAAGTATTACTTTGATACTCTCTTACCTTTTTTTTTAATTGCTTAAATTTATTTATTTAAAATAAATAACTAAATTGTGCACTTCACCCAGGTAATATGAACTATAAAAAGAATAATGAGACTAATAAAAGCACCACAGGAGTTTAAAGCCTAAATATTTTAACAATATTGTACATGAACTAGTTGAGTGTGTGCTAATAATAGCTAAATACAATTTTTATCGGAATTTTTTTAAAAATATAATAAATTGACAAAATATTTATACTGTATAAAACAATTATTTCAAAAATATAAAAAGTCCACAAGTCTACAATAAAAAATATAAAAATGCTCTAGTCAACATGCCACTAATTGGCCACTTGTGCGTAATATATTTCTTACACGATCTTGTACTCGTTTAGATTTGGCTACATGAAATGATTTTTTTCAAGATTCTTTGGTACACAATCATTTAGATTTAACTATAGTTACCATTGTACATAATTGTTAATTTAGATTTGGCTACCAAATCTAAATGATTTTTTTTCAAGATTCTTTGATATACGATCGTTTAGATTTGACTACAGCGTTGTTCAGATTTGAACGATTTTTTTAAGATTTTCAAGTTTAAACTATTTTATTTTCAAGATTCTTTGGTAGTCAAACGATGGTATCAATATCCAACTGCTTTTTTTCAAGATTTTTTATATTTAGTACACGATGTTGAACCAAATAATACCTTGAAAAAAAATACAATGTAATTATTGAAAACAAAAATCATGAATTAAAAAAATATTAAAAAATACTTGGAGAAGAAGAGGAGAAAAAATGAGATGGAAAGAAAGGACAAACTTGAAATATTTTAAAAAATGATTGGCTTCATGAGTTTTTTTTTTTTTTTTTTTTTTTTTTTTGTTACACCAGACGTAAATATTTTAGTATTTTATTATATTTATGAAAATTAATATTTTCTATTTAGCAACCTATAGTTTTAGTACAAAGAGATTGTTATTTTATAATTTTGTGAGAATTTGTAGGATTTATAAAAAAATTGGTGTAAAAATTGGAAAATTAGGAGAGACAAGAGAAGTTGGTATATGAGAAAAAAAAAAGTATCAATATAATTAATTTAAAAGTTGGTTATATTTTTTAACTCAAGAAAACTTCTAAAATTATCTTCTAAAATTAAAATTATTTTTCAACGAAGTATTAACGATTTTGATCATATACCCAAGGGGAGTATTTTAAAACATTTTCTTATAAAGTTTAAAGACATTTAATTTTTAATTTTTATTTTTAATTTAAAGGTAATTTTGAAACGATATAGCACAATTTTAAATACTTTTATTATTTTTAGCTTCATTATGAGTGTTCAAATATATATTACAATAAGTGTAAGGGTACTAAATATGCCATTGGACTATACAGAATGAGATTAAATTAATGCTAATAAACACAATAAAATATAATTACAGCAATACTAAATACTCTAACAAGTACCAATAATTTAAGTATAATGCAATGAATAAAACACAATATACAGTTTTAAATTAGGTTAAAGGTTCAATGACCTCTAGCCATGGTTGGAATAAAACCTGTTCTTAATTCCAAGTAATAGTCACATAATAAATTATTAATAAATGTCTAGACTCTAATTAGGGTTTAAAAATTTCTGTCAAACATATTGATACTTCCATTCATTTGTTGCTTCCATATCATGACCCAAGGTGAGTCCAAATTTTATCAATATATAATAGAAATCAATGGAATATAACTAAAATATTAATTAAGAAATTTAAGTTATCACTTATCAATATTCATATAATAAGAAATTTAAACTCTCTAGAGAGAAGAAATATGGTTTGTTTAAATTCTTAGGGTGAATTTTTAATATTAAATTGTTGTAGAGATCAAAATTGATTTAGAAATATCTATTGAGATTCATGTCTCATCAATTTTTCTTCGATATTTTCACGAAGTTGGAAACTCAGACATTTGAAATTTTATGATAAAAATAAGTTTAGTAATATTTTTTAGTATCATAATGTTGGTTGTATTTTGATGTATATAAGGAGTGATTGAAACAATTTATATATAGAAAAGAAAAGAAAAGAAAAGAAAAGAAAATAAGGATGGGAAATTAAGTGTAAATGCAAAGTATTGGGTGGGGTCATGCTACGTAATGGACACATAAACCCACATGCAAATGCATATTTTTCGTCAATTTATATATTAATCAATTAATAATTATCAATCCAAATGTATAATAGAATAGAAAACTTTGATGTTGGAGAGATTCTATTTCCACTACTCGTATATATATATAGTATTAAAAATAAATTCTATATGTGTGTTTATAAGTATCTTGTAGTTGTAGATAACGTGAATTTTTATATATTTTTAAAATTGAAAAAGTTTTTCAATATAATAATTAGACAATAAAATTAGTTTCAAATTAAGAATAAGCTGTTTAAAATGTATCGTACGCTATTTTTCATTTTACATGTTTGACACTTTTTAGTGTATAAAATGTATTAAGAATATAAAAAATATTAAGTGTATCAAATGCATCGTATGTATCAAATATATATATTTATCATTTTTCGACGTTGTTTTGATTAGTTTTTTAAAATTTTTGTAATAGTAATAAGTTAGGGCTATAAATCTAATTTTTAAAATTTATTTTAATAAAATAAAATAAAGAAAAGAAAAGCTTTACACAAACCCTATAACATGATAATAAAATTTCAAGTTGTTTATTTAAGAAAACACAACCTAAAGTTGCAAAAAGGACAAAAAAAAAAGTGGAAAATTTTGATGTATTATATACTCTTGGCATCTTTGCACGGATCCATTTAGTAAGTTTTGCAATAACTTGAAGTATGTATTTTCATGTAGTGGTGCTTTAGCCTAACAATTTAATCTCAATGGTAAAACTGTATTCTAGTCTTTATTTTTGTTGAATTATAAAATTTGTGTATAAAAAAAACATTTATGGATTCGCAATTGTATATATTAATCTTTTTTTTTTCTTCGAATTTATTTCCACTCTTAATAATCATGTCATGATTCATTTATTTTGAACGATCGAAAGAAAATCATAAGGTGTATTATTGATCATACTAATTAAAAAATGCCAAAATAATATAACAAGGATGAAAATGAAATTTAAAAATTTGTATAGAAATACAATAGAGTCAATGACACCTTTTTTTTTGCATCTTGTGAATATGAAAAATATGACAAGTAATTAATGATATTAGACACCTATCAGAGGACTATCAAAGGATTATCAGCTTTTAAATTTGTAACAGAAAAGACTATCCTTACAAACCAACATTGATTCTTTCGGTATATGTATATGCTTTAATCTCATTTATATGCTTTTAAAAAATATTCTCAAGTAGTTATCCAGTATAGGATTGTTCTAAGTTAAACATAAACACGTTTAACTTTGAAGTCATTATGATTGGAGACACCGAAAAGAAAGTACACCTTTTTTATATAACTAATAATTTTTAATTCTTTAGATCTTTGTTAATTTATGTATCCTCGTAAATTCAAGGTGTTATTATTCTCTCACCCACTCACCCACGTGTGTCTATATACACACACACACATATATTTTGCTCTCTATGCACGTATATTCTTCCATGTGCAAGTCAAAAACAAAGAAAAGCACCCCATGCATTGAATAAATGCATATTGTAAAATTAAATAATTTCTTTCAAAGTTGGTGGCATTGAAATATCAAGAGAATTTAGCAAGAAATTTGGTTATATTTGAAAATATATATGATACTTTGTCATTTAATATAATTTTTTATATTCTATCCTTTAAATTATATTAAATAAGAAAAACATTAAATTGAATTTGTATAGTTTAGTTTAGATAAAAATCACTTTTTTTCTTAATAAAACGGAAAACAAAGTCACATTGACTAGCTATGGCACTTGTTATAATCAATATTCATAAAATTGTTACAAATATTGATTCTAATGTTCAACACGACTTTTAGTCTAAAAACATATAATAAAAATAAATTTCAAACTACCTAATGTCTCTACTTGGAAGTATCATATAGACATTAAAAAAAATGAGATGTAGAAAAATTATTTGATTGAATACTTTTTGTTTTTTTAAAAAAGAAAATTAATATAAAGCTAATTTTTTTAAAAGTAGTTGAAACAACTTAGTCTTGAATCTAATAATTATTTTGGAAAGGTAAAGAGTATATCCCAAAGGTGGGATTTTGGTTGTACATCATTCATTCATTCATCAATTTGCACATGTATTGCAATCCAATCACATTATTTCATCATTCCTTGTTCCCAAATTCCTCAAACCCTTTCTCTTTTTCCCCCTTTTAAAACCATTTATGTTTCCACCTTTTAATAATTTTGATCAACAACCATCAAGATTCAAAATAGAAATTTTCAACTTTTTTTTTCCTTCTCTTAATTTGACAAAAATAATGAAAATGAGCTCCAAGTAATAATCGATTAAATTGTTTTTCTAAATAGGTTGTCAAAGTGAGCATAGATCACTTGACATATCAACATGTTTATGACCCGACAAAAAAAAAAAAAGAAAAAAAAGAAAACAATACCCTAAACTTGGTTTATAGTTTGAAATTAATTGATTTATCTATTATTCAACATTTATTGCTAGATTTCGTTTAGGTAAAGTTGTGAGATTAACAAATCCTATAATCCTAAGTCCAGTCTAAAATATTTGAGTCTGATTGGTAGAAAATTAAAAACAATAATTTAAGTACGTTGATAAAATGTATTTCATCTGTTTAGATACATGTTTTTGATAGCAGATTCATAAATTGAATTTTAATTTAAACAATTATTTAAAATATGTTTTACATTATATTTATAAATTATAAAATTAGTTGTATAGTTATTCCTGAAATATATTAGTCGACAATAAACTATTATTAATTAATTTATATAATGTTTTATGTTAAAAAATTGGTATATTTAATATCTAAATAGTATTATAAAAATTATAATATATTAAGTAAGTTAATTTAAAAAACGATTGAGTTCATAACATGACATAGGATGTGTTTGGGGTTGTTTTGGAGATGGTTCGTATCACGTTTTCTTTTGTCAAAATCACTTTTTCTTCAATGATGATGTTTCATGAACTAAAGTTAATTTTATAAAAATATAAAATATTATTAATTAATTTTGGAAAAGTTAAGTGATAGGTGATTTTTGTTAAGATTACTCCCAAAATAGTTGTCTAATTTGATTTTTGTGTAAAATACTGTTAGTTAGCTACTTGAGATTTTTTTTAAAAAAAATACTAAATATTGGAACAAATCATGACAAACATTGACTCTCATTACAATTGTTAATAAAATAAAAAAATTATCTATTTTCAAATGGAAAATATAATTACTAATTGTGTAGCTCTAAGTTAACTTTTGAAGCCAAATATAAACTTGATGGTTTAAAAATCAATTGTATCTAAATTCCTTTTTCTAAAATCAAAGCTTCAATTATCACTCCCAAACACATATTTTATTTATATTATATATGATTCTACATTTTAAAATCTAAATTCAAAATTTGGATATATCGAAAACATAAAAACGCTGCCTTCAGAATACACAGTATTTAGATCATAGCATCCAACAACCATTTCAAAAACAAAATCTGAATTGCCTTCCAATTACATAACCCTCGTTAAGAGATAACTAACCTTTTACATATATCTGTTTTGATACGATATTATCTATTTTGGCCATAAATTTTTAAGGCTTTGTTTGTTCTTTTCCCAATAAAAGGCATACAATTAGAGAAAACTTCGTTCCCTTATTATCACATGATCTACCATTGACCAAACTAATGGAGAGACGTCGTTTATATATATATGTTCACAACAATCCAATTAGTAGGTAAATGTGAGTAGAAAAATTCAAATTTAAAACGACATTTGTACAAAGTTTAATGTTAATAAATTGAAAGCACTTAGATAAAAATTTTGGAGAATTTTCAAATATATAAAAAAAATGGAACTATTTATAAATTCGGATATTTTTAAAAATGGCAAAATAAATTAAAATATTTACAAACGCAAAATTTTGGATTCTATCACTATAGCATATCAATGACTATCAGTAATAGAATTTGCTATAAGTTGTAAATATTTTGTAAAATTTACTATTTTTAAAAATTTTCCTTATAAAATACTGTAAAATCTATCAAATTTTTTTTAGTTCATTTAAGAGGACAAAGTAGTGTAAAACGTTTTCTTTTTATGTTCACGTTAAAAATAGGGTAGGCTTTTTATGATCAATTAAAATTCGACAAATAATTTTATTAATTTAAAAAAATTATTTTAAATGATAAAATTATTAAAAAATATTTAAAAATATAGTTAAATGTTACCATCGATTGTAAAAAATAAAATAAAATTTACTATATTTATAAATACTTAGTTGGTTCATTGGGCTATATTTCAAACTCTATCAATTTTATATACTAATTTTTAAGAAGAAAATCTTGAATTTATTTGTTAGTTATATACCTATTTACTATTTATTTTATTTGAAATCAACTCAAAATTAAATAATTAAATTATACTCTCTAAGAATTCTCGAGAAGTTTCAAGAAACTTATAAAAGTAGTCTTTTTATAAATAAGGGAAGAAAAATAGAGGAAGATGATTTGATGAGAATTTGCACTAACATACACATTTCTTACTAATTTATATTAATTTTAAATTAAACATCTTTAGATTAAAAAGTAATATAAGTGAACTGAGAATATGGTTAGTTGGAAAGGCATATGCTAAAAGAACTCGCGTTGATTTGTTGAAACAATTTTTAATCTTAGAAGCCTTCAAAACAGGTAAGGATAACGTTGTTAGGCCGTAGGGAAATGCTGATGTTATTAATTAAGTGCCGAATCTAGATTCCAAATCTTGAATACAGGGTATTACAAATTTTGTGTTTAAAGAAATTCTATACGCATCTAAAAATTCTGCATTATTAATAATTTTAAGATGTGAAATTTCACCTAGAAAAATTAAGGTTTAAACTAATATAATGATTAAAATTTGAATGGATACCATCAAACTTTTCAAGTATAATATAATGTTTTTTCCAAAAAAATAAAAAATAAAAAATTCAAAAGTAAAAATTTAAAAACAAAACTTTGAGAAAATATTTATTATCTTAAAAAGATTTCTAAAAAATAAGTCAATATTGGATTTGTGGGTTAAGTTAATTAATGATGATTCCATTATGATAAAATTAATTATAAGATCATGAGAATATCATTGCTTATAATTTTGTATTCATGGCATGTGATAGTAATTATGATATGCTTAAATACCCCATTCATTATATTATATCTTTTGAGCAACTAAAATAAATTCAAATATTCTTCTAATAAACATATATATATTATATATATATATATATATTATATATATATATATATATATATTATATATATATATGAATAAAATCATGAGAAGTCAACTCCATCTACCCAATTTTTGCTGGCAATATAGATGCTTAAGTCATTGGCTGATTTAAAATATAATGTTTTAATTAATTTTCTTTTCTCTTTCAACTTATACAAATCTCTTGGAGGGGTTACTTTGATAAAAATGTTTTCTTACAAAATTTTTATAGTGAAACTCAAGAGAGAGCTTAGAAAATTTTAGGTTGTAAGTGGTCATTGAATTGATTTTCATTTCATCTGATTAAACTATATATGTATTTGATGAATAGAATAAACAAGAACAAAGGAAATAAACCAACCAAGACTAAAAATAAAAGAAATTATGTGGAATTTGATAAGTTCACATTAGAGAGGTAAACGGGTTGGTTGGGAGACATTCTCAATCCAACCCATATTTTCGGGTTGGTTAGCTTGACAACCCAAATAACCGGAATTAATTTTCCAACCCAATCCATAAACTATGGGTCAGGTTAGGTTGGGTTGTCGAGTTTTGTATTGTTTTTTTTCTTTCCTAATGTTTGTAAAGTTTAATGAAGATGTTGTTATACTATTAGATTTTTGCACCATACAATAATAATCTCCATCGTTTACCCTACAACCTCCTACACGACCGTTTAGCTTTCTATACGATCGTTCAACCTCTTACACCATCGTTTAGCTTTCTATATGATCGTTCAACCTCTTACACGATTGTTTAGCTTTCTATACGATCTCTTACCTGATCATTTAGCTTTCTACCTTCAAACAATCGTTTACTTCTTACACGATCGACTAACTTTTCAAACAATCATTTAACTTCCTACACGATTGTTTAACAAAACACTCCTTCAAAACTTAATGAAAACAGAATGATAACTAATAACATATATATATATATATATATTATAATTAATAATTTGGGTTGGGTTGGGTTGAACCGAATTTTTCAACCCCTAACTTGAGACCTAACCCATCGAAAAAAACTAAAATTTTCAACCCAACTCAATCCACATTCTAAACTAACCCAACCCAACCCATATAATATGGATTGGGTAGTCCGAGTTGTCAGGTTATTCGGGTTGGACTTACACTTTAGTTCGCATGTATGAGCACTAAAAGCTCCCTAGTTGTATGAATGGTTTGTTTGGGACAATAGATAATTCATACAACATATGTTATTACCGCTTAGAAATAAGTTTTTACGAGTTTGATTTCAGTTTCACTTAAAAAGTTTAATATTATTTTTCACACTTATGTATTTATTTATGTTTTTTTCTTATCTAGTTACTTTGAGACTTTGCTTGAATTTACAACAATAGTTTTCCCCTCGAACAAGACGTCACTAAGCTTCCCTCTTTTAAGTTCCAATTTTTTTCTTTATTTGACACCTTAAGATTCTACCTACATAGCTTAATGAGGAGCATGACCTGACATCACTCGTTAGAAATACCAAACTGCCCAAAGATATCTTGTTGTCCATGATTATATGATATTATCTACTTTTGAGCATAAACCCTCGTGACTTTGTTTTTGGTTTCACTCAAAAGTCTTCATATACCAATAGTGAGATATTTTCTCTCACTTTTATGTCAAGGATCTTTTCTTTATCTAGCAAATGTGAGACTTTCAACTTTATTCGAATTTTCAATAATAATGATTCTATCTCAATTGAATAAATTTAGGCTTGCATAAGTGAATCAATTTAGACAATTTAACAATAATTTGTTTTAAGACCATTGATGTATAATCCCCACAAATGAATGTAGTGAATTATTTTTTAAAAATTTAATCACTTCGTCTTTCCTTATTTTTCTCCATTTAGAAAAAAATTACAAAATAGCATTTTGTTCGTGTCACACTCCCTCCCAGAACCATCACTTACTGATTTTAGAAGAGGGTGCGAGAGTTGACAAGGACTACCATATGTTGACAATACTTACTGACCGAATAAGACTAACTATTTCAGTTACCTTGACGACTCTTGTCAGGTCATTTGACTTGACAAAATGTACTCAGCTCGAGGGAACACACAATTGATACTTGGAAAGTGAGAAAACATTTTGAAAGAATGAGTTGAAAAACTCACTAAACTCACTGAGTGACGTTTTCTAAAACTTGCTTTACTAAATAGTTATGCTCGATGTTAAGCTTCCAAACATATAATTCATGAAATATGATCAGTTATTATGTAAATACAACTTTAAGCTCATCATCATCTATAGATACTGTTTAAAGCCTTTACATTAATTTCATAAGTTTGAAGGTACATTAGGCTATTACCAAATCCCAATTCTAACGTCCATACATAATAAGCAATAAGCCAACATTAGCTAAACTTTTCCCCCAAGGCACTAGAGCCTTCACTAATATATTCATAGCATAGGCCCTCTAAAACCTTTCACATCAGTATGGAATTCATATGTTCACATTTAGAGGTAACTCATTACAGTTCTAACATAGCTTAATGAAAACATTTTCAGATTAAAGGTTTCAAACCTATGTTTTATAACACATGCTGGGAAAAAGAGCTCATAAAACATGTATAGCATAAACTCGTTTATCAAACCCATGTTTTGCAAATATCTTTCTAAATCAGTAAGAAATACCACTTTTAGAAATCTCAAAGCATGCTTATAAATTTTCTCTAATTTACTTAAACATGTTCAAAATAATTTAGTTGAAAACATATTTGTAAATAGCTTTAAAATCTTGCTTGTGAAACCTTGAGATAATACTTAAATAAATCATGCTTAAATGAAACATTAGAAATCATTTAAACGCTTTTGTCACTTACACACATGCTTGTGATTAGCTTGCTAGTCAACTAAAAAATTGCACTTGACAATCTTACGCATTTTGAAATCATTTAAATCTATTTAGTCACTTACAAACTTGTTGCTCAAGCCCCTGGCTTGGAAAATTCTCCTAACTTCTCTTATCTTGAAATAATCATATTTAATCTTCAATAAGTCCCTTTTATCTAGAAAATATTCAAACTAAAAAAAAAATTGCCAAAATATTAAAAAGGCCTAAATATGGCATGTGGGTTGGGCTGGCGTGCAAGCATGGGTGGCAGGCTTGGCACGCGTGTCACACTCCACCCCGTAGTCACTTGTAGGGGTGAAATCGGGTTGGGTTGGGTTGGGTTGGGAGACATTCTCAACCCAACTCATATTTTCGGGTTATTTGGGTTGGCAACTCGAATAACCCGAATTTAGTTTCCAACCCAACCCAACCTGTAAAATATGGGTTGGGTTGGGTTGTCAGGTTGTATATATAACTTTTAAATTTTTTTTTTTTTTCCGAATTTCTAGTTTATAAAGTTATAAAAGTTTGAAATTGTTATATTTAAATTTCAAACATACATAATTAAAACTTTCATACAATAAATTCAATATTTATATACCTTTAATTTGTTTTTTATTAATATAATATATATATATATATATATATATATTTATTTATTTATATATTATATTAATCCGGGTTGGGTTGTGTTGAACCGAATTTTTCAACCCTCAAACCAGAGACCCAACCCAACCCGAAAAAATCAAAATTTTATAACCCAACCCAACCCTTATAATATGGGTTGGGTAGTCCGGGTTATTCGGGTTCAACCCATATTTGTACACCCCTAGTCACTTGTCGTGATTAAGGAGAGACATGCTGCCTAGACCCTCAACGCGTGATCTCCTTACTAGAGTGGGCGCCAAGCATCTAGTGAGCGATGATAAGCACATCTTAGAGATCTTAAATGCAAATACAAAACAATATAAAAATAAGACACTTCATTGTTTTTAAGATAGATGAGTACATGGATCTTAACACAAAACCCCTCTATAGAGGACAAAATGCAATTTGACAACATTCAGACTCTTCTCGTCTAGTTTTCTAACTATTTGCGGGATGACAATAGCCACTACCAAGACGATGCGATTTGATGGGACACGGTAGACAATCAAGGTAGCAAGTTCAACATCGGATGTCCTTTGTTACCCGGGGGTGGGGAAACAAAACATGCATTTGAAAAATGTTAGACAAAATTGTCTAGTGAATGAGATTTTTATAAAATTATTCATACATTCAAACGAAAATATTATAATAACATATGTTTCAAGTATCCACATGCTTCAATTACTAGTTATCTCACATCGTGGACTTCCCGCCTGTTTTATGGCCAACCCGCGAGATCATTTCTTAATTTAAGTTAAGTTTTGTACCATTTCCTTGGCTCAAGCGTTTACCACACTCTTTTGTCAAGTTGCAGTTGGTCGAAGTAAACTCAACGTAGCCTGCCTTATCAATTTATCCACCCACCACGAGTCTTCCACTACTAGATCACACAGCAAATAGAGGCATCTCATACCATATCACACAACAAGTATGAGGCATCCCACCAGAGATCACACAGCAAGGGTGAGACATCCCATTCGAGATCACATAGAAAGGATGAGGCATCCCATCCGGGATCACACAACAAAGATGAGGTTGGGTAGTGTATAGGGTACAAAGTAATTTCCTTTTTTTGTTTCATACATTATTTAATGTTCAATCATTTTCATCATTCAAGTAGTCAAGATATATGCATGCACACATATGCATTTTTACATTCACACATCATCATGTCTCATGTCTGAAATGAGTATTTCATCCTTATATATAACCAATTTTGACTCTTGCATACGGTTGGATATTTTTAGAAGCACATAGGGAGGGGGAAGGGTATATATATATATAGTTTAGATCTCTTACGAAGCACGTTCATAGCGTAAAGTAAAACTTCAAATTCTTTTACGAAAAATAATCACTCACAATCACAAACAGTTAGTCTCTACATCTGGTATTTCAAATCCAAGTTTTCCTTTCTTGCACTTGTTTGCAGGCTCTTTTCGGATTCCGATTGTTCTTGGATCCCCAAAGGTCTCAAGGTTCTTCCAATCCCTTTCTCCCAGGAAAACTTTTAGCCTAAAAATAAACTCAGAAGGACTAAAATTCCATTATTTCTAGCCCTTTTTAGGTGGAGTCTCCCCATGCAGGAATGATTACTAAAGAGGTCCAATATTAAAACGCCATGTGTCTTTGCCAAATATTTATCCTGAATTCAGATTGGAAATGAGGTCAAATCATTCGCTGTCTTTCCTACGTGGGCAATGAGGTCATCATTTTATGGAGAAGTGAGCCTATCTCACGGTTGGGGTTCTTTGCTTAGTTCCTTTACCGCTCAGTCCTTCTTCTCATCTAGACCCTTTCGTCGCATATAGCCTTATTGTGCAAGGAAGTCAACGATTTGGGCTTTAAAACGCACGTGCAGGGCCCTAGGGCCTAGCCGCATGCTAACCTCACAAACTTATGCACTGCACATTCCTTGGCCTCTTGCCATGCCGCATCATATTCCTTGAGCGCGCATGAATGGTCGTGTGCAAGATGTTTCATGCTCATTATGGTTGCATGATTTACGCACATGGCTGCTTGCATGTGTTGCTTATTATGTGAGCATGGTATGTTATATGAATTAGGCGCTCGTCTCACTCTGCTTGGTCATGTGCTTATCATGCTCCTCGTGCATCTAAACCTTGAAAAATAAACTCCTTACCTTTCTTTCGATGGAGCACAACCCTTGTGTCCTAACGTTCCTTTGTAAATTCCCATAAACTATGTTTTCGTCTAGAATCCTAATGCCAACTGTGGAGGTTAATAACTAAACTCAGAAAATGTCATTCTAAAAAGTTGTTTAGAATTTTCTTAAGTATCTTACCTCCAATTTTTAGCTTAAGATTCCAAGTAATGGGTTTGTAGTCCTCAAGAACTCAACACTGTTGAATCTTGTCTGAGAACTGACCTTTGGTGCTTTAGTTTTGAAGTTGAACTCTTTCCTCAACCTTTTTCGGTCCAAAATCTTACACTAGGAATAACTAGACTCAATTTGAGAGTTTTTGCAATTAGAATTACTCAATAAGCATGCGTCGTTTGGAAAAATTTCTCTTCCATAGTTTCCTTTGTATAGTGATCCGTGCATGACTTCCAATTGACACCTCCTACTTGTCACTTTACACTTCCTTCTTGCATGGCTGACCTCTTGACACCTCCTACTTATAGCAATTAATCGTGCTTACATGCCATGACATTTTGTATTTCACTCCACCTCTTGCATGACACTTAATTAGATTTCATTCCACTTCTTGCTAAAAAATGCCTTGAGTCTTGATATGGCCTCCTACATTAATACATAGCCAATCTCCTTCCTATCTCTTTGCTTTTAGGCTACCATGTCACTTCAACCCTGACACTAAAACAATGACACATCAACTATTCATTTTTACCATGACACTAAAAAAATGTCACTCATCAACTAACCCTCCTAATAAAATTTCTTCTCAACTTCTTTTCACTAAGACTACTACAAGAACTTTTAAATGACTTTAGGAATCCTAAGGTTCAGGGTTTACAGGTCACATGGATTTCATCACTCAAATTTGAACCAAATAATTATATTGTATCCATTAAAATCAACATAGTAGTGGAAGCACGAATCGAACACTAAGAATCAAAGAATCTCCCAATTGAATTGTAAACAGTACTACGGTAACTGACAGGAGTTGTGGCATTGATTTGGTTGTAGAAAAATTAATATAAATTGAATTTGAATGATCAAACTATCTAGCTTAGGCTCTTGAGCTAATTTCCTAATTTACAACTCGATCATAGGTTCATCAGGTAAATTCTAGATCATCTAACCTTAGCCAACCACCCTAGAAAAGGCAAGTGAGAATCTTGATTATCTAATTAACCAATTCAACTAAATGAAAAGCATCGTAATTAAATTGGAATAATCGCATTAAGATTAAGGAATTTGCTAAGATGAATCACTAATAGAAAAATCCTAATTAGTTATTCTATATAATTCTAATAGGTTAATTAATCAACTTTCGTCCATATTTACAACTTTCAAGTCAATTTAACTTTTTGCTACCAAATCAACATGCAATTATATGTCATGTATTGCAAATGAATCATAGTGATTGATTATATGTCTTCGAACAGAAATACAATCAAATATCATTCATAATCTGAGCAGGAATTGAAAAACAATATAAAATTTAAGATAAGCCGATGTAAACCTCACAAGTGTACAAAAGGGGGACATCTACTTAAGCTAAAATGAGGTCTTAGGTCCTCATCGACATGCCTATCAAGGAGGATGAGATTTTGTACATTCCAAGATTAAAAAAAAAAAAAAACAAAAGAGAAGTGGAGAGAAAATCGAAGAAAACTAACTAGGATTGAATCTCATGACCTAAAAACTGACATAGTTTAGTATACATAAGTATCAGAGTAGTGCGATGCCTACATGTCTTACATAAAAGACAATTGTCAGGACACCAAGAGTGGCACATAATTGAGCGTAGCTCCGCTCCCATTAGAGGAAATTTTGTAATTTTGGCATTCTCTTTCCCGTATGATGCACTTAGGCTTGTTTTAACATGTTTTAGCCCCATTTCTCCAAAAATGTTTGGTTCTACCTCTTAGATGTTCGAAACCTATAAACTAAATAAATAAACACATAAACCTAAGAACAATCCAAAATTAAGTGGAGCAAGATAACACATTTTGAGTGTTATCATTTCTTTCTCTACTTTGATAGTTTTTTAGGACAGAAAAAACCAAATTTTCTCATGATATTCATTTTAAGTTGGAATCTAAGTGAAAGTGACTATAATTATAAATCATCAAGGGAATGCTTTTGAAAGCACAAGGACCAAATTCAATCAAACTTGATTATACATACAAAATAACATAGTATTTTAAAAAAACTCAATTCAATAACAATTCTGTGCAAAATCAAACCAACTATTTGTTTTTAGAGTACAACGACTTTATTTTTCATCTATTTGGAAGGTTTAAATAGGGTTTATGCAAGTCTATACTATATTAAAATAGGCCTTGAGAGAAGAAGCTTTTAACATCCTTTTTTTTTCTTAAGTCTTTCGATTGTCTAACACTACCAAAATTTTCTCTTTTACCCACGAAATAAAACATTATGATAAGTGATGCTGATGCAGATTTTTACATCGATAAAATCGTTGTTGTATTCACGTTGGGAGAAGTACTTCCTGACGAAACCAAAAATTTTCGACATAAATATTGTTTTATCCACTCAATATCTTGTGTCGACATATAAATTTTCTCTACAAAACAAACTTTTTTTTTTTACATAAACGTACTTCCAAAAGAGGTCAATAGACAAATGTCTGCCAATATTTTTGTGCGTCAACATAAGTTGCTTACAGTTTTATATATAATTTGTAATAGGTAAATAATCAATTTTTTTAATAATACCAAATTATGCATAAACAATAATTAATCATCAATCAAATCAATTGGAAACACATATAACAAAACTAAGCTTATATATTAAAAATAAAACTAATATTCACTACATAGTCTATAAACTTACATGAAACAATAACAACATATATAATTACATTTGAGTAATAATCTCAAAATCTCCTCATAATCTCATTTCTAACTTTTCACAAATCTCCTACACAAAAAAAGTGTAATTTCGCAAGCTAAAATACCCTAAACCAATATAAGTGAGATGCTACACCAAAAATAAGTAGACATCTCAAAATCTTCTTGTAATCTCTAAAAAAAAATATCTTTGACAATTCGATTCTACAACCTCAAATAGAAAACACAGTATTATGACAAATTTCTTAAAATCAACAAAGAAAAATTGAACAAAGATGAAAAATATGAGACAATAAATAATATCCTCCAACTAAGATTAACGTGATTAACTATAGGAATAGCTAACATAACAAAACGAATAAATAATTTGTCATAATTCATAAGGTAATTGCAATACCTTCGAAAACTTCTTCGCTTTTCGAATTAAGGTCCAATGTCGTAAAAAACCAACCTGGCGAGCAGTAACAATATATATAGATCTTCCTTGATCTTATTGGTTAAATGATATCTATTAAGATTCCTAATAGATAGGTCAATCTTTTATCTTTTAAAATAAATAATAATTTATGCAACAAACTCCTAAATAAATAGATCAATCTTCACAATCTTTTATCGTTCATAAAAAAATCACTGATCACCAAATATTAAAAAAAATTCTTATTTAATTCTTTTTTTTTTTTGACAAAAATACCAACAAAAAAAATCTTAATTAAGAATCACACAAAGACTCTTTAACAAAATGTTTAAAATGGTCGTGTGGAATATGACCCCCCTCTCAAGCTGAAAGAACAATTAGAACATATTCACACCCACCTTCCCCAAAGCTATGGATGTGTCCTAGTTCCACCTAACCACCCTTTAAAAACCTACAAAGTAGAACCAAATACATATAAAGGGACCAAGTGAACTCCTCCTTTTTAAATCCAACTAAATTTCTTTTAAGATCACTAAACCAAACATTTAATAGTCATGAAAGCATATAACACAACAATCAAATTTCTACAAATATACAAGAACAAAGTTCATTTCAGGTGCACAAATTTAGCCTTAAGATAATGTAAAAGCAATTAGAACACATATACACCACATCCCAAAAGCTACAAACAGAAATATATGCTTGGAAAATATGTTGGAACAACTAAAATTTTTCATAGTATAATGTAATTTTATTTTTTAGAATGGAACTTTTATATATTTTTTAAACTCATTGGAAAAATATTGTAATTTGAAAGAAGGTCGTAGGGTGAGGATGTGATTTCAAGAAACTACTTCGAGGCTAGAAAGTTATCCTTTGTTAAAAGAGAAACTTAAAGATCAAATCAATGAAGAAGCAATCTGTTTTTTTTTTCAATTTATGGTTTGAAGATGTGATCTTTTAATATGATTGGTCCTCTTGGTTCGATCTTTGTTTTGACATCCTCCTTCTTGAGGTGGGATCGGCAGATAATTATTTCCTCAAAATATTTATATTTTCTTGCAATTCCTTCATAGTTAAGTAAAAAATGTATTAAAACATTTCAGTAACTAAGGTTCGTAGAGCTAAATAAGTCATATTAAATGAGACTTGTTAGTTTACTATTAGTAACAGATGAGATTAGAATGTTCATACCCTTAGAAGTAGATAAAAAAAGGTTTATAGTGTTTTGCTTTGCTGTTAAAAATCGCATATATGTTAAGTTGTACCTCTTAGTAGGAGAATTTATTGAGGTCGAGAGAGAATATCAATAACAACATTAGTATCTTCTTGGCTTAGCTATGTTGCATGATAGTTTGTTAATTAGTTGAGTGTACATAAGTTAGTACGGTACACTTAATTAATTAAACTATGGATCCAATCAATATAATTGCAAGAATGATATTTGAACTCAATCACTGTAATAAAAACTTGACACCGTACATTAGTAAATTACATGATGTAAAAAATCATGCAACACTACTAGCTACTTTTAGAAGCATTCTCTATATGTTGTCATTAGAATCTCCGACCAACAAATGGAAACAGCTGCTGGAATGTCAAAAGTAGAAATCTGCAAAACAAAAACTTGTTAACGGTTAAGTCGCGGAGCTCACTCTCTTATATTTAAAAAAACAACCACAAACATATACGATCAACTTTGAATAGAAACTGATTAATGAAACTAAACACCTTTTCAAAAATATCTTATATTTGCTCGAAAATAAAAACGTAAACTTAGAATGTAGAGAAAAGAATATTTGCTCCATGGAGTAGAAGAAGATGCTATGTATTTTGAGATGGATCAGAAGTTGTGGGTTTTTATAGCCTTCGAAAGCCAAAATGCATGAAACAGAAAACAAGATCTGCCACATAACATGCGACCATTGAACGTTGAATGCATAATGAAAAAGTCTTTTATTCCTTGAAGATCGATTCGTGAAAAGAAGAGGTAAAGCAAAATAAAATAAAAATAAAAATATTTTTATTTTACCTTATAAATCATTTTTAATAAAAAAATATTTTCTTTTTTACCTCACCTTGCCTGGCAAGTAAAGATGCACTTGTGGAAAGACATATCCATATTTGTCTAACTCCTCAATATTGTTTGAGCTAAAACTTTCAACAAGGTAGGACAACCAAATTTATGAGCTACAAGAGGGTTGAAGACTTGTCTTTGTCATCCATTTATTATCTATGGTTAATGAAGTCCACTTGTGCTAGAAATTAAATCTACAATACATTTTTAATTTATACACATCTTATCAAATATATATATATATATATATATATATATTTATGATTGGTTTAAACAATTATTAATCAATTTATCACCGACTTCTCAATTTAGTGGATTTTTTTTCTCTTTTGATTTGAATTTATTTAAATTACAATTCAATTTAATTTAGAATTGTTGTAGCTTTAAAAGAATTTCTAAGTTATGCTTTCAAAAGATATATTTTTAAATGATAAAAACTTCTTAAAATATTTAAAAAATAACATAATTTTAATTTTTATAAGAAAAAAAAAATCGTGACGTACTTAGATAAATATCTATCTGTATCTATCATAAATGTCTTATATTTATAAATAAGCTAACTCATTCGCTATATATATTTGAAAACATCTAAAAAGAGCCAGTGAATCTCAAGAAAAACCAGGGCAACACTCCTCTTTCTTTCTTTCTTTTCATTTTTTTTATAAATAAAAATCAATTGTTAAAATATTTTATAAATTGATGAGTAAAAATAGATTTAGAATTAGAGTAATTATATTAAGTGATAAAACCGTTGAAAATATCTATAAACATCCTAAAATGTTATAGTTTGTTAGTGATAGACAATGACATTTTGTTATATTTATAAATAAGGTTTTGCTATATTTGAAAACAGAATTTGGGTTGTTTTTGTATATTTATATTTAATTATAATTTATGGAATTTAAATTGAAACTAATTAGGTTTAATATAATTTTTTTTATAAAATTTAAAAAATAATTGTAATAAAAAATTGAACTCTTCGAAATCTCATCAGAAAAGTATACTATTTAAAAATTGGTAAAGGATGAATTGAATGAATAACGCTCAATCCGACTTTCTTCACAAGTGATTATTGAATTGATGAGTAAACAACTTTGTTGGAATGCTTTTGTGTACTATTTATTGTTCATGAAAACAAATGTAGGTTATTGGTAGAAATTGAAATGTCATATATTTAATTCACTTGACATGTATAACTGTAGAGAGACTGCAGTTGCAAATGTTTCATACAATTGAAATATCAACATTGGTACATTCTAATGCTTTGTTTTCTCTACAAGAACACATCAACTGTCCCATTAAAGTTTTCTACAATTTAAATGGACTGAAAGGAAGCAATTTATTTCCATTACTTACGTACAAGAAACATAATTTACCTTTTCTAATAGTAAATGCATAGCCAAAATGATTTTGAGATGCTATATTTCAACTGTCTGCAAAGTGTCATAAAGCCCTCATGGAAAAAGAGCATTGCCTACATGATCAAAATAGACTATGGTCACCGAAATTAATTGTCATTTGTGAGATCCTTTGCCTAAGGGAGAGGACGAGGTAGCCTTATGCTCAATTCTAGCAAAAAGATATCGGGAGATTCACCTCTATCTCAAGTCTCAACCACATGGTATGTGTTTATTAGTATTAAAAAGTTTGGGTGCAAAACTATATATCTATTTGCTTTATTTTGATTATGATATTATTCATTAAAACTACAATAATAATGATAATCAATCCAAAATAAAAAACAATTAGCGAGCGTGCTTGTAACTACACTTCCATCTTGGATTCATTTTTAATAACTTTGCCTTTGTAAACATAAATTTAATTTTCAGTTTCTAAAGGTAAGTAAAGTAAAGCAAAATCTAAATGATTGTGTACCAAACAATCTAAAAAAAATCGTTTGGAATTGACTATCCAAATTTAAACATCAATTCTAAATGTACCAACAAATTTTGAAAAAAATTGGTTCAGATTTGGCTATCCAAAATTAGCCAAATGTAAACGATTATGTATTAAACAATAGTCAAATCTAAACCAACGTTGAAATTTTTTTTTTTAGATTTGGACAATCTAATCTAAACGATTGTTTATCAAATATATTATGCGCCTTAAATCTCAATTAATCACAAGACTTTTTTTTTGTATTTTTCATTGTGTGTTTGTGAGTTTTTTTTTCGTTTTCAAAATTGTTTTATAAGTGTAAATATTTTGAAAAAACTATTTTTTTATCACTATAAAAGAATAAGTACATATCAATTATATTGAACACGTTTAAAAAATAGTATCATCAATATTTTTAAATGTGTTAATAAATTTTAATTTTGGCGATAAATTATGTGATTTTTATTTTTAGAAGTTGCTGACTTATAACAAATCAAATGAGACCTTACAACAAGTGGAGGACAAGTTATAGCAAAAGACAAAAGAAAATAGAATAATTCATCTAAAAAGGTTTTTAAAAATACACTTAAATAAAATAAATTTGCTTCACTCTATTCAATGAAAGCTAAAAGCCACTTAGAACAAATGATAGAGGAATAAATCAAGCCAAAAACTTTACAAATCACTTGGGAAGTTTGTAAGGTAGTTACAATAGACGAGAAAGTTATGCTTCTCTAAATGGAGTAGATGACAACACACTAATACTACTTTTACTCTCCACACCTTTTGCCTCAAATAGTTTGTCCATATACTAACATGAAAAATGCATTTAAGCTTTTTGCTTATGTAAGAGATTTTATTAGGACAACAAGCCTCTACAAAAACACACATCCCTCTAAATAGTTTAGTTAGAAGGATAATAAAAGAACAAATAGTTTCTAGATTCACAACTCTATCGTTACAAAAACACACACAATAATATGGACACACCAACGATAAATACAATCCCATGTTTATCATATATTTTTTTTCTATATGTTTATGTAAATATATACTCTGTCAATATAAATTAATTAATTCGAATCTTATAATAGTATGAAGCTTAATAACGTTACGATGAGAGTTAGAAGAATGATAGATAGTATGATATGTAATCATATAAGAACCTATATGAAGTAAAGTATAGATATTTAAAAAATAGTTATATAGAATGGATAGAAGAATTATGTAAATATGATTGTAATAAATAAAAAAATATTAATGTGATAAAGTCAAAAATAAAAACTCACTCAATGGATTAAAGAATGAAGAATTGATTTGCAGTATAACAAATGAGATCTAAAAAAGTAAGTAAAATGAAGAAGCATATTTGATGTTGTATAAGCTAAACTTATATTGAATGCAAGATTTAGATATAGGGTGATAATTAAGGTTGGATATAAGAAAGAAGAAGAGCATGTCAAATTGTCTCCTTAAAAGAAACTTGCATGAAAAGAAATATATATATATGTTTGAAGAAGAAGAAAAAAAGGGGTTAATTGAGAAATTAGGAGATTAATAAAGAAAAGTTGAACGAGGGGAGGGAAGTGTAGGGTAAGAAAAAGGCAAGATGTTCAAATGTCTTCAAAGTGGGGGGCCGACCTGTCTGTGCAATGTTATTAGGCAATGCCACGTGGATGATGGTGTGTAGTGAATGGTGATTGGACAATTTGTTTTGTGGGACCCTGAAAGGTAGTGGGAATCTTATTGATGTTCTCCAAATATGCATGACATGGACAACTTCATATTCTCACATCTGCCTATCAACCCATCCCATCCTCCTTCACATTCTCCCTTTATTTTTATATCTCAATTATCATTCAAATCTCTTTTTTCGATTCTATTTTTATTTACGCATTCAATTTTACAAATTTATTTTATTTTCTTAAATTTAATCTACAAAACTCATTTGGAAGAATTTACTATTTATTGAAAATATATATATATTTTTTGTTGGATATATAAAAAAAGATTAAAATAGAATAAGATCTAATATTAGATTAAAATGATGTTTTATTATATCTTTCATTATTTTAAAATTAGTTAGATGTTTAACTAGCCAAGGTAAAAGTGAGAGTTGATCACTAGAAATTGGTACTTGCTTCCTTTTCGTAAGGGTGGGGTTAAAATCTCTCGTGCACTTCACTTATATTAAAATTACTCTCATCAATCCATCTTCATAAAAATGATAATTATTTATGTTTCTTGTTTCTAGAAACTTGTGTTATTTTTTTCTAAAATTTTCTCTTAAAACTTAACTCAATTATATTATAATGTAAATGCCGTGGTTGTAAAATATTAAACATAATATAAATGATTATCGAAGTAAAAATAATTTAAATAATATAAAATTCTAATTTATTTCAAAGGTATTAAAAATAATAATTTAGCCAACATGAATTCAGCTCAGCTGGTATCTATATGTACTTGAGTACAAGAGGTCTCGGGTTCAATCCCCCACCTTCAAGTTGTATTAAAAAAAATATAAAAAAATTTAATTTAATATATATAAATATGTCTATTGCAAAATTTAAAATTTAAAACTCAAAAAATGATTTAAATAAATATATTAAGAATTTAAATTTGAAATATCAAGATAATATATAAATTTAAATATTGAAGTGTTTAAAATTTCTAATTAAATTAATTATATAAATATGAAAAATTAATAAATATAAAACAATAAATATAGTTAAATAGAGAAGAAATTTAAAATTAAATTTGAAAAACGAAAATAAAAATAAAAATTAATATACGAAAGGAAAAAATAAAACAAATTAATAAATATAAAAATATAAGAAAATAAAAGAACATTAGCAAAATTGAAAATTGAATCCAACCTTCGTAGGCAAAGAGTGGTTTTAGACATGTCTATCCAGAAATGAGCCAACTAAGAGACTTTTAATACATAAACGAAATGGATCAAATAAAATTATAGCGGAACTCGAGCAAAATTACTTTCAGTTTATCATTTTTTGTCTAATTTTTAGAAATATTTTTAAAATTTTGAAAATGAAAAATGGAAACGATTATCAAACATGTATGTTTCTAAAAATGTGAAACAAAAATAGAAAATAGAAACAGAAACATTATCAAATGAGTCCTTAATGTTAATCATTAAAGTTAGTCATTAGACATTATCGAGGATTGATTAAATACAGAAAACTATATCATATAAAAATTTATAAATTGATTTTTTTTCCAAAAATAGAAAAATGGAGCATTTGTAAAAATAGTAAAAAAATTTAGGATAAGGACCTATGTCACTGCATTTTCTAAATTGTAAAAGTAGCAAATTTAAAAGTGGATAGTCGTTTGATAATCCTCTAATAGCCGTTTGATATATCTAATTACTTCATATTTGTCATATTTGCAATATGCAAAAAAGATGTGCTATAGACCAGTTTTTTCTAAAAAAAATTTGCTATCTGGTACAATTTTCCTAGAAAAATTGACAAACTATTTGAACAAAAACATTAAAAGACAAAATTCATTATACTTGATTTTTCTACCAAGGGTAAATATTTTGTAAATTACCCTAATTTATTTTTGAATTTAATCTAAGATGAGTCAAACATTTCTTAATTATAATAATTGTATTGCACTAATAATTCATATAATTGCTTTATAAAATTTTTAAAAGGAGTTGAACATTGATCGTACCATACTAACCTAATAAATTATTGCATCAACTAAATTAATTTAGATTAAGATAAATAGTTTCTTTTTTCTCTAAAAAAAATCTTAAACAAAGTGTAAACTTTCGTTGTAAGAATGTTTCATAACTATTGAACGCTATATACTATAAGGTTTTTGTATATATATATATGATACTCCTTTTCACTTTCCAAAACATAAATAATGAAAGTGCAATGCTTGAATTTTGATGGTGTCAAATCATTAAATCTCTAGACAAAAAAGAAATGGTAATTATGTATGTGAAAGATTTGGTTGAAAAGGAGATACTTTTTCTCACTAAGTAATTTTGATACCTTTTCACTAGGTAATTTTGTCAGTGGCCCATAAAATACTCTTATCCTTTCATCCACCACATATCACATCCTCCAATAAAGTTAAATCATTCTTTCTCATTCTTTTTTCCTGTAAAAAGGTTGAATAAAATAGAACAAAAAAAAGAAGGGGAGGAAATAAAAGTAGATTCATTTCCTTTTTGCTTGGATTTAAACCCCAATTGCTTCACTCATTGAAGGGAATAAGAATGAGGCTTTATAAAACATTAGAAAGATACACATCACTAACTACATTGAATTTCAAAATTCTTTGTTTAATAACTTCATTAATTAGCTAGGCCAAAAGTAGTATATACATGTGTGGTAAAGGCTGAAAATAAATAAAAATACAGCAATTACTAATTCTTTTTCAATTACCTCAATTGCTAATAAACCTCTTTAAACTAATTTTTTAAACTAAACTCACATATGTGCTAAAGAGTTTATCCTAGCTAGGGATGGATAAAATGAGTGTATATCTTATATGGTTAGAATCATATCAATGTTTGCCTAATGTGGGTATTTCGAGTATAAACAAGAAAACATATAGGATGTAGATTGCGAGTGTTGGGAGTTGATTCCAACCTCCAACTAAAATGACAAAACCAAAATGTGTCAATGACACATTGCATGCAAACTTTTAAACATTGATGCAATAACTAGCTTGAGTAACTTCATAGGAAAACTCTCAGATGTTAATATCTGAAAAACATTTAAATTTATTGCCCATAACAACAACCTCTTTGTGTACAGTGTAAATCTCGGGAAAAAGTTATTGTAAATATAACTATCTACATGTTCTATGAGCAATAAAAAGAACACATAGTAAATAAATATTTACCTGGATTATTTTTAATGTATGTGGAGGCAAAAAATAGAAACTAAAAGCACAAGATTGTTTAAATGCAACCACACATAACTAGGTACATCTGCTGACACCATATAATGATATTTAGGTATCTATATACCCTAACATTTGTATACACCTATGATTAAATTCAATTAAGGGTCCATATTTAATCTATATGTAAGTATATACTCTAATCATTGCTCCCCTAGAATGTTAGGCAATTAGCATCGAGGAAAAATTGTTGAGGTTAGAACCCTAGGCCCCTATATAATTTTAAAACATGGCCCTAGCATGTTGTGTGTATCAGGAAATATAGCAAATCAATAACATTATGTCTCTCTACAACTATTAAGTGAAGATTTGAATAAATATTCCAATATCTAATGTATATACTCTCAAACTATGAAGCACATATATGGATATCAATACGAAATACGGAATACGAATACAATGATAAGTCAATTTCTAAAAAACTTGGATATTGATATGTTTGAAGATACTTTTTTTTTTCTTAAATAAATTTCTAAGATATATAAGTAAATTTAACGTAAAGATATACTAAATGTAATTTACTAAATTTATTAGATTTATGACAGTTAACTTAGTGTGATTCAAATTTACTAGATTTAGGTCAATTGAATTTAATTCTTTTAGATACATGAATTTTTGCATAAAACACCTATGATGGGGATTAAAATATCAAAGTTTGATATTTTAATATTCTTGAGTTGAATAAAAAATCATCTTTTGAAATAAAAAGTAAACTTCATTTTTGTAATGGCTCTAATGTCACCCATATTTATCAATTCATGCTTAGCCTTTTTGAATTGAGAACCATGAGACATTAAAAATAAATAAATCAAAACTCTTTGTTTTGTGAACCATTGTACCTTCGGTTAAAAGATAAATTTTGGTAACTATATGTATAGGTGTTGTAGGGTTAACCTAAATTTGAATTTAGGTAGACCAATGTTTTTTTTTTTGTGACCAATCACACCTTAATATGGTCGGTGGCGACTCCAAATCTATTTATATTTTTAAATTAAATAAACGAGAGTGTTGACCGCTCTACGTCGCCATTACGTTGCCACATGAGGAATAAAGTTGAGTTTAGAAATAACCCTAAAAAACATTGTGCTTCACTCCTTTCGTTTTGCTAGGGTGGTACTATTTTGTTAATCCTTCATGTTCACGTCTTTTGTCTCTCCCTCCCTCGTTCTTCACTTCCACTTTGATGGCCTCCTCTTAGAGGAAATCACACTTTTCATTTGTTCATGTCTTTCCTCTTTCCTTCATCTCTTTCAATTCTATTGCTCCTCGCTTCTAATGGAGGGATTTTGACTCACTAGTCGATTTGTCCTATCGATTTCAAAGCAAAAATTTCAAGATCTATTACCATTCTCTTCTTGCTTGTTTGATTTTCTTGTGACTGTAGAATTGAGCTTTTAAATAATGGTTTTAGTACGGTACCCTCTTGCCTCTTTCTTCACTTTGCATTCCAATGGCCCCCTCTCAAATCCTAATTAAAATATTTTATCCGTTCACGTCGTCCCTCTTTCTTTCATCTCTTTCTATTTCCTTGCCCCTCATTCTTCTCCTTGTCACTCCAATTGAAATCCCAACCCTTTTTGTTTATTCTTCTATGTTCCACTTCATTCCGTTTCATTAATAGTCTTATTATATTATAGTTTGTACCATCATGACTTTACTTTTGGCTTCACCTAAAAAACCTTAAACAGTTGGTGATAATTATTCTCATTATATACTCGTGATCATTCTCTTATCTAGCTAATATTACGTGAGCAATGATCACATTTGAACCTTAAGCTACAATATTTGACATAAGAAGTTGTAAAAAGCTCTAAAGTCCTCGATGGACTGTTTTTTCCACATATGCACTCATGCATTCCACTAATTAGAAATGTCACATGCACGAATTTATAAAACGATTGCTAAATCATCCAAAAGTTTATGGACCAAATTGATACAAATCTCAAATTAGTTCATAAACTAAATAAAAGATTGTTATTTAATCAATTAAATTTTCAGTAAAGTATAACATTTTTAAATCTAAAGTTTATTAACCAAAAGTCAATATAAGCTTAGTTCAACGACCAACAGCAGATTATACCACTAACCATTGTCGATGTTAAAGATTTGATTTTCGATCCACAATAAATTAAAAAAGAAAAAAAATTGTTTACCAAAAATAAGTATTTTTTAAAAAATATCTTTTAAATACAACACAGGGGTGGGGATTTGAGACCTCTTATACTCGAAAACATACCATGCCATTTGTGATCTTTTTATTTTATTCTATTTTTTCTTTCTAGGAAATATATTTAGCTGTCCTTTGTTAATTGGGTTTAGTTTTTGGGTATTTTATATATAAAATTTTCAAACTTAAAAGCCATGTGGTTAGTGCCAACAAAAACTCCGGAATCTTAGCATATACAATGATACAAGACAAATAACAAAATTAAACAATATTACTAATTAAATTATAATTCTAACCTTTTTAAGTTTAATGCTTAAAATATTTTCCTTCTAAAAAAATAAAATCTTGTACAAATTTAAAATTAAAAAAAAATCCAACTTACCTATAAATTTAAGTCTCATAATTTTTTTATTATGTTAATTATTATTGAATTAAGTTTGTTTTCGTAAATTTTATATTTTTTTAAACTTTTAAAATATTTAAATTTAGTCAAGATTAATTTTTATTAATTAGTTTAACGTTAATTTTTATCAAATTTGACCAAGTAATAATGATTTTGACTCAAGATAAAAACACTAATATTTAAAAGTAGGATGAACTAATATAGTGCATGATATTGTTACCATAATTCCTTGAATTAATTTTCAAATTATACTAAAATTTTTGAAACATATAAAGTAAATTAAAAATAACAAATAAAAATGTGAGTAAATAAACATAACATTTCAAAGAAAGAAACATATAGATAATATATCACATATATCCTTATTTTTTTTAGGGAAAAACTCTACTTGATTATATTATAACCATGTAGACCTTCATTCTATATATATAAACTAAAATTAAAAACAACAAGTGGCCATTTTTAGGACCAAGAGTTTGGCTGTGGTGAAATGGTCATAAACCAAGAAATATAATTGAAAATAGAGAGTGATTAATATTTTATTTTTAAAAAAATGCATAATACTTCCATATAAAATGATTGAAATAATGAGAAAAGCCAAATAAGGTGTCATAAATGAATATAGAATTTTTCTAGCAAGAGTATGCCAAAAAACATTAAATATTGCCAACCCAACATCCAACTACATGTGTTTTCTACTATATACTATTACTTAGATACCTCCATTGGAATCACTCACTCAATAATGCCCACAAAGAAAAGGGAAAAAATAGTACATTATATTGATTATCATTTTCTTCAATTATACTATTTTTGTCCTTTTTTTTCTTACAAAAATATGCACCATTATAACATTACTTCCCCTCTAAATTTATGGGAATGATTGAGATATTTTATTGGGTTTTTTATTTATCTATAACATACTATAATAATGTGTAGTTATTGTGGTTGTGATTCTTTTGGTTAGGGAATTGTGTGAGAATATGAATTTTTAGGCTAAGTCTAGTAATTCATAGGGTATATTTATGAACTATTTGCTACATTGGTTTTATAAAAGAATACTTTGAGAGATTTTATGAAGTTGAGATCCATAGTTTGTAAATTATGACATCATTAATACCAACTATACATGAGATAAATATGATATTCCTTTTTAAAGTTATTTGGTAAGAAAAAACGTAACTCATATGTTTCTTTATAAGGATGGTGAAACTCCTCTATCTATCTGATGTTTGATTTTTACTATTTTAGCTTATTTCATAATTTTAGCTTTTCGATCATCATGATATGATTTTTTCAACCACCAACTTTAATCTAGCTCAACTTGGTAAGACATTATGTATGTCTGCTTTCAATGTACTACAAAAATAATACTTAATAAATAAATAACTTCTCAAGTTGAACTTTTTATTAGATACATAAGGTCTGTACCATTTCATTTTGTGAGATGGTAGAGAAACTTGATGGACCTATATCACTAGTTAAACTCTTCCAGTACGAAAAGCCTTAGTCTCTTTTTCAATGAGCCGTTGGAGTAAATGCATTTATTATTTGTATAAAAACATTTTATTCTTTAAATTACCAATGATTATTCTCTAGTAAATAATTGAATGGTTTAATTATATACTATAGGAAAGTAATCAATCAAAGACTTCCAGTATATATTTATAAATCTCATGTTGGATGTTCTTTGAGCAAGCTCAACATTGACATGGCCCTTTGATTTGATTGTGCTAATCTCCCTTGCATTGACTAGACTTTTGGCATCCACCACTGATTGGGATAATCTTCTAATTTCTAGTAAGATAAAAGAGAGAGTAGACGTATGGGGCTATATTTATAGATGAGTGGTTAGCAAAGGTTACTTGCCCCTACCCTATAGGATCAAAGAATATCAAGGGGGTGTTGATAGTATTTTCTATTTGGATCTTTAGGAGCCACCAACGCTATTAAAATAGTCAACAAAATAATTGAGAGAAAGTGAAACAAAATAGGTTGTCCCCACATATATATCTTTCACATTTAAAAAAAAAATTATGTTTATTTGAGGTGCATGGGTGAGGATCGATTCAATGATATAGTTCAATTGGTTTATATATATATTTGATTACGTTGGTCAGTTATTTTAATTCCTCCATTCTTTATATTGTGTTGAACTGAAAAAAAAGAAAAAAGTAATTCATCTTGTGAGTAGAAAATTAATTGATAATGAAAGAAGTAATTCATCTATCTTATAAGGAATACTATAGTCTAACTTGGTTTTTCTAACGTAGAACTCTCAACACTTCAAAATTTGATAGTACAAAACTTTTATGCCATTTAAAATATGTTCATTTTCATCAACTGATTTAGGTGCTATCGTTGAACAAGTAATATGTAATATATAATGTCTAAAATTTGAAACTTCTCGTATATTATATTAGGGATAATCTAGATTGCATGCGTTTAAAGGAAAATCCTAATCAAGCTAGAAACCAAATGATGGGGTATGGCTAATTTATACTTTTAAGGAAACTAAAGTAAATTAGTAAATTATCACAAGAATGATATATTTCCCTACCTGTAGACTTTAAGATTGTCTCAACAAATCAATCTTTTAAGAGTTATTTATTTATTGTTAAATTGTTATATGAAAATTGACCGACTAGGTAATGTGCAAAAGTTGGAAGATATGTGTGTAACATATCATTTACAATTCATCATAAGCTAAATAGAATAGTCAATCACGATGTTCTACTTTGTGCACTTATTTTATATTTGGTAGTAAACTTTCTTTTCTAGCGCATATTCTCCTTCCAAACGTAGATGATTGTACGTCGAACTAGGTTATACCTATCTTCTGTCCATTTGTTATTGTCTTTTCAGTTTGTTCTACATGCATTGATGTTAATAATTTTGTTACAACAATTATGTGTGACTTGATCAGAATTGGGATAGTCCGTCATAAATAATCATAAGCCTATTCTTAGAAAAGTATTGTTGACATCATTTATAAATTACATTATTCACATTATCAACTATCATATTAACTTAACTATGAGGATAGTTTTGTAAATGATGTCATGGTATACCTTCGAATCCTTACAAAGCAATAAATATCATTTTAGCATGCTTTGTCATATGTTTCTAGAAACATTTCAAGTAGGTATGTCACTCTATATGGGATTCTCGAAGTCATACATGCTTGACTATAGAATTTCTATGATTGAGTCATCGAAAAGAAAGATATACATTGTTGGAATACATTGTTGGTATACATAGTTACAATAAATTCTTTTAAAGCTTTCCTTAACCATATTTTCACATACTCAAGATCTCTATGATAAAAATGTGGTTTTGATTTATTCGTGCACCCCTTATACTTCAAGCAACACCTTATTGTAGGAGGTAGAATGGATAGGCTACTTGAGTGTAAAATAATGTCAAAGCCAATAGGTCCACAAATTCAAATTCAAAATCTTGATATGAATCATGGTCCTACGGTGTCATCGATAGTATCAAACTATCAAAGTGAAACCATTCTTCCCATAGGATATGATTATGAGATGAGTCGAGGTAGAAACTAGTGGACATGTGATACTTTAGTATATATGAGGGATATATGAATCAATTAAGACCACTTCTTAACGAAGGAATTCTAATTAAGGCTATGAATATAGTTGCAACCCTATAACAACAAGATGCATCTTCTTTTTTGGTGGCTTACACTAAAGTTTAAGCATGTTTTGACTTGGAGTAATTATACTTAGGGAAACCTTATTAAATTTTTCAAAAAAATTATAAGTAAAAACAAAAAATATTCATGAAAGGTCTCAAGTTAGTCTGCACAAAAATCATCTCTTTACTCTTAAAAGTAGTTCAAAACAAATAGGTTGTGTGTTTGAAAAGCCATAAAGTAGGAAATTAAGAAAATGTAAAAGACGTTAAACGTTGAATTTAGATTTTTTATTTATGATCTCAATAATCTTAGACCCAAAATGTTACTACAAATGTTCAAACAAAAAGGTTTTGAATATTTCAAAAGAAGTATAATGTGATGCATTTTCTTTATATAGTGAACTTTCTATATACTTGTTGAATATGAGCATTGACATAATGATAGCACATAATAAGTACTAAAAATCTTTAAATGTAAGTGATCTTTAGAGAAATATGATTTATGCATAAAAAAAGGTCAACAATAACATGATGAATCAAATGTAAATTTCTATATTTATTATTTAATATAAAAACTTTATGCCACATCTACTCTTCTAAAACTAAAAAGTTTATTTAATTTTCGAAGTAGGTAACTTGAGTCATATTCTTGATGATTATAAAAATATTGTGCAAAATTACACGTTTAAGGACTTGTGTTAAATAGACCATGAAATTTAATTAAAAAATGTCTAAATAGGTTTTAACTTTTTCTTCTCAACTTATTTTAAATTTTGGACAAAATAAATAAATAAATAAATAATCTATTATCTAATTAGACACCATTTAAATTTTATGTTTAATAAACTCATTATTTTAAATATTTTACTTGAAATTCGTGGCAGATATTTACAAAAATATTAATTGGTATTATTAGAAGTTTATCTTTATCTTTTAGCATGTTTTGTCCTCACTCACATAGATTTCTGAAAATTTTCTAGAAGGTCAATAATAGAACCACCGAAAAGGAAGGTACACTTTATTGGTATAGATAATAACTTTTAATTCTTTTACGTCTTTCTTTTTTCTTAATCTACTTTCATGTCCTCAAAATGTATCTCATTTAAATGTAGTACCGATTCATTCATGTATCCCTTTTAAACTCAGGGCTTTACAATAAATTTGTTTTTCATCAAATCAATCTCTATTATTTTTTTCTCATGGCTTTTCTATCAAATATATATATAATTACTATTTTTAATTCATATTTTTAGGTTATTTTTTTATTATTAATATTCTCGTAGAGATCCTTATATATATAGATGAAATAAATATTATAGGAAAATGAGAATAGAATAATAATAAAATGGTTAAACCTCATATTTAGGAAATCCCAAGGAAGTGCTCCCAATAGAGCATGTGGTATAGATTAATAGTGCTCCCAATAATGGAGTGGAAACCACTAGTAGAGAGAATCCTGGCTTTATAAATAAGACAAACTCTGTCTGTGATTAAATGCTTATTTTTCAGTTTATAAACTTTATATGATCATGTTTATTAATTGATTATTACAAAATAAAAAACATGGATTTCAATGAAACTTGTAGTATTTGGAAATTGATCGTATTGTGTGGTGCTAATTAAGCTCCCTAATGTTTTGGGTTAGATTACAATATTTGCAACTAATTAAGCAAAGGATTAATAATAATAATGTGTGTTTTGTACTATAACGTTTTAGTTTAATCGACTATAAAAAGCAAACGGGTATAAAAGATATTAAGATATGAAATAACAACACCAAATTTTAAAATATTTTAAAATACTAAGAACAAGCAGATTTTCTTCTTTTTTTAGATGAAATAGGAAAAATGTAAGATTGATGATTATGTTATTTAAATTAATCAGTGGTGGTTATGATCATAATTAATTATTTCCTTGGTTAAAAACATATTGTATATTTGCACTTATTTTTATTAAAATGCATATTTATAATAATTCTTTTTAGAAAGAAAAGAAAATGGGCTAAGAAGCACCAAATAATGGGCCTTAAAGCCCAGCTTTTGTAGTTGGTATATTTTTTGGCTAAAAGAGTGAATAGAATATTATTTCAAAAACAAATTATTTACATCTTTGTATATCATTTTGTGATTGAGCTATATTGAACAAGGCAAGAAGGCCTAGGACCACCGATCTTCCGCTACAACCTGACAACGTCATCCTTCAGTTTTTATTATTTTAAATAAAAAATTTCAATCACCCAACATAGATTTGTTTAGGTTAAGCACACTTAACTTTGAAGTTGTTGCGATTGAGCCACCAAAAAATAAAGTATAGGTAATAACTTTCTATTCTTTTAAGCATTCATTAACCTTACTTTCATGTTCCCCTCATTTATATGTGATAACGGTTAAACTCGAGGCGTTGCAGTTCTAAAACTTGAAAACATGAATTTTCATATTTGGAAGTGATTTTCTAATGGTTAAATACATTTTTGTGATTTTCTAAAATCACTTTTATATGTGCCTAAAACCAATTTTGATAATATAATAATTCAATTTAAAAGGGATAAAGTTAACTTTTAGTTAACTTTGTTTTGAGTGATAGGTGATAGGTAATAATAAAAAAAAAAAGATTTTAGCCATCCATTTTATTAAAAAAATTAAAATTAAAGTTGTTAATGTAATATTGAATATTACAAAGTCGACATTCAAGAGACAATGTTTAAGAAATAATCGAAAGCTTATTAGGCGAGATATATGAATCGAGATATTCTATACAATGATTTTGTATAAATAGTCATTTTTTTTCAATTGGTTAATTGAGAAAATTAACAAATCACAAAATGATTCTATGCGATCCGATCTTAATTTAAGTTGATTATAAATTCTTTTCTAGAAGACGTGTATTTTGATTTGGACGAGTGAAAATATAGTTTCGCAGACCATTAAATAAGTGACATATTTTACCAAATAGAAAGTTTTAGCTTTTACACTAAGGATTTCACTTCACATATAGGAAAAAGGTCAACAAGTAGTTGTCCCAAGTGCTAATTTGATGATTTGAACAATTGGGCCTAAAATGAACTTTAATTAACACACATCACTCTTCCATTAATCGCTACAAATTGGACCCTTGAGTTGAGTCGAAGAGACATCCCACACATCCATTCCTTAGTGAACTAAAGAATTCTTGCACTTACACTTGGATCTTCCAATTCCTCATAGCAAGGAAGATTGTGTAAGTCTTGTAAATTGGGAAACATTCTCCATCTTCTTGAGTCAAAAGCTTTTAAGGATGAGCTTCTCAAGTGGCTTAGTCCTTTATTCATTTCTCTCATTTTGTAGATTGTCTCAAAGCTACTAGTTTTACTATTTCAATCAAACTTATACTTGTTTCAAATTTCACCATCTCCTTAAAGGCGAACACCTTAAAGTGTTAGGTAATAACATAGTCAATCATCATCATCACACTAAACATAAACTATTTGATAGCTAGGGCAAGAGAACGCCGAGTTGTGGCCGCTAACTTTACTCAGACAAATAAGAATCTTGAAAAAAAGAAAAAAAAAGTTGTGAAGGCCATCCTCGACCATGGTGGATGCAAATTAGAGAAGGGGCACTGAGAACCAATGAAAACCAACGAAGCAAGATAAGCTTTTTTAGAAAAATGAAATTAAATTTAAATATGCAAAACTGTAAAACAGCTAGGGTACTTGAAAGTAATTTTTAAATTCATATCATACAAGATTTTTGAGGTAGAATCTTTAGTTACATTCTTGAGACCCATCTTCTTTCCTCTCGTTCTCCTCTTCATGTAATCTCTATCCAAAATAGAACGTAGTAACTCAGATTGATTTAAGGTCATATACCCATGACCAAGATGTCAAGACTCAAGAGGTTTGAATCCTTTACCCTCACATGTTGTTTAACTAAAACAAACAAGCAAGGACCAAAAATTACCCTATAAGGTTAAGATAATATACATGCTTTGTCACAGTTTCCCTTCCAAAATTCCTCCTTTTTGTCATCGTTATGAGTTACAATCTCCTTTTCCACTCTGATGGAACCATGTAAAGCAACAAAACAAGGAACAAAATGCAATTCCAAGACCAACCAGTTCTCACCAATATTATTTTTCATATTGGTCAAAGCAACGTTCTAACTTAATGGCAGGAGGTTCAGTCGATGTCAGAGAACTTCTACGCATCTCCTGTGCTAGAGCTCTTTTCACCTTCTTCGCTGGTCGAGTGACAGGATTGTTAACCGGTGAAGTCGAAAGCAGTTCTGTGAGCCCAGGCTTTCCAAGCTGCAATGCAGTAGAGTCGTCTGGACGAGCCCATGATATTGGGCGCACTGCACAAATCAGTAAAGCTTTCAAATAAATGTGGTTAATGTAGAGGGGAAATTAACACTTTTATAGAACAAAGACCAATCTTTCGTTTTTCTTAACAAGAAACCCAACTTTTCATTTAAGAAAAAAGAAACAGAACCAGATAACGAGAAGAAAAAAATAAAAGATTCCAATTGAAACCTATCTTGAAAGAGCATTAAAAAGCTTAGAATTTGATCTCTTTTAATATTGTTAGTTTCTAGCATCATTGTTCATCTTTAAATTAGAAACAGTTTTGAAAAGCTAAACTAAAATCTTTCTTTTGGTCAGTAAACCCGCAAGAATATTGAAAGGGAAAGCAAAAAAAAGAAGAAAAAAAACCAATAAAAGGAATCACCCTGTCCAGAACTATACATCAAAAGGGTCTAATTTCAAAGGATAAAGCCTAAAAAAGATAATCAAAAGAAAGACATCAGATAATTAAATCTAAAAAGAGACCACGCCAGCTCCCAAGATCTCAATATTCCTTCTTTTCCTCCCTAACTGAAACCCCTAACAGGCACAGTCCAGGCCAAGGGACAAATAGGAAGCAAGTACCTTCACCAGATTCAAGCTTAGAAGCATCACATGAAGCATTCATATTGGGGCGCCGCTTTCTCACATAATCTTCCCGCAGAGGCTTCGGGATTTGAAATGAAAACCGTGTCATGGATACACCTTCTGTTTGGTACTCTGGATGTTCAATCAGGAATCTTCAGAACCCACATGAACAATCAGAGGATGCCAAAAAAGAAGTCAATATACACACTATTTTGTAGGCCACAAACTATTTACGAGAATTCAATCTAACAGAAAAGAAATTAACATTAAATAGAGTTTAAAGCATGATATATAGCAACATACTTCTGGATATCTACCATGGAACGAAGCTTCTTGCCTGATGGAGCAGTGTAATACCTGATAGCAGTAAAATATCAAATTTAATAAGATCTTAATGATTCTAGAAATGAAAAATTACAACCCAAACTACCTTTCAGCTTCATTACGACAATTAGTATTTCCATTAATTTGGGCCTGGTTAACCCGTTCAATTAAAATCATTCATCCTATCAAAATATTTTCAAGATGCGAAAATCTTTTAGTAGAGAATCAAATGGTTAGTATTTCCCTGGTTTGGACACAATCTCAGAGTAATAACAACAAGTACATTGTACAAGTGATAATGTAATTATGAGAAGGAAAAAGATTTGACATCTTTACAAAAGAATAGTAACCATCACATCTTTGACAACAGCAATGACAATGCAAACAGATAATAACGCTGATTTGTGGCTAACTGAAGCCATGAAAGGAAAAATGATACTGTAACGCCCCAGGCCCAGGATTCGAAACTCGGATCTCCGACATTCTCCTGCATCCCCTGCGACCTGAGAACATCATCCTTACTTGTCTTAAAAGCTTATTAGAGTTAAAGTTCTCTCTACAAACCAACACAAGTCCTTTTAACATGCTTTGTCCTCACTCGCATGTATCCTAGAAAAAATCCCAGGAGGTCACCCAACATAGAATTGTTCCAAGCTAAGCACGCTTAACATTGGAGTTCCTATGATCGAGCCACCGGAAAGGAAGGTGCACCTTGTTCGATATAGTTAGTAACTTTTTTCTTTTAAGTCTTCCTTAACTTTATCATTATGTTCTCAGAATCCCTCTCATTCAGATGTAATACCGGTCCATTCATGTCCCCCTCTTAAACTTGGGCCGTTACAGATGCTAAAGAAAACTTTTAAACTTTAAGCAAACACAAAGATATTTAACTATAGGACTTGTTCTTTTAGTATAATTCATAACAATAAACCAAAAAAAAACTAGAATAAGAACTTTAGAGAGATATGGTAGCAGTTCAAGGCAAACTGGTGACGATGTCTAAAACCCACAAAAAAAAAAAAAAAAAAGTAGTGATAATACAGAATTTAAAGTACATACACATCAGCAAACTTGGTGCTTCCTTCACCTCTGATGTGTAATAGCCTTTGCCAACCAGGAGGGGGCTGTGCTATATTCGGCTTGTCAATTGCCCAAAGCCTACTACCATCTTGAGTAATGTCAGCAGGATCATCACAAGAGATATCAGGCCGCCACTCACGAGCAGTTTCACAGTAAAAAGGTTGCTCTAACAGATGTTCTCGTATTTCCTCGTATTTTTCCTTCGTTGGAATGAGCCTCCATTTAAAACAGCCTGCACATTGGACAGTAAAGGCCCCTACCGATGGTAAGACTCTGGAAGAATTGGGAGTCAAGTGTCCAAGAACTGGTGAAGACTGCTGCTTAACAGGTGTGGATACAGGATCATTTGCATGTCCATCATTAGCAGACGGATCGTATATAACCAGTTCACGAGAGGGATTGTCATTAGATTGAGATTGGACATTCTCATTCCTAGTCTCGTGTAACTCGTTCTCAGACGAAGAAGATGACAAAGAGGATGAAGAGGAAGAAACAGCTATAACATCTTGTCGTGGAGTTTCTTGGTCGTTTGACAAACTTGGCTCATTCAAGTCATTTTCTTCCCCACCAACCATAATGGAAATTTTATCAGCGCTTTAACCACATCATACCGTGATCCAAAACCCTGCCATAGACAAAGAAAACAGATTCAAACTATAATCTCAGTTTGCTTTATTGAGATAAAAGACCGAATTTTGTAGACAAAAGATGAAAAAACACAAGGGCATATAAAAAACCTAGCCCACGAAAAAGGAGCATCCTAAAATAAGGGTCTCTAGTCAAACAAAATGAATCCCAACAAATAATTACAGAAAAAACTCGTCAGATGCCAAAGAGAAGCAATGTAATCTCAGTATACATTCTTTTTATTAGAAACGAAAAGGGAAATTTTATTACTAAGAGGGAAGGGGATGACACCACTCCCACTCCCAATGCCAAAGAGATTACCAAATGAAACATTTATTGGCAACGATCGAACAAGAATGATTACTAAGAGAGAAAATAGTGTTCCAATTGAAACATAATCCCAAATTCTGATATTCAATAACAAGACAATCACATTACAAGTCAAAACTCAGAGCGAAGATGAAATCCTTGAGAAGAAAAAATACCACAAACAGGATATTCTTCCTAATTGCAAGGGTAAAAAGGACTTTATGAAGAGAACAACACCAGTAAGCTAAGAAAAAATGATGAAGACCAAAAAGAATTTAGATCTCAGGACTAATTAGTTAGAGAAGGGAGTTAGTTGTTGGACATTGAGTTAGCTGGTCAGTATATTAGTTAGTAAAAGTTTGTTGAGAGTTGTTACTACCAAATAGTTAAAGTAAAGGAACAGGGAGATTGACAGAAATAATTCAAAATTAAACTCAAAATATTCATAAGGTGCATTTCCATTTTCTTAAGAGAACTTATAGAGCTAAGTTCAACACCTCAATGTGGGTGTTTATTTATAAAGAGCTTTGGAGTTATTCTTTCATCCTTATTCTTATTGATTGGAATCTTTATTGAATCTACGATTTTTTCAGTACATTAATTGTAGGGGGATTCTAACCACAAATTTCATGGTCTCTAACACATCTGTATGTCTCGCTTTGCAACCCCTATACTGAATCTATATTGAAGGCTTTCCTTTTGGGTCTTCTAAGTTAAGTTCTCCTGTTACTTGAATTTTTTGATTCATCACAATAAAACTCGGCGTTTAATTCAAGAAAGACATAAGGATAGTGCACGATATCACAGATAATCAAAGCCTCTGAATTTCCTTGCCACAAACAAAAACTTCCTATATATGTATATATATAACATTAAGAAAAAACTGGTAAACGCAACAAACTTAAGCGATGATCAAAATGTAAAAGAGGCGAGAAGGTTTAGCACATAACTCCATGCTCTAAACAACAATGCAGTGAAGAGATCATCACGAGCAACTAGAAGAAAAATTTGAACCCAATACAGGTAAAGCCAGCAAGATCATCTTAAAACGAAAACCCACAACAATAAAGAAAACAAAACAGCAAGATCGACCGCCATAGGAGGAGAAGAAGCATAACCATAATTTCCCTCCAGCTTCATAATCAAAGAGCAAAAAACAAAAAATTGGTGACCAATCTCATGAGATCATTCAATTCTTATCACGATCGGAACCCATAACACAAACCCAGCTCCACCATAGATCCACACCCTTTCCCATCATCAAAAATAAAAAAATAAAATAAAAACACCCAAACCCAAAATATCATCCAATCTATCTAAACCATCAAACCCACAAATTCTTCAATTCCAAACACCATTCCCCTCAACAAATTGACTCAAATACCCAAAAGAAACAAACAAACAGCCGATGCAAAAATGGAAAACACAACCCAACGAAGGAAATCGAAACAATATATATATATAAAAAAAAAAAAACAGAGGAGAAAGAAAGAGATGTTTACACAAATTTAGAATCATAGGAAGAGAGGAGAGATGAAATGCGTTGATTTCAAGGAAGTAGGCAGGTGGGGGATGGAAAATGCGGAAGAACTAAGGAAAATGGAAGGTGGGTGTGGGAATTTTGGTGTTGAAATGATAGGTAAGGCCTCGGGAAAAGGGAAAGGAGAAGAGGGAGAGAGGATTGTGCAGATAGACGTTGTGAAGAGAAGGAAGAAGAAGAAGGTGGATTGATTCGTTAATGGAATTTGGAAAATGGGTTTTAGTCCAAAAACAACGTGATATTCTTAAAATTATTGAATTATTGTCGTTTAATTGTTTATGGTTTGGATTAGACTTATGAATCTAATCTGTACCACTCTACGTTACTCCCCTATCTCTCCTCTTGCTATTACTTTTCATCCCCTTAAACACTTTAATATCATATTTCTACCACTACTTAATATTTCTCCCTATATTTGAAAAAAAATTAATAAACCACCAAAATAAAATATTTACAAGTTTTTTCAAAGCTTATTTGTGAGATTTAGTTTAGATTTGGATAGGTATCAAATATAAAAATATCTACAAAAATCATATACAAATTTATATTGAAAATCGAATATTTACTAGGATTTAGATTTGACTAATCTAATTAATCACTTTTAAAATTATTAAATATTTTGACAGTTATATTTTTTAAAAAAAAAATTTCAAAAATTTAGCATTTCAACTAAATTTAAAAAATACTTGAAAAATATCCATCAATACCAAAAGCCAATTAGTTTTGATCAAAAAGTGTTTGGACAAAACAAGCCCAAGTCGACCAAGCTCACCATCAAAACTATTGAAGAGTTTTCCTTGAGTTGGGTGATTTATAAAATTTAAACTCACACAGAATTCTCCATTCAGTAAGAGATTTTTGAAGATACAAATTTTTTAATTAATTTGAATTTTAAGATAGTGATTGAACCACGTTTACATAAGTCAACATAAATACAAGTTGAACTTCATAAAACATGTCTCCTTACAATTTTTGAAGTAACTAATATGGAGTAGACCTATGATAAAGCTTTATTAAAATGTATAAATATATTTATTTTTAAATATTATATATAAATATGTAATTAGAAATAAGAAAAATTGACCAAATATAGAAAATTCTCAAATTATATTACTTTCTATGGTTCATTTGGATATATTTAAAAATATTCATATTATTTAATCTTGAAAGGATGCAAAATAAAATATAAAATTAGATAAGAATATGTTTGAGGATGCATTATTGTTTTTACTTTATCAAATGTGAATTTGAGTATCCTCATTTTGCAATTTTTGTTAAGATAAAGTGACAATTTATACATAATTTATTAAACTTAGGAGAAAAGTATAAATCTTAGGATTTGAAAACAATAAATTTAAATTGAATAGACTTCATAAAAAGAGAATATACCTAGAATTTGAAAACATTCCAGCCACTCCATCCTCATCTAATATTGAAAAGATACATAATTTAATCAAATAAATAATAATAGAAATAAGATTCCTAAAAACAAGAGTACAAAGACCATATCATGATCTTATTCAACTAAATCCATCTCAACTTAAATTGTATTAAATCATTTTGTTACATATTGGATACTATATATAAATTTTCAAAATGATTATAACATAAACAAATACAATTTAGACCTTAAGATTTAGTGTTTGTTTAACTATTTGATCCATTGTAAAAAGATCAATAACTAACTAAGAATTAATTTTGTGGCGTAACCTGGTCGGAACATTTATGAATATAAAAAATAATTTAGAATTTGTTTATGAAAGAAAATTGTAATGGATAACAAAAACAAATATAACAAAATTTTTAAATTTGATTACTATTCTTTTTTTTCTCATTCCAATTTTACTTTGGTTTGTGTACAACTGAGACACTTTGCATTGATATTTATTTAGTATATCAGTTAGTTGGTATACAATCTTTTTTTAAGTTCATTCAATTAGTTTGATTTCAATTTCTCATTTAGGTTTGGTGTCTTTTTTTTTCCTTGTTTTTTAAACTTTTTGTGATTATATATATATATATATATATTCATTCTGTTCCTTTCTTTTTTTTTTCTTTTTTTTTTTTTTTGTCTTATTCTCTTAGAAAGAAATGGTTTTTTAAATAGGATAAATACTAGAAAAATTGTATTGGGCGGTAATACAAATATCATTTAGCAATATTAGCTTTTCAATTTTGTAAATATAGCAATTTTCTAATTTTTGTTGATATTTTATATTTTAATCTTTTCATTATTCCAAAAATGTTCTTTTATAAATCTCTGTTGTTTTCTTTTCCTCTTTCATTTCTTTTTTGTATCGTTCTCCTTTCATTCTCTTTTTATTTTAATTGTTTCCCGTCACTTTTTCATTCTCTTTTTATCGCTCATGTTATCGTCACTTTTTCTTCTCCTCTTCATGGTCTTCTCCGTCACTCCTTCAATCTCCACCGTTCTTGGTTTATCCTCTTAGCTATGTCTCTTCTCCTCGTCTTCTTCTCCCTCTTGTCCACCGTTCTTCTTCAGGTATGTATTTCTTCCTATATTCTTTTTTAAAGCCCTAATATTATTTCTTATATTTTGGTGTCCAAAATTGGTAAGGGGCTTTGATCATCATCTTTTTTCTTTCTTCTTCTATGAATTGATCATCATCTATCAAAAATTAAGGCTACAATTTGTTATTCCTCATCTATTTTATTTGTTCCTTATCTCTTTTACAGAAAAGGGCTTTATCGAAAGGGGCTTTGCAGAGCTTTGTTTTATTTATTTATGTTTGGTTCTGTTTTTTTTTAATAAATTTGTATCAGATTTTTATATCAGTGATATGATGTACCTATATTATATGTATTAGTTGACTAATACACTTACTATGTATTTTTTATTTATCCAAAATTGTTTCAGTTCATTGTAGTTATGGTTAAACTTACAGTAATTATTTTTCATGTGGTCAATGGATGAGCGACAGTGTGCTATGTGGATTACAAAACAAATTGTGTTTTGGTTGATGTAGTGATATCATCATTTGAATTATTATTATTATTATTATTATTATTATTATTATTGTGAACTTGATTCATATCGAAATTCAGATTGAATCATGTATAGAACTTTCAGTTTTGTTGCCTATAGGTAGTAATGATGCTCATCATGTTCTTAAGATTATTGAAGATAAAGATGTGACTTAGTTCTTGACATTAATTAAGGATCAATGTACCCAATATCATTTAGTTGCTCATTTTATATATACAGTTTTGAATGTTTAATTGATTCTTCAACTTCTTCTTCCATAGTTGAGACTGATTTGGGAGGTGAATTAACAATTTTTAAAGATGTTGATATTACCAATATTAAGAATGAGTTGGCTTTTAAGGAGAAAGATTTATTTTATACGTAGTAAAGAAATTTTGTTGAAGTCATTCCGCTGTCAAGACTAATTTTGAGTTTAAGACATTGAGATCTAATTCAAGATCTATTGAGTTGGGATGTAATGAAGATGATTGTTTTTGGTTTGTTAGAGCATCACGTTATATGTATTAATTTTGTATCAGTTTTGTATATCAATGTTGTAATTTACTTATATTATATGTATTAGTTGGTTGATATACTTACTACATGATGTTCATTTTTGTAAATTTTATGCAATTCATTTTAGTATTATTAAGTATATGAATGATATAACTTAGTGTATCAAACATATAATATGTATCAAAGTGTACTAGTGAAGTATATTAAGTGTATCAACGAAACCTCAAATGTATCAAGTGTATTTTAATTAATCTAGTGTATCAGTAAACATAGAAAGTGTACCAATACATCAATGGTATCAAACATATGATCTGTATCAAATGTATTAAATTTGTCGGTGAAGTGTAAAATGTTTATCACTAGTACTGTATTTAGTGTATCAAACTTATAGAGTGTATTAAACTCATCAAGTGTATGAACAAATCGTAATAAATATATCGATAATACAACAAACATATTATGCTTAGTGCATCAATGTATTTAATTGATTGTGTATTTGCAAAGTTTAACAAATGTATCAACAACATATCAAGTGTATCAAACCAATGATGTGTATCAAGTGCTATTTAATTCATCGAGTGTATCAGCAAGCATAACATGCATATCATAAACACATCATGTGTATCAAAAACATATTAAATGAGCGAGAAAATGTTTATAATTCTAGAGGGTATGTTTGTAATTTTGCAAATTCTTAAATGTAGGTTGGGCTTGAATTTTGTCATTTTTGCAAATCCAAAAGTGGTGTGCCATGGGCCTAATTTCTAAAATTAATTTGGTATATTTGCAAAAGCCCCTAAATACTAGTTACAAATAAGAAAAATAAAAATACAATAGACATATATAACACAATAAATATAACGAAGATATTAACGAACAAGGGAATAATAAGAGCCAAAGTTACACATGAATCAAGCATTTTTTAGGCTTTTTTTTTTCATTTTTCATTTTTCATTTTTTTTTCCTCGTGCATGTGTCTGTTTTAGTTCAATAATTATAAGGTAGGGATCAAACCATCAAATTTAAGCTAGTTCTTTTTTAGTTCTTTATAGTTTATAAACCTCTTTCAAATTTTGATAGAAAGTTTGGCTGTTAAATGCAAATTCCTCCATTTGAACTACGGCACATTCTATTGATTTTATCTTCAATTTCACTATCAACTACCATAGTCAATCGAAAAACAATGAGAACGGTGAATAAGGTACGCTTGTAGCCACAATTGAGAAGACAAAAAATAGGTTGATGTTAGAATATATGTACGTCCTAAAACTCATAGTTTGTAGTTTAAATTATATTATATTCAATAAAGTTGTGACTGAGGACTTATTAGTGAAAATTGAATACTATAATCTTGAATTCAATAAACTAAGGTCCCAAGGGTATTTAGTGTAGATATGATTTTTATGTAGAGACATAAACGTGGGTCAAGTTCAAGTATAAAGCCCAAACAGTTTATAGTATATGAATAATGTTGGGCGCCTTATTCTGGCCTAGAAGACACTATGGTTGCGGCCTGCTTTGTAGTTAGTATAAATGATATGGTTCTACATCGTTCATGTAAAGACATGGAAGTGTGGGCATTCTATGTAAAGAGTTTATGTAAGCTTGGAACCATCAAATAGTCATTTTTATGTTATAGCACCATTGACTGTTTAAAACTAACTATTTCAATTATTAATTACCTAGGTAACTTAATCTTAATCTTGAGCCAACTATGAACTTTTGTTCAAATGAAATTATCCTTAGATTTACATAGGTGAGAGTAGCTCAACAGCACTCGTCCAATAAGTCTCCCATTTGAAGGTAAAGACCAGGTGGATGGCCAGGGAAATAGGGTAGCAAGATGGAATTCGCTCCTACCTGCTTTAAGGTTAGTAGATAGGTTGTTCCTTTAAGAATTGAATCCAAGTCTTGAACAAGGGGCCCCACCCTCTCATTATCCTGAGAGAGATTTGATTTATAGGTTGGACCTTAAACTAATTGTTCCATAGTGGATCAGTGGGACTTAAAAAGCAAGATGTAATCTCGGGAATAAAATGATATTTTGATCCAATCGAGGTTACGAACAACATGTGAAAGATTAACAGCTTATTGATCATGGTTATATCAAATAGACACAAATATATCTATAGTAGAGGTTGTGCAACTAGTGGACTTTAGGACTTGTTAGTTGACAAATGTTGATAATTAGTTCAATCTAAAAGAGTTTAGCCAATCAATCTTGGATTGTTGAAGCCCATGATCTATAAGTTCATTAGGTTCCCCTACTAGTCTCATATGGAATTAATTTATAACAATATGTTGGAATAATTTGAATTGTTCGAATTAGGTAAAAAGAGAAACCAACAAATATATGTGATATAGTTGTTGATTATCATTTTTGAGATAGAGTTTTTTATTTAAATGTGATTTAAATATAAAAAATATGAAAGCAAATACATATTCAGATCTCAGAATTGATGGAAGAGGTCAAAGTTGTAAAAAGTCAAAATGTTGACTTTTAACTTTGAAAAGTCAAACTTTGATCGGCTTTATATTTAAATCAGATTTGAATTTCTAAAAAATGAATGTGGATTCATACTTGAGAGAGTGTAATTAGTCAAGACGGACAAAATGCTAAAAAATCAAAATGTTGACTTTGACTTGAATGGTCAAATAACCATATTTCCCTTAAACTAAAGTTAGTGGAAAAATCCAACATTTTATAGGATAATCCCACTAATGCTTAGCTAGCGGGATAAGTGACTACCTAAGATATAAACACCTAGCCCACTAAGTTCCACTAATGGTTAGTAGATATTAGGTGTTGAGATTTGATGAACTATTGCATGTAGTTTGATAGAACTTAGATATGCATAGTGGAAATCGAATCTAAATTTTACTTTAATTGAAGATTAGCATGCATAGTTTTAAACCCTAAATTAATTTGAAATTAGGGTTTCGAGAATATTTATATTTGAAGCTCCGATTGTTGTTTGAACCTCCACTAAGGTTGACCTGCTATTCTCCAGACTATGAATCGGGTTATGGGATCCGTTGGATGAAGGAACCGAGTTGTGGGACCCTAATGGACCTATATATCATGGGCTCCAACGATCCTACATTAACTGGCTAAACTTTTTTAAACCGAGCTAATGAACATTCGTTAACTAACGGATCATTCCACTAAAGTCTCATTGTTGCACTCCCATCACTATATATATATTAACTGCCATGAACTTCAACTTTCTTGAAGTTGGCTTCAAGGATTGTTTTAAAACTGTTAAGAGTAATAATTTTTTACTGTTAAAAAATGTTAAGTGTCACGCCCCACCACAATGACACTTCACGCGACTATATGGAGGCATGACCGCCTAGACATTCAACCCGTATCTCCTCGCGAGATACACAATCGTTTACTAGGGCTTTTTCAAAACCATCGTTTATTATAAACTAACATTTGTGTATCATTTCCAACGTGATCGTGTATCATTTCCTACATGATCCCATATTATGATCGTTTAGAAGAAGAATTATATGTGTAGGTGTGGTCGATTAATCACATGTTGGCTAGGGCATTTTTTGTTTTTTCCATGTGGGACCGTGGGCTTTTTTCATTTTCAAAATTGCTCTATACTATTTAAATATTTTTTCGGTTTGTTATATTTTTTTAAAAAAACCCCCAATTTGAAACTATAAATAGTTTACCATGCTTAAAACTACTTTTCTCCGGATGTAAAAAGTTCAACTGTTTCTTTAATTTCTCAAGAGATATTATTACCATTTTTCCACCCTTCATTTTGGAACCTTGCCAACGATGATGACTTAAATTCTTTTTTAGCCCTTACAGTCACCTATGATTTCTCTATATATATCAAAGTTCATCTTCCGTTCTCTCAAATCTCATTAGTTCTTGCCTTAAGAGCCTATTCGGTACACACATGCATCCCTGCCAACAAAACACCACACAAAACAATACCTAAATAATAGATATGGTGAATGGAATGCAAAATTGTGTTGAATTAGCACCAATAATTACCCTTCCACGTAATAGGTGTTCAAGTTCTCCAAAATTAGACACCATTGTTGAAGAATACCCCAAGGGTTTTGGGGTCTTAAAAAGGAGAATTTTATTTGTTATTCCGCCAATTTTGTTCTCTTTTATATCTTATGTCATTTTGTATAGGCAATATTAATATTAGTCTTACGTTAAAAAAAAAATATTTGCTTTTATCGCTTGGCTTTCGTGGTATTTAATTTTACCTTAAGTTTGCAATTCACATTTCAATTGATGAATGCAAAGTTATTTAGAAATTAATTAGGACTACACCTCTAACCATAAATTCAACCATTAAATTATAAAGAAATTGCCCCTAGTATGCAGTTCATCAAAAATTTTAAAACATGCAACTACACCCAAAGTTATAAATATGCAAAATTATTCGACACATTTTACTAGATTGATGAGTAAAAAAAAAGGCAGATAGATATGACAACCAAAATTATAGTTGTGTAATACGAAGACTAACGAGTGATTAAACATGATAATAGTTAATAAATATTTACATTAAAATTAAATTGATCCAACCATTCTTAGATACAGCTTGTAGAACAAAAGTGAAGTTTTAGGTTATCTAACACGCGATAACATTTGTTAGACATGATGTTACTACGTTATTGTAACACTCTATAGAAATTAAGATAATTTCTAATTTAATTATCTTAATTTTATTTTAAAACTAAGTTTTATTGGGTGTTAATTTATTTAATTTGAAGTTCAATTGGATTTGGGTTTAGGGTCAAATTATCGTTTTATCCCCAATACTACATATTGCTCCTTAAGTCCCACTAATCCGCTATTGAACAATTGGTTTAAGGTCCAACCTTTAAACAAAATTTCTCTCGACCAATGAGAGAGTGGGGTTCCTTGTTCAAGACTTGGATTCAGTTCTTAAAGGAACAACTTATCTACTAACCCTAAAGCGGGTAGGAGTAATTTTCGTCTTACACCCTATGTCCCTAACATCCACCCAATCTTACCCTTAAAATGGGAGGCTTATTGAGCCAGTATTGATGAGTTGTCCTCACCTATGCAGATCTAAGGATAATCTCGTGCCAACAGGAGTTCATAGTTAGCTCAGGATTAAGATTAAGTTATATAGGTCATCAATAATCAAAATAGTCTATTTTAAATAGTAAACAACATTATAACCTTGCGACTATTTTGTGGTTCACTCTTTTGTAAACTCTTTATATAGGATGTCCCCACTTTCATGTATGTACATAAACGATTCAAGATCACATCATTTGACTAACTACAAAGTGGATCGCATCCATAGTGTCCCAAAATAAGGTGCCCAACCTTATTCGTATATTATAGAAGATTTAGGCTATATCCTCGAACTTGATCTATGTTTATGTATTTACATAAAGTTCAAGTTTACTCAAATCGGAACATTAGTTTATTGGATTTAAGATTATAGTATTTAATCTCACTAATAATTACTCAATAACAATTTTATTTAATAGAATATAATTACAAACTACCAGTTTAAGGACATAAATTTCAACATAATTAAGTTATTTAAAGGACTTTTTTCAAAGATCTCATGACGTTTAAAAAGTTTGGTAATTTTTTATTTACAAAATTATACCAAATTCATATTTCTCTCTCAAGTCTCAATCCTAAATCAAACCTTCAATTTCCATCATATCTCACTCAATTCCTTATCGGGTCTCACAATTCGGTTCTAAGTGTCACACCCTGCTTCGGGTACTTGCTTGCTTGGCCCAAGACGTGACGTGATGTTAGCCGAAGTCGTTCGTCTCCGAAACAACTTCAACTGACCCATGACATGAACACTTGCAAAACTTTTAAACAACAAAAATCTTTCAATAAAATAAACATTTAAATTATACTTTGAAATCTGTAGTGCAGCCTATATGAAATCTTTTTAAAATGTATCATGGAAAATAAACAAAAGATGAAGATATAAATATTTGAACAATCACAATACTACTTCAAACAAAACAATGTTCTTGCATAACGTAAACTAAGTTGGCCTGACAGCAGTATGTTCAGCATGCGGAGATTCACAATTTGTACCTAGAAAGAGGAAAAACATTTTGAAAAAGTCAAAAGACTTAGTGAGCAATAGTTTTATGAAACATGTTTTCATAAACATTTTAGTGTAAAACCGAAGCTTAAATACATTTATCAATAAACAGTCATAACATGAAACTTGAAACATTAGCATAGCTTTTGAAGAAAATCGTCCATAGCCACGGGCAGTATTTACCCCTTCATCTCAAAACGGAACAGTCGTTAGGTAGTTAACCCTTCTCCTTTAAGACATAAAAATACACCCTTCTTGATGGCTCATAAACTATAGGCTAGTCAACCCTACCATCTGTATGGAATTAACCACTTATATAGAATAGGTCTCATGGAATATTCGAGCATGGAGAAAACATTTAAAACATTGAAATAATTTCCCTAAACTTGATCATAAAATCATTCAAACATGATATAACTTGAATAATCGTTCATAAACATTTATCATAAAACATAACTTGAAATAAGAACTTGGAAATCATGTTCAGAAATCATTCCGCAAGTTATTGCTTGTAGAGCTTGAAAAAATGTTTAATAAATACTTTTAGAAATCATGGTGTTACTCATTATTACTTGAATGGAGCCTTGGTTGTAAGATTCCTCTCAAGCTTCTTTGATCTGAAAAATTCATAATTCATCCTTAACTAATCCCTTTAACATGAAAATATCCAAAATTTTCCTTAAATTTTCCACACATATCACAACAGCTCAAAACAGCCATGTCCAAAGGCATGGTGGATGAGGCTAGCCGCGCACACATGGCTTGGGGCCTTGCCGAGTGCTAACCCTGTTGGGGTGGCCTACACGCCGCGTGCTAACCTTGCAATGAGGGGTGTCTCGCGCGTCCTTTCCACCTACCCAGCGCGTCCATCGCGTGCCTTGCACACATTGTGCCCCTCGCACACCGTGCGCATTAACCTCTTAAGGCAAGGTCATGCGCGCAGCCTAAGCATGTGCCTTGTCGCTCATCCATGTCATGGTCTTGACATGTGCGTGCAAACTTACCAAAATAACCTCTAAAAACTAAATGCATGCCCATCTCGCCTACACATGCAAGCCTCTAGGTCACTACCCATAACACTTTTTTATTTCTAAAATCATGACACAACTTTGAAAAATTATAACTTAAAGTTCATAGTTCTTTTGACAAAACTTTCTTCTACAAAGTTTCTCTAAATTGTCTTAACTTTTTTATCTCAAATTTACGAAGGAGAATTCCAAAAAACAAGTCTTGTAGTTCTCTGGAAGTGCATCTTCCTCTAATTCTCCTAGAAAATGATCTCCTCGCCTAATCTTGATCCAATTGCTCACCTTCTTGAATCTAAATTGAGCAGCAATCCTCTCTCACAAATTAGACACAAATTATGAACTTTTAAGACCAATTTGAGTGATTTTAGACAAGTAAGTTGTGAGAAACTCATTGTTGAAGATGTCTATTTATAGAAGTCCTTGCATGAGATTAAGTTGACAATTAATCTTGAATAGACTCACCTCTTAAGCTTGTTATTACACCTCATCAACTCCCCCACGTCCTCTTTGACCTCAAAATGCATGTTAACATGATTAGGACCCCTGGATTAAACCAAAATCGCTTGCTTAAAATATGCCACATACTTGTCTAAACGCATAGGTAACCTCTTTGAAGGTTATCTCGCCTAGTCTTTGGTGGTTATCTTCTCTACTTGGCCGTATAGCCCTTAATTTCATATTTTTGGCTGCCTACTCCATGACCAATGGCTAAGCTTAGAGGTTTTCAAGCATTACTTTGCCACCTATTGACACTCTTTCGGAGGTTATTTGCTCCCTTTTGCTGCCCTCAAAATGCCAAAATCAATTCACTTTTACATTTAGCCAAATTTTCCAAATTTTCTCTTTTTTCTAAACTTAGACCTCAAATTCTTAAGTTTTCAAGTATTTTATTCTCTCTTTTTTATAAATTTCATTTCCTCTTATCCTTGACCAACTTAATAATTTTCAAATGTTTAAGAAATTTTGGGGTTTCACACTAAGTCTGAAGAATATCAGGTCAACACTAGTGGTGATCCTGAATTCGTGTTTGTGAGGAGATTATAAGGAATTCAGAAGCAACAAAGGTAAACTTTCGTTTAACCCTAATTTCATTTAATTAGGGTATTTAATTTGTAGCATGTTAATTTCTAAATAGTTTAGATGTAATTAGGGTAAAATAGATCCTGTTTTTTCGCTACGCATATCCTCGTGTTCCATCAGTTGAAGAAGTCAGGTTTGAATTTTGCAAAGTGAAAGGAAATTAAATATGAGTGTGGAATTTATAGGACCATCTTTGCTATTAGTTAGCTCATGTTGTGTTGTTCACTTACACCCTCACATCTTACCATCTATTTCCTTCCATTTTTTTCAAACACCTTTAAATTTTGGATTCAATTTTTTAATTCAACATGAAAGATCAATAATCAAACCATCGACATTTGAAATGATAATTAATGAAGAATTAGCTACTGCGTTGTATTCAAATTGACATTATATATAAGTTAAGTTGGATCTATTGATTGTAAAAGAGAACAAATCTTCAGACAATGATTTAGCCAAGATGCTTCTTGAATTTTGCAGTTCATGTGTTAAATTGCATGCAAAGAACATTCAAGTACTAATAATCATTCTAACTTGTGGATTGTTCGAATCAAGGGTGGAAAATTTGTTCTTATCTAAGATATTTGATCTTAAGGCAATCTATGTCTAACACAATCCTTAGAGTTGAAATCATATTGATTTTGGGGCTTAATTTTAGAAATTGGAAACTAAAGGTTGCATCCCAAAAGGGTGATTCTAATTCCAATTGTTGGGTTTTCATATCAAGTATACTAATTTAAACACTAAATTTCACAATTGAATTCTTTTAAACCTTCCATTATATTTTATTTGGATACACTTACGCCTATATAAGCTCAGCTCAATTGGCACTTATATATATGGACTTGAGAACAAGAGGCCTCAGGTTCAATTTCCTCCACAACTAAGTTGTTGTTGTTGGAAAATGAACTAGGGTTGGATGTAGCGAAATTAACATAAAAAAATTTCTCTAACCTTAGAACATAAATAGATCGTGCATAAACAATTAAATCATGAATAAACATACCTCTGTGTCGATGTTCTAAATCTGAATTCCTTTGTTTTGATAAGAATGATCCTTCAAATTCGTATCACCAAAACGCTGCGAAATCACATGTGTTCTCTGACAGTATCCACACATGAACTAGGAATTCAATTCCTCGAATTCGGGTATGCTGGAACCTCACAAAGTGAGAATTTTGACTCTCTCTATTCTCTCTCTGTGTAGAACAAATTTTATGTTTTTACTTATATGTAAAATAAGATCCCTAAGGTTTTATTTATAGGCTTCCTAGGGTTTCCTAATTAGCTCAGAATTCTTAATAAGCTTCCAATTCTCCAATTGAACTTATTAATTATGTTTCCTAATAGGATTCCAATTCTCCAATTGGACTTATCAATTACCCAACCTAAAGACAAATTTGACCCAATTCTTTTGTGTTCGACCCATTAGGTTAATTTAATATGGCAATGGGATCAAAACTCGTTTTATGGCCCATAAGTCATAATTGGTCTCTAGCGAAACATTATGGCTACCCATATTAAATTAGGGTCTTGAACTAACATGGCCTAAAATGCTATATTTTATTACATGATGGACCATAATTTCTAATAAATTTCACATATGTCCTAAATGAGCATATATATGACTTAAAAGTAGGGCCCAAATTACATATATATTCATTCCTATTATTAAATTTATTTAAAAAATAAATGGAAAAGAACGTGGGTTACGGTTTTAAAAATAAATCAACAACAATTCAAACTTTTCTTCTTCGAATACAGGGTCTACTCCTTCCATTTTCTTCGCAAAAGCAGTCGTTTATAGTAGGGATTTGTGAAATTTTGGCAGTGAAGAAGAAGAAGTTCGACGGCCGACAAAGACAGTAAATTTTTTATAGATTTTGAGTCTAAATTTTGAAGTTAGTACTGTATATTTCGAATCATATGAAGATTATGGTATATTGAGTATATTTTAGATATTCGATAAATTTGTGAACTAAATAGGCAAACAAAAGATTATGAACATTTTGAATGTGATACATTCTAGGGTTTCTTCAATTTCAAAGAAACAAAAATTCGGGCATCTGATTTGTGTAACGAAAACATACTATGTGTTGATTTAACATGCATTGTGGTTTACATATGTTAAATGGTAGTGAATTTTGTAAAATGTTCTTTATATGCAGTGAAGAAAATGGTTCGTAGAAGTGAAAGATGCCTTGGATCAAGAAGTAGGAAGATTAAATCAAACGAATATGATCCGATAATTATTGATGATGAAGAGGTATATGTAATATTAATGTAACATCCCAAAACTATTAGGTTATTTTTATTATCATTTTATTTTGCTTAGTTTTGGGTGTTATTGGTGAAATTGTTTAAATTGTGGAGATTAAGTATTTTGGAAGGATAAGTGGTTAATTTATGGAAATTGGAGTTCTATTGTTAAAATTGGTTTTGGATTTATTGGTTGGTGGATTTAAATTGTAAAGTTGGAGGTATTATGAGTAAATATGGTTATGTGTATATATAAAATCATGGAGGAATAAGAATAATTATAATGTGGGTTAATATAATTATTAAGAGAGGAGTACTTTGGCATTTTTGGAAAAAGAGCAAATTTATGGTGATGGAAGGGGTGGTTAATGAAGAAAGAGAAATTAAATAGGAATAGGGAAGGGAAATAATAATAATATATTTATTATTAAATAGGACTCCTTGGATTGTGTGCACTTCATCTTCAACCTTCCTCCATGTTAAAACCCTAGCCGCCGCCCCTCTTCACTGTGCGTCTCCTACCGCCGCGAATCCTACAACCGACGCAACTCCTCCCACGACGACGACCGCCGCGAATCCTACAACCGACGAAACTCCTCCACGCGTCCAGCCGCACACGTCCGCAAGTCGTTCGTCCAGCCGCACGCGTCTGTCTCCACCAAGCCGCGTCCGAGCCGAAGCCTCTTCTAGTCGAGCCATCTTCAAGTTTAGCCTCTTGCAACCTTTTGAGCCATTTGGAATAAGTTGATCTATGGTTGCTTGAAGGTTCAAGTGAAATTGGTGGAAATAGGACTGTGAATTTTCCAGTTAAGGTGGTGTTGGATTCAACCCTAATCTTGGGGTAAGCTTGGATAAGTTTGGTTGCTTAATTAAACAGTAGGGTGATGGTTGACAAGATTATTAATGTTAATTTTGTTTATGTTTAGGACTGAGTATTGTGAGGAATTGACTGCCAACCTGTGAATTATTTAGCAGATCTCCTGGTAAGAGATTTTTTTCCCCTTTTGATTGAGATGCAATACCATTGGTGCATTATGTGATTATATGTATTTCTGAGATTATGTGTGTTGAGCTGAGATGTTGATTTTATGATGAGCATGTATAGCCTATAGTGTTCTGTTGGTCTGCTGGTTAGAGTTGTACCACAAGGGGTCCATCAAGGTCCTCCCCTATATATGTTTGAGTAGTTATTGAGACGTGATTCGACGGGATCACTTACAGCCCAACTCTCCTTTAGGGTGATTCCTTCGGGTTCACCGAGAGCCCAGTTCAGTTTGAGTAGTTATTGAGACGTGATTCGACGGGATCACTTACAGCCCAACTCTCCTTTAGGGTGATTCCTTCGGGTTCACCGAGAGCCCAGTTCAGTCCCGGTGGGACTTCTGGATAGTGTGCGTTCGGGAGCACCATAGAGCGTGGTACTTTATTTCAGGACTCTAACAAAGAGACTAACAACACATAGGGAGACTAAGTATGAGTCTCTTATTGAGTATAATTTTATACTCATTCTTTTAAATGTTTAATTTTCAGGCAAGGGCAAGCTGGCGAATGATAAGAAGTGACCGTGGTTCGCCATAGGGAATAGTTCAGCTTTTCCGCATTTATGTTTCAGTAATTATATTTTTTTTTGGATTTCAGAACTTTGGTAAAATTATTTTAATGTATTTCTTTTATTTTATGGGCCCAAACTAGTATTTTGTTTACCACTTTAATTACTTATTTATTTTCTTATTATTTAAATTTTTCTCAACTTATAAATTAATTTTCCTTTAAAAAAAAAAAACTATACTTATTTAAATAGTAATGACCTCAACCTTCTAGTAAAGTTGGGTTTTTACAATTAAGTGTTGTAAGATGTTTCTGTATTGATGATTCATATGTATATTACTTGTTTTAGAGGTATATGTATAATAATTATATTGTATTTCTGTATATTACGTAGGATGAATATCAACTTTTCTTCTATACTTCTATACTTCTATACTTCAACTTGCCACATGCATGAAACACAGTATCGACTATTCTTCTATACTTCAAACTTCAAGTACACAAGTAAATGAACCAGATACATGCAATGTAGAACGTTGGGAAATACTACCTCTATCGCTTTGCATATACTTTTGTGCTACTCATATACTTTTGTGTCAGTCATATACTATGACAATGTCATTCCTACCGCCAATTATTTGTTTTAGTTGGTTGCAAAACTATTCAAGAGGAATCATTTTCAGAATCGACCACACAAAAAACTAGTGGTAATATCTGATCATTAGCGTCGGGACTTGAAGCAAATAAAAGAGTACCCCGTACTTATTCTTCATGCTTGTTCCATCAATAGATACGACTGGACGACAATGTTGCCAACCAGAAATAGAAGCAGATAATGTCATGAAGAAGTATAAAAACTTATCATTGGCATCAACTTGATATTCAACAATAGAACCTATGAACATGAGAAACTTATTTTGTTCTTTATCAAGTCCTTAATAACCGTAAAGTAGTATGTCTATGATTTGTTAGTGGAACATCTAACATGTATGTTCAGAATTGAACTTAGTAAGAACTCATAATGTCCTATCTCCATGAAAACAACAAGAAACACACAATGACCATTTGCAATCTTCAATTACGCACTGCAAAATCAACACTTCCTTGTTTGATTTCACTGTAACGTATTGAAAATTGTCTCTAATAGCAATGGCTTGAATGGACTGTTTCAACAAATATTTGGTTGAAAACATATCGTGGATTTTTAGTGCAAAGTTGGAATCTATTTTAGACATATCTATGTTTTAAAAAAAATGACCCCGATCTGAATGGATTTCAGTTTGAAATGCACTTGAAGATGATCTCTAAAAGACCAACATAATGAACAATAAGGGCAATACGTGGCTCAACATTCGATGTTATTATATGGTAAACCCATTTAACATCGTTATCATTTGTTATAGCCAAATCCTTCTTAAGACATTCTATAAGACCTAAGCAAAGGTATATATCAATATTGTTCATATTAGGGATGTTCACGGTTAGGTTCGGTTCAGTTTTCAAGCTAAAACCGTATTGAACCGCAAAATACAAAAAAAATCTCATACGAAATCAAACTGAACCACACATTTGTGTCAAACCGAATCAAAACCGAATCGCATATGTGATTCGGTTTCGGTTCAGTTTCAATCTTGGAGAATCTCAGGCCATCAAAGAATCGAGTTTGATAAAAATTTCTTTTCTGTTTTAAATTTCGGACAATCTCGGGCCACCAAAGCACTGAGTTCTATAAAATTTCTCTTTCTATTTTAGATTTCAGTGGATCTCGAATCAACATATTTAACCGAGTTTTAGAAACAAAAATTTTATGAACATTTCTTTAAATTATATTTTTTTTTAAAAAAATGAGCGGTTTGGTTCGGTTTTAGAATCGATTTAAAATATTAAACCAAATGGAACGGAATAAGAAACGGTTTCAACATAACATGAACCGTACTTAACCGTATGCAATCAACAATTCATTTTCAATTTGATTTAGTTCGATTTGTCAAATCGATTCCGTTTTCAAATATTTTATGAACACCCCTAGTTCATATCAATAAAACTGCCTAACTGGGATCTAAGGACATTGTACAATTTTGTCACATCCCAAACCGTATTGCGACAAAAACGTCGAAGTATTAGAAATAGGATGCTGAGTTTGTTACAACCTTGAAATTTTCTAAAATCTTATTTCCAACTCCTTTTAAACTATTAACAACACTCAAAACGTAACGGTAGTCAATGTAACGCCAAACAAAATAAATACAAACCAAAACGTATATTTTTTAATAACATGCGTTTCATACATTACAATACTTTGACCAAATAACTAAGGCTTAACCATTTTCAAAATGTCTTGAATCACCTTGCTGCAAATCCTTCAACGTTCTTCTCTACTTGGACTAAATGTCGGATCCTAGAAGATAGATTTTTAAAATGTAAGTCTAAAAAACGTAGTGAGGTTTTATGAAAACCTTTCACAATACCTTTTCATAATCATTCGCAAAAATAATATCAAATCATTTAAACATACCGACAAATCATTTCATTTTGCATAAACCTTTCTTTATGCTTAACAAATCATTTCATTTTTCCAAGGATCCTGAATTGTTCTCTACGCTTGGTCTTATTATCTCGTGTTTAGACTACTGTATCAACAACATCCGAGAACACTCAGGCCGCTAAGCTTTATACGCTCCTTTCAACGCATAAGCCAGCTTCTTATCACCATATAACCCGTACACCCCATGGTGACCTTGACTCTTTATGTGCACATAAAAGTTAGCATCATCTCAAAGAAATATAGTATTGAAATCATAGTCATCAAATCAAAGTTTAACATTATAAATCATGTTTGAAAACATAACTTTTCATAGAAATCTTTTTGAAATATTCTCATTTGAATTCTTCTTTCAAATCAGTAAAAAGAAATCATAATAAAGTTTTTTAACATAAATTCATTTGAGAGAAAAACACTCATCAAACTTTAATAAAGAAGTCATTCTTTTTGCAAGCATCTTTTGTGTCTATCTTAATTTCGTAGGATTAGTGTTGTACGGGTCGAATTACAAAGAACGGTTGTGTTTCTCAATTAACATGTTTATAGTTTTGTAGTAATCAAGGGGAGTTTTGGGATTTGCTTTGTTATTTAAAATTGCCAGAAAATAAACTGCACGCGATCAAAAGTAAGAGAGAGAGTGATCTGAAATTAGGATTAAAAATGCCTAGCTTGAGTTTGAAGCTTCCTCTAATTAGATTAGATTATACCTCTTATCTAAGTTTAGCCAAATTGATTAGTAATGTTAATCAACCGTCCTAGTTAACTAATTAACGAACATGAGTAGATGAATTCTTTCTAGTTACTAGCACTAGGATCGAGTTCCAACCGGTAATGAGAAACCTGATGTGATTTTCCTCTAGATTGAGTAAAATAAATATTCATTAGTTGTTGACTCACAATTAACAAGTTAATCTAACCTCTTGCTATTTGATGATTTAGAGACTTAAAGTTTAAATCAATAGCAACTAATCATGCTATCTAGAATAGTTTGTCAGACAATCCATAGATAAATGATCGATGATCAGTTTAGAGTATAAAATAGTTTGAATGAAGAAGTATCACAAATTAATCTAGGGAAAAATTTCTAAACCTAAGCTAGAACTACTTACCTCAGCCAAACATCCTCCCCCTAATACAGTGGGAAAAGTTTACAAGCATTAATACAGACCAAAGAGAACAATGCAGAGAAATGGCGACTAAATCTTTAATCTAAAATGACAATCTAATATTTATAGAAATTGTCAAAGCATTATAACACCATGCAGAGCGTCACGACGCTCCAAACCCTCGAATATAGCACTTATCACAATGCCATGGGGGCGTGCGATACTTTTTGCACCTGCACGACCTTCATTTGTTGATGAGATGATAAACACTGCATCACCACAGGGTAGCACCACAACACTCCTTTGTTGGGAGTTCTGAATGGCATCACAGTGCTAATTCTTTAGTCTCTCTTTAGTTTCTTTTGCTTCAATTAAAGTAATTGGCCTCCGGACCACTTCATTATGACCCTAACCCTTGGTTCTACCTCTTTGATGGTGTAGCACAATTTCAATATATGTTCTCTAATAACAGGTGTGTTAGTTCCATTACAAAAAAGTTCAAATCATCTCAATATTTGGAAGATAAATATTATAAAATATAAATATTGCATGAATATGATAAATTAACATAGTCCAGCCAAATCTGAAACTCAATTGGTTAAAATATATGTAATCGACCAAGGGATCAAATGTTCGAATCCTTGACTCCAATTATTAAACTAAAGAAACTAAAAAAATTTCAAAAGTCCCAAGTTTGTATCAAGCATGAGCACAATTGGAACTTGAGAGGTGTGTATTCAACAAAATTGATCATTTATCATATGAATATCACTTTGCCAACTAGATTGCATATCTGTAATATATATGAAAATACACCAAAACGAATCTTCAGAAAGCCTCCCTACCTATTGCATTTCATACATCTTCTTTCGAATCTGATAAGCATAATATAAATATAAGAGATTTAGACACAGCAGCTAGGAGCAGTTGATAGCAAAAAGGAATGGTTAACAATCAAGGAGCTACGGCTGGCCTATGCAAAAAGGCAGCCAAATCAGACTGTAGCCTTCACCAAGGGAAACTTCTCCGAGGAAGCCCTTCTTGATTATTTCCCAAATGAGGAAATGAATATAGTTGTTGCTCAGCTAGATGAACTTGGATTTTATCGATCGAGAAACTAAAGCGGCGTAAATAAGTTCATTCCAGGCATCAGGAACCCCAGGGAGGCACCAATGGCTGCAGTCCTGCCGTCTGGTTGAGACCTTTCTCACAGCAGTACGATTCTTACCATAGATTGATGGGTGACCGTCCTTGCGGAAATTGGTTAACCTTGTGACATTCAAAAGTATGACTGGAACCCTCATTTCCTTAATGGTTTCCTCAACTATCTTCATTTTCAAAGGATAGTTGTCAACGATGGCACCACTTAAGACTGGTTCAGTTTCACCATTGCATGACCCTCCTGAATCCCAATCTCCACCTCTGTTTTGCAAAGTTCAACATATAAATGTAAAAGTAGACACGGAATTTTCTATCCCTTGTGAACAGAAATCTTTTTCAAACATGAATATTTTATTGAGGAATAAATAACTAAATCCATTCATTAGTCATTCAAAGTGAAAGACCCTTAAACCAAAAAACTTGTGTTGAATGGTTACAGTGAGTATATTAATCTTGTATATAAGATTCCTCTTCGAATGAAAGTTTAGATAAAACCAAAAAAGTGAAAAAGAAACAATACAAACTGACCTCTAGATGCTACATAAAATTGCAACTTAAGTTTATGCTGATAGGTTAGGTCTATATTTAATGTTAAAGATATTCTTAACAAGAACTTTGTAAGAATGGTTGATTACTTTGTCAATTTTCACGGTATAATCTCCAACAAACTTTCTCCACCCTATCTTTCCAGCTCATCAACATATATTGACATATATATACAAAGCTATTTCAAAAGAAAAGGGAATGAAATTTGTACCTGAAATGAGCGGAAGAATATCCTCTATAGAAGACTAACTGCTTAGCTGGATTTATATTATTATCGATCCAGTTTCCCCATGTCTTGAGGGCTCGCCTGTAAGCCTCAACAGCATCAAACTGCGGGTAGAGAACCTCACCTTCTTTATAATAATTTTTCCTGCATCATCAAACTGTATCAGTAAACTAAACTAAAGAATCAAATTAGTTCTCATACAAAGTTTGATTAGCCTTATTTGGTCTCTATATTTTATGCAATCTAGATTATTTATCTCTTTTAAACATTCTACAAAGATTCCTCAGTTTCAAATATTTTGTTTTGGTTCTTAAATTTTGTACAAAAAGTTATTTTAGTAATGTGTATCAATTTTCCTTGTTTTGAACCTTATGCTAATTATTTTGAGCTCGTTACCTTCCATGCTATGATTTGGTGTAAATGTACATCTTTCTATAGTTCTAACCATCTATCCTATCTTTTGACCAATTGGAGAACTCTTTTGTAACTCCATTGGTTTGGCCTTCACTTTCAGTCTCTTTTTTTGTAAATTTTACATCAATTAAATTTGTTTCTTATAATAATTTCTATACAAAAAAAGGGAAAAAAAACCCTAAAACTTCATCATGTAGTTTAAAATATTGATCCACACTAGACATATGTATCTAAACAAAAGACATGCATGTGTTAGGTTTCCGTTTGTATTAAATAAAATTAAGAACAAGGACCAAAATGATTCTAATTCAAAGTTTAAATAAAATCAAATATTTAAAGATTGTATTTAAATCGAATAAGCATGGAAATTTAGGAACTAAAATAAGATTCAAAAGTTTTTTAAAATTTTTGAAGGATTAAAAAACTAATCGTAGTCTATTTCATTGCAATTCAGTGTTGTGTTTGTCAATTTGTTTGCAAACACAACATCTTTCTCGTTTCTGTGATAATGTAAGGTAAAATCCATCCAGGGCATTCTTTATGCAATTAGAAATTATATCCTTACCCACGAGCGGTCTTTCCATGAGTCCACCAGTGGCCAGTATTAAACACAAGAATGTCAGCGCGCTTCCAGCGTCCAGAAGTCTTGTCAATTCGATCAATAGATAGAGTCGGATTTGAGTTTCCTTGAGCATTTATACGAACTCCCTCCCTCACAAGAAAATGTGATCTCACAAATTCGACAGTACAGTCATAATCCTGGCAAATGTTAATTGAATTAGTTATTTACTTACCAGTTACCAGTAGCTGCAAAAGCTGAACTAAACGAACAGGCAGTACTTCTTTATTGCAATAGAACTGTTCAAGAATAAAAGCATGCAAGGAAATATTTACTAATTATTGTGCCAACAACCAGCCCTCTAAAATATATATTTTCAAAATAAGATAGATAAAAACAAGCAGACTGGAACTCGAGAACACTCATTCCGTTGCCTCTATAAGTGGTTTAATGATCTAACATATACAAACAAACCGTTTCACCAAACTAAACGTTGTCTACTAGATGAAAACTGAAAGTCATATCTTGCAAAAAGTCATCGTGAACTATTTTCCTCTTAAATATGAAGACCTCTATCAAACAAAGTTTTAATCTAACACAAGACACCCTGCCAAAGAAGTTATATTCATGTGAAGAAATCTATATTAACCGCAGTAGTAATATCATTGCAATTCTTTTATTACCTTAAACTTGAAAACGAAGTAACCTCTTCCCTTGGTAATTTTATACCCGTGGGTCTCAAACATTCTATTCTTATCTTGAAGGCCTTCTCTAAGGAGACAAAGGATCGACTCAAACTGGTTTCTGTTCATAGAATCTCCAACGAGCATCAATCTTTTCCCTCTCAGTCTCACCAAAAAGTCTGTTGCATTAAATCTGAGCTACAAGTGAAAAGATGATACTTTTCTTAGTATACATGAAATATCTACTTGACTGTAAAATACTCAATCGCTTGTTTTTGTTTTTTTAATCAGAACTAAACCATGAAGTCAAACAAACATAATTACAAAATCAAAGGAGAGAAGATAGTCAGCTAACGAACTCAAGGCATAGGAAACCCACACACACAAAAATAGGAGAGGAAAACCCCCACTCCTTGGGGCTAACTCCAAAAGTAGACAACAAAAAGAATAATAAGATCCCACAATTCTCCAACTAGCTTTATGTGTACACCTTGGGAGACTCTTCAACTTCTTTGGGGCCTCAAGTACCTAAGTAATTGTTAAAAAAGCATTAATCCAACTTCCAAATTGACAGAAATCCCATAAAGTATGTGAAAAAGACAGCCTCGAATGTTTCTAGAAAAGACCATTGTTATGTTGAAGCATCAGGCATTTTAGCCCACCAATACCCAATACATAATTGGCATAATTTAGATTTCTTTTACAAGGCAACACTACCAAGGCCATTTGGTAGACAAGGAAATGTGTGGGGACTTTTTGAAAGAATTCTATCCCTCATATTCATCCCTCAAAAACAACAATTATGCAAAAGCTCGGTGATTAGCTTAAGTTGGATGAAGGTAAAATTAATATTATAGTAACTAAGGAAAACTCTTGAAAGACTCAAAAGCTAAAGTTAATATTATATAATCTAACAAGTTGCTAATCAAAACCTATTAGTACCCAATTGAGCAGTCAAAGAAGGATACGTTCTCTCAAATCCATCTCAAAAAACTGACCAAATTAAAACCAACAAAACCCACACACGTTGCATATACCTGGGGAGATCACAGCCATAAGGCTTCCATCGCCATTTCGTGTACTCAGAATCAGCTCTCCCATTATTCCCACAGTCATAAGCCTCATCAACATAAGGGCAAGAACCCACTCTATAAACCGGATAATGTTCTTCATCTTTAACCCAAGTCCCCATGTAAAGATCACATTGCTTCAGCCCCTCCATTGACAAATCCGGACTATCATCAGCCACCATAGAAGCAGCAGCGACACCACCAGAAACCGAACCATTTTCGACATTAACAGAGAACTTATTCTCAATTTGATCATTAGAAGTCTCTGCTTCTATGGCAGATGAGTTCGTTAAGGACTCAATGTCAGAGGAACCAGACCCAGAACCAGGAAAAGAGATCTGGGGCTCGGATATTGAAGGAGGAGGAGGAGGGGGAGGGGCGAGAGAGACGGTAAAAGGGGATTGGGAAGAGAGGTCTTCGTAGAGAGAAAGAGAAACGTCGGCATTTCGTTTGGTGAAGAAGATGAAGGAACAGAGGAAGAGGAGGAAGAAAATGGGAGCGAAGGTAAAACGGTAATTGGGTAGAGAGGAAAACGCCATTGAAGGAGCAGAGAGAGGAAGGCTTGAGAGTGTGATCCACAAAATGGTAGTGAAAAAGGGAGGAACAGTGTTTGGATTTGGACAACAAACCCACTAAGCTAAGGTCTCTCTCATGTGTTTGATCATAAGCAATTTTACTGGCAAATTGAGAAATTGGTAAAGATAGTGGGAGTGTGTGTATATAAATAAAGAAAACAATCTTAGAGTATTATATTCTAAACTTTAATAGTTAAAAATAAGAATGCTAGAGGTCATGGATTTGTAGTTTTTTATATAGAAACTAGTCTTTCTAACACCTGCATGGCATCGTAACTCTTTTAACCGTTAAATTAATGTAAAAAATATGAAGTTAATAAAAAAATCATATATAATAAAATTCTACAAATTTGATTCTCAAAAGTACAAAAGATACATAATTTTGAAAAGAAAAAAAATATAAAAGATACGCATTACTATTGTTATCCTTATAATGAGTTTATTGAAGAAATGATGTTGATTAAAAGGTCATCCAAAATGAAAGTGGAAAATGGAGAAGATTAAAAGTGATTTTATGTTAATTATGTTTTAATGTTTAATGTATTCTATAAGATATAATGTATTAAAAAATAATATTGCAATCAATGTTAATTTCTTGAATTATAATAAAACTTTGTTTTTTTTTTTTTTTGCAAAACGTGTTACTTTCATTTTAAAAATATAATTTTTTTTCCAAAGTTTTTATCATTTCTTATTAGGAAGAAGATTGTCTTCATTAAAGAAAACATGCAAACATCTATTAGAGGGACAAAAGGTGATGTTTATTTAATTTTAAGAGTTAGTAGTCTTGTTAAATTATTGAAATTTTCAAACTTTTCAAATTCTAAAATTTATTATAATTTATTGTAAAATCATAAATTTGTTATCTTTTTATTAAATACTTGATAAAACTATTCAACTTCTAAAACTTCTAAAACTTTTAAAACTCTAAAATAAATTGAATTTAAAGTTTTTATTATTTTTAATGAATTTCTTAGGACAAAAACGAAAAAGCTACTTTCATATTTCTACCTTTATACATTGTATTACCTTTAACTATAATTAATAATTAGATTCCAATAAAAGTTACATAATTCAAACACAATAAAAATTTATTAACCACACTTCACCATTTTATCAATAAAACAACTCTAATAGAAAAAAAAAATTAATTAAATGAAAAAATGAGCAAATAATGAATTCTTTTACAATGTTCAAGATTCCCTATTGTTACATTCTAAAAAAAGAAAGATCTTCACGGTTACATGATTCAAACATATCTCATGAAAAAATACACACAATCATATATTTAGATCACATGTTTACCTTCTAACAAACAAACAAAAATCTAAGATTACATGATTTAAACATGAAGGAATACAAGCAGATATATTTATATATAGAAGTAAATAAATACAACAAAATGAAAAAAATAAAAGAGAACATAAGAATGATAATTTGATTTCTTCTTTATGTCTTAGTTTTTTGTTGTGACTTATGATCGGAAGAAAAGAATAAAATATTTATACTAAAAAGATTCAAAGGGGAGGAAATTGAAAGGTTGAGAGATGATATGGAAGAGTTAATAAGAAAAAAAGAATGTGAATGGTTGGAAGATAAAAGGTTGAGAGAGAAAGATGAAAACAATGGATGTGGAAAAGAGAAGTTTAAAATAATAGAATTATTTAATTCGAGAGAAAAGTGAGACTTTTAGATGGGGAGAGGGTTATTTTCTTACAATTAGGGAAAAATATTGGAATGAGAGAACTCTAAATTAATTAATTAAATAACATAAAAATAAAATAGATTCAACAATCATATTAATAAAACAACTTTGAAAAATTAATTTAATTTATCAATAAACAACTTTGAAAAATTAATTTAATTTATCAATTAACTACATTAATTTTTTATTTAAATGACAAAATTGCCTTATAATGAAATGACAAAGTTGGAACAAAAAATGTCTCCGCATCCATGCTTTTATATATACTATAGAAAAAGAAATATATATTCATAAAAATTAAAGAGGTTAGCTTCATGTGAGTAACACACTCTATCATCTTCTATTTCCTATGTTACTTAAGGAAATAAGAAAGAAACCAAGTAATAAATAATGTTGTCTTCTTCTTGAGTATGCATAGCTAGTTGGGTGGGTTAGGGCGTAAGGGTGTCAAGAAATTAACTGCATCTTTGCTTCTTTACCATCTCTTTATATGCACTCGATCTTCTTTACCCTCTCTTTATATGCACTCGATTTTCTTCAAATGAATTTCCATCTTCACATGCTAAATATTGAACTTTTGAAGGGAAAGAATAACAAACTAATGGAATAAAATACTCAATAATGTTGGTAGAAGAAATCAAGGAAGCCCTTTATACAGTAATGAAAGTTGAAGAAATGTAAATGAAAAACTATTAGTCTTCCATAATTAATTATATTACAAAAAAAACAAAATTAAAAATAAAAAGATATTTAATTTCTAAAATGTAAATGAAAAACCATTAGTCTTCCATAATTAATTATATTAAAAAAATAAAATTAAAAATAAAAAGATATTTAATTTCTAAAATGTAAATGAAAAACCATTAGTCTTCCATAACTAATTATATTATAAAAAAACAAAATTTAAAATGAAAAGAAATTTAATTTTTAATTAATTTCTAAAATGTAAATTAACCATTCATCTTCCTTAATTAATTATATTACAAAAAAAATAAAAAAAAATGAATTTACCATAAAACCAAAAAGTGAAATGAAACACAAAATTAAACTTAAGGGTATAATGGGGAGGAAAAAAGTTCTCCACATTGAGGCTTTTATATGTACTAGTAAACAACACGCGATGCACGTGAAAATCACACACCAAAAAAATCATAGTTTTAATTTAACTTTATAAAATTAGAATATTCATTTCAATATTTTCATATTTATATCATTTTTATATTTACATCTTAATGAGTAGAAAATGAATTTATTTAGTAAAGAGATAATGTTGTCATCTTTCAAATGTATCTTTGAATTTGATTTATTTGCATAATTCAAATTCAATTTCTTAACATTTTAAGCTTACACGTTACAAACTTAATCATTTAATCTATATATATCTAAATAAAGTGGAAGATAAAAATGTTGTTAGTTGTGTAATAACATATAGTATTATGTTAATATCAATTATGGAAGATAAAAAAGTTACGTTATAGCCCTAATAACATGCATATAGAGCATTAACTAATATCACTTATGGAATCAATTTTTTTTTTTTTTAATAAGAAGATGAAAAGTTAACAAAATATAACTTCTATCTTGTTGAATTTGAAAATGACTACAAACATTAAGTCTCGGTGAATGAAAATTGTCACTAAAGCAAGATTAAAAAAATTATAATGAAAGGGTAAAAAATCCACTAAAATCATGTTTCTTTTGAAATTATGAAAGTTTAAATATGAAATCATAATTTTTTTTAATGACTTTGTAGGTAAAAAATTAAATGAAAGACTTTAATATTTATTGCTTTACACATTTTATTATCTTTATTTATACTTAATAAATTACAACAATATTTACGTTGTTTTAACAAAATCAAAGTATAAGTCACTCAACAATTTCATTAATAAAATAACTTTAATAAAAAGAATTAAATAAAGAAAAAAAAAACATGAGCAAGATTCTCATCGTTACATTAAAAAAAGATTCTCAATATTACATAATTTAAACATAAAGAACACAGACATATGTACATGTCAACCACGAAGTTTGCGGTTCAAGTTTCCCCAACTTATGTTATGTACTAAAAAAGAAACTTATATATGAAGGAATAAACACAAACTTCTTTTATATAAAAAAAAATAGATAGCAAAATATAAAAAAGAAAAAAAAATAGAAGAGAATAGAAAAGCATGATTTGATTTATTCTTCACCCTTAGCATTTTGTTGTGACTTGTGAACATGAATGAAAAGAAAAATAATGAGATATTTATAACCAAGATTTGAAAAGGAAGAACTTGAAAGGTTGAAAGAGATGGAAAATGTGAATGAATTTGAACAAATTTAATTGACATAATTAATTGGAGTGAAAAGTTTTAAATTTTATGAAAAGTTTTAAATTTTAAGAAAAGTTACAATGAAAGGGTAAATTGAGGCAAAAAAATTCTCCATTTCCATCCTTTTATATATACTATAGACTAGTCCTTCAACACGTGCATAGCACGTGAGTCTTTCAACTTGTTAAATGAATGTAAAAAATATGAAAGTAAAAAAAAATCACATGTAACAAAATTAAACAAAATTAATTTTCAAAAGTACAAAAGATACATCATTTAAAAATAAAAGGTATAAAAAATATGAAAGTAAAAAAAAATCACATGTAACAAAATTAAACAAAATTAATTTTCAAAAGTACAAAAGATACATCATTTAAAAATAAAAGGTATAAAAGATACATTACTATTGTTATCATTAAAATGATTGGATAATGAGTTTATTAAAGAAAAAATATTTTCATAGGTATTCCAAAATGAGAGTGGAAAATGGAGAAAATTAAAATTGATTTTATGTTAATGTTTTAAGGTTCAATGTATTCTATAAGATATAATGCATTAAAAAATAAAATTACAATCAATGTTAAACTCTTGAATTATAACAAAACTTTGTTTTAGTAAAACATACTACTTTCATTTTAAAAATATTTTTTTTTCAAAGTTTATATCATTTCTTATTAGGAAGAAGATTGTATTCATTAAAGAAAACGTGAAAACATATATTGGAGGGAAGAGATTAGTATATGCACTTTAGATAATTTTTTTTATCTACTTGCTGATGTTTAAAATCAAATTTAAAATTATTTTTTCAAATATAACCATACATTATTTATTAAAGTACTTACTTTATAATTTATTCTAGAAAGGAAAAAAAAACTTAGTACACTTATCTAATATCTCATATCATACCAAATAAATAAATTCTCTGTCAAGAAGAACAAAAATAAACATACGTGACTTTTTATAGAAAAGTGTGATTATTTATTATGCTCTAGCACATTATACATCAAACAATTAATTTTGGAAAAGGGGTTGAGTTTGAAAAAAAAAAACAAATACACATACAAGACTTTTATAGAAAAATGTACGCAAAGATAATATCTATTTAATTTTAAGAGTTGAGTAGTCGGTTAAATTATTAAAATTTTCAAACTTTTCAAACTTTTAAATTTATTATAATTTATTGTCAAGTTATAAATTTGTTATGACTTTTTAATAATTACTTGATCAAACTATTCAACTTCTAAAATTTTTAAAATTCTAAAATAAATTAAATTTAAAGTTTTTATTATTTTTAATTAATTTCTTTGGACAAAACAGAGAAACTACTCATATTTATATTTTCACATTGTATTACCTTTAACTATAACTAATAATTAGATTCCAACAAAATTTACATAATTCAAACACAATACCATTTTATTAATAAAAAAATTAATTAAATAAATAAAATAACATGAGCAAAAAATGTATTATTTACATTTAACTTAATTACAAAGCAATAATTAAAAACTGGAAAATAGTTCTTTGGCATTCACACGCCACTTTGTTATTTTTTGGAAATGATGTTTCTGACCGTTCTCTCTTTAGTCTCCCACTTTTACATTATTCATCTTTGAATTCTCATCAATTTCTTTGCATCGTTTTCATTGGGTTGATTGGTTGCTCCTAGACGTCGCAAAAATATGACGAAGGGTTCGTGGGCTCTTTTGTAGCAACTTTGGCTCACAAATCTTCATTTAAACTTGTTGGAAGACTAATTTCTTCACACCCTTAACTTTTTATTGTGAGCATGCATAGAAAAGAAAAAGAATGGAATATTTATACCCAAAGATTTGAAAAGGAAAAAGAATTTTAAAGGTTGAAGTAATTACAAAATAATTAATTTGCAAGAAAGTGGAATGTGAATAGGTAGATGGGAATGAGAATGGTTTTTAGAGAAATTTTAATGATATAATTAATTTGGAGAGAAAATGTTAAATTTATTTATGTCCAAATATTTGTCAATAATTAATTTCAAACTAAAAATAAATGAAAAGCAAATTACAATAAAACCCAAGTAAGAAACAAACAAATCTACTATGAACAAGGGCAAAATTGAAAACAAAATGTTTCTCCTCATCCATACTTTTATATATATATAGACTATAGACTATAGATATAGATTAGATAGTTGTTTTTGCTCTCTCTTTGGTCGAGTGTCAAATGTTTTCTTTCTTTTTTATAATTTGTAATGGTCAAATACTCGACCATTAATTGTAATTTTTTTTTTAATTTCCAATGGTTAATTAGTATTGAATACTCAACCATTAACATTTTTTTTAAAATTAATTAACAATTATTATGATTTAATGGTTAGACGATTATTATAATTTACGACCAAATCCGGTTTATAATTATATGTCCTTGGGAAAGGAACAAATAGGAGCTAATGTGTGTTTTGGTGATTTAGTGCATGATGAAGGACTGTAAAGCTGCTCTTGTAGAATGAATTTATGTATGTACTTGTATTCTTCAAAGGTTTTCCTAAAAATGTCATTAACCAATCGCTAGGTTTATGTTTTAAGTTTCCTCTTCTCTAGATAAGCGAAGCGTTGAGGCCACCTGGTAGAGGTAAGTCGATGCGTTTGGTCCAGGTGATAAGAGATGTTGTAAAATGTTGAAGTTTAAGTTTAGATGTTTTAGTCTTTTAAATTACTAAATTTTTTGCCTTGTATTTGTACTAAGTTATGTTAAGGAATGAATAAGGTTTGTTAATTTATTTCCAACTTGGATTATATTGTTCATATCACGTAGCATGTTCACAGAAAGTTCAGTTAAAGTTTTGAGTTTAAGATTTAAGACTGAGTGTTTAGGCACTTCCTTTAGGAGTGTTAGGATTGTACAAAGTCGTGTTCGCGTCGAAAACGTGAGGAAGGGGCATGTTTCGGGTGGGGCGTGACACAATAGACTTCTGCCTTGTAGCGCAGCGGCGCCCCACAACGCCTCAAGTGGCGCTGTAAGATAGTAGACGAAAGAATTTGCTAAAACGCCCAAGTGCTATGACGCTGTCCTAGAGCTTCGCGACGCTCCATCGTTTTCTATATATGTTAAATTTTTGTCAGACATTGAATCCTAGTTTGGATTCCAACCGCTTTAAGCTCATTTTCTCCCCCATTTCCAAGTTCTTTTATGGTGTTTTGGTTTTCGAGCAATTCATCATCATCCGACATGTGGATGAGAAGGTTAAGTAACTTGTTTTAGCTTGGGTATGTAGAAATCTTCTTTCTAAAAAATTAATCTTCCTATAAAAACTATAAAATTATATTCACACAGTTTTTTCTTATTAGAAAACTGTTATTGTTATTATTTAAATTTTAACCTATTAGAACAAAAAAAATTGACAAAATGAACAAAAAAAAAATTGCAAAATATAGCAAAATAACAAAAATGGACTATTGTGTAGGGTGTTAGAATAAAAGATATATGTAGGAATGACAAATTTGGAGGTGGAAGTAGGAAATATAGCAAAAATTGGTAGAAATAAGATTTTTAGCAAATTGGAAATTGGGGACGTGCGAAGTTATGTTTGTTAATTCCGACTTTGCCTCTTATTCTAAGATATTTTGTAGGTTCAAAGTACAATATATTTTACAAACTAGATTATTTTGTTAAATCCTAATTAAATTTAGGATTTATTTGCGAGACAAAATTGAAGCAAATTTCTCCGAATATCTCAAATTCAAATTCTCAATCTCATTATACCATAATTGAAACTCAATCTTTAGTAAATATATTTAATAAATTAATAAGATTTTGAAATTATATAATTAATTAAACATATATTTTTTAATTAAATTTCAAAAATATTAATCTTGCAAAATAATGTATTTCTAATAAGTTTTGAAAATATATAAATATCTTTTTATCTTTTTCATTTTTGTTATTTTTGTTATTTTGAACTATATGTTTATATGTATGTTAAAACATGGTCTATATTTAACATATTCAATTAATATAGGGAAAATTTACATTCATATTTCGAAAATATAGGGCAAACTTCAATTTCTCAAATAAATATTTCTAATAATTTTTGTAAATATGTATCTTTATCTTTTTCCTTTTTATTATTTTAAACGATAACTTTATAGGTCTATTTTCTATCTGTCCATAATGTATATTTAAGAACTTATTAATAGATTTTTATAGTTAGCTTTTGATTATCTTTTTAAAAAAATATTTGAAAATATGTGTTTTGTATAAGTTTTTGAAATATTGTTATTTATGTTATTTGATTTTTATTATTTTAAGGTTGTTTTAAACTAATTTATAGACTATATCTTATTTATTTAATATTATTTGTATATTAATTATATTATTTATACTATATCCTTTAGCAATATATTCTAAAAATTTGTGTATGTTATACAATTGGAAGATAACAATAGAACTATAACGAGTTTTTGTGATGGCTTTACAATGAGTAAAAACTATTTTTTATGGTAGATAGATTGAATCTTCCTGGTATCTCGATTATCGTGTTGTTAAAGTATATGTTTCATTTTCATATTCGTTTCAAGAATTGTATAATGTATACAATGTAAACTTTTTCCGTTCTCCAATCTATTTGTGTCTTGTTTTCATGGTGCTACTAGAAGTAAACACATATTTAAATATTGAATTACCTAGTATTTAACAATTTTAGGCTGTGAATTAAATAACAAATATAATGTATTTTATATTTACATTTTTCATTTTTTTTAATGATAAATTTTTCTTAAATTCTTTAAATTTTAAGTATGCCTAAAATTTCACTTTTGTTAATATACTGATTTTTTTTCTTCTATATATCTTGTATATTGATTTTTTTTTTCAATTTCAAAAAATAAAAAGTATTTATGTATTTATTTAATTATATATTAGAATTGTAAATCAATTTACAAGATGATTTAATTTATTTCACTTTTGTTAATATACTAATTTTTCCCTTCTATCTTGCATATTGAAATTTGTTTTTCAATTTCAACAAATACAAAGTATTTATTTAATTACATTAAAATTGTAAACCAAAGCTTACAAAATGGTTTAATTTTTAGATGATAATGATTCTTTCCGTTAAATATAGGCATTTGTGTGTTTTTTAAATGTAAAGTAAAATCATATTTTTTTTTTATATAAAAAAGGATGATGTTATAGTTCCTAATTTTAAAAGATGAAAATTTATCTTATAAATTTAAGGATGGTTTGTTATTCTATTCAAGTTGTTGGAATTTGAAATTTGTTAGTATTCTTTTAATTTGAAAATTTTCTCAATCAAATAGCAATTTATTATTTATTTATATTAGGAAATTATTATTTATTTATTAATATTTTATATCAGAAATTATTATTTATTTATTAATAATTTATATATTTAATGTTTGGGATTTTGTTATTTTTTTATATTAATAATAATTTCTTATGGTTGGTTATATTGTTGCATTTTGTTAATTTATATTAATAATTTTTTTATTTTTTGATATTTTTCTTAATTAAATAGTAATTTTAGTTATTTGTTGTAGTGTAATTTCGTTTTCTAATAATTTGAAATTTTTATTAAAAATGTTTTATCAACGCTTTAAATTTTTTAAGCATATATTGCTATTTTTTAAGGGAAGATAAACTGGATGGATACCATTTGTGCATCACTACAAAGTTTATGGCCAAGTGGATGTTCTTTGACATTGATGATTTCATCCACATGAATACCATAAAATCGATTCTATATTCGCTTTTAGAGTACTTTCACTTTACAATTGAGCAGATGTCGATGGACAACATGATGAAGCGCGATCGGTTGAGGTAGGGTACTATTTCGTTGGTGGATGTTTTGTGATGACGTTGTAGGTCGCAGGTCTTTCGAGGAATCTGTCGTTATTTTATTGAGATGGAAAGTTTGAAATGAAGAAGATGAAGTTTAGCTGGAAATTTTGAAAATTAAGGGACTGAGAATTATGGATGGTTAGTATTTTGTCAGCTTCTCATTTCACGTCTCTGATCGTCTCAATGTTGGTGATTATTTATTTTGAGCTTTGCATTTTTTTCTTCATTTGATACAATTCAATCCATATTTTAAGAGGTGGGTTGAGAATACTATTCGAGTTGTCAATCCAACCAACCCGAAACATATGGATTGGGTTGGAAACCCGTTTACACCCTTACTTGTGTCTTGTGTCTATCCATATTATGATAGACACATAACACTATATTTTGGTCTATTACAATTAATTTGTGATATTTTACTATACTTGTTAATGTTTTAATTAGTTTTTTAATTTAAAATAAGGCAAAATTACAAAAATGTCTCTAAATTTTGTAGTTTGTGTAAAAACACCCTTTAAACTTGGGTTTAAAAAATATTTACAATTAATTTAGGATGAGAACGGTCAAAATTTTATTTAAAAAATACCTATTAACTATTAGAAAGTTTCATAAATATCTTTGTACTTAAAAAAAATTGAAAAATATTATATTGATATAAAATTTGCACCTAACTTTCTCACAAACCAAAATCAAAATCAAAATTTCAAGTTAAAACGTTTTAAATATTTTTAAATTTATTTGACTTGTAACATATAATGATAGATCACGAGCACAAATAATATTTTTCTGAAATTCGGGGAGATTTTATGTGTTCAACCAAAGTTTAAAATATCGATGTTGATGAATACCAAAGCGTTAATTTTACAGAAATTTTGATTTCAAGGGATATTTTTGGAAAATTTATATAAAAGCAAAAAAATCAAAAAATAAATTTAAATTAACAAACAAATATTTTATCATTTTCAAACAAGTAAACATGTCTATTATTTATTTATATTTATATTAGTGCCAGTTTGATTTTTTTTCTCTCTATGATCTAATTTTTCTACCTTCTATTAATATTGAATTCATGAAAATGTGAAAATATCAATGAAAATTTAAAGCTATGATTTTAAGTTAAAATTTTGGTTATTTATTATGAATGCTAATAAATTCGACGTAAAAATTGGTTTAATTAAAGTATTTTTTATTTTTTTAAGTTAAAAAGAGTATTTATAAAACTTTTCAAGAATGATATTTTTCTTTAAAATTTTTTTTTGACAGTTTTCGACAAAAACTAAAATAATTTATTAAAAATTTATGAAAAATTGTAAAATGATATTTTAATTTTAGTTTTATTTTCTGGGAATTCGAACGGTTCTGAGTTAACCCCCTCCCCCAAAGCTCATCTAGGGTTCTCTCTCAACGCGAACAGGGGAGACAAAAAATCTTCTACCGCCGCCGTTCCGCCTTCTGGGAATTGGGAAATTCCGATTTCATCATATTCAATCGTGTTCCTTCGTACCCATATCCTATTTCAATCCAATTTACCGTTTTTGTTTTGATTTCTTCTCCTCTCCCTTTCTAACTCTGATACCGAACGATCGAGTTTTTTTGGTGAAAGAAAATGGAGGAGGTTGTTGAAGGAGATCAAAATTTCACTTCATTAGTCAAGCTTTTGGCGTCCTCCAACAAGGCGACTCGAGACAAGACCCTTCGTGTAATCATCAAGACATGGCTTCCAACTCAAACGAGCCTTTCCGATGGCGATATGAAAAAGCTTTGGAAGGGTTTGTTCTACTGTGTTTGGCACGCCGACAAGGTTCCTGTTCAATCTGAGCTTATTAATCGTCTTGCTTCTCTGCTCCTCCATCTCGACCTATCGTTAGCTGTTCAGTACTTCTCTGTTTTTCTTCTCACTATGCGTCGTGAATGGGCTGGGATTGATGCGCTCAGGTTAGATAAGTTTTATCTTTTGATTCGTAGGTTTTTGCACCAGTTTTTTGCTTTGTTGAAGAAGCATTCTTGGGATTTGGAACTGTGTCGTCGTTTGGTTAAACTTTTGGAGGAAAGGGTGTTTTTTGCTGATGATAAGTTTCATGGGAATGGTGTTAATTATCAAATTGCTTCTGTGTTTCTTGAGGAACTTAGGCCGTTTCTTCCTCTTCAGAAGGAAGTTGTTGATGTTCTGTTCAAGCCATTCCTTCTTTCAATGACTAAACTGCCAGATAAAGTGTTGTTGGGAAAAATTAAGTCCAATCTTTTTGATGTGATACTGAAAATGGGGAAGCAGTTACTCGAGAGTCGAAAACGTGGAGATGATGTTGATTCGGTTGATGATACGGTTGTGTATGGGCCAATTTCCTTGACAAATCAATTCTCAACAACATTTTATGAATTGGGTTCTTCACCTGATTGCTGTCAAGGGAATAGAAAGGTATTGTTTGCCATGCACGAAGAGTTTCAGAAGTTGGAGAAAGATTTTTTCTCATCAGGGATTGAGATTTCGTTTCCAGATCTTCAAGAGCAAGATGGGGATGAAGTGCCTACTTTGGTTCCTATTTCAAGTGAAGAAGAGGCTCCTTCGGAAATTTCCCTGGTTGATGTTAATGTGGGTACTGAATCCACTGATAAGGCACTTAAGAAGCAAAAAAAGAGTAAAAAGGCCACTGATGGAAGTGGCAAGAAGAAGGCTAAGAAGGCTAAGAAGGCAAAAAAGACCACAAACGGTATTTCTGATCTTGTTTCTGAAAATACTCCTGCGAATACGGACAATGAGAATATAGTTGTTGCTAACGGTGAGAATTCTAATAATGAACAGATTAGTGATGGAAATATGATAACCTTTGATGAAACTGTTATATCAAACCTTCAGATGCAATTTGAGAGGGTTGCTGCTGAAGCTGATTTTGGAAACAGTACTGTGAGTCCTGTAATATCAACCAATGGCTCAGTCAAGAAAAGAAAGAGAGCAAAGAATGTTGGTGAACTGCAGAAACATGATGTAGCACTTCCTAGTGAAGCTGTGGCTGAAGGAAATACAGCTGCAAAAAGCGAAGAGAAGAGTGTTAAGAAGGTAAGGTTTTCAATGAAAAATAACTTGGTTTGGAAACCCCATAATCCTTTACCACCTGAAAGTTTGAGGCTGCCTCCCTCTGTTACTCCAAGGGGAAGTGCACTTAAGAAAGGAATACCTCCAGGTCCTATCTTGGAATTCCCTGCTACAACAAAAAGGACAAAAAGGAGGGCGGTCTCAATGAGGACTAAGAATGGTGTAAGAAGCTTGCCTGTCAAACGTTTGAAGAAATTGAAATCTAAGATTACTTAGATGCTCTTTGTCTTAGGGTATGAAGTTGCAGAGGTCCCAAGCTTACAGATTTTAATCATTTAATGATTGTCTTAATTACTTCATTTCATTTGGGCGTTGTTCTCACATTGACTTTCATGATCTCAACCGTTTAAAGAGAATGATGATTCTGATGCATCGAGTTGATGATATTTGAAATTGATGCCCTCATGGAATTCTAGCTTAAATGATCAAATTTTCTCTTTGCATTTCATTTTGGTTTTTTCTTCCTGGTCCTTTTTCTTTCTTTTTCCTTAGGGTTCTTGTGGTACAAGGCGGTGGGAGGTGGGAGAAGATGGTTTTGCAGCATAAATGAGTGAGAGGTAGTGTAGAATTTTGGCAGTGTAATGGTTGCTGCTTGTACTTGTTCTTTTGTTTAGTATTTGGTACCTTTGTAGTTTAGTAGAAAAGGTTCTGTGTTTGGTAAAAACTGGTTCCCTATGCTACTTGAATGCACCAAATAGTGGTTATAGCTTATAAGTTGACCATTGAAATATGAGAAGAAGAGCTGGAAATGATTAAAGTTCCTCAGTTCCTAATTATTTCAAGCTGTCTTTTGCACTAGTTTTTCCTTGCAGAATACCCTATTGAGATGGTTATAAGGCGAAAACATTTTTGTCTCTGGTACAAGTATTCATCTGCAATATTGCATCTTCATTTTCTTGTTTCTAATGGCCATTGGTTATGATTATCTTTATACTGTACAGAATGAACAGCATTGTATACTGCCAAATGTATTGGGGGGGATCCAAATCGATCTGTAGATGGATAATTGGCTGGAAGTAAATAGGTTAGGTCCAGTTTGTCGGATCTGAACTCTGTTTAATGTGAATCAAGATTGAAACTTGAAAAGCTACTAAGTTAGAGGTTGTTTTCAGGGGTGTAAATGGGTTGGATTTAATTGGAAGACATTTCTAACTCAAGTCATATTTTCAGGTTGGTTGGGTTGGCAACCTGAATAGTATTTCCAATCCAACCCTTAAAATATGGGTTGTGTGACTTGGGTTGTCGGGTTGCAAAAACTTGCATTTCGTTTCTAATTTCTTTGTTCCACTCTTAGTCAAAACACACAAAACTATGATCAATGAAGGAAAAACTCAATAAATAATGACCTCCGTTGGAGATGAGAGGTTGAGATGAGGCTTGGAGAGAAGAGGTGTGGTGTTGAAGGGTTCTAGAGGTGAGAAGGACATGGTGAGTGAGAGAGATGACAATGACTGAAGAGGCGCAACGAGTGATAAAGAGGTGCGGCAAGAATGAATGATTGAAGAGATGAGAAAGCATGAAGAGTGTCCTTGACATAGTTGTTTTTAGTTTTTTCATTTACTAAATTAATAATATATATATCATTAATTCGAGTTGAGTTGGCTCGAATTTTTCAATTTTCAACTCAATAAAGAAAAAAACTCAACCCAACTTTTAAACTAACTCAAACCAACTCTTATAATATGAGTTGGATTATTTGGGTTGTTGGATTACTCTTACATCCTTAGTTGTTTTTGTGTTCTTTTATGTTTAGAGGAGAGTTAAGTAGTACATGTTTTCATTTAAAGCTATTTCAGCTTTTTGATTTGGATTCTAATATTTATTTGTATTTCATTTATTGTTTTTTCTTGTCTTATTATAATCTAAAGATGTAATAGGTTAGTTTAGGTATGTAAACGAGTAATGATGAACTATTGTATAAAAAATTCATCAAAATCAAAATTGATAAAAAATCCAATTTGTTTGGGTTGGTTTGGGGATTTTGGCTACCACTTTTATTACAAATTTTGTTTCAAAATATTTTCTTGTGTATTTATATAGTCAATAATTTCTTACTTGAATACGTTATACAACACACCAAAATAGAGCTATCAAGACCATAAAGCTACCAGACGCACAAAGGAAAAAATAAGAGCAAGATATCTACAACTCAAGGAAAAAATTCTTGAGAAAGCATTCTCAGAGTTTCCTCTCCAATACCATCCAATACCACCCAGGGACGATGCAAGGTAGATGGATATAAAGATTGTGTTCGTACCAAATATTATAGATAGTAATATACAAAGTGACTTCATATATTGTGTCTCAATCAAATCTTAATGAGATCTGGATAAAGGGCTAACCAACTAAAGAGACAAGGAAGTTTTATTAGAGGAAATGAAGCTATGCAAAGGAAAATGATGCTCAACCCAACTCAAATGAAGCGTATGCTGAAAATCAATGTGAGAACATTCCAAAGTTAACCCTATCATGAAACTGTTGTATTGCCACAAGAGCCAAAAATAAGAGCACGAGGTAAAAGAGTTTAAGAGGAGTTAAATGTTGGCCTCCAAACTAATGTTCAAATCTATAATGAAAAGTTGCAACCCTTCACGACCTAGGAGATTTTTGATCTTCCAAGTGGCTCATGAATCTCAAAATTAAGATTCATCCACATATTTAAGGTTATATATTCCTATTTATTTGATGTATTTATACTTATGATGATTCATGTATGAAATTGACGAATTTTTGCTAAACCTATATGATTAGATGAAAGGGTGTGACCTTTCAAATGGTGGCTAGCATTGTAATTTTCACGATTAGAGAATTGAAATTTGAATAAATTTTCCTAGAGTTGAAGCTCTCAAGTTCTGATGTTTTCTTTGTACTCTTGTGTTTAGAATGCATTGTTTAGAACTTTCAATCTGGTTTGATTAATTAGACTATGGAAAATCTGAAATATGAAAATTAGGAATAAGCACTCACTTCCTCTTGATCTTTGATCTTTGGTCTATCTATCAACTCAAATATGTTGATCTTTCTTGGGGTTGGTAATCAATTCAATATTGGCTAAATAATTATTATTGTTGTGGAATTCACCTTGAATAAGAAGTCCTCAAACGTAGTAGCGGTAGTTCTTTTCATCATATTTGTATCTCAATAAAAGATCATATGAGAACACCCTCCTACGTGTTGTCCCAAATAGCTTGACTAAAAGAATAATTATCAAAGCCCAAATAATCCTAGACTCAAATTTATCCATGCACATAAAACATATAGTAGGGATACCAGAACACACAACCTATTAATATGATCAAACATCTATAATCAATCTTGAATGACAAACTAGACAATGAAAGAATGTCTAGAAATATCACATTTAAACCAAAGAGGGCTAGACCAAGGCACCACAGAATGCCTAAAACGAAAGTAAAGCGGTTGTGCCCTTGTGATTGAAATCACTCCATAATCACAAGGGAGCCAAGTCAAACAAATTCTCCCTTCCAACCTCAACCACAATTAATTGTATTTGCTTGAAGAGATCAATTAGCTCTATAAAATTGAAAAGCCAGTCCCAAGTCTCGCAAGGATGGAAGAAATCTCCAACTTTATCACGAAGGTAACATTTGCATTCAAAATAACCATGCTACTAAACTGTTGAAGAATGGGGTCTCCTTTTCACCAATGGTCAAGCCAAACTATGCAACGTCACCCATCTTGAATAGAAAAGCATACAAAGAGTTGCAAATTGTTATAAACATGAAGGGATAACTAAAAAAGAAATCTCCCATCTTTCTGATACGACTTCACCTTCTCATTTAACTTCTCCTTTAACTTCTACCTTTATCCCCACGTGTAATGACCCAAATTCTTAAACTAAGTGAGATCATTACTCAAAAGGTAAATAACATTTGAAATTTTATTGTAAAGAGGAAATCTAAATCTTTATTAATTTTTTTTTCAACAACTATTCATGAAACAAAATTTAGCGAAATCCGTGAAGTACCATGAAAAACATGTTGCAGCTAGTTTTGCAAATTTTAAAGATAATAAAAATAAATAAATAAAATAAAATTTGTAAATAAAGTGTAAAATAAAAAAATTATTGAAACGAATAATAAAAAGTGAAAGCAAAACTGAGTCCCCATATGGCATAACATGGGCCCTTCCTGTCGCTCGCCCGCTCTCTAGATCCTCTACTTTGCTTGAAATATTAAACATAAAAAAAGAGTGAGTATATAAAATATACCAGTAAGGGACCCACTACTGACCCTACTAGGTGATCTGTTAACTTTTTGTTAGGAAAATAATAATAATGTCGTGTGTCCAATGAAACACACTTGAGCGAGTGGTATCATAGTAACACCTCTAATCACGCGAGTCATCTCGTTGGAACACCCCTAGTCGTGTGAGTGATTCATAGGTATATACTCTTAATCTTGTTTGTGATTTGTATGTACACCTCTAATCGTTCGAGTGACCCCATAGGTAGGAACATAGTATAGGTGGGGTGCGAAGCCTAACAACCAAAGTTATCAGACACGATAGTTCAAAAGCATGTAACGACAATCAACATAAACATGACATGAATTGCCAGTCATAACAATCCACAATCATGCAATCCATAAAACATGCATAACCACCATAATACATCAAACATCAACTACAACATCTCATTATGAATTTTCAGCTACTATCAATGCATAATCACAAAATACATACATGCAAGCTATACTGGCACGTTTTGCATGTCAAGGTTTTTATTTTTCAAATGAAAAATTGTAAAAGTTGAAATACCCGTACAATTATGTTGCACTTATTTTGAAGTCCAACGATGGCTCAAAACACATAAGTAAAGTCTTTTAAGGTTTCCATCAAAGTTTCTAAAATAACACATATTAATTGAACAATTTAAGTTTCTTGAATCAACCCAAACTTTTCCCCAAAGAACTAACAATTACATATATCACTAAACCATACATATTATATTGTTGGTCATTACATACTTACAACAACTAAAAAATCTATCATACAAATTGTTCTACCTCTATGTCTAATATGAACAAAATATATGCCTAGCTGAAAAATCAATTTAAAAAAAAATTTACCATAAGAACATTCTACCCCATATCTATATTTTGATTCACCTGTATCCAATACCAATAAAATATATATGTCTAGCTAACCCAAAAAAAAGACAGCTAACCTAAAAAATATCATTGATTCACCTGAAACCAATAAATTTATATGTCTAACTAAACTCAGCTAACCACCATCATATGTCGCCACCCAAAAAATCAACTAGCTTCATTCGCACTTCATCCAACTTGAATTGACTGTATGAGCTCCTTGTATTAATCTGATATAAAACCCAAAATATTGAAGTTAATACTTAGCTTTGTTAAATTAACAGTCATCAAACAAAACATACAGAATTTGTGACAACTATGCTCCCTTTAGTGATTATATCTCTTATGTATCTCATCACATAGTACCTGCATTCAGTGGTTCCGACTTGTAAAGGATATTGTAATACATAAATTACCAAAATTCTTAATGTTGCAAACAGTCCATATACGTATACTTTTAATTAATGAGTAAATATGTTTACAATTACCTTCACTGTTTTTCATATTGGTTGTTTTCGACCTTTTTGAATATTTTTCTGGCCTCGAAAGATCATAATAGCCCTATTGCCAAGAAACAACTACACGTTATAATAAAATGAACTTTAAGATGGAAAACATCATGAATGAATTATGAAAAGATATTAGATATGTAACAAACATGTAAGTGAGCTTCTTACATACGCTGTTTTCCATCTTAAAGTTCACTTTATTATAACGTGTAGTTGTTTCTTGGCAATAGGACTATATTAAACCGTAAACGAAAAACATATAACAAGTGCATTTACTCCATCACTTGTATCTCGATAGGCGAACAAGTGCAACGTTTAAGCACTAAGAGGTAGCTCACCTTAAAGAAAAGAGGAAATGTGATGATGTGCTTGTAACTAAAGAAACCTAGATATAGATCGTTTAACGCATTCTTAGCATTTGTATCTCGAAAGGCGAACAAGTGTGGCATTTAGACACATAGATGTTGCTCGCCTTAATTAGAAAATGGCTATACTATCTATGTCGTATCAAAGACGTAACGTAACTTATAACTCTTATCACACACAACGAAGACTTTCCTGCATAAGTCTTTTAGCAAGTTAGTTCACATTACTGCAGCACTTAGTGTACATAATAGATTTTAATTTCACAATACTGTGAATATAAAATATTGTAAAAAAATAAACCACATGAAATTGACTTAGGCATTAACTAGGTTTGATAAGTAATTTCCTATGTTTGACCTTGGTTTATCCAGGAAACCTTTCGCTTCACTTACAATTGGGCAAACGAGAGGAAAACTTGTATTCAACGCAGATTATCATTAGAATTGGGCAAACGAGAGAAAAACTTGTATTCAACGCAGACTGCCATTAGAAGTAGCAACGCGCAGGCATAGTTAGCATCTTTTAACATATAGCCATGTCTTTATTGCCTAGCTAAAGTCGCATACTTAGAACACCAGTAAAAAATTTACGAATTATGATAGGATAGGATGCACTTGTAGAGTAACTAAAGCATGTTGTCCTGTCCATCTATCATGTATATATATAGTAAATAAATGCTAAAATAGTATACTCACACACCGAAGAAAGGTCAATCTGCATATAGTTTTACTAGCATATATCCATCAAGAGATAAAAATTTGAATTCACCTCTATTTACAAATGTTTGAATTGAACTACAAAAATCACAAACAAATATATCATACTTTTCACACACATCTATAAAAATAGCATCAATCAACTCATAAAATAACAACAAACAACGTCAATCTCCACCACCGCAACCTCCACCACCGCAACCTCCTCCACCACAAGCACAACCGCCTCCACCACCATCATCGCCACCTCTTCTCCTTCGAGTATTAAAAAAGTTGCTACAAGCAAATATTATCATTGATAGGAGAGAGATGGATAGAAGAATGAGAGAAAGCAAACTTAAGCCCCCCGGGATGGACGTGGTAACATCTTCAATAGTAGCAGCAATTGGCCTCCCCATTTTCTTCACTTGATGAAATTTGTCCAAGGATATATATATATATATAACTTGTGTATTATTTATAGCGACTGTCATGCTGTATATGGTCCCAATAGAAAATATTTTCCATACTTAATTAACTATATGATAATGTTAGAAGACGACTTTCCTGGAAAAATATATTCAATTTACGTTTAAGCGAAATCATCAACAATGTGTTTTCCAATTGCTGGCAAAATCAGGGTTTAAGTTGAAAATTCCAAAATTGACTTTTCCATGATACATCACCTGCCGACCTTTAAATTAATGATTGGTCATAACAAAGATTAGGAAAAATATTTTTTTTTTTGTCTCTAACCTTTAGGCATAGTTTGTACTGGATCCTTATGTTTTAAAAATGTTATATACATTTAGTTATTTCATTTTGATTACAATTTTACACTAAAGTTTAAGTTTTGTTTCATTAGAATTTCTAAGTTTCAAAATTTTACACCTCTACGAAGAAGTAAAATTAATTAGTATGTCTGGATTTTAGTATATTTAGTATATTGTGTTTACAATATATTGAATCTAAAGTTTTGTTAGTTTTAATTTTTTTTTATTCATAACAAACTTCTAACTAATTGTTTTAATCTATTAATAATTTTTCTAGAATAAAAAGTTTTAATTTTTTTTACCAACTTCACAAAAATAAGATGTAAATCTGGAAAAAAATGACGAAAACTTTGACTTCTTAAAATAATTCACAACTCACCAATGAAACACATAAAATCATTATAGTTTATTTTGGTGCTACAAAGTCAATCACTTGCCCAAATCTCCTACTGTATAATAGTTAATACTAATCAATGGATTAACATTTTGTCTCCAAATTTTAAATTTATTTCCTTTTCATATTTATACTTTTAGACTTAACAAATATATAATAATTTTACTTTTGGCTAGAAGAACAATAAACTTTTGTAGCAATTCCACTTTTAAAATGCCTAATTTCATTCACAATTATAAAGATAAAAGTGAGTTATTGTCTGATGGTTTTTTTTTAAAAAATAACAAAACGACAAAATATTTACACGCTATAGAATAATTTCGAAAACGAAAAAATCCACGTACCCACAATGAAAAATACCAAAATGTCCCCTGACTAATATATTAGCATCAACACGCGTAATATATTTGGGATACGATCTTTTAGATTTGATTGTTTAAATTTGGATAGCTAAATCTAAACGTTTTTTTTATAAATTTTTTGTTACACGAACGGTAAATATTTTGCTGATTTGTTATATTCATACTTTCTTTTAAAAAAAATTATTTCAATAACACATATAACAACAAAAATTTGAATTTCTAAACCTTTTGATTAAATGTCTAAATTTGTTGGAATTAAAACTATGTTAAAGTCGGCAAAATTTTGGTATTTTTTGTTTGGATAAATGTTTTGAAGATGTATGACCTAAGTTAAAATTACAAGGGTACTAACTTATTGACCTAATTTTTTCTGGTATTTTGTTAAAAAAAAACATAACCCGAATAAAAATATAATCAAAATCAAATGAAACAAAAACTAGAAGTTAAAGATCATTAAATTACCCGTTTGGTCCATAGAATTTCAATTATCTTTCCTTTTAACCCATAAAGGGACATTTTCAAATATAGCAAAAAATTGAAACTATTTATCAAATGTAGCAAAATCATTCAATTTTTTAGGTTTTTTTACTATATCGTGTAAATAGATTCAATTTGTTTTTGCTATTTATGAAAATTCCACTTTAATAAATCTCAAATTCAATCCATAATTTAGTTTTGGAGTTTTTTAAAATTATAACAAACCAACAAAATATTTACACTGTATAGAACAATTTCGAAAATGAAAAAAGCCCACAATTCCACAATGAAAAATACAAAAAATGTTTCAGTCAACACATGATTAATCGGTCACACGCACACGTGTAATTCTTCTTCTAAACGATTATGATACGTAATCGTGTAGGAAATGATACACGATTGTGTATGTAGTATCAACATGATCGTGTAGTTCTTTTTAATGATGGAAAAAATGCTTCAAATCTAAACAATCGTGTTGACTATGGTAAGTGATTGTTTAGGTCATATCCATAAGATTGTGTAGTTCTTTTTAAATGATGGAAAAAGTGTTTCAATCTAAACAATTGTGTTGACTATGGTAAGCGATCGTGTATATCATATCCACACAATCATGTAGTTTTTTTAAATGATAGGAAAGGGATTCAAATCTAAATGATTGTGATGACCATGCTAAACAATCGTGTTGACTATGGTAAGCGATTGTTTTGATCATATCCACACGATCTTGTAGTTCTTTTTAAACGATGTTAAAAGGGCTTCAAATTTAAACGATCGTGTTGACAATGCTAAACGATCGTGTTGACTAGGTAAACGATCGTATAGATCATATCAAAGTGATATTTAAACGATTTTGATATTCTGAAAGAGGAGCTGGAATTGTAAGAAAGAAGGAGAAGATGAAGAAAGAAAGAAAAAGAAGATGGATAAAAATAGAAGAAAGAAAATCTAGAAGAGGAGCTAAAAAAATATGAAAGGGAATATGAATAAATCACAAAGAAGAAGAAAAAAGTGAAGTGATGAATCGTTCAAAATATATCAAGGAGAATTAAGTGAAAAGAATATATTGTTGAACAATAAATTTTGGCCAATTAAATCCCGCCAACGTCATCACAGTGAAATGCGTGATAATTATAATTTGATTGAGTTTTGGTAATTAAGTTTTCTTATATCCAACCTAATTTAGGCCTCAAATAAAAGAATTTGACCAAAAAAGATAATAGACTCAAGCCCAAGTTCAACAAGTACAGGGGTTCAAGCCTAAGCGCAACCAGCATATAATGGACCCAAGCCCAAATTCAATAATCACACGAGCCCAATTCCAACCTCAACAGGCAAATGAGTCCAAGCCCAAGCCCAACAAGAAAATGGACCTAAGCCCAGTTAAAGCCCATGAAATATGTTTATAAATAGAGACATTGCCATTCATTTAGGAAATCTTTGGTTGAAGGACGAATTGAAGCTCTGAAGAATTTCAGCTCTAGAGAATTGAAGATTCAAACTTTTTAAAGCTCTAAAGGCATTAAAGTTCTTATCAATTATTCTTGTTTGTGGCTAATTAAGGATCTTATCAAAGTTCTTATCAATCCTGAGATTACCATCTTCTGAAAGATTGAAGACTTGAAATATTAAACCTTCCTTGAATTTCAGAAGATTGAAGTTCAAATTGACTTGCAACCACAACTTCTTGAAGATCGAGGAACAAGAAATTCTAATAAATTTAATTTATTTTCAAGAGAGAAAGCATCATAAGAGTAAATATTAGAGATTGTATATCCACTACATTATAAATCTACAAACTTCAATTCCACAAATTACATTTATCTAAAAATCTTGTGTAAACATATATATTCTTAATTTTTTGTTTAAATGGGCAGGCAGTGACGTATACAAGAAAAATGCACAAAAATTATTACCTAAACTTTATTGTCAAGCAACAACAACAAATACTATTAACAGATATTGAATTTCAAGGAAATTTCATTTTAGAAAAAAATTCTTCCATAAAATAGTAATTATATATATATCAAGTCATATGTGTAGCCCTACAATATAATTAATGATATATATATTAAAAATAATTATATCATTGAAAAAACGGGAAGACTTTTTAATGACTTCAGAGAAATTGATGGAGAAGGGACGACCGGAGATGCACAATAAAGAGGGGCAGCTAGGCTTTTCCTTTGGTGAAAGAAGATGAATAGTGAACTTGAAGTATGGTTTACGAGATGGTCTTATTTAATAATAATAATAATAATAATAATTATTATTATTATATCTTTTAATTAACTCCCTTTTACCTTTTCAATAATAACAATTCAACATTTCCTCTCTCTTCAATAACTCTAATCCATCAAATCAACTTTTCATTTTTTTTATCTTCCCAAAAATCATCTTTATTAATTACATATTTTTTTCCATTATTATAAAGGAGCATTTTTTAAAATAGCAAAATAAATTAAAATATTTACAAGCTATAGCAAAATTTTGGATTCTATCACTATAGCATATCAATGACTATCAGTGATAGAATTTGCTATAGGTTGTAAGTATTTTGTAAAATTTGTTATTTTTGAAAATTTCCCTATTATTATAAATCTTCCATAACTTACTTAAAACACACCATAATTCAAACAAATTTCACCAACAATATAACACCCAACCAAACTCAACATAATTAATAAACCAAGATAATTAAGTTTAAAATTTACTTTCATTCTTGGAGGTGTTACAATTGTCTCTCTCTGTTTATCTTACTATACGCTTAAATTTATGGTATTGAAGATCTCATGTGAATTTCTTTTCCTCCTTTTTATGGGTGTGTGGTACTTGATAGATTTGGTTTTTTTTGTTTGAGTATTAACAACTCGACGTTCAGTAGGTGCCAATTTCATGAAGCAAGTTGTTTCCTTGATGAAGTTTGTGAAATAAAATGAAACTTGCTCCCTTATTGGGTTAAGCAAACAAAACGTTTGTTATTCTTGTGCTCTGGTTTGTCCAAAATAGAATAATAGGATTTACTACTTGGGCCTATTTAAACTTTAGTAAAACTAAGTAGGCATTAGTTGTTTGAATATTTTAGCGAATTGGTTGGGTGTGCTTAGGTTTAAGTTTCAATTGCTTAGACAATTATACTTAAAATTAAATTAGACTAACCTTAATTATTGACACCTGATAATTATGCACCTTAAGAAAAAGAAAACAATGTATAGCTAAAAGCCAAATGCTTTTTTCCGAAAATAATGCAAAGTCTTGTTGATCCTTTATTCCTAGAATCTCTCTTTTTCTCATCTCTATCGCAAATTGATTACTTCTACACACTTTCTTTCTCTCCAATTGCTTTAGTAGGAGTAGAGAACCTATGAATTTATATTTGGTTAGCTTTTATGTAGAATAAATGTACATTGCTGCAAAAGTGGAAAATAAGTCATACTCCTTTGTTATTGCAAAAATTATATGCTTAGGATTTTTCCCCTTTATGGGATGAGATTCTATAGACTGAGAGTTTGATAATGAGCTGTTGGAAGAGATAATTGTTTTGATTGACCCTACATCTTTAATAACTCAAACATCAGTTGTTGAAAAGATGCATATGGACTGCTGCCTGTGATTGGCTATTACTTATCTTTCATATATTTGAGCAAATATCATCCATTAGTGGGATAAGGATCCGTCCTTTTTTTGCTTATTTTGGTTAAACGGAGCTTGATTTATGTGTTTTAAGAATTTATGCACAGTGGTTTGTGTGTAAATACACATGCATCCGTATTTTACAAAAGATTAAAATTACGCTTATGATCAGAGTTAAAAGGGTCAATACTTTATAATATTTAAATGATTGTTTTTTTATTTATTTATAGTTATCGGTTTTTGAAGTAATTGGTGTTCATATTTATGCTTTCGTCTTCTTAGAGTTGATGTGATACATATGATACAAGTATAGTTTAATAGATAAAAGCACCAATTACCAAGATATTATTATGATGTTTAGATATTATATATCATAATGAGAGATTTTGTTTCTTGTGCTCAAAATTATGTTGAGAAATACATAACATACATGTTGAAAGCTAGACTATTTTTAATTAGCTCTTTTAATTAGAATATTTTCAAACCTGTTCCATAGGATTGGAAAGTTGTAAGTTAATAATCTTCTTATAGTTTAAATTTCAGCATCATGATCTTCAAAGGGGAAAGTCTTTTTATTGTTATTAAGCCAAGTTGGTTTGATGGAGACGATAAATCCAACTTATGATATCTATTATGTCTACACGACCATCTATGCTATTTGTACTCAAAGGTTTCCTAATGACTACTCTGATCACCAGTTGTACGATAAGTACCTTGAATCATTTTGAAGAGTATATAATTTCATCGGTAAGAAATATTAGTTCATATATTGGTTTTGCTGACTTTTGTTTTTTTTTTATGATATAAATGGTTAAGTGTCTTTGATTCTCTTCCAGTCAGTTTCACGTTAGTGTTGTTAATGGTCAAAATTCACCATTAAAGTTAGTAAGCTTAAAGCTGAAGTGCGTTTATTGTCTTACACATTTTTCACTTGATGTTGAATTTTTAGTCCTAGCTTCATAATATTTGTATTTGTGTTGTATGGTCACACATTTATGACATTGTGTTGATAGTCCTAGGTTCATCGATTATTTTCGTCTCATGAGCTATACTTTATGTGAAAAATTTCTTGGTCAGGTTCTAGTTTTTCTTGGGTGCAGGTTATCTGTTTCACATGCTCACAATTGAACTTTCTTTTCAGGTATCGACATCTTTAAGGGAGAAGAATGACCGAGTTCTTGTTGAGAGAGCTTGTGGAAGGATGGGCATAAACCACAAAGTGATTGTTAGGTAGCTTTCTAGCTTCTTCTATTATCTTGATTGCTACTTTATTACTTAAAGGTCACTTTCATCTCTTTATATTGTTGGACTGACTTGTTTTTGTGATCTGGTATGTTACTAGTTACAACCAAACACTACGCTTGGTTTTCCTTACCATTTCATACTCTTTTTAATTAGAATATTTTAAAATCTGTTTCTTCTTGAGTTTTTCAAGATCTCTCTCTTTGTGTTTTCAAGTGGGAGAGTTGTGTTGTTTTTCCATCCAAATTAAGGCAGTTAATTGGCTAAATCTATTTGCTGTATATTTCTTCTTAAACATTTTAATCTTGAAATTTGAGGTCTTTTTGTTTTTCTACTTGAAGTTACACTCTTGATTAAGGAGTTAAAATTTTAGCAACTTCAGTTTGTGGTAACTCACAATTTTTCTTGTACTTGATCATTGTTTTTTTTTTATTAATATGTAGAGATTGAGTCATCTCATGTTCGTTGTCTTGTATCTGAAGTGAAAAATACTGCTTGTGGGGGTGAATTCATTGTGTGGTTAACTTCTATTGAAGGAGCTTCCATATTGTATGGTTTGTGGTTATCTTTACATTTTATTTTATTTTTTAATTTTTCTTGTCGGTTTCTTGCTTTGTTTCATATTTCTTCACTCCCTATAGGAATGATTATTTTGCCTATTTTGTTTTCTCAGTACTGTGGGTCTTCCACAATATGGACAACTTCGTATAGTTGATGTGATACATATGATACAAGAATACTTCTGTTGAAAATGAAAAGCATGTTGTTGCCTATTCTCAAACCATTATCAACCACAATCCAGAGGACCCTAAAGTTTCTCGTAAGGATTTGAGTATTCTTCCAAGTAAGATTAATAAGCATATATTTCTTCATCAATTTAAGTTCTTATGTAATGATTGTCTTTTAATTTGGAGAATTGGAACTGTGATATAATGATAGCAATCTTCGATTCATTTTGGACATGGGGTAATCAATATGATTACAAAATCGATTTCTTCTGCAGTTTTTCTAGAAGCTAAATTTTAACTAAAATGCCCATTAAATTGTTTGATAGTTCTCCTTTTCTACTTCCTTGTTTTCATTTATTGTTATTTTCCTTGAGTTAATCCTTAAGCATTACATGAACAATTCAGAACCCTTATTTGCAACTGATCTCTTCATTCTTCAAATGATGGTTCCAAAGTTCGAGTTGCTTATCAAGTGAAAATCATGGCTACTTTTTTTATTTTCAATTGTTTATAGCAATGTTGTTATTGTTTCGTTTGTATGGTGTAGGGTTTACCTTGGTGCATATAGTGAGATTGCTACATTGAAAGCATATCCAAAGTGTGAGACTATCCCATGTGATGATTTTGAAGTTGCATTCAAGGTTAATAGATTTGTTTCTAAGTTGATATATACCTGAGACAAAAGATGTAAGGGATAAACTTTACTTTTGAAATACCACACGTTTTTTGTTATATAAGATGGTTATTATTATTGTAAATTTTGGAATAGGCCACATATAAGAAATTTTAGTTGGCTATATTGGATTGGAATTGTGTAATTGTTGATGACATATTGTTGGGAAGAAAGAAATTATTTTGGTTTACTTGTTCTACTAAAATATTTGTCTTTTTTTTTTGTTGTGTAACTACTGGTTGAAGAGTTTATTTTGTTGATGGACATATCTTATTGAAACGAATGTACGTAATGCGGGAAATGGAAAATGGAAAATTCAATATATTTAATATATTAATAAACGATATACATGACGTAAATACATATCAGGTATACTATCTTACTAGACACGTAAAAAGTGTGAAGTGTGATATCTTACTTGACACGAAAATGACGTCAACAAATAAAATAGTTGACGGATATTTAGGGCTTATTTGATAATGTTTCTGTTTTTCATTTACTATTTCTCTTTTTAATCTTTTTAAAAAACGGACGTGTTTAAGGTTTTCTATTTCTCATTCTCAAAACAACCAGAAGCATTTCTAATCTACGAAGGAATTTGTTGGAACAACAAAAAAGAGTTTGGCTTGTTCCGTTTCTCTCCATTTCTCTTAGATTTCATCTTTTATCTTCGTTCTCCCTCCCCTCTGGTGTCGACTCTTTCACCTTCATTCTCCAACGTCGGCTCTTTCACCTTCGTTCTCTAGTGTCGTCCCTTTCACCTTCGTTCTCGGGCTAGGTCTCTTCTCTCTGTTTCTCTTCAGCTAGGGATAGGCTCCGTTTCCGTTTCTCTCCGGCCAGCCGTGTAGAACCGCCAGTCGTCTGCCGGAAGTAAGGTTTCTCTCTCTTCCTCTGTCTCTCTCACTGCCCTCTCTATTAGCATTTTTCGAGCTTCAATTGAAAATGATCTATTGCCTTCCAATTTTCAATCGACACTATTAGGTTTCTTCTCATTCTCTAACCCTATAATAGATTTATCAGCCATGAAATTCTGAATCTGAAAACTGACCTTGGATGCTTCTCTACTGCCATCTTTATTAAGAAATTATAAAGTTTCATAAGTTTCCAAGGAAGTTGGCTTAGAACACTTAAAAGTAGAAATCTCTTCCTGCCTTAGAAGCTTGAAAATTCTTCTCATACTTCTTAAGACGATCGTTTTTCATAGACTAGAGAGTGTTTTAAGTCACTGTGTTTGTTATTTGTTTTATTGTACTTAATAAACATAGATTCAGTCCATTTGTTGTTTGTTTTATTGTACTTAATAAACATGGTTTTTCTTAAGTGGGACAAAACAGCTATAGCCATCAACCATATCTAATTTGACAACGAGACAACTTTTTTCTCACGCACCTCAAACGACGAATTTCTTTAGTCTTCAACAACTTTCTTTCAGTTATTCTTGTTTGTGGCTGATTAAGGATCTCCTCCAAATGTGTGAATGCGAAGAGAGCATTTCTGAACTCTTGTAACAAAATTTAAAAAAAAAAGGAGAAAAGAAAATAAAAACCTAGTATCTATAATCCACCTAATTGGTATAATGCGTGTGCAAGGCTAGTTATAAACCTGGAGACGATCATTTCATCGACTATTGGCCTTTCGATTTTGGCATATTGTATCAAGTTCCTTTAGTTAGGTAATTGCCTCACCTTGCAACATCAAAAGCCTTGTCATCTTTTAACTTCAAAGCATGAAGCTTGTGGCTTAATATTATGAGCATTTGTGTGATGGTGACCAAGGCCTTTTACGCGCATCTCTTCTAATTTCTAAAGAACTTGTTTGATCATGTAAACATCTAGTAAGAAATTAAATGTTTAAATATAGAGGCACCAAATGTAAAAAAAGAAAGAAAGAAAAGAAATGCCAGGCACGACGCCCTTGTTGGATGATAATCGCTCGTCTTTGGACTTAGTATGACAATCAAAATGGCATCACTTTTAAAAAACTTGAAACTTTCATTGTGATTTGTTTGGTTACTTGGAATTTTGTTGGTCTTTTATTTTCTCTCTCTGTTTTTTAAAACGATTGTTTCTAAACGTTGGGATAGAGTTCGGCATGGAGTGGAGTTGTTTGGGATATCGTTTTATCATTTGAGATCTTGTTCACTGTTTTCTCTCTGTTTTCTTGATGATTATCTCTTATTCTCTTCTAAACATTGGAATAGCATTGGGATTTTGGTATGACTTTTGAGTTATTTTTTCTTATTCAAATAACGAGACCTTGGCAGTTATCCAATTCACAAAGATGTGGTAGAATTTGTTATTAGCAGCAGTTCATATAGCTTGAAATATCTTTGTGTATGCCACTCTTGGCAAGTATGGTGGTGGCAGTGGCGGCGGGGTGGCCTCGAAGAGTCTGTGTAGGCTGACTACAAATACTAAATTAACTTCAATTGTGTGGTTGAATTGTATAATAATACTACTTGATCTTTTTTCTTCTCTATCCTCAATGCTCACATCCCAAGTTTGTGTATGTAACCAAAGTTCTCTACATCATGTCCGTGTTCTCCACAATTCATTTGAAAGGATATATGCTTCTTCTTTTTTGTGTGGTGTTATTTCCTGTTAAAAAGAGATGGTGTTTTAAGTTAATTCGATTACAATATTTATTATTAGGGAGAGAAATTTTTTATGTTTTATGGTTTTCAAAAAAGAGGAAAGAAGGAGAAGTAAATGGTGATACTTCAAACCGTACTTTTATTAAGTAGGGCAAATGGTTAGAAGTAGCGATCCAACTCCTGTTTTTTTTTTTTTTTTTTTTTGTTCTCTTCTACAAGAGCTAGAATTATTAAACTAAATGGTGATCAAAATGGGTCAATTTTTTATTTATACAAATAGAATTCTTTTGACAATTCCTGCATTTTGGTTCGATAGTATTGGGTCAAGAAGAAGATTGGATAATGAATAGAAAGATAAATAGCCTAAATTCACTAAGATTTTTCACTAAGGTCCTAAATTTGGAATTATTTTCTAAAATAGGATTTCGTATAAAATTTGGACAATAATAACCTTTTAATAATTATATATTATATATTATATTCGTAAGTAATTTTAAATTATTTCCTTATTAAAGATACTTTTAATTTATTGTCATAGTAATTAATTCCTTATATTATTGTGTATTATTATTATCGAAATTATTTGCTATATTTTGTAATGAAATATAATACAAAATATAATCCAATATGGTAATTTATTGGAATTAATTTATCATAACCATGAGAATTGTTTATCTTCATCACCAAACTCTATTCAATTTCCAATTGTCGCCGTCTACCTTTTATTTCCATAACCTCAACCTTTCAATTTTTCATTGATTTCGTCGCCGGCAACCGTTCATCTTCATTACCTTTACCTTTGATTAATAAACAAACATCTAATTTTCTTCACATATTTCTTTATCCTTCAACATCCTTTTCATTAACCTTACTATTTTATGTATATTTCCTTTCCTTCCGGTTAGTATTTGGTCGGACTTTTCTTTATTTCTTTTCTTCTCAGTAGACTTCCGGTTAGTAGGAATTTTCAATTATTTTCATTATTCTCCATTCCATATATTTCAAGAACACATTTATACATATATTTTACAGTATGTTTTTTGTCACGTCTCTATTATAAATTTTCATTATCATACTGTATACAATATTAATTAATTATATACCCGTAAGGTATCATCGTTTTTTTTGACATGATTTATTAAATATATACCACATATTATTTATAATTATACTAAGTTTTTAATATTCCCGCAAAACAGAATAGGTTACATATTTCACTTATTACATATATACCACATCTAACTTTCTATTATAATCGTTGTTTAATTTTCCAGTATGATGTTTTATTATATATATACTACATCTTATTGACAATTATATTATTTCATTATATATATACTCATATATGAGAAGATTGCACCAATCTTATTATGTTCTAGACTTTTAAATATTAAAAAATAATTTATTGAATATCTTCAATATACCCAATATACCAAATGAATGTAAATAAACCCTAGAATCTTCTTCACGCCCAAAATGTGACAACCTTCGAACTTCATCTTCTGCACGTCCGAAACCTCAACAATCCTTGTAATCTACCACATTCTAAATTACAGTTTCTTTGCCTAATAATCTGAATATCTTCAATATACGCAGTATACCTAATGTATTATTTAACAAAACTAACCTCGAAATTGCTTCAAAGTTTCGAGCGATATTTCTTCACAGTGGTCGCCCGTCGAATGTCTTCTTCGTCTTCAAACTTTCTGTCGAACTCTCTCTATCGTTTTTCTCTTCGGCGAGTAAAATGGAGTACATGGGACGGTTTTTGGTCTATGGAAAGTATTAAAGCTTTCCAATACTTTCCAAAACCTTACAACCCACCGTTCATTCCTTTTTTTAAAAAAAAAATAATAATAAAGTAATCCAATATTATAAAATGGGCAAAGGAGTAATTTGGGCTCTATATTTGTGAAATATATTGGCCCATTTAGGCCTTTTGTGAAAATTATTAGAAAGTTAGGTCTTTCATGTAATATCATATAGCAATTTAGGCTATATGAGTTAAAGACCCTTTAAAAAAAGATTATATGCAGTGGATTTGGATTATAAATAGAGAATTTTGAAAAATCACATATAATACTTCTCAAAGTAAGTTTTTGTGCTCATCATGAATCCACAAGTAAAAAATCCATCGTTTGAATGAGTCAAATAAAAAATTAAATTTTAGTTTTGGTTTTATTTTGATTCTAGCCATCAAGACGAGCAATTGAAATAATTTGGAAATTTGCTAAGGAATGTGTTATTCGTGAGAGATGATATTATCAATCAAATTTGAGCAATGGAACGAACTAAGAAAACAAGAAATAAGAAAAACAAGAAACAGTTATCAAACACATTTTTTGTTTATGTTTCTTTTGCAAGAAGCAAGAAATAAAAGTAGAATTTTTTTTTTTTATCAAACACATTCCTGTTTCTTGTTCCAAAAAAAGAAGAAATAGGGAATAAAAAACAAGAAACAAGAAACAGAAAACAAGGAACAAGAACATTAGCAAACGGGCCCTTAGTGTTAAGTAATGCGACTATACTTGACAGTCAATTACTTGACGCGTTTTAAAATGTCAAGTATAGGTTTTCTTGATACTGCATGCATTAACGTCAAGTAATTCAATTTTTGTAGTAGTGTTCACTCATACCCGCTTTAGGGATAGTAGATGGGTTGTTCCCTTGAACAAGGGGTCCCACCCTCTTATTGGCTCAAGAGGAATTCGGTTTATAGATTGAACCTTAAACAAATTGTTTCAATAGTGGACTAATGGGACTTAAGGAGCAAGATGTCGTGACACACCCTGCTCCGGGCACCTGCTTACTCGTCTCGAAACATGGTGTGATATCAACCGAAGTTGTTCGCTTCCAGAACAACCTCAACTAACACATGACGTGTAAACTTTAAATACTTTTTATCTTAGTGTAACCCATATGAAATCTTTATAAAACATATCATGGAAATTGAATAAATCATGGAGTTATGAATATTTAAACAAACAAAATACTATTTTTTTTTTTAAAAAAACAACGTCTTTGCATGAAAAACTAAGTTGGCTTGGTAGTCATATGTTCAACACGCGGAGATCTACAATCTATACTTGAAAAGAGGGAAAACATTTTTGAAAGGGTAAGTCGAAAGACTTAGTGAGCAATGGTTTTATTAAACAGATTTTCATAAACATTTTAGTATAAAACCGAAGCTTAAATACATTTATGAGTAACCAATCATAACATGAAACTTGAAACATTTGCACAGCTTTTCGAAGACAGTCTTACATAGCCACGGACAGTATTTATCCCTTCGTCCGAAGACAGGACAATCAATGGGTAGCTATAACCCTCCTCCTTTAAGGCATGAAAATATACCCTTCCTGATGGCCCATCAGTATGGAGTTAACCACATGTATACAATAGGTCTCATGGAATATTCGGGCATCGATTTAAATTTGAAAACATGAAATATTTCCTTGAAAGTTTGAAATATTTCCTTGAAATCATGAAATCGTAGCTTGAAAATGTCATTTCAGTAAACATTTATCAATAGCATAGCTTGTATAAGAACTTGAGATCATGTTTAGCAAATCATTTTACGAGTTATTGCTTGGAAAACCTGAAAACATGTTTAATAAATACTTTAGAAATCATGGTGTTACTCACAATCACTTGAATATAGCCTTGGTCTCAGAAATTTCTCTTTATCTTGAAAAATTCATATTTTATCCTTAATTAATTCTTTGAACATGAAAATATCCAAACTTTCTTAAAAATTTCCAAAAATATCAAGACATCCCAAAACAGCTCGAAAACAGCCAACGGTGCCCATTGAAATGGTGCAGGGGATTGGCCGCAAGCACATGGCCTTGGGGCTTGTTGCGTGCTAACCTCATTGAGATGGGGCGTGCGCCGCATGCTAATCTCGCAAGGAGTTGCCACGCACATCCTTGCCACCTACCCTGTGCGCCCATCGCATGTCTTGCACACATTGGTGCTTCCCGCACACCGTGCTAACCTCTAAGACAGGGTCATGCACGCAGCCTAAGTGTGTGTCTTGTCACTCGATTGTGCCATGACCTTGTCATGTGTGTGTAACCTGACCTAAAAAACATCTATGACCAAAACGCACGCCCATCTCACCCATACATGCATGACTCACAACCACTACTTATACACTGTTTAGCTTTCAGAATCATGACCTATCTTTGAAAAATCATAACTCTTTTGATAAAACCTCCTTCTACTAAATTGCTCTAAAATGAGTTAAATTTCTTGCCTCAAAATGTTAGAACTAAATTTCAAAAGACAAGTCCTGTAGCCCACTTGGAATGTACCTTACTCATATTCACCTAAGAAATGACCTTCTCGCCTTTTCTTGATCAAAACGCAAACTTCCTTCAAACCAAAATGCACAGCAGCCCTCTATCATAAACTAGACTCAATTTTTGAACTTTCAAGACTAAAATAAGTGATTTTACACGAGTGAGTTGTGAGAAATTCAATACTGAAGCTGACCTATTTATAGAGTCTTTTGCATGAGATTAAGGTAACACTTAATCCTTGATTAGACTCACCTCTTAAGCTCTTGTTAACACCTCAGCAACTCCTCCATGTCCTTCTTGTCCGCAAAATGCATAATGACATGGTGATGCCACTTGGATTAACTTTAAACCGCTTGCCTTAAGCTTGCCACATACATGTCCAAAAGGCATAATTAACCTCCATGACCACCTCACATAGCCTTGGCCGCCCAACACAAAACGCCTAACCTCTATGATCTTTCTTTCTCGCCAACCTTAAACGCCCAAAACCCCTTATTGACCTCTATTTCTTCTTGCATAGCATCCTTCTCGCCCAATGACATCCACTTATAGGTTCTTCTCGCCTAGCCACAAGCTAACAAAATAACCTCTTTAACCTCCAAACGCATGATAAAAACCATTTCGCCATTCTATCTCAAAACGCCTAGACACATCTCCAAGACGCTAAATAACCTCTTTAGAGGTTCTTTCATTTCCTTGACCACCCAAACAACCTCCAAACGCCTAATGACTTAACTTTTGACACTTAGCCAAAATTTCCAACTTTTCTCTTTTCCTTAAGCCTCAACTTAAATTCCAAGTCTTTTATTCTTTTTCCTAAAAAAAATCTTTTTCCACTATCCTTGACCAACTTAATAATTTCCAAGGGTTTAAGAAATTCTGGGGTTTCTCATATAGTCTTGGGGGTAAAACGGTATTTTGATTCAGCCGAGGTTATGAACAACCTATAAATGATTAACTTACTGATCATGATTATATCAAATGGACACAAATATATTTATAGTGAGGAGACTGCAACTACAGGACTTTAGTGGAATGATCCATTAGTTAATAAATGTTGATTAGCTCGGTCTAAAAGGGTTTAGTTAGTTAATCTTGGATCGTTGAAGTTAGTGGCAGATCTAGAAATTTTATATAAGGGGGCACCGAACACTATATAATAAACACACTAAAAAATGTTAAAAAAATATCTCAACGTTTCACTGATGCTCCAATAATACTCGCTACATTTGTAGCAATAAAGAAAAACCAACATTTTTCACATGATTTTTTGTAATGTAAATATGTGAATTTGAAAGTTGCATCAAAAAAAGAAAAAAATAATAATACCTTCTTCATGGAATATCGTTGAGAGAGTGAAAGTTTAGATCACCGACTTTGTTGCATTTTTTTTCTAAATATTTGTTAGATAACAAATGATAGCTAGGAAATAAGTTAGAGTTTAATTTTATCTTAGTTAGGTTTTTTTTCTCTTATTAAAAAATTATCTTACTTTTAAAAAATCATTGAAATTTAGGAAGAAATTTAATATTTGGGGAAAGAAAATTATTTATGTAAGAATCAAACTCTTAATTAACCTTAAGGTTATAATATGATGGCACAACCAATACACCAAAACCAGAATTTATTTAAAATCAAGCATTATTTAATATATATCTTAATCTGACACTTCAAAATTAAAATTAAAATACAAAAATCGATAATGTGAGAGGGGCACGTGCCCCCTGGTCCCTTAATAAATCTACCCTTGGTTGGAGCCCATGATCTAGGTCCATTAGGTTCTCTTGCTAGCTCATTGGAATTAACTTAGAACAATATAATGGAATAATTTGAATTGTTCGAATTAGGTAAAGAGAGAGAAACTGACGAATATATCTGATATAGTTGTCGGTTATAAGTTTGAGATAGAGTTTTATGCTTAAGTGTGATTTAAATATTAAAAATATGAATGCAGATTCATTCGGAAGCTCGAAATTGATGAAAATGGTCAAAGCTGTAAAAAGTCAAAATGTTGACTTTTGACTTTAAAAAGTCAAACTTTGACCTACTTTATATTTAAATCACATTTAAATTTTAGAAAAATGAATGCAAATTCATGCTCAAAAGATTGAAATTAATCAAGACGGACAAAATAGTGAAAAGTCAAAATGTTGATTTTTAACTTTGACCTTAATGGTAAATGACCATGCTGGCCTTGGACTAAAGTCTGGAAATATCCAACATTTTTGTTGGCTAATCTCACTAACACTTAGTGGGATAAGTGGCTACATCGGATGTAGATACCTATCTTACTAATCAAGTTCCACTATTGGTTAGTGAAATGTTAGGCATTGGGATTTGACCCACTAATTACATGCAATTTTGCATGTAGTTAGGTTATTTATATGCTCTTTTTCATTTAATTAAAGACTTTTGGTGAATTTTATAATTTTGACTTACAAAATAATATTAAATTTCTCTCTCTCTCTCAAATCTCAAATCTTAACTCCTCAAATTTCCATATCTCTCTATTTTCTTCACTTAGTGGGTCTCACAACTCGGTTCAAAGTCCGAAGAATAGGGGTAAACTCTAGTAGTGGTCCCAGGATCATGTTCGTGAGGAGATATCGAGGAATCGAAAAGCTACGAAGGTAAGTTTTTCTTTAACCCTAATTTTGCTTTGATTAGGATTTTTTAAGCATGTTAATCTCTAAATTGTTTAGATGTAATTAGAGTAGAATTTGATTTGTATTTTCGTTGTGCATGTCTTGTTTTCCTTCACCAACAAGGTGCATCTTTCTTTTCAGTGACTCGATTATAGGAACTTCAAAGTTAAGCGTACTTAGGTTTGAGCAATTCTATGTTGAGTGAATTCCTGAGAGTTTTCCTAGGATCCATGCAAGCGAGGGCAAAGTCAAGAATTTTTCTAGGATGCATGTGAGTTGGGACAATCTCTACTTCTCATCTCTCTCTCTCGTCATCTAAATCGAGAACAAAACATGTTGAAAGGACTTGTGTTAGTTTGTGGGGGAGAACTCCATTCTACCTTTAAGACAAGTAAGGATAATGTTGTCAGATTGCATGCATCCCTCTTTAAGACAAATAAGGATGATGTTGTCAAGTCGCAAGAGATGCAGGAAATGTGGAGAATTGAAATTCCAAATCCTAAACCTAGGACGTTACAGTAAATTTGAATTTATATAAGTACAAATGCGTCTAAAATTTTGATAAAAGAAAAAGTCGTCAAAAAACAAGTTGAAAAAATTGGGGTAGATTTTGAGGTCTAATGTCTAATTTGCAACCAAAACGGGTTGGAATGGATATCTTTTAGGGGTTTACTTTTTATTAGAACGTTATTTTTAATGATTTAATGTATACGAAATCATGGATCTCTTAACCTAGTTAAAGTTAACTTTAGAAAATGGCATGTCCCTCTGAACTTTAATGTAGAAAGATTTGAATAATTTGAGATATTTTTTGGGTTTCTTCTCTAAGGTATCTTTTTATGAGATGTTTAGATGAGTCAATCTCGCTATTCTTTTTTTCTTGAACTGTTAATTTTGTTCTATTTGGTAAGTGTATCTACTTCTGGGTGTGTTCGGTGGAAAAGAAAAAAAATGTTTGTGAGAGTGAAAAATGTATGCCAAGAAAAAGAAGAAATAAAAGAAGGAATCTCACACGTTGTTATTAAAAGTTTGTAAGCTCCCTTCTAACATATTTTTCCTCCTGCATTAAAGATAAAATTTGTACGTTTCTTTAATGGCAATTTTATTGATAGAGCTATAAACAAAAGCTATAATTAAAATATCATATGTTGTGGTGAACGCTAAATTATGTAAAGGAGATGGCTACAGAAAGCATATGTTCCATACTTGGTTGCACCACTTTGATCTATTAAGAGTTTCTCAAACTTCATTATGGAAATGATAAAATTGAGATTAATCTTTCTTAGGAAAGTTCAATATATATATTGGATGATGACATTGGAAATGATGTATCATCGAGTGAAATACCCCCGTGTTGTGAAAAAGCGGCGTGCCGAGAACATTCCAGTGTACCTCGGCGAAGTGAGACCATCAATCGAGCGATACTGAGACCACATGAAGGCTTCTCGATCCTCACGTGATTCCGTAGTTCTAAAGTACCCGTACCCGCCATTGAAGGTTCCATATCGAACTAACTTCCCCACCCATGACTTCTTCTTATGTGGGTTTTGATGTGCTGCATTCATCTTCTCACTCAAATACTCCTTAACAGCATGTAACCCTTGTTCGAACACAAGTGAGGGAGGAGATGATAAAGGATTGCCATCAACACAAAGTTTATGGAGCCTTTTGAGGCAGCCAATAGACTCAGGGAGAGTGGTTATTCCGTTATAGCTAATGTCAAGTTCAACTAAAGACAACAAGAGGCCAATAGAATAAGGTAAAGTCTGAAGGTGGTGGAAGTTTTGGCTGACATTCAAGACTTCTAGCTTAATGAGATTTTCAAGGTCATCAGGGAGGGAAGTGAGGCAGTTAAGACGGGCATCGAGGATGCGAAGGTTTGTGAGGTGGGAGATAGAGTAGGGAAGATAAATTAGCTTGTTGGAGTTTACTGAGAGTTTCTTTAGATTTGTTAGTTCAAATCCTAATGCATCCGGAAGTTTCATTAGTTTGTTGAAATTCACGTTCAATTCTTCTAAGGATCTGCAATCAAATATATAAACACTCATTGTTTGATACTTTTACATGTGGGTTTAATATTCGAAGTCAAATGACATATTTAATATTTCAAAATCAACACAAAATCTTAAATTATCATCGATAGTGAATAGATAGATTACTTATTATCAATATTCATAAAATATAACTAAGAGATATGACTGACTTGTGGATAGAGGGGAGCAAGTGCAAAATAAAGAATTTGCTTGGGAGTTATATTGTGAAATTAATACAAATATCAAGGTGCCAACTAACTTCTAGTGCAAGGATACAATAGAAAAAAGAAAAGTAAGATTAGATATCAAATGAGGTTAAATTATTGTTTTGTAAATACTACACTAAAAATGCTCTCTTCCTAATTTCTTTTTAATCAAACTATATACAACCACCTTAATTCTTTTTTTTCAAACAAAGTTGTCCATTTCTACTACTAACTATACATAGAGGGGGAAATGAAATTTTTTAAAGACAACCATAGAATTCACTCAAATTAAGTAATTATTTTGAAATTGTCTTTTATGTAAAAAAAAAGGGCAAATAAATAAATAGTTAGGTGGGTTAGATAAGCACAAATTCTTATGTTTTATTTATGGTAAAAAATAAACATTCATTGCATATACAATCAAATTAAACATATATATTTATGTTAGTATCATTTTTAATTTATAAACATTTATAATGTATTCAAAGGAGAAATGATGATAGACATATAGCATATGCTCCCACGATAGACTAATTTTAATTTGTGAGCTCTTTCTTTTTCTTCTTTTTTAAATGTCAAAGTCCAATCATGATTTATGCCATTATCTTTTTATTGATGCTCTTTTGTTATTCATTTTATTCTTTTTTTATACCCACTTGACCTAATTTTTTTTTTTTTTTTGTGGAGACCTTAAAGTTTAATATTCCTTTATAAAATTTGCTCATTTTTGAGGTCAATGCTTGTGTCATTTACCTTTTTGTTACTTTTCTTATGTAATTGCCTCATTTTTTTACTTCCTTGATCACCATACTTTTCACCCTTTTCAAATTATCACCATATTCTTACATCATGTAAAACAATGTTTAAAAGGAGAAAAGGAAACTCCAATTTGGAATTTTTTTGTGGAATGTATTTTATGAATACTATTGCTAAAAGTATCTTTAGAGACTAACATTTTAATACTATTGGTATGACTTATTTAGTTTATAATTAATATGCTCCTTGATTATTTTTTCATTTCTTCATCACAAGAAAAAGCAAGTTCAACACCTACAAAGCCTATCACATAATGCTATCATTAAAAAAAAGAAGAAGAAAGAAACCTTTAAAAGTTATCATCAATTCATCAGAATGCATAAGTTTCTTTCTAAAAGTAAAGAAGATTAACATGTATTGAATCGACACCCTATTCAAATCTCAAGGATAAAAATGAATAAAGAAGAGTTAGAGCGATGAGTAAAACTTGGAGAGAGAAAGACGAACCTGCAATCCACGAGGGTTTTGGGAAGGGAAGCAATGAGATTGCCAGAGACATTTAAAGTCTTGAGCTTACCCAAACAACCAATAGAATGAGGAAGACATTTCAATTGGTTTGAGTGAACGTCTAATACGACAACGTTTAACAATCTTGCAATAAGAGACTCTGGAATACTCTGTAAACATACAAAATTACAACAATTATTCAAAATTACTCTTTTGGTTAAACATAGAACAAAGGATAAGGTGTGTTTATTGATTGTTGTTGTTTTACGAAATGTTCCAAGTAAAAAAAACAATTCTAAAAAAATTAATCTTTAAATGAATAAATTATTTGTTTTTTAAGCGTATGGGTAAAAACTATATTATTGGAAAATATTAACTGTCCTATAACATTATATCATTAGAAAATATTAGGGTTTTTTTTTCAAAAAAGAAAAAAGAAAAATCTACAAAATAACACAAAATGAGTATAAATATTTTGTCAAAAGTTCTATTTTTGACAATTTTCTGAAATATAATTTAGTATATATTTCCTTAACTTTTATAACATTTGGAATATAATCTCTAATAGAATAAAAAAAAACAATTAGTTCTGTTTCTCAAAAAAGAAAAAAAAACAAGAATAGAAGTTTTTTTCTTTTTCTTTTTTTTTTTAAATAAAAGAAAATAAAAGTTAAACATTAATGGTTTTGCTAAATAAATGTTTTTAATTTCGTTTTCAAACACACAAAAATAAAAAATAATGGGAATATATAAGAATAACTATTTTGTAGATAATCTGTTTCTAAAGTACCTATTTTATTTCAAAATTATCATAAGTAAATAGTAATTATACTCACAAGGTCATCTAAAAATGTTAGTTCTTTAAAATCATATTGAAAGCAAAACATTAAAATAAATAATAATAATGTTTTCACACAACAAACAAAATCAACTTCCCATGTTTGCTTTCCCAATATAAAAAAGCTTGCATATAATAATTTGGAAATATATAGTATGTTTTATTATTATTATTATTCTTAAAAAAACCCTATAATAATATCCTTAATTTAATTAGAGCAAAATGTAGGAGAGAGAGGGAGATGACCTGAAGGTTATTATTAGAGAGGTCTAATTTGCAAATGGTGGTCAAATTTAGATTAGGATTTGGCAAAGAGTTCAAAGAAATGCCACTCAAATCCACAATCTCAAGTCTTTCTTCCTCCACCACCCTCCTCTTTCTCTCGGCTCCGGGCATCGTCCTCCTCGTCAAACCCGCGTCCTCCGGTGGCTGCCGCAGTTGCTGCTCAAACAACATGTTCATAGCTTTTTCCCCACACAGAGATCAAACTCGATAATATATTTATTTATTTTTACTTATTTTCCAAGAAACCAAACAAGAGAGAGTAAAAAAATGGAATTGGAATAGAATTGAGAGTTGTTTTCGTTTTTGGTTGTAGTTATAAGGATGTAGTTGGATGGAGAGAAAATTTTAGGGTTTTGTAATTGTAAAATAAGAAAACTTGAGACCTACCACGTGTGAAAAATATAAAATAATTAGAAGTTTTTCTTTTCTATTCTATTCTTTGAGAAAAAATTGAAGTACAATGGCCGTATACATAGGGAAGTTTGCTTTTTATTCGTTCTATTTGATAAAGTCAACACTTTCAATTATTTATACTTTATTCCATACTTTGGAACTTTTTTCTCAAATAATGTAAATGGAGAAAGTAACGACAAAAATAAGGTTAGGCTAAACTATTTATAAAAATAGGATAATTTTGGACCTCACATCTTATTTTTTCATTATTTATATATATATTATACGTGGACCCTACACTTTTTTATTTTATTCATTATTTATATTAATTGTGGTCTCACATTTTGTTCTCTTTTCTTTATTTTCATATATATATGTGTGACCCCATACTTTCTTCATTTCTTAATTATATATATATATTAAATATTTCAATCTAAAAATATCTTCATTTATTAAAATTAATATCAACTTTCCATTTTTATTTTTTTCTTAATTTATATATATTTATTAAATATTTAAATTCTAAAAATATATTTACTTATTAAAATTAATATCAACTTTCTAATTTTAATTTATTTTTTCCCTTTTTCTTTATTTATATAATATATATATTAAATATCACAATATTCAATATTCAATTTTTCTTATTAAATTTATTTTCCTAATTTAATTTGATTATTTATTAATCAAAATTATACATATCTTTTTTTACTAATTTTCAAGCTTAAGAAAAAAAAACACATATATTAACAAAATATGTTATTAAACAAATTAAAATAATAATAATAATAATTGAGAGAAATTGAAGCTTACTCCAATAATAATAATAATAATAATAATTGAAACTATGAATGCATATTGCTCATGTGGGTAATTGAATAAAAAATTTTAATGTTCATGGCAAAAGAAAAAAAAAACAAACAAACAAGAATCGTAAAATAATTTAAAAGAAAATTATTGTTCGATTTCAAATTAAATTAAGAAAACCTACCCTAATCAAATTAGGAAACTGTTTTGTATCATTAGTATCTTATTAATTTAATCTTAATATTGGGATCAATTTTTTTTTAATATTTTGATATATAGCAAAATGATTAATTTGTTTATATAATTTTTTTTTAAGGAAATTAGTTTTATTTCAAAATTAGCAAATTATTATTTTTAGATAATATAAATAAATATATATACATATATTAAATAAATTATTCATATTATGATCTTTTGATTTTTTAAAGTTGACTCAAAATAAGAAAAGTGAATTTAACAAAAAAAATTGACTCAAAATAAGAAAAATGATTTAATAAGCAAAATTCAATATTTAATCTTTAATATATATATAAATAAAGAAAAATAAAAAATAAATTAAAATTTAAAAGTTGATATTAATTTTAATAAGAAAAAAAATTTAGAATTGAAATATTTAATATATATATATATATATATATATATATTAAATAAAGAAGTGAGAACAAGATGTGAACTCACAATTAATATAAATAATGAATAAAATAAAAAAAATTGTAGGGTCCACATGTAATATATATATAAATAATGAAAAAATAAGGTGTGGGGCCCAAAACTATCCTATTTTTGTTCATAGTTTGGGCCCAACCTTATTTTTGTCTTTACTTTCTTCATTTACATTATTTGAGAAAAAAGTTCTCATACTTTTTAAGTTTTAAATAATATATATATTTTTGTCAGTGCAAATATCTTATTATAACAATGATATTAATGAATCAATTTAAACTCCAATGATGTTTCGAAATTATTAATGGTTAATTTTTACATGTACATATTAAGACTTGTTTAAATTTGAAGTAGTTTTGTATATATAGTTTTTCTTTCTAGTTCAGTAGGTGATATTTTTGTTTAGGTAATTTGTAGCTGATTTTAAATTGAATTAAATTACTCATAAAATTAGCTTTAGGTTTTAAATTTATATAACTATTGATACAATTATTTTTTTAATTAAAATTTTGGCTCATACAATATTAATTGATATTGTTTTCCTTTTTTTCAAAAAAAATGAAAATCTTGCCCTCCAATGTCCGTAGTATTCTCTCTTTTTATCTTCCAAGCCGTTTGTTTTGTTTTACCAAATTTGGTTAGAAAGTAGTTTTAAATCTTAAGGCAAAAGCAAACAAAACGGAACGTTTGTTCATTTCTTAGCTCTATAAAATCTTAATTAAAGACCATGCATATGTTGTAATGGCTACAATCCAACCATCTTTAACCTCTTTGACCAAGTTTATATTCAATCACGAATGAAGGGAAGAGTCTTCCTAAATCGTGCACATTTACATCGAAGGTTTTCACAATTCTTTACCATTTGATGGGAATTAGATGATCCAAAAGGTAACTATCTCTATTTTTTTTTATTGTGATTACAACCTTGAAAGATGATGATATAATGCTTTACCATAATATTTTCATATATATATGATCTTCAATTCACTGACTTTATATTAGTTTATATACATGGAGAGATTAAAAGAATTGTGTTTAGAACTTCATGTTTACACAAACATGTTCATGTGGAAACGGTAGATAGGTGGTTATCATCATTGCATATGTCACTTTCCATAAAATTGTCATCATCTCTTGTTGGGATGTAATACCATATTTCATAGAGTTAAATTTAACTCAAATGGACATATCCTTTTTGTTTTTATGCTTTTTTTTTAATGTATTTTAGATAATATGTGTCTAGTAAGTCTCTATGCTTTTAATTTTGTATATAGTATGTCTTTAACGTATTTAAATTTCTTTAATTCATCTATTAAATAAAAACGTGAACTTTATATATAATATGGAAAACTTTTAAGGTTGTTCCTAGTAAGTCTATGAATTTTAGAACATCCTATAGAGGTAAAGGATCAATTAGAGAAAAACAACATAGATCTATGGAGAAAAGAAATAAAAGATTAAAGACCTATTATAAACACATGCATGTGTGTGATTGGATCGAACATCAATGGAAGCCTTTTTATGGTTTTTGTTTTGATTCTTGGAGGATGAAAAGGTACAAAAGAAAAAAGAAAATAAAGCAGATCACAGTCCATGTTAAAAATAGGATTAGAGAAATACGTTTGAAAACTCTTCTTTACTTGAGTAAATCCATGTAGCTCTATATATTTTGTCTTATATATTCTATAACATGTAGCTGTATATTTTCAGTCTTATATATTCTATAATATGTAGTACAGTCCTCTATGTATTCTATAAGGACATGTAGTACAAATGTCCATTATTAATAAAGATTTCAGGTTGGGTTTTTCCCAAATTTTAAAATAACGAACATAATGAAGAGACAGGAAGACACTGTCAATCAGGAAAAACCCAACCTTCTATGAACACTTCCAAGAAGTCTTGTTTGGTTGTGACACTTTGCAAGAACCCACTAGTGGGAGTGCATTTTTTAGAAAGAGAAATAAGGAATTGAGAAGGGAAGTCAAAGAAGTAAAATGTCCAACCTACCAGCGACTCACACAACCCCTTCTATGCCCTAAAGCCACACACCATCCATGATTGATTGACTTTAATTTAATAATGTATGATTTGGTGAGTTAAAGAACTCCAGTTTATGAATGTAATTTTTTATGGTTGAGAGTGGCTAGATTCGTAAGCCTATTTGTTCAAATAGGAAGCTAGAAACATAACTAGCTTTTGCTCAGAATAAAATTGTAATTTGACTCTGCATTAATTACAAGTAATGCATAAAGGGATCTTGAATGAAATTTAGAAATAGATTTTATTACATGATAGAGATGAATATTTTGAATTAAATTCATATAAAACTAATATGAATTTGAATGAGATTCATATTAAATGTATAGATATTGTGAAAGAATATTATTTGAATATGATTGAAATGAAATTAATATTTATTTAATAATATATTAAACTTGATTTAATATTTATTAAAAGAAAATTAAAAAAAAAAACAAGAATAAGAAATTAATTGGGAGTTATTGTACAGTATTTGTAACTTTGGCTTCATCCATATCTCACACTTGATCCAATGGTTCTCACAATAAATCTTAATTCTGTCTCATTTTCCAAGTGGTGTGGTGTCGTTGTTTGTGACTGTTCGAGTTGGGAGAGGGCACCTCCCCACTTCCTCTTCATCAAGATGAAGTTAATTGATTACTTATTCATATTTTATTCATAATAGTTTAATATTTGAATCATATTCAAATAAAGTAATGAGATATAGTTTAAATTTGAATTGTATTCATAATTAAATATACATTATATACTTTATATTAATCATATATCATATACCATTAATATATGAACAATTCAAATTATTCTTTCAAGACTTTGGACCTTTGTTAATTATTGTGAGTTAGCAATGGACATATAGACTAAAAGCTTATGAGATTACTTAAGAAGTTGATTAATTAATCAACACCCATTAATTATAGGGAAACCACTATATAGACCCATAGTTGTCTTTTTGCATTGTAGGACATGTTGGATATAATAATTTCAAATAAGTCGATTCTTTCACTGGTTATTCGTATTATCCTTGTTATTACCTTTATATTTTTAAGTATCATTGATCCTCTAATGCTCAATGTATTTATGGTCCAATAACAATAAACCAAGTTCCTTTCGGACCAATGATAAGTGAACCTCCTTGTTCAAGTCCTAGAGTTAGCACTCAAGGTATTGCTGAAGAGCAAATTCCATATTTGTCAAATATTTATGTACTAAATGAGTGAATTTCATCATGTGAAATTACATTCCCAACTCCTTATTTGGTGTTAGGCATATTATGTTGATGTCCAGGGCCACTTTCACTCCATGCAAATCAAAGAACTAATACAAACTCTTTGTGTAGGATACGATAGCATCATTCACATGTCTCTACATAAATTTTTTAGATTACATCTTTTGTAACCTTTACAAAATGGGTCATATTTATATCGTCATCGAGATAAGAGACACTCAACTTTATCCACCTATACTAAAGACTTTCAATTTATTACTTAAACATAGTCCATTGTATGTCAATCACATACTATTTAAGTCTCATGCAAGCAGTCTTAGACTAAACTTTATTAGATATAGTTTATGCAAATTGATGAAATAATATGAGATAACATATTATTTTATTGATCCTCAATAAATTGTTTATTTATATAAAAACCATGGGCATAAAATTCAATAAATGTGAACCTATTTGATGCAAAATTTTGCATCTAGAGTTCATAAAGGATACTATTTATAGAAGTTAGAGACTAAATACATAAACTAACTTAAAACTTATGATTTAATTAGTTTTATATTTAAAGATTTAAGTTTTCAAGATCCTTCCATATTTGAGAGTCCCCTAAAGAAAATCTCAAACTTGATGTGCTCAATATTCATCACTTGTGGTGGAGATTGTGTCTCAAACCACTCTCACATGATTTGATTGCACATTGTTCTAATGTCAGCAATCTCAACCCTTTGATGACTTTGATTGGTGCTTCAAACCTCTTCACTCTCATCCCACTTAATGCCCACAAGATTGTGTAGCATTGTCTTTTATGATGAGAGTTGTTTATAGTCAATTGAATTGCCTCCACGTTTGAACTTTCACATCTTTTCTGAGACTCCAACAAATATATAGGATGGAAAGGTTTGAATGTTTTGATATATATCTTAAATCAAAGATATGTATTTAAACCAATTGAACTATGTTTAAATTTGACTTAAAAGGTATTTGAACTTCTAAATTTTCTCTTTCTATTTCAGTCATAAGATTATCCTCCATAAACTTTTAAACTTTTGTATCTCTAGGCTTTTTAACTTTAAAAAAAATATCTCTAAAGTTTTAATGTTATGTCTTAATAGGTTCAATTTAATGAGTTGTTGAAACTTAAATATTTATAATTAGACACAAAATTAAGTTTTAATGTACATGTTAGAGAAATGATATCCCCACCAAAAATAAACACAAAAGAAATGGAAGACAACTAACTACTTCTCCCAACTTATAAATTATCATCTTCTATTAAAACTTTATTTATAGCAAATATGTTTGGCACCTTAAGTATATAAATTCCTAAAGATCTATAAGTCTGTCCATTATAAGTCACATTTTAATTACAAGGTTTTGTTGATCATCATCATGATTTCTTGATTCATACATCAACCCACAAAAGCCAATGCTTTGACTAAAAGACACCACTTCCTATATGAATCACAATTCTAGTATATTACAACAATCGAATTTTTAACCTCTAAAAAAAAAAATTATCAATTACCGTTAAACCAACTTAACATTAGTATAAACCACCAATATTTTTCTCTATCAATGTTTCTATCCATGAGCAAAAAAAACTTAAATAGAAGTTTGTCGACAGAGCTTCTGTCAATATTTTTAGCATTTAGTCGATATTTGTGTCAAAACTAAAATGTTGACTAAAATACATTTTTGCCTACGTAACATATGTTGGCAGAAACCTCTTCCTACCAAACTTCATATGTCAATTTTATTTCCTCTTAGTCTAATGATTATGCAACCAAATTATTTCACATTTCACCAAAGCAAAGATAATGACACAAATAAAGAATACCTTAAAATTTTGTAATGAAACCTTGAACCTCTTAATTACTATATGACCAACATATATTTATAAAACCACTTAACTTTTACAGTCTATTATGAGAATGATTTTAAAATTGCTTAAGAGTATTTGAATTGACTTAAGATAATTGTGATTTTCAAGAAACTCATTTTTATTTAAATTTTTTTAAATAAAATTGTTTAAAATATACTTTAAAAGTTAATTTTAAGTGATAAAATACTCTAATTTTTTTCCAAATTACTTATTTTTAAATTAAACCTAAGAAAATATATTCCAATTAAACATATTCTAAATCATTTTGAAATAGAACTTTATTCATTCAAATTTCATTTCCACATAATTTTCATATCATAGTATATATTTTTAAAAATGACAATTCAGTATTACTATCTCAAAAATAGAAAGAGAAAGCAAGTTTGATAGTAATTTTTTAAAAGAAAAGTAATTCTACCATCTTCAATAATTAAAAAAATATTATTATGGAGTGATTTTGGATATGAGAAAAGAAATGAAATAAATGTATTGCTCCCAAACATGTAATAAATATCAGTTAAATTCATTTCCTTTAGTCAAATTGAAAATGAGATGTAAGTTGTAGAAAGAATATATCATAATAAGAGCCCAATGAATTGAATAAAAACCATATCTTTAAAATGCACTAATGCCACCAATTTCCACTTTTTCATTCTTTAACTGTCCCACCAATATGTAGTAATGTCTGTAAGAGCTGTTCATAATGTGCCCCCAACAATGTAATGTGTAGAGGTGTTTCTCTTAAGAGTTGTCTAATTAGGACTCCCTCAAACTTGGGATTTAAGTTACTCCAAAATTTCCGTTCTATTTTTCTTTTGATTTAAATGGTAAGTTTCATCATTAAAATTGATTAAATGTCGTAATTTCTATGCTGTATCAAATTCATTCTTTTAGACTTAAAAAATGTTAAATAGTTTCATATAGTTTAATTTTATGTTAGAATAAATTTTTGGAGTTATAGGGGCTTTTGTTGAAGTTGATTGGATTATTATAGAGGTGTTGGTGCCTAATTTTTTTGCCTCCTCTTATGATTAATGTTTACTATTTATTACACTGTTATTATTTTCTACATAGACTAAAATAATATAACCTCAAATATAAACTATTATAACTCACAACTATAATAACCATGAAGCTCTAATAACCAATTCAACGTTCCAAACACTTTCTAATAGTCATGTAAGACCTAATAGTAACAATGGAAAGAAGCTACAAGGAAGCTACAAGCCTTCACCGCTAATATATACACACACTTGGGACAATTTAGTTGAAATGGTGAATCCCTTTCTGTGATCTAATTTCCAAGACCCTCCATTAGACGGTATTATGGCATCCATCTCTGTCAATTAAAATAGAATTGGTGAGGCCCGAAAACCATCTCCCTCTTTGTAGTTTTTTCTTAAAGAAAAGAAAAAGTTATCTCTGCAGTTTAATATATCAATTAAATTATATTTATACTCATTTGGAGTGATCAATTATATGATGGCTTGGTTGCCACCTGATAGGCCACCAGTGTTGGAGATTTGAGTTCCAACACCACCATTACATTACCAAGGGACATGGTAAACAAATACTAATTCCCACACCACTATTTTTTCCAAGTTCCAGTTTCATTGGTCTGTCAATTAAAATACCAAAAGAGTCCCAAGGTCTTTAAGAGTATATCCCAATTGGTTAGTAGGTTTCAAAAAGTCACATATTTAGTCAATTTTGAATTCAATTTAATTCTCAAGGACAGTTTAGAATCTTTTAAATTAATTAAATAAAAATCAACACGAAGGCTATATTAAAACTTGAAATAATCCCAACACAGGAAGTCAAAAAAACACATTTGACGAAAAGCATTAATAATAATAATAATAGGCGAAGAAACCACCAACGTTATATTAGCCCTGCCCTATCAGTTTCAATTTAATTTTCTTTTCTCACAGCATAAAGAACGAAGTTGAAAATTAAAACAATAACAAAGCATGAAATGATAAATAAAAGAATCAAATCAGATTTAGTACGCTTGTGTATAATTATTAGTAGTTTTTGTTGAACGCACACTTCACATCAACATAATCCTCAAGCCAAAAGCAATCAGACACCAAACCAAGGCAGAGTTATTTAACACATCAAATTTGAACTTGTACAAATACCATGATAGTTTATAAAATGTAATATTCAACAGGAAACTATTATCTTTTTGCCACCATTCTCGTATTGGGTTAGCTAGTTAGTCGGGCAACCGGACTTATCCAAAGAACCTCCAGGCCGCGATCCCTCGCAACAATTGCTCTTTAGAAGCACAAAAAAACAACTTCCATAACATTCTATCTGCATCCAGGTAAGTGCTGCTCCAGATCCTAAAAACTTCCATCCTACAAACTGAAAAAGAAAAAAAAAGGTCCGAATCCAGTGACTTTTATGGTTGCCCGGGTTGTCGTTTGCGGAACATTCTGATAATGAGCACATGGAAGGGAGTTTCAGGAACAGGTATGAATTTCCCAAGGAAAGCTAGAGGCCAACTGTGACAAAAGAGAAAGGAATGGTTTAGCCAGAAAGTCAAAATAAAAGGTTCAAAAGAATATTTGGTTGTTTCAAGCTTATATATAGGCATACCTGATAAGGCCAATAATTATTGAAATAATCCAATATTTCCAATTTAGCCTAACCGTGGATGTGAATTTCCCAAGAAACTCGATGATTATCACCTAATAAGAAGAAGAAAGAGTGTTAAAATGTGAATTTTAATAATTTGCCAGTATCAAAAATACAATAGCAAAGGCAAATGACAGGTCTCACCTGGAGGATAACAGTAATTGCAATGATACCAATAAAGAGGTAATTCTTCGTGACTCCTTTGAATATATTCTTCTCATCAGGTTTTCGAGCATTGAACTCATTGAAAATCTGTAGTTCAAAGAGTAAATATAAGCCTTTAACTAAATAAGATCAAAACTATAGAAGCGGATTAAGTTTTGAATACAAGACATCCCCAAACTATCTTGATTGATCCCAACATGCATACAAAAAAATAAGGAGGCAACAGGCGACTTTTCAGAATCCCACATAAGACATTACACTTCTTATAAGATAGGTGAGCTGCTAATTTTATTGTCATTTTATTGTTAATTGGTTTTGCAATAAAACCACATATTATCAAATATGGTTATCAGTCTATAGATCTCAAACATGTATCAAGACACCATGTTGAGAGGGCATGTTGAGAATATCATAATGGAAAAGATGGGCCTCACCCTCTTTATAAGATATGCCAATACCATCTAATAAAACTAATATCTTTAACAAAAAATCAACAAATAAAATTCTGCCTGAAATGTTACTTGAGCAGATGGCTTACTTGGCAAAGTACAAATGCATTGAAAATCAACGTATTCTGCAGTTTGATAGCTTCGAACTTAGAGTGATTCAAATGAAGCAAACTCCGACCACGGAAGTTGAGGACAAGCAGCACCGTGACTTGATAAAATGCCTGAAGATAAACAATGAAGTGAGGAATTTCGTCATAGTCTTAGAGCCTCCAAAAATGGAAATTTTTAATAAGAGAATAGAAATCAAGCCACAAGAAATTACCTGTATCAGCAGGTTCCTCCACATGATATTTGTAATAAGAGGTTCTCTGCAACATACAACAGATTAGTAAACGGCTGTTCTTTTCTTATCCAATTGCATGCAAACACAGCTCCATAAAATGTCACCAGTACATACAGTTGTTTAAAGAATTTAAAAACGTGAGAAAAAATAGGAAGCCACTTAGAAACTCTGGAGAATTTATTCGGTAAAGTGAGATACATGATAACATAAAGCTCCAAAATTGGTACGTGCTACCAAAAAGTCATTCTAGGAAATATATGTGAGTCAATGGATATGGGAACTGATGTATGATTACGTAAATTCAAAAGAAACTTGGTTAATTCCTCTTTTTGTAACTCATGTATCCTCAATAACTTTACCTAATAAAGACTGATTTTATTTTCGAAGAACTCTGTGAGGTTACACCAAGAACATTATGCCACCATGACTAAAAGTAGTAAGTTAAAATAGGAAGACAAGACTAACATTACAGACTTCGTTTCAGCATCCCTATTTTATTTGAAATTAGCATATATCGTCCTTTCATTTACTATACAACTGTGGTTTCTCATAAAAGAAATATGACATTAACCTTATCAATTATCTAACAGATATCTGTACAAATTTAAACCGAAGTATACCTTCTACCAACTGGCGGCCTGTCCATAAGGTGATTGGTTGGTGGTTCAGTAGCCAAAGCTAATGCTCCGAGTGTGTCCATGATAAGATTAACCCACAAAAGCTGTCAAACAGTAGACAGATGTCAATCATCAATATATCATACTCAAAGGCAGCCAACGCTCAATGGAGCAAGAAAGTGCACAAACCTGCACAGCATTTAGTGGGACACCACCAGAGGATATTGCTGCCACGACATTGATAATGAGTGCTGCAACATTAACAGTAAGCTGAAACTGAATGAATTTTTGAATATTTGCATATACTGATCGGCCCCACCTTACAACCTGCATCCAGCCAACATTGAATAAAAAGGCTCCATACAACGATTATCGTAAAAATTTATATAGAATAGTACTACAATTTCATCATTAAATATAAAAAATGAGGCATTTGTTCAGCTGAAATTTCATTTTGGATAACTTTCAAGATAGGAAAATACAATGGACACACTGCAGACGAAGTTTCGCACTCAGGATGGTTGTTACAAGGATCAAAACATAGTGCACGAAATTGGATAGCAGTCACAATATTCACTGAGAGAGAACATAGTATACAAAATTTGGGAGTACAAACTTTCGTGAATTAACTTAAGCCTTTGACAATGTGTTAAAGCAAGCATAAAAAATATAACCAAACTTCTAATTTCAACTACTACAAGTAACACACTTCAGTTTGTAGACAAAATGTATAAATGATATTCACATTGTCAAGATACCAATGCAATAAAATTGATTCAAGATCAACACAGTAGAGTATAGTGACAGTCAAAAAATTGATTCAGAATTCAAGTCGGAGTGAAACATCCATGGACCAGTCTCAAAGGCTATGTAAGTTATATCGATGAGACACATCACTGCTGGAATTATTCTAATAAAATTAAAGAAATAACTTCTAAAAAAATTGCGATTATCCTTGAACAGAAAGACTGACCTTCACAACAGAAGCAAAGTTGTCATCTAAAATAATAATATCTGAGCTTTCTTTGGCAACTTCTGTTCCTTGAATACCCATGGCAAGACCAATATCTGCCTACACTTCGCAAGATACTAGCATTTAGAATGATCAACAAAATGGAAAATCGCAAGCTAGAAACTATAAATATCAGGCATGAAATTCCAGGATCAAATTGTTTTGTCATCTCTTAGTATGACTCTTACATGATAAGATAGAAAAATAGAGACTAGATAGTAGCAGAACCTCATGCAATGCAGGAGCATCATTTGTACCGTCTCCAGTAACAGCAACTACATGACCTCTCTTTCTCAGCGCTTGCACAAGGAGAAGCTTATCATTGGGAGAGGATCGTCCCATCACCTTAAAAGAATCAGAAAGGTTTAAGTCAATCTCAATTATTAGTCTTAATACAAGCACGCGCATTCTACAAATTGCTTTGTATTGTAGTTTTTCCCTTTCCGTGTGTGTGTTAAGAGAAGGGTCAATAGTATCCAAGGCACGTACTGATATTTTCTCAGCAACTTCTTCTCTTTGGGCATCAGATAGGGCACGGAATACTTTTCCTTCAATAAGATTTGGTTCAGTAGCATCTGAATCTGAACCAAGTATTCCACATTCCAAAGCAATAGCTCTAGCAGTTTGGACATTATCACCAGTCACCATTCGTACCTGTGCATGAAAAATGATTTAGTGAGTATAAAATTCCACATCCAACTGGAAGACTCTTGTGCAACCTGTATAGGGAGTTAATTTATGTACATAGACAAAGTATTCTAGACTAACAAAGAAACGAGGACATTTAAAGCATACAAATATACAGGACATGTATGATAAAAGATATTAAGAAAGAAATAGTTGGGATAACTAACGACCAACAAGAATAAGGAATAACCAGCACAGTATCCTTGACCAGCATAGTAGAAGTTACATCTTGCAAAACCATATATGGCATATATGCAAAAAGTAAATAAATAATAAAAATAGTATGGAGGAGAGAAAAATCTAACATTAATGTTCTGCAACATATTAATTACTATATAATGAAAGAAATATAGTTACCAGAAAAGAGTACCTTAACACCAGCATTTTGGCAAAGTCGTACTGCATCTTTTACTCCTGGTCGACAGGGGTCCTAGAATCCAGAGCACATGAGTAAGAAAATAAAAAATAAATACAAGCATAAAGAAGTCAAATGTACACCCAAGACTGAAAAGAGACTGCTACGCATGTAAATCTTAAAGCAGTACAAGCCCATTTAAGACAATTAGAAGTTCAAGGAAAACCCAAACAATCTTGCACATTCTCGTTTAGGTTATGTGTTTCATTCAAGGCAAGAACATAACCAAGCAACAAAAGTAAGTTGATCTTCTGATAACTGAATAGCCACGAATCAAAACAGATAAATGGAGATAAAATAAGGAAGACTATCAAGATTTTTTATATAATAGAAGAGAAAAGAAAAGCTACAATCTTCAACCACCAGGAAATTTGACCAGAAATTAATATCATGTATAAGAAAATCTTATAAACTAAATAAATGATTTTTATCTTATAATTGAAAATGAAGTATCAAGGTGAAGAGCGAAGAACTACCTTTAAACCAACTATAGCCAACAAAACAAGGTCTTCTTCTGGTAGAGCCCACTTACTCAATTGTTCTTCGCCATCAGGAACATTCTCAGGATCAACAGGTCTATAAGCAATTGCAACACAACGTAGGCTACGTGAAGCCATATCCTCAATAGCCCTTTTAAAATACTTCATCTGCAAAGTGTAACAAATAGTAAGGCGTAAATTGCTAATAAAAACCAGGAAGATCAATACAAATAAGAGTATCAAAATCATTTAAACAAGGTAGCAGACCACTAATTATTGAACATTTGCAAAAAGAAAAAGAAATTAAGTTCACATGAAAAGCCTTGAAATAACACTTCTGAGCTATCGTTTCACAAGACATTCATTCCAAAAAGAAAAAAAATGTCAGACCTTATCTTCATCTAATTGAACAAATTGATCATGTTCATCCATATACTGTGCGCACGATGCCAAGACTAGCTCAGCAGCACCTTTCCAGTGTACATGGACTTGATTATCCTGTCAAACCGTAGAGTGTATTCATGTATAATTAGTCAAAATATTAATATTTCACCAAGAACCAAAAGGCAATAGTGAAACAACAAATCAAAAAAATCACCCAAAAGTTGTTCGGCAAACTGACATGCTTTAGTATAGGTCACACCATAGTACATTCATGTACCAATTTGTAATTTTTCTTTTTGGGGAAAAAAAGATTAATACTTGACATTTGACAAAGAATTATGTCAGGCAGTACACGTAACACAACATTATACTTCAAAACCACAGAAGATATTGCTGTATTCAAAAAGATTTCTTTCTTTGATCCTTAGTTGGGAGGATAGGTTTGCCCACCCTTTCTTTCCATCATATAATTTACTTATAAGTCCCACTTTAATGTACATAAAATTGGAGAACTAAACATTTGATTTAGTGGTTCAAATAGGCCAGAATGCACCAGAGATTTGGAAGAAATAAAGGATTCTTACTGTGCCACACCAACCATTAAATTTCTTTGTAAGAACTCAGAAAAACATGAACAATTGACGTAAGATATAAACGCATCACAATCTCTTCAAATAAGAACAAGAGAAGGAAACCCTCAAATAAATTATTTTCTTTTAGAAATATTGACTGGATATAGATATTTTCTCTTCTCGCATTAAAATCAAGAAATTTTCAAGAACGGAAAGAAGGAAATTGGCAACAAAAGCGTAGGGGAAACAACATTTTTGATCTAGTGTAATATGAGCTTAAGAAGACACTACAACTGACATGTAAACTGCCAGAGATGACAACAAAATTGTTTTGATATGGATCACAAAGTGAATGCTGAGAGTCGTTAGTCTCCACATTATCAAGTAGCAAAAAATGGTTTATGGAGCCCAATGAAGGAATTGTGTTCTTGTATCTCTAAAGAAGCATTTGGACTTTAAGGTTACAACCCGCTACTACAGATACTTCTTAATATTTTATTCAAAGAAACAATTCCATAGAAAACAGACAAAAAGAAATTTTAAAGAAGATACATTTCTGATGACACAGCATAGATGATTACCTGTTGACATGCAACACCACCACGTTTTTTATCGGAGCTGAAGGGAAAAACATGAAGAATTGTAGATTCTGATCTGAGTGCTTCAAAGTTCATTCCCAGCTGTAGCCACATGATTATTATGAATAATGTTTACTAAATATCAATTATGTAGGAAAGAAAGGATGAACATGAACTCAATATAAAAGTACCTTGATACCCCAATTAAGAATAGCCTTCTCAGTAGGTGATCCTGTCACCTCCACTTCTCCACCACTCTGAATATTACAATACACACTAGGGTATCAAACAGGTAACAAAACAAACTATACATATTTGTTGATGACAAAACTGGGTTGTAAATGTGAATCTACTTTGTTAATATTTAACACAAGAAAACTCATGACTCTGGGAATTTTAATATATCAGGAAATATCTGACTAATTTATGAGAACAAAACAATCACTGATTCTTTTAAGCATACCTCAGGCACATACACACTGCCATTTGAGTTTAGAGCAATGCCTTCAACAAGTAAAGAGTGTAATGTGGGAGACAACTCTGACTTCTTTTCTGGTGGATCAATCTTCTTCCCACCAGCATAAGCCTCAACAATGGTCATCTACAAAATTGACCAACAAGGTTAACAGACCTGAAAGGCCAACCAGGGTAATCACAGCAAAAGAAGGACCACTCCATCCTAAAAGACTCATTAAGTACTACTCTGTTTCATACTTATCCAGATGCCAAGGAGTTACAGAGGGGACAAACTCTTAGAGGGTGGGGGGAGAAAGGGAATTTAAAATTACAGTGATTTAACATCTTATAAAGGAGAATTTTGAAGATCAAATTTGAGAGACAATGAGCAAGTTGTCACCAGAATGAATTATAATCTTAAAAATAAATTTGTGAAACTAACCTGATTTACAGTTAAGGTTCCAGTCTTATCACTACAAATAGTTGTAGCAGACCCCATCGTCTCACATGCTGATAGCCTCCGCACCTGACATTAAGCCACATCAAAGTATGTAAACATACGAATAACTAATCTGCACTATCTATTTATCACAAAGTTCACCGAAGTATGGCCATGGCATAAACCACTGAACCTACCAATGCCTTGTCTGCCATCATCTTTCTCATTGAGTAAGCAAGACTGCAAGAGCAGTCAAAATAGTGTCAGACAAAACATCAGAAAAAATAAATGAACAAAAAGGCTGAGTGCATTCCATAATAAGGAAAAAATTAACATATAAATTATAACGATGAGTTTTATGTTATATTGCGTTGGACTAGTTTACAAAGAAATTAGAAATAGGAAGTCTAACAGTACAGGCAGGACAACCATGAATAAAAAACCAACTAAAAAAGACACCCAAAATCAGAAAAATTAAATACGGGGTATAAAAGTTTTCAAAAAGAATTTTGGGGCATAAAAAGAATATGATTTTCAAAACAAAGTGCACTTACGTTAAGGTAACAGCGAGTGGAAGCCCTTCCGGCACAGCAACCACAACAATGGTGACCTACATGACAAACATTGAAAGCAAAATGTATTATAGAAGCTATAATAAATACACATCCAAGTAGGCTTGCACATCATTCGTCCATCATATAAATCTTCCACATGCTTTTAAGTATTGAGGTGTGTAATCATATCATCACCATGCATCAGTCAATCCTCCAAACACTTTGATGTACATACCGCAATAGTGACAATTTTGATGGCCCCATCAACGGCACGACCAACTTTTGTCTGGCCGGCAATAAACTGACGGCTTCCATCTGGATTTTTTGAGTGACCAGTGAAATATCTGCTCAAATTTGGTGTGCAAAAAAATGAAGTTAAACAAGTGTCTCCTATCAATAGATGAGGACAGACATAGATAGCCAGACTTTTATTTACCTTGCAAGGAGCACAACCAGGACAGCAAAAGCTACAGTGAGTCCAACAATACCAATTAAAGTTGCCACACCATTTAAACGCACCTATTAAAATTCATTAACTGTAAAATAGGAACAAGAGAAGATATACCATCAATACCAAAAAAGAGAAAGAAAAGGGTCTCAAACCTGCAAAGGAGTTTCCTCGCCATTGTCTTCAGAAATACTTGCCATAAGCAAACCCCATTCAGTATTAACTCCAACACTCGTAACCTGAAATAATATATTGTAGAGAAGTTTTTTGATTTGGGGCCTAGGGCTTTAAGAAATTGCTGTGATTTTCTACGACGTTTCATGTATGTTATTTTAGCTAAGCTACTGTCAGTTAATTACTATTTGCCAAGTTACAGTTGGAAATCCTTGCCATCTTAACTATGAACAAAGAATGTATCATATTATACCCAATTCAAACACAATTAAAACACATATTTCAATTAATACAATCTGCACCAAGATCAAGATCAAAGCCTTTTGACAAACTTAAAGCTCAAAAATGTTATCAAGCAGAGCATCAATTTTTTTTAATATAAACAACCACTTTCATCAAGAAGAAAATGAAAATATAAAAAACACGGCATACAAAAGGTGAAGGAATGCAAGCACGAGCATATCAAGCGAAGCATCAGTTCATAAAGGAGATAGGACCTCCTTCACATTCCAAGATAGAAAACCAAGAGCTCTAATATGTGATGTAACCCACACACATGGAACATTCCCATAGCACTAACATCACAAAAAAATAAATAAGGAATAAAATAAAATAAAAAAAGTCAGTGCAAGTTTTAAAAATAGTCTTTTAAAAGTCATTCTAGTTCCTAAGAATCAGACACCAACATGTGACATCTAACACGTATCAATTTAAGAAAAACATTAATCAATTCAAATCAAAGCACAATTCATTTAATAGATGGGAGACAAGTTCATCCCAGAGCCTAAAGGCTATTGGCTTTTGCCCCCTTTTTATGGAATACTTTCATTTGCTACTTATATGTAAAAAAAAGTTTATAAAACAAACTCAAAATAGAATCAAATGCTATGCTTCTTTACTTTTAAGGGTGGAAAGGAAAAAAATAGTTCATGTCTGGAACAGGAAATTTTCACATTACTAAAAACAATGCTTCAAGTATGTGTATAACATGAGAGAGAAGTTTAAATCACACAAACTCTCTTTTACCCATCCAACTCTAAAGAAAAATCGATATAGTTCATGGCATAAACTTTTTTTTCCAACTGTAGTCCAACATACCAACATCCTTCTAAGTGTGCAAATTCAAATCACAGATTCTCATTAAAGTCTAGAAAATGTTGTGATAAAGACAGAGAAATTAATATTTAACATCCAAGTTTAGCTAAAGACTGAGCAAACCAATCATTTAAGTTCAAACCCTATGTTAACATCTTTCCCGAAAAGTGAACACTGAACATCTTGCTGTTTCATAGTTAACATGATTCAAATTTATGATTCCTGAATAATGATAAGATCAAAGGACCTATAGACTTAAAATGAATTGACAAACACCACACACACACAAACCTAGAAGTAGCATTGGACTAATTACACCTGGAGGACTGGAAGGGAGAAAACCTCAAAAATAAATAAACATTTACCAGCATGGTGCCGTTACCATCAGCTACTTTGCATCCAGACATCAAGAATGGTTCCTTACCATGCTTTTGAACCTGCAAACGAAGCAACCATTATTCAGATTAAAATAAAAAATAAAAAAAAGAACTTGAGAGCTTTTTATTTAATTTAATAAGCCAGACATATATACAAATACTAACAATCTTGCTCTCTCCAGTCATGCTTGATTCATCAATAGCAAGTGAGTGCCCAGAAATTAAGATGCCATCAGCAGGGACCTAACCAAGATCTATCAGCATGACAGTTTATCATCGAAATGTGAGAGTCATAAAATACAAAAAGAAAAGAATAGAAATGCAGACCTGATCACCAATATTGAGTGGTATAACATCGCCAACAACAATGTCATAAATTGAGACCTCAATTCGACGGCCACCTCTAACAACCTATTAATTCTAATAGTAATTAATAATTTAATAGTAAAAATCCAACAATAGTGGTATTAGTAGTAGAATTGATAGTCAAAAAACAGCAAAAAAGAGTTTTTTTAAAAATGAGAGAATGTCAAATAATAAATAAAATCATGTGACAAAAAATAAAAAATAAAAAGTATCAATTGTGAATTATTAAAAACATAAAAAGCGCAGGAGGTTTCAAATCCTGAGTAACCATTGTTAGGCAGCTCAGGTCTCAGATTATGTTTTACGTTTTCATCACTGAGTTTGGTGAATATATTTTAGTGGAGCTGTAATTTCAATAAATATAAAACTGACCAAACTATTCATGCAATGACAACCAAAATAGATCACACAGAAAGAATCTAAATAGACGTTGGAAGAAATAAAATGAAGCCCCCAAGTAGGAAACATAGTAGCTGGAAATTATTAGAAAGAATCCAGAGCTAACAAAATAGTTTACAACGAATGTACCTCCACTTGTATGTTCCTCTTCTCCTTATTCAAGTTCTGGAATTGAAGAGATTGTCGATAGTCACTAATAGCTGGAGAAGAAACGCAAAAATAGAAAAGATAAAATAATTGTCAGTGAAAAGATTTTGAAATAGTTCTAAAGGAGAAGAGTGAATAAAATATTAAACCACAAACAGAAAAGTTGCTTAAAAAATTTATGCATTTCTTGTATTTACAAGAGAACTGTTTCAGGCTTTGAGACTGTTGAAAAAGAAAATGTGAAAAATTGTGACTATAACTGCAAAGAATTCGTAGATAAGTTCTTAGCCTGTCTTATAGAAAAAATGCATTAGCCCCTGCCGCCTTTCATCAATAATAAAACTATGCTTAGTCGTTTCCATTGTATCCATTGCTTCGTAATAGATCGTACTAATACTCACTTTTTGTCAGGGTGAAAATTAAAATTAAAATAAAATGTGATGACCAATGTCCAATCATTTGGTTTCAGCTTTGGTTATTTAAACGTTAATAGCAAAAAACTGACTTTATCAGTTGGGACCAATTTTTTATCTAATAAACCAAAATAAAACTGAACACCATTGGTAGATTATGCTAGTTGTTGATAATATTTGAATTTCAACTCTCTATCTCTCTAGGCAATTTAAATTTTCATTTCCTCTCAATGCAATTTCAACTTTCTCATCTATCTTGTTCTCTATCTCTCAAATCTATCTTGGACAACTTTTGAATTCCAATTCTCTGTCTCAAGGCTATTTTATTGAAAGCATCTTGAATCTTCAGCATCAACATACCTCAACGCACTTGCTGGACATGTCAATATGATGGACAACAAGTACAATCTTGCCAGAGATTTGAATTCTCTGGCTCTTCCTTTTGTTGAACCTAAAGGCATGGGAATGAACATCTCAACCAATCAATTGCTTCCATTCCTCCTTTCCAAAATATGAGAGAGAGAGAGAGAGAGAAGCTTTTTCTAGACGGGATTTCATTCAACATTTCCTCAACGGGAGAGGGTTGGTTCTGGGAATCTTTTTGCATTATACAGATGCTAGGTAACGTCTAATTTCAGACCAAGTTGATTAACACCTCAAAACAACCAAACCAAAACAACAAAGTGTTCTTTTGGGTTAGCATGTCTGCCACATATTGCTTTCATCCTTAAATCAACTTTCTTTCTCCAAATGAAACGCCAATTCAGTTTTGGTTCAACTCTAAGATGAGCTAAACTACCCCGTAACTGAATACCCCTCTCCCTCAAATAACCAATAACCAAATAACTAAAACAACGTAACTGAACAAGAAAGAAAATGGAGTACCATACACATGACATACAAGGCAAATGAAATTTAAGAAAGGAATAAAAAGCAAACAACGTATAGCACCTGTTACAACAATGACGAGAATAACTGCAAAAGCAATGCTTCCACCATCATACCAGCCTTCCTTGATTCCCTGTACAGAAATCCAAAAAACTCTAATGTTAAATACAAAATACCTTTTCAACAATATACCATACACCAAGCCCAATGAGGTTACATGGACTCCTACCAAAACACGAAAAATGAAAAGAAAAAGAAAATCTCACCTCAGTTTTTATGCCAAGCACCAACGAAGCAACAGCAGCTATCATCAATATGATTAATGTAAGATCTTGCCAAGCTTCCCAGAGAAACCTCTAGAAGAGAACAAAAAAGGTAGACATCCATTAAGAAGTTTTTGCCTCTAGAAGCAGAACAAACAAATATATGCTTGTGCAACTAACAGAGAAACAAAAAGCAAAAATAATGGCTGGCAAAGAATCCAAAAGTACAATTAATAAATCATGTTCTGGGAGATTCAACAAAGCTTCAGTATGTTAAGATCAGAAGCCAAGGAGAATTTACTAAGAGAACACAGTCAACCATATAGCGAGAAATACTCCACCTACCCGATTCCTGCATTTTGTCATCTACATTTTAGTGTGTTTTTGATGAAACTCCTCTTGATCACGTCCGATCAAGAAGGATAACTCTATTTGATTAGGGTGATTGCTCACCAAATTCGAAAATTACAATAAAGAAAACCCACGAATTGAGGATCCCTCAATTCGGAGAACTAAAGAAAATTCTCCTCTGCTTTCCTCTCTCTCAAGGAATAGCCTGAGATCACAACAAATTCTAACTACCTCTCTCTCTCCATAACCACAACTCCTATTTATACTCTATTATTTAATTACGAAAATAACTACTACAATATTAGAGCTATTTCCTTTGGCACGTGCGTCATCCCTGCTTCTTCTTCCTTCTACTATACTGGTGTATAATTGGGGGTCTATCAATACATCCCTTTTCCAAATTCACCTTGTCCTCAAGGTGAAAATCCGGAAATTTCTTCTAGAATTCTTCATATTCCTCCCAAGATGCCTCCTGAGGTGGTAACCCTTGCCATTTAATCAGTACCTCCCAACTTCCTTCCTTGTTCTTTGAATAACCACATATCTCCTCCAGTATAGCCAACCATTCATAATTCTCGTTTAAATAAGCCATTTCTTCTGGTTTCAACATGGTGTGATTCCCCACCATTTTTTTAAGGTTCGAGACGTGAAAGACGGGATGAATACATGAGGATTCCGGTAACTGGAGCTTATATGCTACTGGTCCTATCCGGTCTGTAACTTCAAACGGCCCGAAGAACTTTGAAGACAGTTTCTCATTTCTTCTCTTACGCAAGGAAGATTGCCTACACAGCCTATACTCTTTACAAACACCTTGTCTCCCACCTCATATTCCACATCCCTTCTTTTCAAATCTGCATTCTTCTTCATTTTGCTTGGGCTACCCTAAGGTGCTCCTTCAATACTCCCAAGACTTCATCTCTTGTCTTGAGTTGTTCATCTAACAGAGAGTTAGATGTGCTTTGGTCTCCGTAGTATATTAACGGAGGGGGTGCGCGACCGTACACAGCCTGAAAAGGTGTAGTTCCTAATGACGTGTGGAAGGTGGTATTGTACCAATACTCAGCCCAGTGTAGCCATTTCGTCGATTCTTTTGGTTTCTCACTACAAAAGCACCTTAAATAGGTTTCCACACTATTGTTGACAACTTCTGTCTGACCATCCGTTTGCGGATGATACGCCGTGCTTCTATTCAATTGAGTGCCAGCCAATTTGAACATCTCTTTCCAAAAGCTGCTCACAAACACCCTATCTCTATCGGATACGATGGATTTAGGGAATCCGTGTAGGCGCACAACTTCTTTAACAAACACCTCTGCTACTGTTTTCGCTGTGAATGGATGTCTGAGGGTAAGGAAGTGACCATATTTATTGAACCTGTCTACCACCACAAATATCGTTTCAAACCCTCCCGATTTCGGCAACCCCTCAATGAAGTCCATTGAGATATCACTCCAAATGCTATTTGGAACTTCCAATGGCAGTAATAGCCCAGCTGGGGTCAACGTCATGGATTTATTTTTCTGACAAATCAGAAATTCTTCGCAGTGACTCTTTATGTCAGTTTTCATCCCTGCCCAATATAACTCCCCAGTGATCCTCTTATAAGTTCTTAGAAAACCAGAATGCCCTCCGATCACCGAATCATGATAAGTATTCAGTATTGCTGGAATCAGAGTTGATGATCGAGATAACACCAATCTGTCTCTGTACCTTAGCATGCCTTGTCTAATAGAAAATTTCTTTTCAGTATTCCCCTCCCCTGCTTGCAACTCTTCCCATTTTTTTTGAAGTTCAGTATCTTCTTCTACTTCCTTCTTGACTACCAACAAATCTATCAAGGCTGGTGCTGTTAGGCTGCATAATTGGGCCGCCGGTGGTATTCGGGATAAGGTGTCGGCTGCTTTATTTTCCAATCCCGGTTTGTACTTGACTTCAAAGGAGTACCCCAACAGCTTGGCTACCCACTTTTGGTACTGAGGTTGGATTACTCTTTGCTCTAATAGAAACTTCAACGATCTCTGGTCAGTCCTTACTATGAATGTTTTCCCAAGTAAATAAGGTCTCCACCTCTGTACAGCCATGACAACGGCCATTAGTTCCCTTTCATATACGGGTTTGACTCTGTCCCTTACTGCCAAAGTGTGGCTGAAATAGGCAATCAGTTTCTTGGCTTGCATCAGCACAGCTCCTATGCCATATCCCGAAGCATCTGTTTCCAGCTCAAAGGTGCTACTAAAATCTGGCAGTGCCAAGACAGGTAGTGTCATCATGGCCTGCTATAACCTTCGAAAAGCTTCCTCTGATGCATTAGTCCAGTTAAACCCTCCTTTTTTAATTAACTGAATTAGAGGCGCTGCTATTGATCCATAATGTTGAACGAACCTTCGGTAATATCCTGTCAAGCCCAGGAATCCGCGAATCTCTCTTACATTAGTAGGTGTGGGCCATTCCTTAATTGCTCGTATCTTTTCCGGATCAACCTCAACTCCTTGAGCGGATATGACATGGCCGAGATAGTCCACCCGTTCTTGTGCAAAGCTACATTTCTTTCGATTAGCATAGAGTTCATTCCTCCTTAGAGTTTCCAATGTTAGTTTAATATGCGCGAGGTGGACCTCTAGTTCTCACTATAGATCAGAATATCATCGAAGAACACCAATATGAATTTCCTCAAATATGGTTTAAATATCGTGTTCATCAAAGATTGGAAGGTAGAGGGAGCATTAGTCAATCCGAACGGCATGACTAGGAATTCATAATGTCCTTCGTGTGTATAGAATGCTGTCTTCTCAACATCTTCATTTGCCATCCTGATTTGATGATAGCCCGCTTTTAAGTCAATCTTTGAAAACCATTTAGCTCCATTTAACTCGTCGAATAACTCTTCAATAACTGGAATAGGGAACTTATCAGGTATAGTCACGCTGTTTAAGACCCTATAATCAACACAGAATCTCCAACTTCCGTCCTTCTTTCTTACTAGCAGAACCGGACTGGAGTACGGGCTATTACTGGGGCGAATAACCCCTGAACTTATCATCTCTTCCACCAGACGTTCCATCTCGGCTTTTTGTAGATATCCATAGCGATACGGCCTCACGTTAATCGGGTCGGTTCCTTGTTTCAAATAGATGTGATGTTCGATACTCCTTTGTGGGGGTAGACCTTCTGGCCAGGTAAAGACATCTTCGAATTTCTTCAGGACAACAGAAACCGCTTCTTCCTTGGGTAGTTCTTCCTCCCTCCCATCCCCTTCTAAAGGTTCATAAACCGTTGCCATAGCTCTACACTCTATTAGGAACCCTTGTTCAGAATCCGTCCATGACTTCATCATCTTCTTGAGGCCAACCCTGCCTTTGGTTAAGCTGGGGTCTCCCTTGATCACCACCTTCTCTCCCTTATGCAAAAATGTCATGGATAAATTCCTCCAATCTACTTCTGTCATTCCCAGTGAGTATAACCACTGCATTCCTAACACCCCATCAACTCCTCCCAATTCCAGTGGTAAGAAGTCTGCTTTCACTTTCCAACCCTCTAACACCAGCTCTATGTCTTCGCACACTCCTCTTCCCTTCACAGCCGCACCCGAGCCCAATATCACCCCATAGTGGGCAGTAGCCTTCGTGGGTAAACTTAGTTCTTGCACCACCCTGTTCGAGATGAAGTTATGTGTCGCTCCACAGTCGATTAGTACAACTACTTCTCTATCCTTAATCCTTCCCCTAACCTTCATTGTTCCCGATTCGTCAACCCGACCACTGAATTGATTGAGAGTTCAACGATAGCCTGCTCTTCTTGGGCTATCTCGACGCCGTTGAGCTCTGTTTCTTCACATTCCACTCCCTCCACAATTTCATATTCTTCGTCCTCCTTTACCACATACATTCTCAGCTCCCTTTGTTCCCTGCCTTTACAACGATGGTCATGGGAGTACTTCTCATTACAGCGAAAACAGAGTCCCTTCTCTTTTCGGGCTTGAAACTCTGCATCTGAGAGTCTCTTTGTCGGGCCGTCTTTCTTAACTTCTCCGGATGTTGTTCTTAATGTCACCGTCCTCATCGGAAATATGGTGTTCCCTTTGTTATCACTGTTATTCGTCGTTTTAACGCTTGAAAAATGTGTAGGAATATATCTGCCTTTGGCATAACCGTTCAGGTTTGCCTCATTTCGTAAGATCTCCCAGTTTTCCACGAGTTGAGCCGCGTGCATCATCTCGGCCAAGCCGACCGGTTTACAAAAAACTACCTCGGCTTTGATCCACAGGAACAATCCGTTCATAAACGTCTCTTCTATCACTCGATCTTGCAGATCAGTCAGTGGTGCCATCAACCTATCAAATTCATTGCGATATGCTTCCACCGTGGTCTGTTGTTTAATCCTTAAGAATTGGCCGCAGATTGATCCTTCTCTCGACGATCGAAACCGTACAAGCAACCTCTCCTTAAGATTGGACCATCCGGTAAACTTATCACGTTCTTCCTGTGCTCGGTACCAGTTTAACGCTGGCCCTTCGAAGCTGATGGTCGCAACCAACACCTTCTCCGCATCGTTCAGTTTGTGGATTTGAAAATACCGATCCGCGCAGAATAGCCACGAATCTGGATCCTCACCATTGAATACTGGCATTTCGACCTTCTTAAATTTATTTCGTTCGTTCGCACCTTCTTCGTCCTCCGTCTTCTTCTCCTTCGTTTCGTTTTTGCCTCGTCTACTAGTCGAACTCTCTCCTTCGTTATTTTTCTTACATCCAGTTTCCTGTGCGTTGTAGTCTGCAATCATCTCACTGGTTGTCGTACGTTCCTTCGCAATTGAATCCATGAGCATCATCAACATTTGATGCGTCTTCTCTGTTTGTTTACTAATCGTCGTTAAGCTCTCTTCGATCGCCGGGATTTTACTTACTTCTTTCTTCATCATCAGCAGTTCGTGAGCTTCCATTCTCTCTTCCATCCGCGTGTGAACTATTGTCTACTCCTTGCCCAGATTCGACGTGCTCTGATACCAAAATGATGAAACTCCTCTTGATCACGTCCGATCAAGAAGGATAACTCTATTT